>JANHMN010000004.1:81517360-81574756 GCA_030674055.1 Rhabdomys pumilio | reverse complement strand
CTCTCTCTCTCTCTCTCTCTCTCTCTCTCTCTCTCTCTCTCTCTCTCACACACACACACACACACACACACACACACACACACACACAAAGTATTTTCATTTTTACTAAAAACAGAAATTATTTTATAGAAAAGCTTGTGCCTTTAAAGTGCTACAAGAAGAAACAAAAATACCATATTAAAATTTTAAAATAACTCAAAACCTGAAGCAGCCAAGAACCAGTTCACACTGACCTATTGTTTCTGTAGCACTCCGAATGATCTCCTCTTGCTCAGGCAAGAGGTCGGCATCTGTCTCCAGGTCACGCTGTTCTGCCATTCTCACTCTCTTCTTAGCCAAGTATCTTCCCACAGTGAATCCCAAGGCAAGCAAGGATCCATGTTGTACCTCAGGGCTCTGAATTTAATAATGTGACAGCACTGTTTCTTTTTCACACATGAAAAGATATACTGAGATAACATGTTAAGCTAATGTCCCTGATAAACCTAAAGCTAAAAAAGAAAATGATTACTCTGGCCTCTACTGGAAGTCAATGAATCAAAATTAGGCAATAGCAATTTATAACAAGTGTTTCTAACATAGAATGCTGAGAAATTAAGCTGGATCTTTACTGACATCCAGAATTAAATACCTTAATTTCATACAACCTCCAGCTATGGAACAGGAACTTTTAAAATAAGCTTCTATAGTCCTTATACTTTCTTATTTAATTTTTATTTTGAGTGTTTTCCTGAATATATGCTTTTGTATCGTGCTCATGCAATGTCCCCAGAACCAGAACTACTCCCTGGAACTGGAGTTACAAATGATTTTGAGTCACCCTGAGGGTGCTAGAAATTGAACCCAGTTTCTCTCAAAGAGCAGCCAGTGTTCTTAACCACTGAGCCTCACTTCAACCCATGACACTTTTGTCTTGTTTCTATCACTATATAGCTAATTATCATAATGTTCAAGGATAATTTCTCTTCTCTATACTGCCAATAAAATACAATTGCTAAATTTTTCTAATTGCTAAAATCTTCAAAACAAGTAGGCATCATACTCATAAAGTTTGCTTTTTTTGTAGGTACTGTGATTAAGTGGTAGCAGAGATGGGGCAGGGAGAGCTAAAAACTCTGAACGCCAGGCAGTCCTAGGGATTCCCAACTAATTACCTACCACAATGTGTACAGTGCCTAAAAACAGTACTTTTCAGACACAGAATTAAAATCTGCTAAATGAAATGACTAAATCAGCACATGTATCTTAATCTTATAAAAGCTAAGAATTTGTAAGTTTACTTTACAAACAGAAACCTAAAAACTAGTGCAAATACTTTGTAAAAACCCTATCACCTACTGAAAAAGAATGGGGCCAAGCTATAGCAGAACATGCTAAGACAGAAAGACCTGAAGTCTGGGGGCAGCTTGGGCTACACAATGACACCCAGGCTCAAAAAGATCTAACAAAATCATGTAAATCCATACTTATAAGTAAATTTCCTAATCCAGGAAGATGGTCCTAT
Source organism: Rhabdomys pumilio (assembly GCA_030674055.1). Lineage (NCBI taxonomy): Eukaryota > Metazoa > Chordata > Mammalia > Rodentia > Muridae > Rhabdomys > Rhabdomys pumilio. The sequence goes on along the minus strand of JANHMN010000004.1, from coordinate 81,573,252 downwards.
GAGATTCACCTATTTTCATAACTGAAAGAAAAACAAGGTATAAAAAAAATGTCAAATTTTCATTACATTTTTTCACTGTCTTACAGGCTCAAAGGAGAAACTGATCCTTTCTAGCTAAGCAGTTCCTAAGTTCTTGCCGTAACAGTACTTAGCTCTGAAGGGTGGCAAATCTGTTGGAATGAAAAAAGAAACCTTGCCTTTAATGATGACTAAATTTCAGATACAGGTTCCCATGTTTGTTAAAATACAAAGTTATTTAAATAACAAAGTAGAATGAAGATAAATTGATAACATACATGATTGTCTTTTGTGGCCTTTATCAGCTGTTCTATCATTGACTTTAACTCACTTCCAGACACTGTTGACACAACCACAGAATAAAACAAAGCCGCCAATTCACGCATTTCTTCTTTACTGCTACTCATCAGACTCTGAGCAATGGAGAAAATAGATAGATGATTCATAACCATCTTCCTCCTGATACCTGACACTTAAAATTATGAAAGTAAATGATATACTTTAACACTCAATCTATTGGTTTCCATAAAAAAATAATGCAAAAAGCTATCATTATTATTTAAAAAAAAAAAAAAAAGACTGCAAGGCTTCAATGGACATTTACAATACAAAGGTCACACGTATGGCCTTGGTTAAACTAAATGTTAAAAAAATAATAATAATAAATATGGAAAAGAGGATGGTGCTGTGATGGTAATAGGGATAGGAGGAAGATAAAAGAGAATAAAAGAGAGACCTATCAGAAAGTATTATGTATGTATATGAAATTATGAAAAAACAAGCTTAATATATTTGAACTTGATCTAACCTAAAATCCTTCTTCCTGCAATCTAGTTTCCACAATACCAGAAAGTACTATGAAAGCTACAAAGGGAAGAAAATAATTAACAGTCCTACTTAGCTGTGACACTTATTAATCACAACAATGACCAGCATAACAAGGTATTCAGAAAGGTGCAATAGTGGCACTTCCCATACCCATGCTAATCGAGAGCTGTCTAACTGGACTCAAGACCCATTCAACAGGAGGGAAATTACTCCTGATACCAGACACCTGGTCAACTACCCAGGACTAGTGAGGTCATAGATTTTAGAAGAGAATCTACTATCACCACTTATAGCAGGATAATTACTAACTACACTCTAAATCTTGTCCCTATACCCAAAGATAAGTATAGCTATCATGTCTCATCAACAAAGCTTCTCTCTATAACAAATAGAGTCCATTATAGAAAACCATAACTGAACACAATGCAAATAAAACATCAATGGATTGTGGGGGCGCTCCGCATGAATGGATACATCTGCAGCACAGTTCCCACCTCTTTAATTCACATAATAGCAAACAACAGGGTTGATGGGTAGGGTGTTGTAAGAGCCAGAATACCAAGACTGCCTCTCTTCAAAATGAATGAACAAACAAGACCCAAACAGTTACAATATCAATAGACTCTAACACACTGAGAGGGAAATCTTACCAGGTCCTACCCCTAGACAAAAAACTACAGGCAATCAATGATTGCTGAGGGAGAATTAGCCACTTGCAGGGATAAGCTCCCTGACTGGTGAGCCAATACAAAGTGGTCAGCCCTGAAATCACATACACATAGAAAACAAAGATCAAATTATATGAGTATATGTGTGTGTACACACACATATATATACATGCACATACATATATATGAAATAATAATAAAAAAAGAAGCTATCAGTTTGAATGGTGGGGAGAAACATGGGAAGGGCTACAAGGAGAAAAATGGAGTAATGATAATATTTTAATTAAAAATAAAAAAATTAATGAAAAAAATTTGAGCTGAAATTATATATAAAAACCTTAGTTACATTTTCATAAAGAGATATAAAACTTTAAAACAGATAAAATAAATACAGTTGATTTCAAATAGAGATCAGCAAACTTTTTTCTGTGGAGGACCAAGCAGGCTATAGGGCTATCTAGTCACTGCTGAGACTACTCCACTATGCCACTGCAGGTCAGAAAAGCAGGTACAAATAATACACAGCTGCGTTCCAATAAAATAAGAACTATACTTTGTATATAGTTGTAGATCAGAGGGAAACACCTATCTACCATATGCAAAGTCCTGTTTCCAAAATTCGGCATAAAATTTTTTTAATAAAGTGAAAAGCATTATTATTGTGTAAACCATAAAACGTATGAGTCAAACTGCATTATTTTGTTCATAGATCACAGTATAACAGGCCCTAGAATCAAACTCACAGTCTGGTCTCTCTTCCTATCACAGAAAACTTCTACCAAGAGATCAAAACTCACAAGACTAGTTTAAATTAAAAAATATTCACAAAGAATGAAAACCCTTTTAAAACAAGAAGCACTTTTTAGGAGACGAAATTTTTTCAAGAAAAATACAAAGCTAGTATCTCTTGACAAACAATATTCCTACTTTCACATTTAAAGATAAAATCCATAGATTTTCCTGTAACTCAAGCTACAATTTCAAAAAAAAAGAAAAAGAAAAAAACCCTAAATTACAAAGCACAACAGAAGCACACAACTGTATGAGCTATATTTTCACTAAAAAGTCTAAAGTTCAAATTTAAATTACATTTTTATTTGCTACATCTGATAATATTTTTGGTGTTACCCTGAAAGAACAACACTCTGACCTAGCTAGCTGCATCACTTAGTACTACCCACATGAAGGTTAGGCACTGTAAACATCGTAAGACACTGTGTCCTCCACATCTGGGAAATTTAGAAGTCTATTTCTCACTATTACAATTTCTTCCATGAAATACAATAAAACTCTTTGCTATAAAAAATGTGACATTTCTTTGTATGAAAAACAGAATTACATAGTAATTAGTCTCTGAAACAGATTAAGTGCCTTAAATGATCAGCAATAGTGATCCAGAATTAACCTTACAATGGAAAATGATGAGGCTGTTAAAATAAACAGGAGTTTTCTCCATAGCTGCAAGATTAGCTACAGGCTCTACTATTCATTAAATAAGTATAAAACTGTGCCAACAGTGCGCTATCTTTTGGATTAAAAAAAAAAAAAAAACATTTTAAATGCACTGTTTTATGTATATATGCATAAGCAAAACAGGTTTCCCCCCATAAAACTATTATTAATGTATTTTGCATGTTTGTCAGAGGCCAAGAGAAGAAAGGTTTTGAGAAGATTTAAGGAGGCAGTACACAATTACAGAAAAGAGGTGTTTTACGAACAAATAAATATACAAAATAAGTACATTTTCAAAATGTGTATCTATTATTAAAAAAATATTAGCCTACATACTTTCCAGTAAGTATTTGGCTGTGGGAAATTTAAAAAAAAATCTAAAGGTAGTGAAAGGCATAGACTGGTAGGAAGACCAAAACCTTTCAATTAGTTTGAAATATCTGAATTCGCAGAGGAAAAAAAAAAAAAATCACGAGGAGATACCTTGATCCATTCTGTTTTGTCTACAAATTTGGTAGCCAATTTTTCTGGATACACCGACACAGCTTCCAATAGACAGTACATGACTGGCAAACCTAAATAAGAATTCAGAACCATTTTAACTTTCATGAAAAAAATTTCATTTTTTTATACAAAAATCCTTAAATTTCTCTCAAATATAATGCTACTACTATAACCAAAATTCTGGTCTAGAAATCAAAAGATTACACTCTAAATATAGAATAAAGTTCAATTATCAAAAGGATGCCCTGCTCTTCAAAGACAAAGTATGTATTTACATCAACATTTTCTTTCTGAACTGAAAAATAGATCAAAGATCAATTAGGTAGGCTTAAAAAGTAAACAAAGGTCAATGTGTACTTACAGAAGTCAAGAAAGTTGGAACAATTCTGCTGTAAATTTTTATTGAATTTTCTTTGATAATTTCATATATTTATATATTCTGATTAGTGTAACCCTCAACCCTCTATTATTTCTCTCATCCCTATTATTGCACACATACACATACATAACCATCTCCTCCCTATAAGTATCTCTCCCAAATTATTATGTCTTCTTATTTTATTTTGAGGCACACAGTGTTTAACCAGGGTCATCTGTAAGACCATGAGTTTGGAATCTAGCCTCTGAGCCAGATGGGAAAATACTGAAGAAAACAGTAAAATTAACTTTTTGTTTACTTGCTTTAATATTTTTTCTTAATATGATTAGTTTCATACCTCCAACACCTGCTAACAGCTGTTGAAGCAGGCCAATGTAGATCTGAACAGGGTTGGTTTCTCCACTCTTATTAGAAGACGAAGTTGTCACCTGGCTGCTTGACATTAAAGTCCGTATGTACCGTCCAATAGCTGGAGCATGATCTTGCATATCAGCCAAACTCTGAGAGGTTGGCACCACCCCTGCACTATGAGCCAGGCACATGCGCAAGTACAGAACTATCTAAAACAAAAAGAATGAGAAATACCAGCTTTTTAAAATTTATTTACTTTTATTTTATTCGCACTGGTGTGAGGGTGTCAAATCCCTTGGAACTGGAGTTACAGACAGTTATAAACTGCTGTGCTGGGAATTAAACCTGGGTTCTCCCCAGCCCCATAGTACCAGCTTCTTAAAAAAAATCAGTGTTGGGGCATATTCTTCAAAGTGACAATTTTCAGTTTTTACATCCCCACTCTCCTTCACAAAACTTTACAAAATCTTAATGAAAGCCAAGAAGCAAGATTCAATATGCTAACTAAATTATTAGAATTTAACAGAAGGTATTACAAGATTTCACAAATCCAGATATGTTTTTTAATGAAAGTAAAAAGCTTGACTTTTGTTTCTTCTTCATGCTGAGATTGAAGCCATATCCTTTCAGATGCTAAGCATACACTCTACCAAGAATTCCACCCCTAGCCATCTTCTTAATCTAAACAAGAATATGTTATTTTACAGTTTAAGTTATTTAAAACATAAAATTCACCTTAATGGATGTGGTGAGTTAATCCTCTCAAAAAATGTGATAAATCTTATTTTGCTTTCTAACCTTGAAAACTCTAGCAATTTCAATAGTATGTCAACTTTAAAAGTTAAATCCAACTTACTACAAAAGCCCAACAGTAACCAAATGTTCTGACATAAAAAACAAACAAAACTCTTCCTGGGGCTGGGAATCTGGGAGTGTGACTCAGCAGTAGAATACCTCCCTGGCATGTCTAAGGGCCCACATTTGATTCCCAGAACAGGGGCTGGTGTGGGTAGAAAACCTCGAGTTAACTATAAATTAAAACAAAACAAATTACTAAATACTGGGTCTTGTTTTTTCAAAATAAATGCCCTTAAAGTACAATGAAACCATAATATGAATTTACCTATAAAGAAAAAAGATCAGACACAGCAACTTAGGTATGAGGTTAGTTTTCATAGTCATTACAGAAAGAAGTCCTACCTCTCCAAATGCTGCTGGATTAAACGGAAGGACAGTGGTTCCGGTCATGTATTTGACTGGAGTTTTCATTCGATGGGAAGCCTATTTAAAAAAATTCCAAAACAAATTAAATTTTTGAAAGTTAACTGTTCTCTTACTTAAAATAACTCTACTGCTAGCTTTATCACTGACATCCATTTGCATTTATCTGTTGATTTTTATTTTGTTTCACATATATATTTGTACATATGTGTGTGTGTGTGTGTGTGTGTATGTATGTATGTATGTATGTATGTGTGTATAGGTGTTTGTCTTAATGTGTGTGTATGTATGTATGTATGTATGTATGTATAGGTGTTTGCCTTAATATGTGTGTGTGTATGTATGTATGTATGTATGTATGTATGTATAGGTGTTTACCTTAATGCGTATGTGCATCACATACAAACAGTGCCTATGGAGGCCAGAGAGGGCATCATATCCTCTGCAACTAGAGTTATAGAAGGATGTGAGTCACCATGTAGATGCTGGGAATCAAACTCAGGTCCTCTGGAATAGCTGCCAGTGCTCTTAACCCCTGAGCCATCCCACCTTTCATTTGATTTTTTAAAGACTTTTTTCATAAAAATTAATTATTCTTGTTTTATTTATATACATGTTTTGTCTGAGTATATCTAAGTGTAGCATATGCATAGACAGCTTTGGAGGCAAAAGGGTGTTAGATCCATTGAACCTGGAGTTACAAATAACTGTGAGGCATCATGTGGACGCAGGAAACCACACCCAGATCCTCTGCAAGAAAGCAAATGATCTTGACTGCTAAGCCTTCTCTCCATTCCTAGTGAACACATGTGACTGGGTGTGGGTAAGTACATGTGAGTACAGGTGCCCAGAGGACAATGCTTTGGATCCTCTGGACCAACAGTCACAGGGAGTTGTACACAGGTCCTGAAAATCAAATTCAGATCTACTACAAAAGACATGCATGGACTTAGTTAACACTCTAGTCCATGCACTTGTCTTTTCTAAACAAAACACTTTTCCAGGACATGTCTCTCTCACAAAAATGATAGTTATTCTCTAACAATCAAAATAGCACCAATGTAAAAAGTGGGACAGTCAGCACTCAAGATTACTGTTCCCAATGCTCTGATTCAGCTGCAGAAACACTGTACAAAGTCAAGATTTAAAATAAAATATGAAATAATAATCATAAAAAATCTCAACTGCTCTCTAAAGCATTCTTAAATTTTTGACACTTGGTACCCTTAAGAACATCAATAAGGAAATTTAACTTTCTAAAGATATGTTTTTAACTATGTCATAGCAAAGGAAAATTTTTTTCAACATACTCAAAATGTTGACAAGCATTAAAGGAATTATGAGTCACTCATATTTTAAAAAAACAAATTAACTGCATGTAAAAGTTGTATTTTTCTTCTGACCTTGTGGTTTCCTTTTATTGTAAATACTATAATTGCTAGGAGCGTTACTATTTTATTATTGCATCTGTACTTTTAAAATGTTGCTTTTTATTTTCAACATTTATTAAATGTTTCAAACTAATTACCTATAGTTAAAATTCCTACCTTTTCTTGAATGTAATACACCATTTCTGGAAAAGATGGCATCTGCTTAGAAGCACTTTCCTTTGTGTTTCTACCAGGAAGACATCGTAGGACACGCTGTGCTTCACCATGGACTTCTTCTCGTCTTTTAGATGGACAAATAAGTAAAATATAAACTTTACCAACTAGAAAGTCATCACTTCAAGAATGAAAATAGAAATTTTATTTGACAACCAGGGTTCTAACAAAATGTCTTGAGTATATTTTTGGCTATATAAGCAATAAATGAAAAGTAATATAAGAAATTATGTCCTTTTCATAATTTAATGAGATCTGCAGAGTCACTTGGCTTTCATCGTTAGCAAGACAAGTTAATTACAACTCATTATGCAAATTTCTATTTGCATGTTTTACTCTTATTAAAACTAAGTCACAAACAACTATAACATACTTTAAAAGTCAGTAGTGTATTCTGTTTTCTGTGTCCCCACCTCAATCCTGACTCCTCTTGGTAGTATGTCTCCAATTCTACAAAACTGGTAAATCAATGGTATTAGTAATACAACTATAAAATCTATTTCAGGACACTTAAACAATGACCTCACAGCTTTGCTTCTATACCACAGAAGTCTTTTGAATATTCCTTAACTATCTCTGGGCTGGTCCTGAATTTCTAACAGAACCTAACTAACAGCAGATGGGAAGGAATGACCAGGCTGAACCTCACACTATCAGGAGTTCTCACTTGAACAAAAAAATTTTATTAAACTAAAAAGGGAAAATACTGAATCAGTCATACTGTGTGTGTGTGTGTGTGTGTGTGTGTGGTGTGGTGTGGTGTGGTGTGCTGTGCTGTGCTGTGTGTGTGTGTGTGTTGTAAATAAAAATACTGGCTACAGTTTGTCTAAGTTCCTGGACTGAAATTTTGTTTAAACATCAATTGCTATATTAGCTCAAAAACCCTAAGCAGTCTGGCATGTAGTTGGAAAGCTTATGGTTGGGGGGAAATAGGTCAACAAAATCAAGATTAACAATCTAAAACCAGTGGTGCCAAATTGAAATGCAAATAAATATAGAGAAAATCAAGATCCAAAATCAGAAGTAAAGGATCTGTAAAATATCAAACAAAAATCGTATCTATCTATCTATAATTTATACTGAAGGTGGATATAAAGGCATAAAGCTGAACTAAATAAAATTCTCAGTTATCAAGTAGCTTTTTGTTATTTTTTAAACAGACCACAGAGTTTATAGAAAGGACATGCAAGTAATAAAGGGAAGCTTAATTTTATTTAGAGCTTCATCATAAATATGGTTTTAAAATGATAATGTAATTTAAAAGGAATAACCACATATTATGGCGGATATTAGAGTACTTCATACATCTTAAGATGTCATTGACTAGGGGTTGGTGATATGGCTCAGCGGTAAAGAGCACTGGCTGCTCTTCCAAAGTTCAATTCCCAGCAAACCCGACATGGTAGCTCAAGACCATCTATAAAGGGATCTCATGCCCTTTCTGACATACAAGTGTACATGCAGACAGAGTGAGCATACATTAAAAAATAAATAAATAAATAATTATAAAACATGCCACTGACTATAAAACAGATAACAGGTCTCTCAATTATTTTAATATGCACACATATATTTTATTATATTTACATGACTTAAAATCATTTTTAAAATTCAGAAATATATCTCATTAGTATAGTAAGTAGCACATTGGTCTCATTAAAAATAAACTTCAGAATAAATAAATAAATAAATAAATAAAATAAAAATACACTTCAGAATTGCAGTAATATAATTCACTAACAAGTAAAAAATATATAGATATATACACCTCCATTTTAAATCTTAGTATAGTAAATATAAAATGATATTCCATCAACAAAATGAAACATTAAATATGTATTAATCAATGACATTAATCCTTTTTTCTATATAATTATATCTAAATATATTAACAGTATTTATATAATTATAAGGTTTTCTTTATTTACATTTGACTATTTAATAAGACTTTTCAATCTATATTATATATGTCATATATTATAGATATAATTCTTTTTTTGATATATTTATAATACTATATGACTACAGGTTACCTGAAGGGGTATATTTTAAATTCCTTAATAAATTACTTCTAAACTTCATAAGCCAGCTTTGCAACCAACATAAATTTCAGTAACTTTAAAATATATTTAAAGGTAACCCAAATTCAAATTGATAGCTTTTTAAACTTACGGGTCTCCTGCAGCTAGTAGAAGCAAGTATCTGGAAGGTATATGATCTGAGGGAAACACCGTGCTGGCAAATTTCACTGCAACTTGCCGAACTTGAACTTCAGGCTATTGAACACACACACACATATACACAAAGACATTCAAACACACACACCCCAAAAAAGAATTCAATTATCAGCATCTCAATCTAGTCATAAGTCAAGCTAATTGTATGCCATTCAAATTTAACACATCAATAAATATATGTCTAAACAAATAAAAATCATTTAAGAACTCTCTTGAGGGGATAGGAAATGCTGGATATTATGTATTTGTATTTGAGACCCTGGGTTCAATCCTCAGAATTATAAAATAATTAAAAAGTAGTACTATCATATGCAACAACATGAATGGACTAGAAAACAGGTTAAATAGGCACAGAAAAACAAATGCCACACTATCTCACTCCATATCTCTTAGACTCCTGTCGAGTCTTTCTAAGACAGCTCTCTAAGTCAACTCATAGAAACTGAGAATAAGCTAGTTTACAGGTAACAAATAAGTAAGTTCTGGTATGCCACTGTATAAAAGAATGACTACAGATGCTAAAGTACATTGTATATTTAAAAAGAAAACCAGAAAGAAGATCTTTTTCATTTATCCTGATTGGAATAGTATATAATTGTACATACTTACTGAAAATGATACCCTTTATATATGTACAATTTATACTTAACAAAAAAGTTAATGGAAAATATATACGACTGGCCACTGTCATTCATATAGCTGGGCCTACCTTTATTAAATATGAAGCTACAAGTGCCTCCATTAAAGTTCTCTGTGCTCCTTCTAAGGTACTATAAGCTCCAACCATCATAGATAATGCTTCCTGAATAGCAAGTCGAGTCTCAGGTTCTTCCTGTAAAGACAGTAAGAATGGTGTTCCCTTCCTGCTGTCTTTCAGGAAAGTATCCATGAAGAAGTGTATACTTAACAACATTTCCCTACCTTACACAGGGCTTCAAAAAGCTGTTGCACAAGAGCTATATCCTTAGTGAATAAATGGGGCATTCGACTGTAAGAGAATGTAATATCATTATCATAAATTTCCATGGGATGAAAAGGAGAGAAAAAGAAACTATATAGAAACACTCCTCACTCACACTTTCACAACACTGAACACAATGTCAATATCATTAGCTTACTTTCTCCAGGAGCCAAATATTTTTTAAAGTGATTATTTAACTTTTCAATTATATAATCCTTCATTAACATATGTTTTCTAGATATTCCTTCTATAATACTCCACATACTCAGATAACATTCCTGATTTTAATGTGAAGAGATAATAAATTACAAATTAAATGACAAGCTGCCGCAGTAAGAGGTTTTGCTACTTTTTGCTAACAGGCATAAGGACAGAGTTTGTGACAATCCTGTGCTGTAAATTGATCTTGGATGACTTTCTTCTGAACCCTAAAGCTTCATTCCTTTTACATCAAAGAAGAGCAATACATAGCCTGTGTGTGGAACCAAAGCAACATATGGGATCACTGAAAATATTTCGACACCAGAAGGAATTGAGACAAGGAAATCATATTGAGCAGAGGGAAACTGATATATCTTTGAAAACAGGATCATTCCTGTTCATAATATAAGTAATATCAACTAGCATTAGATTTAGTGATAAGAAGTAACAAGAACACTTAAGGTTAATTGAATGTCTACACTGTAATCCATTATGCAACCATAATGGTAACCTATTTTGACACAATTAAGTTTAAAATCTAATTTCAAGACTAAATTTAAGATTGTATTTTCAAATGTAAACTTAACTGACTCATTTCTTTTCTAAAAAGAAGACGTTAGCTTATTGCCAGAAAATACATCTTCTGTTGGAATCATAGCAAATTATTTTCCATCCATTAATAACAGATACATTTTTTCTCAGTTTCCAACAGATTATCTCTCACAGAAAAAAGCAAAAAAGAAAGAAAGAACATTACTCACCTGGAGAGTTTTCCAACAGCTGAATATGCCATTGACAGTAGTTTAGGGTCCTTGAAATTTAAAAAAGGAACAAAATAATCACACACACAAAAAAGCAATAAACAGCAAACCCTTTTGCCACAATGACATGTGTTATTTTGCTTCTCAATCACTGTGTCCTACATAATACTACCATCAAAACAACAAAAAATCCAAACAGGACAGAAGAGAATACAAATTCTTTCATCCTTAACTCACTCCAAAAACAATGATTACACATGAAAGACTTCTCTTATCTGGCACTAAGTTTCATGATATTTTCAATACCATGTATCCTACCAACACCCACATTAATTTCCAATACACATGACTTATTGGGAAATTTATCCCTGCTCTGACAAACTATTATCTTCCCTCCCCAACAAAACTGTAATAAGCACAAGTACAATTTTCTAAACACCTATAATAAATGGCTTCTTTTCATTTCTTATACCATAACAAATTAATGAGATCAGAGCCATTATGTAAATTAGTTGCCTCCACCTAACATATAGATAGAGCTTTACAGTGTCACAAAAACTAAGAATCAGCATTACTCAGAACACAGTAAAAATCCTGTAAGATAAATTTTGTCCTTTTAAGCTAGAATTCAGCCTTCAATATCTGAACACCCACTTACTGACACATCTGTTGGGAAGGTTTGTAAATGATACTTGGAAGTAAGATTAGGTTCTGTGTTTTACCTGGACTGGGCCAGGCATGTCCAACTTGCTAACATGATTGTCACCTAAACTGTGCAACTGAGTTACAAGAAGAGGAAAGAAATAAAAGAACAGAGGGAGGAAGGGAGAGACGAAAACACACACACACACTTTTTAAGTCAATTTATAATTTTGGGTTGCCCTACATACATACATATCATAAACCACAGGGTTGAATCTACTTAAAACTTATTTTGCAATAGTTTCTCTCCAAAAGTCTCAAAGCATTTTTATTTCTACCAGTCATTCTAAAGCACCTGATTATCTCATAATCTATGCCATAAAATGATATTAAAATGTATTAGACTCTAAAGGAAAACAATGGCCAAGTAGGGGTGGGGCACACCTTTAATCTCAGCATTTGGGAGGCAGAGTCAGACAGATCTCCGAATTCAAGGCCTGCCAGGTCTACAAGCAAGTTCCAGAACAGTCAGGGTTCAAAAAACAACATAAAAAATTTACTATGCTTTAAAAAACAGGCAAATATTACTCAATGGAAGAAAAAAAGCTAGATGCAAAATTATGTAAACAAATCAACAGTTTTCATCTGTAGTATCTAACTAATATGTCCTGCCTTTAAGAAACAACTTTGCCAACTCATTTCATTTTCAGAATAATACAATAAGGTAATTTATCCTTTTTTTTCTGACAAACAAGAATCCAAATAACTTGAGTAACTCATCAAAAATAGACCTAGGATGCAAACTCAACTCTAGCTTTAGATATTTATCTCCCTGTACTACAAAGATTCAATGTTAGCTAGATTTAAGACTTTATCTATTTAGCATATTCTCAAGATATATGAGACAGTAAAAAAATATAGCAAAGAAAATCAGATATTGAAAACATACAATCCAAGAAATCTTACCACTTAGTTTACAGAATCAAAAGTTTACTGAATGTATGAATATTTTGATCAAATGGTAAATTAATAAAATCTGAGCCCCTTAAGAATTAACACCATTTCCTACTATAAGTCAACTCTAAATAGTTCCATATAGAAATAAAACAACAAATTAATTTCAATTCTACATAGGACATACATGTATCATAAATGTATTCACTTCCATAAATGACTTATGGTGATGACATCCTTAAGGATGCTATCGTTTTAACAACTATTCTTTAAAAGGCAAAAATGGCAATAGTATATAAAATTGTCACTTCAAATAAAAATGTTAAGAAACAAAGGTCAATGCCAAACATTAACTATATCAATGGATGAGCCTGGAAGATTTATTATATTAAATATTTTATGAAATGCTAAAATTTAAAACAAGCCACTTACCTCTTTATATTCATTTATTAGCTTAGTGAGACCATTCAAAAGCATAGGACCTAGCGGTTTAATCTTGATTTCTGGGCAACTTGAAACAAAAACAAAAAACACCAAATATCCTTTCAGAAGACCATTTAAAATATTAGCAATAAATGAAGCTACACAATATTTAAGAACTGAATCTTTCTAGAGATTAGATAAATGACTCAACAGTAAAAGCTTATACTGCTGGCTTCCACAGAACCCAAGTGTTATTCTCAGCACCTGCATTGGGCAATTTACAGGCTATTCACAAGCTGCCACTCGAGCTCCAGGAGATTCAACAATTTCTTCTGGACTCTGCAGGAACCATCACACACATGCACATGCCCACACAGACATATTCATACATTCATATATACACATCATTTTAAAACAATAAAAATAAATCTAAAAGAATTAAATGAGGGCCCTCTAACATAGACAAAAATTGATTTTTAGGAAAAATGAAAGAAAAATACCTAAAACTTGATTACTCTAAAATGTGAAGAGTTAATTAGCTTTAAAAATAAAATAAAACTTACGTCATACAAATGTGATGTACAAATTGCAAGGACAGTGTTCTTAACTTTGAGTTTGTATTTGTACCAAAAAGTCCATCATATACCACCTATGTAAAAGAAACAAAGTCAAAGATACCAATTAACAAATAACAATCTGGCATTTTCAAATAGCATTCAAGATTCAATAACAAACCTCTGCACTACACCATGCTCCTCAAGACTAATGTAATTTCTATACTGCACACACTAGCTGACCAATTTTAAAAGCTATAATATTATTTATATATCCAACAATTATAATGTAAGTTGGGAATTTATCAATTTTTTTCAGTTTCAGAATACATACTCAGCTAGGATTACTTGTAGAATATACCTTCATTTACTACCACCAAAAGAAAATCAAGTCATGGCCGAGAGGTAAAACTCCCCTGTGCTCACAGATAGAAAAGCACATAACTAGGTCAAAGGACAAGACCTTAGAGTCAGTTCTCATTCCATTATGTGGGTTCCAAGGATCAAACTTGGGTTTCTTAGGTGTGATAGCAAGCTCCTTTACCTGATAAACCATGTTATTTGGCCTATCTTTTTCTTTTGTTTGTTCTTTTTAACAAGTTTTTAATAACACCTCCCTCATAGCAATATTCCAAAGACTAAAATAATGGGTGAGATTTAGAGTACAGAAGCTGGGACTCTTATTATGTTCTCAATAAATGGTGAATAGTTAAGAGAGTTTCCCTTCTGGACCCATCTCTTGCCATCCTTTTTCCCACATCTTGCATGTGAAGAAAATCTCCTTAAATACAGTTTTTATGGCTAGGTCTCTCTCATGCTGCTGCTTCTACCCATACCCAGCACAGACTCCCCTCTCCCATGCCACTGTATCTACAGTGTTCCAGATCCCATCTCTCTTTCCACTGAACACTCTTCCTTGTGCTTTCACTATCTGGTGGGCATTGGCTTCTATTATAGCACCTCTCCAGTCTATGGCTTGTTGTGTCCACTCCATTCTAAATGATAAAGGCCTTCATTTCCCATATCTAGAATAGACACCTTAACATTGCAATAATTTCACATCTGTCTAGTTTCCACAGACAGGAGAAATTACCACAGACCATTTTATATACTAGTCTCCAAGCACCATTTCCTAGGTAGTGTTCTGATCGTTCTGATTCAGAAGATGGTATATAATATACATAAGCATCTGCCAGAAGTTTTAGATCAAATATTCATTTATCTCATAGGGTTTAAATAATATTTTCTAGTAATTTTGTGTTTTGAAAATAAGTCCAGCTTTGAGTGTTTTCAAAACTCACTGCCCATCTTCCATATGATTCTTTTTTTCCTTATATTCTCATTTCTAATAACAGGATTCTACTAAACAGTTTATACTGCCCCATCAGTCACACAGTCCTTCAAGCTGCTATGCAGATGAGTCTCCTCTTCCCTGATACACCTTAAGTAGGCACATAATATTCCACCTCCATTTTGAACAGGAAAAGAAACACCTAACAATTGCATAGCATATGTGGATCATAAACCTTTTAGTTTTCATAAAACATCAGCATTCCAATTAATCCTTTTATCATCTCACCATGTTATAAGATTAATGATTTTTAAAACATCAGGTCCAAAAATAGTCTAACACTGGATTATATTTTAATCATTTCATTTTTTCATGTTTTGATATTTATTTATTGGTGGCAAGGGGATTCAATGTCATGTGTGTGGAAAATCAGAGAGCAACTTGAAAGAATCAGATCTCTTCTTCCACAATGTGGGTTCCAAGGATTGAGCTCAAGACTGAAAGGCATGACAGCAAGCACCTATATACAGTGACACCTTGACACCTTAATGTGAAAAACTCCTATAATAAACTCAGTAAAATTATGAGTATCTTATCTAATACCAACACTTAAAAGATCTCTTGCAGAAGTAGCATAATAGCAATTATAAGATACTCACTACTGATAAACCCAAAGTTATTGTTAAGTACAGACAAGTAGCTTTAAGAACAGTATAAACATGATTTTAGGTGTAAGGATAATCTTTTAACAGGTATTTTATATACATATGAATGTACACACACACACATATGAAAACCTAGGGGGTAATTTTTTTTTTTTAATGGACAAGGTCTTACACTGTAAACTTTAGCTACTCTGAGCTCACGGCAATCTTCTTGCTTCAGACTCAGACATGCTGAAATTACAGGTGTGAACTACTAGATCTACTTGGAGAGATATCTTTGATACTAATATTTAATATTGGTATTTGATGAGTGTTTCACAGGACTTAGAGATCTACTTTTTTATATTTTAACACTATTTACACAGTAAATAAAGTCCAACTGCACACTTACAAAATGTCTTAATGCTGGGATGCTTTTTTATAATTTGTTCTGAATAACTACATGTAATTAAGAAGACTAACTCTCCTGCATGACCTGGTCCCCTGGTAAACTCTATGTGGTACAGAGTAGTAGAGTCATGGCTAACTACTCTGTGGGTTCTTCCTTGTTCCCTAGTGGAAAGTACAAGTCTTTGCAAACTTTAAGATCAATCATTTGTTCCTGTATCATAGTCTACTGATAGGAAATTTTAATTAACAAGCTTTTCTCTTATTTACATATGCACTCACCATGCATCAGTGCCCTCTCTACCCACCCACAAAATAAATAAGCGTAAAAACTTTAAAATACCTAAAAAAAATCTGAGGCTTAATATGAGAAGACACGGAGGAGCACACAAGACTGCTGTGAGGCTCCTGCACTCCTGGTTCCCAGTATCACACAGCAGGCCACACTGGTGATCTGCAGCAACCAGTTGGGCTCAGTGACCAGACGAGACATGCCACTGCTGGACACAACTTGGGTGTGGGGGGCGGGAGGATTCTCTTGCCCTTACTGTTAACCCTGCAGTCACCATGAAGGATCTGCAACAGTCCAAACCCAAGCCTAAGACAGAGCACTGCCCTGCTGCAAAAAGGAGTCAGCAGAGCCTGCAATCTCTCCAGAATAACTGAAAAAAGGCAGGACCCATGGGAAGATGCTTTTAAAAGAATCATGAAATTGGAAGAAAAGATCATGGAGAATCTAACAAGGAAGATGGCATTATTGAAAAGGGCTCACCACTACTTCTTGCCATGATGGAAGGAAAGTGCAGACCACAGTGCTACCCACAGACTGAAAGCACAAGATCATGCCTGGTGAGCTGTGGGGCAGCTGACACCAAAGACAGAGGGGTGGGTGTGCAGTGGCCTGGAGCTTGCTCAGATTCTGTCCCCAGCTTCCCTGCATAGCAGTAAGACCATGGGAGATGGCTGCAGTAGACAGGGAGCATGTCACTACTGAGTAAGGTAGGCAGGGTGGTATGCAGCAGTCTGGAGCTCTCCAAGGCTCTGCTGAGGAACAAGCATGATCACCCTGACTCTGAACAACAACAGGATATCTGAGATGGAGAATAGTTCATGTTCTGGACTGGGACTTCTTGAAAGACCCTCTAAGTCTATGCTGCCTCTGGAGACCATGCTGGTATCTAAGATCTGTGCTACACTTGAGAAACATGTTGGTGGTATCCCTGGTCCTTGCTGTCATTCCAAGCCATGTAAATGCCTGAGGTCCATGTGGATGCCTATGGACTGTGCTGCCACCTGGGGCCATGTTGATATCTGTGGATTGCTGTTGGGGGTCAGAAGAGGCGTGTGTGCTGCCCCTGAAACCATGTTGATGTGTATGGCCTATGCTATTTACTGTAAGTTGATATCTATCTATGGCCCATGCTGTCATCGTAGGCCATGTTGATGTCCATGGTCCATGCTGCAGCCAGAGGGCATGTTGATGTCCATGTCTGTGTTGCCACTAAGGCCCATGATAGCAACCCTGGTCAGAAACCATGTAGAAGTTTAAGATTCATGTTGCATCTGACTATAAAGAGCAAGGAATCTTCTTTTGCAGTGGTATCAATGACTGCAGATTCAGTTAAGAATGAGACATAGGAGGCTTCTGTGACCTCACTCCCTCACCTCACCTCCCCCATGCCAAAAAAAAAAAAAAAAAAAAAAACAGTCATTGAAAAAGTCATTGAAGAGGACTCTTAAGTTGTGCTAGAGACTCTGAAGTCGTTCTGTAGACCAGGCTGGCCTCGAACTCAGAGCTATGCCTGCTGTGCCTCCCAAGTGCTGGGATTAAAGGCATGTACCACCATCCTCTGGCATAAGTTTGGTTTCTTATGGTGCTGGGCAATCACAGAAAACTAGTCTGGATGAAGTTAGCATCATATTCAAAGTACATTTTTATAAAATAATTTACACAGCTACAATTAAGATACAAATAAAACTGTTAGTACTGTTATGTATATCAGCCTACTTCCTTAATATCCACCAATTCCATTTTTTTTTCAGTAAGTAAAGCTATTTGTTCAAACTATTTTTCCCCACAAGATAATAGAAATTACCTGAATGTTAGCTGGGAACGTTTCAGCGGCTTGTCTAGAACGCAGGAGATGAGGAACAATCTTTAACTTCACTCTGGTACTGACTGGGTCTCTTTTCAGCTCTGGCTTTAGAACTGCTCCCTGAGAAAATATGTTTGGTTATAACAGCATTTTAAAACTATTTGTGGCTTTGAACTCTTTAAAGGTACTTTAGATTCCTAGGTCCTGAAGAGAAGGCCTAGTAGTTTAAAAGCACTTGTTACTCTTGCAGAGGAACTGGGCTTGATTCCCAAGGCCCAAATGGTGGCTTACAAACAGCTATAACTTCAGTTTCAGGGACTTCAGTGACTTTTCCTAGCCTCTGTGGGAAACAGATGTCCATATGGTAAACATACAATACATACAGGGAAAATACTCATACACATAAAATAAATAGTTTTTTAAATTGCTTTAATTACTGCTGAAGATTCTGAAAGCTCTTATCAGTATCACCTACTAACAATTGTTATATTAAATATTAAAACTGAGAAATCTGAAACAGTAATAAATATATTTTAATACATAACATTTTCTTTTAAAAGACAAACTTTTAAAAAATGCACTGAAGAACAGACTCATTTTATACTCTTTGGAAATATCTAGAAAACAGCTGGAGTTTTCCATACTCTGTATTAAACTGCTGTGGTAGCTGTTTTGCTTGATGGGATAATTCCCAGCTTGCACAGACACACTGTGAGAAAATAGGAAAGATTTTTGTCCTTTTTTAAAGTAACTATAGATCCTTGATTCTAAACCAAAGCTTAATAAATAATGGTTTCTTAAAGCCTAATTGTAATTTGAAGGTTAAGCCAAATTCGTGAGCTCCTGCAGATGCTGTTAAATAAACTCCCACTGTCGGTCTTAAAGTTTGGATGGAGTCCTTAGGTTGTATGCTTTTATAGTATCACTGATTATCTGGAAAATACTCTTACTGAGTTAAACAAACATATCAACATAAAATACTCCCAATACATAGTTTCTGCAACCCTTCAGAAAATATATTGCTAAGTTACTAAGACAATGAGTTCAAATATCCTACAATTCTAATATTTCCTTTTAAGTTCAACTTTTAACATTCCAAAAAGGAGGGGGGGAAAAAGTCACTCTAGTTTTCATTGATTTTTTTTTCTTTTGAGAGAAAAGGTCTGTCAAAATATCAGTCACAATATACATAGCTTATGTACCTATTTTTCAAGTAAAATAATTTCTAATGCTTCATGAAGATATTAAGATAAAACACAATTACTCTCCCCTCTCCTTTTCTGACTCTCACTCTCCCCCCTCCTCCCTTTGTGTCTCCCTCTCCCATGTTATACCTCTCCCTCTTTCTTCCTCTCCTTCTTCCTCCATAAGTATATGGGATGGCTTTGCTTTGATGTGTGTGGTATAAGCCCACACAATATATAACCACCATTACTCCTATGATATCAATGCTAATATCAACTTAAAAAAAAAACTGACAAATAGTCTCTTGCCTTTACAGATCCTCTAAAAAGTTCTTTGTGACTCCAAAGAAGTCAACAGACTGTATTCTATCCAATTCTTTTATTTTCTACGCAAAGAATGAGGCAGAGAGGAGTTGAATCATTAGCTAAATCTCCCTTCCTAACACATTTGTTTATATACACTCAATGCTACAATCTAGGGGTCTCAATTCATTGTTCTGCTAAACCAATTTAATCTAACTAGAACTATTAACTCCTACTTACGATGTTAAAAGAAAGCAACCAAATATACAAATCACACTGTACGTTTAAACTGGCACAGTGAGAAGACTTTATTAAGCAATGATCTTACTTTAAGGCTACAGAAACAACCTTTTGTTCTAGATTCTAAACCAGGAAGTAGTAAACTACAGCTCATAGATCACACATGGCCCATCATTTATTTCAACTAGGGCTGAGACTTTAAAAAAAAAATTGCTTTTATATTTTTAAACGGAAAAAAATTAAAGAAATAATTTTGTAGCTCATGAAAATTATATGACATTCAGGTATCAGTATTTACATTTTTACTGAAATATAACCATATCCATACAATTATATACTGCCTATTGTTTCTTTCATGTTATAGAAATTGAGTAGTTATAGCCTCAAAGACTTTAATGTCTCAAATATCCAAAATAATTGCAGGAAATTTGTGGATCCCTTATCTAGATAATGTATTATCACTATTTATGCATCTACATTGAAAACACCAGCTCTATTAAACTCACCTTTCAAGAGTTTAATTCATACAGACAAACATGGCTTAAATCAAGTAATTCAAAAAACATGGATTCAGCTTACAAACTAGGTGAAAAAATAAATACAGTTCATGTCAACACAATGTTTTCTATGCTAATGTGAGACTAAATCAAAGCAGCTTACCTCTTTTGTTTTCAGTGGTATATCCCCAAGGTATACCTTGTACATCTTATTAATGATGGCAGGATTATTCCAGTCAATTAAGCTATAAAAGATTTCAATAGAGATAGTTAAAATTATTTTTGTTCCCATTTCAGTGATTAAAAAAATAACCCTAATATTTGTCATCAAAGAAAAAAATGTCAGAAACACACAAACTGAATTGACAACTGATACTGTGGAAGAGAAGAAATGAAAGTGACTACTGTCAAACTTAGTTTTAAAAACTACAGATCATTCATCCAGTTCTTCCTTTTGGCTCAACAGATTACTGCAGCAATGGCCCAACTTGGTACCACAAGTGTAGAGAAAAAAACTGGACAAAGTTCCCACACAGGTGGGTCAAGGCCAACACCATGGAGTAACACAGCAGAGCAGACATATACTGCACTTGTTCCAAAAGCCCTCAGGGTCAGTGCTTCTTTTTAACCATTCAGAGTTTTAAAATGATAAACAACAAAATGGTTTTAAGCTTCAAATACTTACACCCTAGGAAACGTGGAAGCTATTATATTTCTCCAATCTTGTTATTTGATTCCTGGCCTCATGCAATCCCTCATCTAGCCTAA
Organism: Rhabdomys pumilio; assembly: GCA_030674055.1. Lineage (NCBI taxonomy): Eukaryota > Metazoa > Chordata > Mammalia > Rodentia > Muridae > Rhabdomys > Rhabdomys pumilio. The sequence goes on along the minus strand of JANHMN010000004.1, from coordinate 81,552,063 downwards.
TAGCTTCAATATCTAAATCCCAGAAGTCACAATGCCATTTGTCACAGAGAAGCATCCCTATCTGGACTCTATAAAGAGAAGATGAGTTGGGATATATAAAGATTGGATAAAAAAGAAAAATATCTATCCCACCACCATCAGCACCACAGTGAGCCGCATTCACTCATTTTTACAAGGCTAAAAATACTATCTTTCATCTCACTTGACTGCTGAAGCTCTCCCGTGCTATCTTCTCTCTGACTCCTAACACTTGTTCTGCTTTCCACTTACGTTGTCTTTGTGTAAAAACAGTGTTATGCTGCTCAACTGCTTCTCTGATCCATCTTTTTCATCACCCACTTGTTTCACTGAGGAAAAATTTCACTGTTTCTCTTATTTTCATTTCCCATGCCTTTTTAAGGTTTACTTTTCTATGTTTTTTTGTTAATTTTTTATTTGTTTTTTCAGACAGGGTCTCTCTGTGTGGTTCTGGCTATCCTAAACTCATTTTCTAGACCAGGCTGGCCTTGAACTTCTAAAGATCTGCCTGCTTCTGCCTCTCCAGTGCTTAGATTAAAGGCCTGTGCTACCATCACCTGGCACTATGTCTTTTCAGTATGACAACCACTGACTGTGGTGATATCTTTTTCCAGATACTAAGAGCTTGATACTACAACTAGGAGGTAGTAAAAGAACAACAGAAACAATACCTGTAGAGATTACTTTGAACTTCCCCCCCATCACAAAATGTTACCTATGTGTTCTCGCAACAGAATTTTATAATCTTAATGTAATTTTATGGTGTGTGTGTGTGTATGTATGTGTGTATATGTGTGTGTGTGTGTATATATATATATATATGTGTGTGTGTGTGTGTGTGTGTGTGTGTATATATATATACACACACACACACACACACACACACACACACATACAATTTTATCCTAAAAGCAATTGAAATATTTAAGAATTATATTTAGGCTTCCAACAACAAAATCTACAATATGGTGTAAAAATGAGGCCAGTTCAAACTTAAAAATTTTGAAGGAAGAACTTTTTTTAATGCTCAATAAAATTAAACTTTTTTTAACACTAATTAAAATTCATTCCCTTAAGTGAATACCAGCAATAAGAAAAAATTGAGACTTGAAAGAATGTTAGGGAAAAAAATGTACTCCAATTCTCTTAATCTAGTCTAGCAAGGTTAAGCCTGGCTGTCAAATTCAATTAATAAAAGACATGAGCAAAATTAAGATTTGCCCCTCTCTTTAAACTGTGGGTCAAGACTCCTATGTGGGCATCACATTATTAAATATGGGGTCATAACAAATTTTGAGTAGTAAAATTCCTAAACATGGAACAATCAAAAATTTACTCAAAATCAAATGTAATAAATCTAGTGTTTCTGGCAGTGCCAACGTATGTTGCATCAGGTAGCTTCCCTGCAGCCTTGGTTCTGAATGCTTAACACGGAAATTTTGCACTGAATTTGGTATCAGTCCATACTACACAAGCATGACTGAAACCTAGTAAAGATAGAATAAGTTATAAATTTCACTGTTCCTACTGTATACTCCATCTCTTATAGAAACTGGGTTAAACATAGAAAATAAAACTTCCATATTTTCCTACCATCATTCCTTAGAATGTAAATATCAAATGAGTCTACCTTTGAATTGTACTATGGTAGAATATTTGATTAAAACTTGATGAGTTGATGACTTGAGTTTAACTTAAAAAAAAAAATCATTGCAAGGGTTTGGCATAGGATTAGGACAGAATTTCCAATAATTTCTAGATGCCTTAAACTTCCTTCGGCCATTTTGTACTGAGTAGGTAAAACAAGAGTTCTTAGCAGTAACCATTGTAAAACCAAAATAGCAATCAACCCTAAAGCAGGTTAAAGATGTTCCATCTTAAAGTATCAACTATTCAGCCAAAATTTAATTCTATGTGTAAATTCAAACAAGCCTATCCATCTTATTAATAAAAACTGATTTCCTCATAAATGGAAAAATTGTATGTATAACAAAATTATTTTTTAATGAGTTTATGATTTTTACCAGCAAATGTTTGCTCTCCAAATCTATTTCATACAATATACATCCATTGTTACATAAAAAAATTCTCAAACAAAAAGGATCACAAACAAAAGCATCACTTAAAAAAGCTCAAGAAGCCCTGCTATATGCCACCTCATATGCTTTTTAGTGGAAGCTACTCCCAGCCACTACCATATCTATCTATCCAAACACTGCAATAGGACAAACTAAGGTTCATTAAGTTAATTTCCTTATTTTATTATACCTCCTTGCACTTTCTTCTTAGAGGAAGCAAAGTAAAATACATATAACATTTATAAAGTTTTATGGCATTTTCACTATGTCTCTGTACTATAAAATGTTAATTTAACAAATTATACGCAGTCAACCCTCTGGATATGGAACCACATACCTGTAATCCTCAGTAGGCAGAGGCCACACAGGTAGACAGCCTAAGAACAGATTAAGCTACATAACAAGGCCATCTTAAAATAAACCAGGTACTAAAATCTCATTATTTAAAATTTAAATATGCCGGGCAGTGGTGGCTCACACCTTTAATCCCAGCACTTGGGAGGCAGAGGCAGGTGGACTTCTAAGTTTGAGGCCAGCCTCGTCTACTGAGTGAGTTCCAGGACAGCCAGGGCTACACAGAGAAACCCTGTCTTGAAAAACAAAAAACAAATTTTAATATATATACAGGATCTCACTATGTAGCAAAAAAACTTTGAAGTATGATCTTTCTGCTCCTATTTCCCAAGTGCTGAGCCATGTGACATGAGGTATTCATCTTATGAATAATGGCATGAGCCACTACTGCCTGGCTTGATTTTACTTTTTAACCAAATAAGATTCATTTTTATGTTATTCTTCAATCTATGTATGTTTAAATTTCAAAATCAGACTAACATATCACTTTGTATTCTGCTTTATTTACTATTACTTAAAAAGCAATTTATATGTTGCTACATATAAATATATTTTTATAATTCTGAAAAATACACAATAGTCTACCTAGTAATTTATCCCTATTGTGGAAATTCGCTGTGTTTTTCAATAACTATAGGACATGATATAATGACTAAAGTTACATTTCTAAATATATTTTTCTTCTTTTGAATGATGTTAGAAGATGAATTCCCAGATTTACAGTGTATGTGTATGTATATGTATATATGTACATATGTATATGTTTGTGTGTGTGTATGTATATGTATGTGTGTGTGTATATATATATATACATATATATGTGTGTGTATATATGTGTGTGTGTATATATATATATATGTATTCACTGCTCAAATAGGACATAAGATACAGTACTTCTGAAGAAACTTAAATAAATCTACCAACAGCTATACCTGTATTTAGTCATAGATACAAACTACTCATTTTCCATTTTATTTCATAGAGTATTTCTCTAAGTCAATCTACTATTTGTATCTCTTTTCAATGTAGATATAAATTTTACTCAACAATTCTTTCCATGAACCTGGTTTTTACTAGAACAACCATAAAACACACGCATTCATTATTAAAAGAGATCTTAACTGGTTTCACACAGAAGAAAAATCAAAAGTTAATTATTTCTTAGGTCTATCATTTTCAACATTAACTTTCAGTTTATTTGCCTAGTGGAAAATTTTATTTTTTATGATGGCATTCCTAATGTATTTCACCTTTGAAATATATTTTCAAATAGTTTTTTGGTTTGTTTGGGTTTGTTTTGTTTTGTTTTGTTTTGTTTTTTGACACAAAATTTTGCTCTTTGGTAAACTTTACTAACTTACCAACTAAGAATGTGTCCTAGTTTTGTAAGCTGAATACATTATTTCATAAAACCCTGCAAAGGTTTAAGAACTCTGACCTTTTGATTTTGAAAGCTTAACCAGGAATTAATTACCTCTGCTTGCTTTTCAACTCCAGGTCTGCCGCTGTTGCCACACTATGGCGTGTGTCACTAGAAGCAATCACCAGGTGGAGAACAGCTTCAAGTTCAGGCACCTGTTCAGCTTCTATAAATTTCACTATACCCAATTTGCACTGTAGATAAGTGAAGGGAGGGAGAAAGAAGGGTCAGGAAAACAAAGAGCACTCACTAAAACTATTGTTTCACATATCAACATGGTCGTAAGCCATGGATTAATGTAACAGTAGAGCTCCTACTTAGGTTTATAATGTGCCAGACACTACACTAAATATCATAACTATTCACAATTTCATTTAACCCTCACAATCTATGAGGTAGGTATTTTTTTGATGAAGAAACTGAGGCAAGCCTTAAGATATTAAAACACACAACAAATGATGAAGGTAGGCTTCAAAGACAAGTCTCAGACAACAAAACAACAAGAATCTCCTCCCTACTAGGTCACACAATCTTCCTAGACCGATGGGGATTTAACATCTCTGTCTGCATCCTCCAGGTGAGAGGTGATAATATTACAAAAGCAAGTGTTTGATGGATGCTTGTGAGAAAAAAATTTTGAACAACTCACATTTCGCAGTTTTACTCCACTGTTAACATATACACTCTTACTATCTATTTTAAGACTAAAAATAAAGAATATGATTTCAAACCCACTCTAGTCAATCCACATGCAACTCAATCCAAGAGTAGTGTTTAACCTAACATGCTCAACGAAGCACAATCGATTCTAAGAACTTCTCAAAATGTGTAAGAGCTATGAACTTCACTATCAATCATTCTTGGACAAATACACCTGAAAAGTAAAACTTTATCCTCACTTTAAAAACCAGTTACATAGTAATTCTCAGATGTATGAATTAGGAATGATAAAATATACAATTATTAAATGAGAAAGAAATTTTTAAAAATTAAATGAAAAAGAATGCCAGTAAAAAAGTGTAGCTGATGACAAAAAAGCCTACTCAGCATAACAATTACAGTAAGAGATACAGTTTGAAAAGAGGAGGAGTCATTAACAAACTGCAAAGGAGATGGCTATAAAAGTCAAATACACAATATGTAATGAAAGTGTACTTAAAACTAAAAATGACAAGTCTCATCAATAAAAGACAAGTCAAAACATAATACATAATTAAATTTTACACAAACAGTAAAAGGACAAATTTTTCTTTAATCATCAAAGACTATGTAGTAAAAAGACTAAACTATTATGTGGCAAATAAAAATGTATTATATAAAACTGTTCATACACACACACAGAGAGAGAGAGAGAGAGAGAAAGAGAGAAGGAGAGAGAGAGAGAGAGAGAGAGAGAGAGAGAGAGAGAGAGACAGGCAGACAGACAGACAGACAGACAAACAGGAGGCAGAACTGGAGGCAGGTTATTACACTGTTTCTGTGAAGTGCTGTGGATTGAACACAGGACCCTAAGCCTGCCTGCTAGGCACTCTGATCACTGAGCATTTTTTCGGGAGGTTTTGTTGTCTGCAGAGGTGGGGGTGGGGGCAGTCTTGTCTTTTCTTTGAATCAGGGTCTCAGATGAACTATGCAATCACAAATGACTTTGAACACCTTTAACTTCCCTGCCTTCACCTCTTGAGTGCTGGATTCCAAACATGCACCCCCATGTCTCAGTCATGGAGTGCCAGGACTCAACCACGGCTTTATGCATGTTAGATAAACTGTCTCATCAACTAAGCTACATATCCTGCACCCCTCAATTCTATTCCTGACTACTTAAAACTTTTACCTTTATAATAAAAGAAAAAATTTAATTAAAATAAGAAGGGGTAATATTTAACCAGGTGTGACAGCATACACCTTTAAGCCCAACACTCAAAGGAGGCAGAGGCAGGTGCATGTTTGGAATCTCTGAGTTTGAGGCCAGCCTGGTCTACAGAGAGAGTCCAGCATAGGCAAGGCTATACAGAGAAACCCTGTCTTAAAAAAACAAGAGAGAGGTGGGGGGAGAGAGAAAGAGAGACAAAGAGAGAGAAAGAGAGACAGAGAGAGAAAAAGTTGATTTACTTGGGGGAAAAAAGTATTCAAAATTAAGAAGTTTTTGTTTTTAAAGCTAAACTATTCATTTCACACCAGATTATGAAACAAACAAAACATACACAGAAACCTTTAAATTCAGCAAACAATGACCAACTTAAGACTATAAATGAACAATAGCAATAACTAGTACTCTCCAGTATATTCAGCTTTAAACCTCACAGAGGACTATGTTCAGAGTCTGGTAACAGAAAGGAGACCCTGGTGAATCTCAAAACTTCATACCTTTTAGAAAAGGAGCTTAATTTTGCTACCTCATTAGCTGCTGTGAGGATTAAATGAGATAGTGTACTCAAAGTACCCAGTATAGTGCCTGCCATAGGTCACACTCATTAGTTTCTAGACTCACACTATGGCTTAAGGGGGTGAGGGGGATAAAAGGTGTATAAGCATGAAGTAAATCTAATCAATTAGAACCCTCATTGAATAGAACGCTCCAAATTTTGAGTGGCAAGAATGCCCTACGTGCTTCTTTTTCCCTCTCCTGAAAACACTTTTGTCAATGATCACTTACATTCCCAAAAAGAAAAGGATCAAATCATTGAGACTGCTATGGAGAAATAAAGGAAGGATTGGAAGACTAACCCATGTTGCTTGAATTCCAAAATAATTACATACTGATTTCTGTTCTTCCCTGAGGTGCCTGATGACAGACACAGGGAGGCACCTTCTCTGTAGAGCACCAGTCATTTTTAAAAGCTGCTCAGAGAACATCTGTGTCCTGTTTAAATCCAGAATAAAATTCTTAATGCCAATTTTAAAACCCCAAGAAGAAATATAAAAGGGAGTCATGCTTTTCCCCACATTGTCACTTGTGAAGTACAGAGGCTCCTCACTTTACACAAAATGTACAGCCCTAAAAAACTGAATAATGAAAGATAAATTGTATTTTAACTGCATCAAAGGAGCTACATAATTAAGACCTATAGTTTTAAATTAAAATGACAGAAAACTAAATTTGCTCACTATAAAATGGCTTGTGCATAGTACTTGAAAGATGTGAACAATGTTAGAAAGACATATGATCATTTCCCACTCCCCCCATCCCTAGGGCTTTAACAAATAAATGACAGAGGAAAGGAACATTTTACATAGTTTGCTCCTTTCCAACATATTTTTTAGAGAACCTGAATATACAGGAATTACAATGGACATGCTTCCATGAACTTCATAGGGGCAAGTGTTCAGGGCCAATAACTCGTATAAAGAGCAAACTGGGTGATACCTGTTCCAACTGTTCAGGCGTCCATGGGTTATCACCAATAACTCGTTTAGCTGCATAAAAGCTCATTCCTGGGGGAGGTTGTGGAATTCCAGAACCTCCCCCACTGTTTGAAGAAGAACCCTGTGATGAAGATGAATTTTGGCGACTCTGGGATTCATTTAACACATATCTGAAAAGGAAATAAAACTACTTTAACTCATAAAAACATGTGAATTTGTATATATACACATATATACATAAAACACTCAATCACACATTGTCCTTGTACAGTATTATGCTAGAGCTGTGAATCTTAGCCTTTGGGTCATGCCCCCTTTGGGAGTAAAAAGTCCCTCTCACAGGGTCCCCCAAGAGTATTGGGAAATACAGCTATTTACATTATGATTCTTAACAGTAGCAAAATTACAGTTATAAAGTAGCAACAAAAGTAGTATCATGGCTGGGGGCCATCACAATATGAGGAACTCTATTGAAGACTCACTTCTAGAACTACTGTGCTAGAAGAACAACTAAAATAAAAATTTCCACATAAGAATCACTTTTGTTATTATTTTGGTTTTGGAGACAGGGTTTCTCTGGGTAGGCTTGGCCATCCTGGAAATCACTCTATAAACCAGGCTGGCCTCAAACTCAAGAGACTGCCTCTGCTAGGATTAAAGGCATACAAGCAACACTGCCCAACAACATAAAAAAATCTCAAAGGTATCTATATCTTCAGCAAATTAATCAGAAGTACCTATCACTCAAGGCAGTTATAAATGAACTACAAAATGTTTATGCCATTTCCAAGTACATATTATTGTCTGATAAGTTAGTATAGACTCACTACATTTTGATTTTTTTAATGACAAATACAGACATAAGACTGTTAACCCCACAAGGCTTATGGTTAGTATTGTTCTATGCTCCAAAGCTTTTACAGTTATTTTTCTTACTTTGTAATTCACATTAGAAAACTCACTGAAACCGTTCACAAACTGCCTCCCATACAAGCACATAACATTCTAAAAGTGAAAACCAGCCGGGTGGTGGTGGCTTTCACGCCTTTAATCCCAGCACTTGGGAGGCAGAGGCAGGAAGATTTCTGAGTTCAAGGCCAGCCTGGTCTACAGAGTGAGTGCCAGGACAACCAAGGTTATCCTAAGGCTATACAAAGAAACCCTGTCTAGAAAAACAAACAAACAAACAAAAAAAGTTAAAACCAAAGTAAAAAGCATCAAAGAGAAAAGGTCAGGGCCTGGCAAAATGGCTCAGTGGTTAAAGGCCTTTGCCGTACAAGCCTGACAACCTGACTTAAATCCTGAAACCCACCAAAGGTGAGAGATCCAACTCTAGAAAACTGTACTTTGGCCTCCACTCATACTCTGTACACATACAAAGAATAACAAGTTTTAAAAGTAGGAAAATTTGAAAAAAATAAGAATTTTCTCACTATATATTCAAAGCTCTTTGTATCTCCTTGCTATTATTATATATTTTTTTAGCTTATAGAGTAGAAATAAGACCTCTAATGAATTTTTTATCCAATTAAAACTATTATTCCTCATAATCATAGTTATATTTGATATAAACATTAGGTGAAATCCCTTTACCTCTATACTGATAGTATTCTATACTGATAAATCTGATCATAATAGATACTAAAATTCTCAATTATAATTAAAGAATTAGAAGCTTGGAAGCGGTGGTGATTTGAATGAGTTCCCAACTGCCAGCACTTCTGGGGGAGATTATATCCCCAAAATCATAAGGTGCAATTCTACTGGAGGAAGTAAGTCACTGAGGGTAAGATATGAGAGTTTATAGCCTCACTCCACTTCCAGTTCACTATCTCAGATTCTTGTCTGCAGTGAAGGCCCTGAGAAATCAAGCTATTAAACTAAAGGAGCAGAAGGAGAGCAAACTGGAAGAGAAAGAATCATCCAGCCTGAACCCTCTTGTCTCTCTGCCCTGGGGATAGATGATATGCAGCTCCATGGTCTATATGTACACATGGTCCTCTGTGTACATATACACTCAAGATCAGGGGGAAACGGAAGAAAAGTAGCATTTTAAAAACTATCTCTAAGCCAGGCAGTGGTGGCGCATGCCTTTAATCCCTGCACTTGGGAGGCAGAGGCAAGCAGATTTCTGAGTTCGAGGCCAGCCTGGTCTACAGAGTGAATTCCAGGACAGCCACGGCTATGCAGAGAAACCCTGTCTCGAAAAACAAAACAAAACAACAACAAAAACAAACAAACAAACAGAAACAAAAACAAAATAAACAAAAGAAAACTATCTCTAGCCAACAAGTCCTAATCAGTACTCTAGAGGCAGACCACAATCTGGAAACTAGGCCAGATTCAAAAGTATGATAAGACACTGCAAGGTGCTGACAAACCATTAAGAGGAAGATGTCAACAATGTGATAAAAACACAAAGTACTACACAGGTGGTTCTTGGAGGTTATGGAGGACATAGAAAATTGAGCAAATATGTCTACACAGGTTAAGAAATGTCTGTCACAGACACCAAGTTGATATCAAGCCAGTAAGAGATATTTTCCAAGGTGACTTTGTTATTTTCTCTGTGGAGAAATATCCTAAAGTGAGAACTAACTGCATTACCTTAAAGGATAAGATGGGAAGTACTTGGAGGAGAATATGAATCACTGACTGAATACATGTAATGATGGCTATTGGGAACCCATGCTTCTAAGATGTACTTTGAAAAATCAGGCATCTCTACAGCACTGTTTGAAAACATGAGAGGGATAAGCAAAGTTCAATGATATGTATGTATGAGTCACATTTTGTACACTAAAGAAAGTGAATCAGAAAACAAACCTATGAGAACAAAATTGTAGGAAGAGCCAAACAGATCCACAACTAAATGGTAGCAACGAAAGAGAGATTTCAAGGAAAACAGAAAAAGAAAAGCTGGATATGATTTCCTATGGGTACACGGAGCTACGACAGTCGGCATTTACCCCAGCTGGGGACTGGTGAAGAGTAAAATCACAACAGCATTACTACATCTATACAGCCAATAAGTAGCAGAGCTGGACTTTAGCATTTAGGACTGATGTGAATCCTCAGAGACGCATCACAAGTAAGCTAAATCATTTAAAGTAACACATAATTCCCACAGAGTAAACTCTTGAAACAACATTGCTTGGCTCTCTTTATCATTTTTAACTCACCCATAAGGCATCAGAAGGACATCCAGCATAAAGTCCAAGAGCAGCTGCACAGTCTTTGGTTTCTCAGCAAGATTAAAAGGAGAAGCTGATTTTGATGATTCAGCAGGGTATTTCATGTGAAAAAGAGTTGGTATTAAAAGATGCATTAAGCTGAAAGAAAAATTAATATTTATTGCAGCTACTTTATAAATCAATTTTTATACATGCAAATAAAAGATACGACAAAGAACAATTATATCAGTAGCTATTCATTTTTTGATACCAATTAGGAACAAAGCCTTAATTTAGAGAGTACCCTTGATTTCCTAATCCCCAGCACTCAAGAGGCAGAAGCAGGTAGATTTCTGTGAGTTTGAGGCCAGCTTGACCTACAGGGTTGGTTCCAGGATAGGCAAGACTACAGAAAAAAACCCTGTCTCAAAAAATATGAAAATATAAATAAAAATAAAAGACTCAAAGTATTAAGCTGGGCATGGTGACGGTACATGCCTTTAATCCCAGCACTCAGGAATTTGAGACCAGGCTGCCTAACAGAGCAAGTTCCATGACACATAGAACTACACAGAGAAATCCTGTCTCAAAAAATAAATAAATAAATAAATAAATAACAACAAATGAACAAAGATCTCAAAGTATTAAGTGATAATTGGCATTTAGCCAACATGGTTCATCACTTTAAAAATCTAGAAAAATGTATATAAAGTAGACTTGATTTTACTAGAAGGTACTTCATATTACATTTTAGATAAAATTAAAGTTAAACATGTTCTTTCAATAAAAATTTGCTTCAATTATTAATTTGATTGTAAACACCTGTAGTCTTTTGTTCTAGGCTTGTGAGGCCCTGCATTTGATCCCCAAGACCATTATCAAACAACTGATTGACTGATAAGTAAACCAGAACTGGAAACTTTCTAACTGACAGGTCTGAGATAAATATGTTTTCACTAAGCCCACAAACAAATGATGTCATATAAGGCCTTCATTTTCTCCAGTGCCTATATTAGTAATACTCTATTACTTCCAAAAATTGCTGAGAAATGTTTTATCCATCAAGACAGAAATGTTTTAATAAAAAATGTTTTTTAGTTATTTAATGCATACATGGGCATTTCACCTACATTCAAGTCTGACCACTACAAAGATAGTCTAGTGCCCAGAGCCAGAAAAGGGTGCTGGATCCCCTGGAACTGGAGTTAAATGGTTGTGAGCACTATATGGGTGATAGGAATTGAATTTGGGTCATCTGAAAGAACAGACAGTACTCTTAACTACTGAGCCATCTTTCCAGATGAAACAAAAACAAAACAAAACAGAAAAAAAAATCAACGAAAAAGATTTTTAACATCACATAAACCAACCACTTTAAAAAAGACAACAAAAAATTGAAGCAGTTAAATTTAGAAAAATGTCATCAATCTTACACATTTTTGTGTTCATATAAAGAACTTTATAATGCTATTAATAAAACAGTAACTAAAATATCACAGAAAACTCAACTATCCTTCAAGTAAATAACCCCAAGCCTTTCCACTTGCCAAGTAAAATCAAATGTGACCTGTATTTGAAAGGCAAAAGTTGGTGACTCTTACAGATGGAAAACAGGTAAGTAAAGAAGCCATACCTATCCTGCTGTGGCTGAGGTTTCCCTTCCATGGCAGTAAGAAGCGTAGGGGCCAGCTCACATTGTTTTTCCACTGGCAGACGAGGATAGCCCATCTTAACATAAATTATAGTAAAATTCTAATGCAGTAAGAGAAAACAAGTTGAGTATGGAGGGGGAAATTTGATTATAGTTATAGTTGTAACAAAACATCACAAGAATCATCCTCTGTTTATTACAGCTTATCCAAATTACACATCTCAGGTGAAGACCCTAAGCATGACTTCTTCAAACTGTTTGTTTTAAAGTCAGCTTTTTACGGAAGAAAGGTAACAATAACCAAAAGCAGTCATATGTGCAATTACTATTGCTAGTTAGAAAAAAAAAAAAAAAAGCATTTAGCCTATCTAAACCTTTATAAGGCACATTATCATCAGATCTCCCAGTTTGCTGTATTAATCCGAGATCACATGTTAACAAATCCCAAGCTTCCATTTCACAGATCAATTACTAAAGCCATCTTTAGAAACTATAGCACCCTGTGGTTCCTCAATCCAGAAACAACTCAGCAACAAATGACAGGTAATCCAGGGAAGCTGAGTGCTGTAGATGTTATCAGTAGCTCTATAACCCATGCAAAATTTATAACTGAAGTAAACTCATGAATATAAATCCAGATTTACAAATAAGATAGTTGCTAATCTTAAGGATTCTTCACAAAAATGAACAGGCATCATAAGGCCTTCTATTTGGCATAGTTACTGTATTTGCCTAAAGGAAAGATATTGTCTTATAATGGAACTATATGTCAAAAACAGCCACAGCACCTCCCAAAGTTTTGTGACTCCTGATAAAACAATTTGGGAAATTTCACCCCATTGTGAAAAAGAGCCAGAAAAAAACACTATCTGTCACCATATAACATCAACATTTTTTAAATTTTGTTTTCCCGAAATATAATGAAGAGGAATACTTGCCGGTCTCAGATTTACTCCACGACAAAAAAGGGTATCTTTTGAGTATACACATCATAAAGCTTTATTATGCCTATGTGCTATAACCCTTCTCTTTTCAGACTTGTCTCATATACTAAGAATCAAATCAGTGTTATTTATATAAAAACAAAAATTATATGTATTGGGCTGGGATATAGCTCAGTAGAACGCTTACCTTACATGCAAAAAGTCTTTGACTTAATCACCCATACCACACATTTTTTTAAAAAGTAAACATATTATAGAGCACCATGTAACATTTAAATTTATGTATACATTATATACTGCTTCCATTAGGTTAAACGTATCCTTAAATACCTATCATTTCATTAAGGTGAAACCTTGAAAGTCTTTTTTCCAGCTTTCTGTAAGTTATTTTGTTGTTCCTGTAATCATAGTCAAGAAGAGCATCCCATAATTTGTTCAGGCTGTTTTTGAATCTCTGAGCTCAAGTAATACTCCTGCCTCAACTCAACAATTTAAATGAACTACAAGTCCTACCACCACACTGGGCACCTCTATGGATTACCTACAATCAACCCCATAGGAAGAATAGAATCAACCAACCAGACACCCCCCCCACCCCCCACGCCCCAGAGCTCCCAGGGACTAAACCATCAACCAAAGAGTACACATAGAGAAACTCATGGCTCCAGCTGCATATGGAGCAGAGGATGGCCTTGTTGGGCATCAATGGGAGGGAGGCCCTTGGTCCTGTGAACACTCAATGCCCCAGTGTAGGGGAATTCCAGGGTGGGGAGGCAGGAGTGGGTGAGTGGGTGGGTGAGGGAACACCCTCATAGAAGCAGAGGGAGGGGAGATGGGAGAGGGGAATTCCAGGGAGGAAACCAGGAAAGGGGATAACATTTGAAACGTAAATTAAAAAAATATCTAATAAAAATAATAGTAAATAAAAAATAAAAAAAAATAAAAAAATTTAAAAACTGGGCAACAGCACAACAGAAGTTCCTGTTCTCTAAACTTGGTACCTAGCAATTAATTTGTCCCCAACTTCTGATAACTGCTATCTACTCTTAATGTCTTTGAGATTAACTTGTTCAGATTCTATAAAAGTAAAGTCATTCTTTTTTTATATTAAATACCTGATAGTCATTTCACCAACATTTCTTTGCCCAATAAATGGCCATTCATTACCTTGTTCCTATAACTTTTTTGAAGCAGTATTACCTGTGAATGAGTACTCCATGAGAAAATAACACACTTTTTTTTTAAACAACTGTTTCAGTTAGGTATGGTCTAAGAATGAAACTTTAAGCTTGCCAATATACATTGACGGCATCAACTAAATATTGAAAATACTGAATTAAGCCAAAAAAAAAAAAAAAATCCAAAATAATCCTCACCGTGACAAAGGAAACTGCAGCAGGGTCCTGGTACTGAACCAATAGTGTTTCTACTGGAAGTTGTATTTTGGGGCGGCTTTTTATACGTTTATTCAGATGGACCAGCAGTTCCATTACCTAAAGCAAAGACAGAACTGGAATTATCAATCATATCTTAAAAATAAATTCATTTCTTAGATATTACTTATTTTAGTGAAAAGTAGCTACCTCATTCTTTCAAGGACATAAAGTTTGTATCTCAGAAAAGGATATATCAGAATCAGAAACACAGTATCTGCATTTTGTAATACAACAAGATTATTACAATGTAAAATATAATATTCTACTGTTTCTAGATACACCTGGATGGACAAATCAAGGAGTACTTCTAAAAAAAATGTAGTAGGAACACTGAGTTCTAGGGAATAAATTTCAAGGAGAAAATTGGTTTTAAGAAGGAATAGAGACAAGTTCAAGGCCAGCCTGGTCTACAGAGTGAGTTCCAGGACAGCCAGGGCTACACAGCGAAACCCTGTCTGGAAAAAAACAGGAAAAAAAGAAAAAAAAAAAAAAGAGAAGAAGAAGGAGGAGGAGGAGGAACAGGGCCTAAAAGAATATGGCAAATTATATCTATCTGAACCCCAGAGTGGTAAGAATTCATAAAAGTAGGATCTGAATTATTATAGAATTTAGCACAATACTGAAATATGTTTATTTTATCCTGAAAAAAGTAAAATCATATTAATAAATAAAAACAAATGTTTTTATTTAAGTAAAAACATAAAATCTCCCTTCCCTTAAATGTGAAAGAAACAAAAGTAGAAATTAATACATCAGCAATTCCTGTGGAAAGGAAAATATACAAGTTTCTGATAAATGACCACAGTATTATTCCAACATATTATATATTAAGACAGAAGAACATAATGAACACTGAGAAATGAGATCTTTTTTAATCTCACCCAAAAGAAACACTGAACATTTTAATTATTCTGGAGAGCTGCATCTATGATATATCACTTCTAAAATATGCACTGAAGCCTCAAAACTCATGTCAGTGAAAGCTACAATTTTGATTTGATATTTTTAGATATGACCTTTTGCATATGCATGTGATTATTTTTGTTGGATATAAATCCAAGTGTTTGGTCAGTAGGCTATGTACATGCCCAGTTTGAGCAGATATTTTCAAGTACTTTCCAAAATGATCATAACAATCTATACTTCTCCCAGTAGTATTTAAGAGCTCACGTTGTTCTACAGCCTTGCTAACATCAAATATGGTCAGGCATTAACTTTCCTCTATTCTAATAAAGCTTAATAAAAGTTAACTATAACAGAATTCTACTTAGCAATTCTCATTTTCCTTAATTAAAAAAATGCATTCTAGCCAGGTAGTGTTGGCACATGCCTTTAATTCCAGCACTCAACAGACAGTAACAGGCAGATCTCCAAGTTCAAAGTTAGCCTGGTGTATAGAGCAAGCTCCAAGACAGCCAGGACTGTTAAACAGTGAAACTTTGTCCTGAAAAACCTAAATAAATAAATAAATCTGAGTCTTATTTTATATTAGTTATGAAAGAGGAAAAACTGCATTATAAATTTGTACTCAATCTTTTATTAGCAATACTGTTCAAATGACAATTATTATTACATTGGTTCTATAATTTATAAGGCATAACAGTATACAACTATATACTAAAGACACTTATCAAGACTCCACTGTCTAAAAATCAAAATAACACACAAGAAAAGTTCTACTACTACTTTCAGAGTCATTTTTTAATCTCTATTTACTTTGGCTGGCTTTGGATGAATTAAATTTACTTTTGTAAATATAGTAAAAAAAAAAAAATTTAACATGTGTAGCCATTACACAGAAGCAGTACCTTGCAGAAACCAGATTAATTTTGAAATTATTGTCCATTAAGTCTTGATTTACAAAGTATATTGTTAGTCATGTGATATAAGGCAAATTACTTACCTATTCTGAGTCCCAGTTTTTTCATCTATAAAATAGGAATAATTAGAGCACCTATACCTCACAGAATTGTTAAATTGAGACACCAACCAATAATTTTGGCTATTACTATTAATTTCAGGATCATTTTTCCCATCTGCAGAACTCAAATGACAATACTTCAAAGCAAGAAGACTGAATGAAAATATCTAGCATAGTAGCACAATGTTAAAGTCTATCAGCTGTAACTATCGTTTCCTTTTTCCCAGAAGCTTTCAAGTTTGCTTAACAGTATCCCTCTGCCAACAAATATATACATAAATATATATAAGACTATAATTACTAATAAAATGTTAAACTTGTACATCAAAATGCAGGAAGTAAAAAATACTAAACAGAAAAACTACAACCATAGAAGGTTGCAATCCATGACTACTAATATATACAAGACTAGACAACAGAGTCTCAAGACATAACTGTAGAGTGTTACCTGCAAATAGTCTCAGGGCATACTAAACTCCACATTCAACAACCAAGAATACTTTTTTTAATCTTATGAAGTATTTTTCTCAGAACATGAATACCCTTTAGATTAGAGATGTAATTCAATGGTAGAACACATGCTTCTCACGCACAAAAGCCTATGTGGTAACCATCCAAAGTACCAGCACAAGAAAAAAGTTTAAACAACAGTCTGGTCTCAGTCCACAATGTATTAAAAAAAAGGAAAATTTTGCAACAAATACTTCAAAACTAAAAACAATGTTCTTACTAATATTTAAGTCAAAAAAAAAAAAAAAAAGCAAACACTGCTCTTTTCTAAGGTATAACCAGAACAACAAAGACAAATTTATAAACAGGTTTTTATTCATTCTGCGCATTCTTGAAAATGTAATTAGTGAAAAAAATTTTTTATTTAGTCACCAAGCTTATATTTTAAATGTTAAATCCTGGCTCACTCATTCATTATTTGGTCATTTAAAAATTCATTAACTAGCCAGGCAGTGGTGGCGCATGCCTTTAATCCAAGCACTTGAGTGGCAGAGGCAGGCAATCTCTGTGAGTTCGAGGCCAGCCTGGTCCACAGAGGGAACTTCAGGACAGTCAAGGCTAAACATTGGAGAAAAAAAAAATTTAATAATTGAGCTGGGTGGTGGTGGGACACACCTTTAAAACCAGCAATAGAAGGCTTAATAGAAGGCTGAGGTATACATATCTGTGAGTTCAAGGCCATCCTTGTCCACATAGTCTTCCATGCCAGCCAGGACTACATATAAACAAATAAAAATAAAAGTTCATTGATCATTCTAAACTTAGCTTCATCTGTAAAATGTGGGAAAGAACTAATTCATATTATCTTGTATAAATTTATAACTTCTTAGCACTTTTCTTAACACATAATCATTATTATACTATCATATAAATAAAAATCTTATATGAGGAAAAGAAAAATAATTTGAGTAAAACAAAAAAAATGTAATTAACAAGAGGAAAAACCTAATTACTGGTTTGTCTTTTAAAACAGTGGCTGGCTAAGTGGTATATTAATTGTCAAGCATGTAGAAACCACTAGGTTAGAGACCAGAACAAACAATCTATCAATCAATCAATCAATCAGGCAAGCAATCAAATAAACAAATACCATAATTTTGATAATAGTAACCAATAAAAGCTAGAGATAAGAGAGAAGATGGCTTAATCAATAAAGTTCTAGCTACACAAGCCTGAGCTCAACCTCCCAGAATCCATTTTTTAATAAAAAAAAAAAAAAAAGCTGGACATGATCCCACATATATACCTGTACTGGGGAAACGAAGCCAGCAGGATCCCTGGGGCTCACTGGCCAGTCAATCTAGCCAAATCAGTGAGGTCCAGGTATAGTAAGAGATCATGCCTCCTTCAAAAAATAAAGAAAGGGATGAAAGATGGCATGGGGGCCATAAACTGCTCTTTTAGATGACCCAGACTGAATTCCCAGAACCCATTTAGTGGCTCACAACCATCTGTAACTCCAGCTCCAAGAGCTATGACTGTTCTCTGCTAGCTTCAGTGGGCACCAGGCATCCATATGGTACACAGACATTCATTCATGCAGGCAAAAAATTCCTTGCAGATAAAATGAAAATTTTAAAATCTTTAAACATATTTAAAAGGTGGTACACAACTAGGAGAAACACCCAACATCAGTCTCTAGCCATTACATGTGTACGATCACAAGCATGTAAACACACACACACACACACACACACACACACACACACACACAGAAACCTAAGGACAAGAATGAAGTCTCCATTTGAAAAAAATAATAGGATAACTAGTATAACAGAACTGAATGGCATATGACCTAAAATTAGTAGGTCCTTAGGAATAGATGATTTTCTACCCTCCCCCCCCCAAAAAAAAAATTCAAAGAAATAAAAATATATAAACGAGTTTGGGTTTTTAGGGTTTTTTGTTTGTTTTTGTAATCTACTAAAAATACTCAGCCTAAACAATGGTTCTCTAGCTACTTCCTTTTGGCTTCCACTCTAACTAACACCCTTTCAAATCAGTGCCCTAGAATCCTGTTTCCTCCTATCCTTCATCCTTTCATCCACTGTGGCCTCTTTAGTTCCCCAAGAGACTCACATTCAGTCAACCATCTCTTAACCTGGTGGGTCTCCTTGTTAACAAACAACTCTCCCAACCATCATAACCACGTCCTCCTGTTCTTTCATCTACTCCTTTTTTCTTCCCTCTTAGTAAAAGTAAAAATGTCCTTCCATGAGCCCATATATTTTATTCCTTGGTACTCAGCTGGTGATGCTATTTGAAAAGTAAAAACTTTTTAGGAGAGAACGTCTCACTGAGTGAACCTGGTCACTGGGGAGCAAATCTACTGAGTTTATAGACAGGCCTCACTTCCCATCCTTACTGAGTGGATATACTATGAGAATTTGCCTTCATATTCTTCATGTTCTTACTACTATGCCTTCTAGTCATCCTTTTTTAAACTCTGAGCCAAAATAAATTCTTCCTTTCTTGACTAGCTTCTGTTAGGTATTTTGTCTCAGCAAGAGAAAACAAATACAAAATGTACCATAAATCATAGTTCAGTAAATAACCAGACTAATAACAATAAGTAAATAAACATCAATTTGTAAAAGGTCTTTGATACCCTGAAAGCAAGAAAAATCACTGAAGGTTTTAAATAGGAAAATGGCATGACCAATCAAACTCTATCTCAGTAAATAAGGATTAACCGCATATAAAAATAACAAGTATATGGCAAGACTGTCCATCCTTTCCTGCAACAAACAAAGACATTCTGAGAAATACTCTTACCAATGAACTCAAATCAGGGTCTCTTAGGGTAGACATTCAAGTCAATGTCAACCAATTATAGTATCCCAAGAGAGGAAACCTGGTGACAGTTAAAAGACCAGAAGATCTATCACAAATATACTGAAAAAAAATTACTATGTTACAAATTAAAGGGGAAAGTGCTCCATGTAGAATAATTTAAAGATAAAATTGTGATATTATAATTATATAGCTTTTTGAAACAGTATTTTGAAGGATATAAAATCTAAGTTATGGAAGAATAGCTCACTTTCAAAAAGTTTATTTGGTTACCTTTATTACCTTTATTTAAGGATATATTCACCATCAACTTATGATTAAAGAATATTTCTCCTTTCTAAACTGGCTTTCATATTCAGTTTTAGATCAGTCCAGATAATTATCTTGACTAAATTATCTGACACTGGTAACAAGCACAAGTAGTGAAGGCAGCTGTACTAGATAGGCATTTACTCTCCTTCATTCTGAAAACTAATTCTTAGACTTACCATACATTTGGAAAGCTGTAATGAATCATGAACCCACAGTTCAACAATGGGAATAGAAAACTCACTTCAAAATATATATATCCACTTATTCATCATTTATTTCCCCACATGGTCCCCAACATGCTTACTTTTTTCCGTACTCCTTCTTGGGTGCTGGACAGTTTGAGCAAAACAGGAGGAAGGAATTTAGATATAATATTTTGTAACTGTTCATCTGTTTCAGCATGGCCAAGTCGTAAAAAGACCCGTTCGAGCTGATCTATAATATAAAAAAAACAAACAAACAAGAGAACTTGGCAAACCAAACATAAACAAGCCTATTTTTATAGCTTAATTCTTTTTTCTGTACTGCAGATCCTTCAGTCAAGAATTTCAACCAAACTAGCCCCATAGACAGATGATTGTGACACAACCAGAAAGTACTGCTAAAGGTCTATTAGCTAATCATGTACACCTGTTTTTAGACATTTAATCTCTAAAAAGGAGAATAACTAAGAGTAATTCAGTTACTTAGTCTTTCTGAAGGAGTTAGTTACTAAGAAAAGATGTAAAGTTTTTTTTGTTTTTTTAAGTAATCTTCTAAACCTAGCTAAGAGAACACAACAGAGGAACTTTGACTAGATGTCAGGGACTAACTGAGGAAGTTTCTCCAAAGACAGAATCACTGACCACCACTATGTTGGGACTGAATTAGAAAATCAGACACAAAGTATCCCACAGGAAGCTATAGTGAAAACCATGTTGGACAAGACCATGGGAGTATATTCAACAAAATGTAGATAGTAATTATTAAACAAGTCACCATGTATCTTTGACCAATGCACTATATAGAACAGAGAGGAAGGTGATGGAGAAGAGAATTCACATGAATGCCAGATACCTGACTGCAAATCACTATTAATTTTTTAGGCACTAGGCATTTATGAGGCTATAGGTTTGAACCTCAGCACTGAAAAAAAAAAAGGGGGGGGTGCTGTAATGAAATATTTGTTTCTCAAAGGCTCTTATATGGCATTGAGCATAGTGGTGCCTGACTGTAATCTCAGTATTTGAAAGGCTGAGGCAGGAGGACCACTCTAAATTTAAGGCTAGGCTGGTCTTCGTAACAAGATAACTGTTTCAAAAAGAGATAGGGATGCCTCAGCAAGTAAAAGCTCTTGCTGTGCAAGGATGAAGCTCTGAGTTCAAACCACCAGAACGCGGGCAAAAACCTGGGTATAGTCGCATGCATATCTATAACCCTGTATCTGTGAACAAGCAGACACAAAAGGATCAACAGGGCCTTGCTGATAAGCAACCTTATCTCAAGTGAATAAGGTGTAGAGTAATAGAGCAAAACACTCAAAACCTCCTCTGTGCATGAGGATACATATCTACAAAAATACACATGGGCAAACGCTACACTATGCAACACCCACACACACCACAAATCACTTGTAAAAATTATCAGGAGGAATGAGCTGAAAATATTTTGTATCTTGATCAGTGCATCATGCCAACTATACTTCAATTTTAAAACATGTTTTTAAAAGTCTTTACTACTTAGTGATTAAAAGATACCAAAAACATACTCAGATGAACTAATGCAGCAGTTACTGAAATTTACTTCAAATAGTAAAGTTAGTCAAAAGACAAGCGTCAGGAGTCATATAAATGAAACTCAGACTACTCACTGACTGATAATTAGCCAAGTTTTGTAACGAATACTAACAGTTACTTTTTTTGTTTTATGTGCATGTATGTCTATGTGAGGGTATCAGGTCCCCTGGAACTGGAATTACAGACAGTTGTAAGCTTCCACATGGGTACTGGGAAGAACAGTGCTCTTCACTGCTGAGCCTTCTCTCCAGCCCTAAGAATTACTTTTTTGTTTGCCTCAAATATTCCATCTGTGAAAGAAAGTAGCTCGATCTATCAATGAGTGAGCCCTGAAAGAACAAAAGCAGGAACACCCTTGTAGAAACACACAAGCTCTATACCCAACATGAATCTTATTTTAAATATAATTCAGTAATAAAAGGAGACAGACTTCTTGGGGAAATAACTAATTCTAGAGCTTAGAACAGGAAAAAACATTTTTAAAAGGCAGCCTGAAACATCTTACAGTACTAGAGATGAAATGAAAATGTTAAGAAGGTATTGAAATCAACCTGAAAGAACTCCTGCTAGACAATACTAGATCAACTAACAGAACACAATAAATAGTACAGGGCTGGGTTTAAAAGCCAAACTAAAAACCGACAGTGGTCTTTATTGATGTCAATAAACTAAAGGAAAAAGGTAAGCCTTTCTTATGGAAGAACTCAAAATAATATATTCCTCAAGGAAGAATAGCTTTATCCCTGCCCTCTTTCTCTTTTCAGGGTACCTTGGATTTAGTTACTACTTAAAACAGAAGGAAATTTATTTACTTTACAATGGAAAAATACTCTCGCCCAAGAAAAGGCAGTTTATATGAGCAGTAACATCATATAACGTGTGCATGATGAGATGTAACAAGAGAGACATTTCAGCACTCTTGTATTCATTCTAAAACCCACCATCTAAGTCTATTTGCTGGTAAAACATCAGAAAATCAAAACTGAAAGACACTCTACAGGATACCTGATCTGTATTCCTCAATACTGCCAAGATCATGAAAAGGCAGGGGGTTGGGGGAAGCAAACTAAGATACTGCCCCAGAGAGGCTAGGGTTAACTACTGAATGCAGCCTTAAACAGGATCCTGGGGGAAAAAAGACATTGAATAAAAATAATAATAATGATAATGATGATGATCATGATGATGATGATGATGATGATGGGGGAAAAAGACATTGAATAATAATAATAACTAATAATAATAATAATAATAATAATAATAATAATAGCAGCCCACCCCCAAATCTATACCATCTACAAATGGCTGGGACTGGTGAAAGGGCCAGTCCTGCTGCTCCAAAGCTGCAGGATCTCCATGACACAGAGCAACAACAGGATAACCGGACAAGTCCCAATGAGGATCCAATATTAATGGGGGTCACAGAAGCCAGAGATTTGGAACCAGACCAATGACTCATTGCAACAGATATTTACAAGTGAAGATGTGTGGACAGAGCGATATACTGTGGGACACACTGCAACACACTACAGCTTCCACCAAGGGATGTTTGCTATGCTTTGGGGTGTTGTCGGTAGTGGTGGTGATGGTGGTGGTGGTCATGTGTGTGTGTGTGTTTGCACGTGTATCCGTGCATCTGTGCACACACACACACACACAAGTATGTATTTTATTTTTGGTGGTGAAGGGAGTTTTGCAAGGGTGAAGGGCAGATATGAGGGGACAAGGAGATGAGATGAGCAGGGTGGGATACATGATATGAAACTCAGAGAATTAATAAAAATGTTTTAAAAACCTAGTAAAATCACAAGTAAAGTTCCAGTTTAGTTTAAGAAAGGAAAATAGAACAAAATCAAAAGTAGGCAGGTAAATTCTGGGAATACTGGGCCAGATGATTCTACTTAATAAACATTGAGTGCTATTGTAAAAGAAATTTTTGTTTGTTTTGTTTTTCAAGACAGGGTTTCTCTGTGTAGCTTTGGCTGTCCTAGAACTTGCTCCTTAGGAATGTTGAATTCAACCACTACATCTGTAAAAGTTCCAAGTAAAATGCAGGAAAAAACTGTTCACAGACAAGACAAAAAGTTAAATTTTCTTAACAGATTAACCTAGAAAAATCTATGACAAAGTTTAAAAGGGGCATATATTGTGGTTATTTTTCATATATTCATTTGTAATGCAATGTGATAATACAAAAATCACCAAACATACAAGGGTACTACTTCTCAAGCAGGTAGAGTTAGATCCTCCACATTCAATTGAGAAAGAATCAATGTACAACTAATCAGCTCATCTTTTAGCGACATAAAGTACTTTTAAGTAAAAGCTAATCAAGTTGGGTGTGGTTAACATACTCCTGTAATCCTAGCATGAAGAAAACTGAGTCAGGATGCTAAGAAGTTCAAGGCCACCCTACTCATACCAAGAATCTATCTTAAAGAGGGGAATAGGGTACAGAGAGACAGCTCCGAGGGCAAGCCTGACAACCTGAGTTGAGTCCCAGGATCACAAAGTGGAAGGAGATAATTTCTGCAAGTGTCTTCTGACCTCCATATATGTGATTATGTGGTATGATAAGTGCATCCCTAAACACACGCACAAACACACACCCCCTAGGATCCACACGTGAGGATCCACATATGAGGGAGGACATACAGGTATTTTTCTTCCTAAAATTGTAACCCTCTTGTACTTTTATTCTTCCACCTGGTATGACATAGAAAAAGAAAAAGAAAAAAAAAAAAAAAAAAAAAAAACTCAACGTGTGAAAGCCTCTCAATGTGAACTTCCAGCTTTCAGAAACAACAGAAATACTGGGGTGGGAGAGTGTGTAGGGATCCACCAGTAGAAAGCTCAGTACCACATTATATCAAACATGGTGGCTCTTAGGGGGTGTCAGCAATAGGATTTTAATTTCAAGGACATCCTTGGTTACATAACAAGTTCAAGGTCAGCCTAGGATATGTGAGGTTCTATCTCAAGATGAGGGACCAAAAAAGAAAATGAAAGACATTTATATGCATTATAAATTATCTAATCTCAGTATTCTGTTACAGCAATAAAAATAGACAAATATCACAAGAGGACCTTTTCAAAAATAGGAAGAGATAGAACCAACCATATGTTCTGAAGATTCAAAGGGAATCCAAAACTCTCATCCATCTTTCAGAAGCTGTTACCTCTAAATGATATTCTCCAAATTATCTAACAGATGATAAACAGAATGAGACAAGAGCAAGCTCTACGTTTTCATATTTTTCTACTCAAACTCCCACTGTTTTGCTTATTAAAAAATTAGACACATTACTATTTCTTTTTAAACAATCAGTTAAATGTTGGATGTGAGGGAGAAGAGAGTTAGTGCATATGTGAGAGAAAAAGATAATATGGTCTAGTTGACAGGATCTAGAATCACCTGAGAGACAAAAGTCTGAGCATGTAAATGAAAGAGATTCTAAATTCAGTTAGAAGACTCATCCGTAATGTAGGTGGGACCATTCAATGGACTATGATCCAAAGGTGCCAGCTGCCTCAAAATCCTGTGTGCCTTCTTCTTTCATCAAGTTGCTTTTGTTACAAATTGTATTATAGCAACAGGAAAAGTAATTATTGATTCAATGAGTGTGCACACACATGAGGAGAGAGAGAGAGGGGGGGTATACGCATGTGCAGATGTGCAGACCCACTGTATGTGGAGGTCAGAGGTCAATGACAGTTACCTTCCTCCACTACTCTCCATTTTATTTTTTTGAGACAAAGATTTCTCACTGACTCTGAAGCTCACCAACTCAGTGAATGGAGCTGATCAGAAAGCCTGACAGATAGTCTTGTGTTGGCCCAACACTTTGAATACAGCTACATGCCGCCCTTGGGCTTCTGTGTGGGTGCTGGAGGATCTCCATCAGATCTCCATTCTTGTTCAACAAGCACTTCACTGAAGGAGGCTCATAGCTCCCCAGTTCAAATATAGGGAACATAGTTTTGACAGCTATTTTTATTCATATATTGATATTATATAATCTCAACACTGGAACATAACATTAATTTATACTTTGCCTTTTTCTTTTCTATTGTTTTGAGACAGGCTCTCTTTTGTTTTGTTTAGGGACAGAGCCTACACAGAGCCCTGACCATCCTGGATCTCTGTAGGCCAGGCAGACCTTGAAGCCACAAATATCTGCCTATCTCTGCCTTCCAAGAGCTGGGACTAAAGGCATGTGCTACCAAACTTGGCCTGTCTTTCCTCTTTTAATTAACAACTTTTTATCTTATGTCTTAGACCTTTAGAGTGATATATCTCAGAACTTTTCAGATTTTACACAGATATAGCATATAAGATATGCATTTCAAAACTTACAATATGCCTTATGCAAACAATGAAATTGTAATCCTCTAGTTTCAGCTTCCTACATACGGGGAATATAGATATGCAAACCCATTGCTCAGTTTATTGATGACTTATAAAAGGTTTTTAATTGTACTTGTTATCACTACTGTGTGTAAGAGAACAAGAGGTAGGAGAGAAGACAGGAGAGGGGAAAGAGAAGATAAAATAGGGAGGAAAAGCTGTGTGCCACAGTGCAAGTATGGAGGTCAGAAGACGATGTTCTGGAGTCAGTTCTCTCCTTCCACCTTTATGCAGGTTCTGGGGATCAAAATTCTATCATCAAGCTTACACAGCAAACAAGTTTATCCTCTAAGCCATCTTGCTGGCCTTTATAAGAGCTTTTATGTATTTGCCAAGTAACTTCCACTTTTTCTCCCATATAGTAAATCACTTTTCAGTTTCCCTTCTGACCCTCTGTAGAACTTTTTTCTTTTCCAGATCTCAGTGTTTAAATACAGTTCAATTTACCATTACTTTATGACTATATTTAGTTTCCTCTAGCCATGTTTAGAATTCTTTTTATTACGCCAAGATTATTGTTTTAAAAAATTACAATGTAGCCGGGTAGTGGTGGCACACGCCTTTAATCCCAGCACCTGGGAGGCAGAGGCAGGCGGATTTCTGAGTTCGAGGCCAGCCTGGTCTACAGAGTGACTTCCAGGACAGCCAGGACTACACAGAGAAACCCTGTCTCAAAAAAAAAAAAAAAAAAATTACAATGTATAGAAAAAGCAGCAGAGCTCACTGACATCTGGAAAAATGGGCAAGAGCATTCTCACCATGCAGGTAAGAATGGCTTACCATGTCTGAACTGTTTTTACAAACAATGTACTTTATTTATACTCAACACTAGCTTTACTTCTTGGAGAATTCTGGTACACTTTGGGCAAATGACAAAAATGACACTGAGTCTCTAATGACTATCCCTAGTGATGATTGTCCCTAGTAGACACCTTCCACTTATGTCACAGCTCATCAACTCAATGGGACAGTAATTAGGAATTAAAAGCCTGTTTTGTGTGACAGCCAGCAAAGGAGTCCTGGAAGCTTACACATGGTTTCCTCCAGACTTCACTTCACACACCTTTTCCCTCTGGTGGTTTCACTGTGATAAGTCTAATCTGAGAATACAAATATCTGTTCAGTGCACTGAGTCCTCCTAGACTCTGAAGTGTTGAACCTAGTAGTAACCTTGGAGAGATCTATGATTGATATATATATATATATATATATATATATATATATATATTCATTTACCTTATGATTTTGCTTTCTGTATTCAAGTCTTTAAATCTATCTAAAACATTCCTTTAGCACATGGAGAAATATAAGAAATTAAAATTTTTTCTGGAATCCTTAAGATTTCTTCATTGTGAAATAAAACAAAGAAAATATGCAAAGCACTAGCACACACAGTTCAATTAATTATTAGAAACCCTCACATAGCTATCATCTAAGCCCAAGGGGGGAAAATTATTTTGAAATGTGATTAAAAATATATTTGGGTCAAGCATGCTAGAGCATATTACTTCAGCACTCAAAGGGCTGAGGTAAATGAATCAACAGTTCAAGGCTAACCTGAAATACAGTGAGACCCTGTTTAAAGAAAGGAGGATGGATGGATGAATGGATGGGAAGAAATGAAAAAAGAAAGGAGGCTGTCAAGAAAGGGGGGACTTAGAGGGCTGTAGGTTTAGTCTAGGGCACAGCATATACTTGCTATGTTTTAAAAAAAAAAAAAAAAAGCAAGCCTAGGTTCAAACCCCAGCATCAAAAGAAAGAAAAGAATAGGGGGGAAAAAACCTTACTATATTCACAGAGTTGAAAAGGACTTTTTTTTCTCATTGCTAAGATTTAATACATGACAAAAATTAACTTGGGAAGGAAGACTTTACTTTGGATAGCAGTATGGGAACAAAATCTAACAGCAGAGGAAAGACATGGTTATAAGAGTATAATGAAGCTGGTCAAATTAAACCTATATCCAGGAAACAAAGAGTAATAAAGCTGATACTCAGCTCACTTTCTCCTTTAAAAATAGTATTTTTTAAATCTTGTGTGTGCATACATGCACATGCCCACACATACAGTATGACTGCCTATAGAGGCCAGAAGAGGGTATCAGATCCTGTAGAGCTGGTGGCTGTGAGCTACGCATCATGGGTGCTAGGATCCAAATTCAGTTCGCTGCAATAATAGTATGTGCTCTTAAAGACTGAGCCATTTCTCCAGCCCTCTCTCATGTTTACTTAATTCAGGACCCTAGTTCATGGAGTGGTGCTATCCACACTTAGGATCCATCTTCTTCCCACTTTAATTTACTCTAGAAAGTCCTTCATTAGTACATTTGGAGATTTGTCTTCCAGGTGATTGATTATAAATTCTATCAAGCTGACAATATTAACCATTACAAAAAATTATCTAACAGAATAATTACAACTAATAGCTAAGCATAGTGTCACATACCTTTAATTCCAGTACTCAAGAAGAAGGAGGAGAATCAGAAATGCAAAGCCATCCTGAACTACATGAGATCCAAGGAAGACAAGAAAGAAAAAAGGAAGTGGGGAGGAAGGGAAAAGAGAAAAAGGGGGAAGGAAGGAGAAGAAAGAGAGGGAAGGAAAGTGAGATGGGAAGAGGGAGAGGAAAAGAGGAAGAAAGAAAGACAAAGGCAAAGACAGAGACAGACACTAAATTTTATTGGAGCCAAAAGTTACAACCCAGGGCCCAATAAACCTGTGAAATAGGCTACTTAGAGAGTCAGAGCAAACTTGTACACAGATTTTAGGTCCACCAATTACAAGCTTTAGATTTGCACAGACTCCTACCTAGCAATCCAGCTTTTGCTAAAGCACAAGAAAAAATGGCCTCATGATCTGAGTGGGAATAGCAGCAACACAGGTAGGATCATCTAAAAATCACCAAGTACTGTCATGGCAAAAAAAAAAAAAAAAAAAAAAAAAGTACTTCAGAGTGAGTGCAAACTGTTTGAAGAAATTGTGAGCAAGATATCCTAAAGTCAAAGTCATAGCTTCAACAGCAACTATGATTACAGTGGTTCTTAATAATATAAATAAGAAATTTACCCAAGTTTTTAGTTTCAGAACATGTTTTCAGCTAAGATTAATTGTAGGATCTCAGCAGCAACAGGAATCCTACACTAGATGTTAACACCTCCATTTACCACCACCAAAAAAAAAAAAAAAAAAAAAAAAGCAAGGGCTGAGAGCTACAATCCCATGTGCCAACAGACAAAAGAGCACATTTACTGGAAGTCAAAAGGCAAGTTGCTAGAATTGGTTTTCACTTCCTACCATGTGGGCTCTAGGGATCAAACTGTCAAATTCCAGCTTGTCAAGGTTGGCAGTAAAGTACCTTTACCTACTGAGAAATCTCTCCCATGCTAAGAAATAACATACACTGTATAAAGTTATAATCATATAATTTAATACGTATGTATGTATGTATATGTGTGTATACATACATATATGTGTGTGTATATATATACATATGTGTGTATATATATATATATATGTATATATATATATATATATATATATATATATATATTCCAAAAAAGCAGAATAAAATGTATTTTACTTGAACACAAAGGCAAATAAAAATTGTAAGTCAAATAGCAAAGGAAAGACAGTGTTACATAAAAATAATAATACATCATGTGCTAAAGGAGGGCTTATTTCAAAAATGTTTAAAAAGTTAGTTTAACATTTAAAATCAGTATATTTAACCATACTAGCTGAATTAAAATTTTTAAAATCCTATAATATTTCAATATATTTTTAAAAAGTACCCAGGTTAGTAAAACAGGAATAAATTATCCATGTTGAATAAGGTTAAAAATAGAAATTCTTTAATCAGATAAAGAATCTTATTTTTTTAATTTGCAGCTTTGTACTTAACGATAAAATACTAACTACATTCTCTATTATTTGGGAACAACACAGAAACGGTTCACTAGCATAAATTCCACTCCGAGTCTAGAGAGATATCTCAGTGGTTAAAACTACTTGCTGGTCTTGCAGAGGACCTGGGTTTAGTTTATAACCCACATGGAAACTCACAACCATCTGTAATTGGAGTCCTAGGGGATCCAACATCCTCTTTTGCCCTCTGTGAACATCAGGAATACCATAATGTGCATATATATATATATATATATATATATATATATATATATATATGCAGACAAGCACTCACACATAAAAAATAAATAAGTAAATCTTTTTTTTTTTTTTGGTTTTTCGAGACAGGGTTTCTCTGAACTCACTCGGTAGACCAGCTGGCCTCTCGGAAATCTGCCTGCCTCTGCCTCCCAAGTGCTGGGATTAAAGGCGTGTACCACCATCGCCCGGCAAGTAAATCTTTTTAAAAAAAAAAAATTATATTGGGTATATATACGGCCCCTGGTTGAGAGTTGGGGCCACCCACTTGTGAGGAACCGACAGAAGGCGGCTATCATCCTTGCAGCCATCTTGAGCCATATACCCTGACAAGAGACTTGTTTACAACAGCCTACAACAGCTGAGTACACTTTGACAACATCTTATTTTAGATACCCAGGATTTTCCCTTGGCTGTGTGAGACTTAGAGGAATGGCTTAGAAGTGAGACATATAAAAGGCGAGAGGCAGACAGAAGAAAGTAACTTGGAAAAGAACTTGGAAGAGAAACTTGGAACTGGGAAAGAGACTAGCAGCTGGAAAAGGATAAGGACTTGAGATTTATTACAGCTGGAACTAGGATTAGGACCTGAGACTTGGTGCTAGGAACCAGGGACTTGGAACTAGGGATTTGGAGAGAAGAAGAGAGACTGAAGAATAAATGGGATTGAATCATACTCTGTCTGGTCTCCATTCTTCAAGTCCGTCCTCACTCTCTCTTGTTGAACCCGACCCACGGACCTGAGCAGCTTGGGGCAGTGCAGGTTCTAACAGTTTAGTCCCCAAGGCTTTGGCAGTGCGGATTCCAACATTGATAGAGTGGTCCCCAACATTTTGGCCCCCAAACGTGGGGTAGTGCAGTCCGCAACACCCACTCATCTCAAAAATATTAACACAGAATTGTTCCTATCTAAAGGAAATGCAGGGACAAAGAGTGGAGCAGAGACTGGAGGAAAGGCCATCCAGAGATGGCCCCACCTAGGATCCATCCCATCTGCAGACACCAAACCGAGACACTACTGCTGATGCTGAAAACCTCTTGCTGACAAGAGCCTGGTATAGCTGTCTCCTGAGAAGCTCTTCCAGAGCCTTACCAATACAGATGTAGATGCTCACAGCCAACCATCAGACTGTGCACAGAGGACCCCAATGGAGGAGTTGGGGGAAAAGACTGAAGGAGCTGAAAGGGTTTGCAACTCCATAGAAAGAACAATATCAACAAACCAGACTCTCACCCCCCCCAAGAGTTCCCAAGGACTAAACCATCAACCAAACAGTACACATGGAGGTACCCATGGCTCCAGCTGCATATGTAGCAGAGGATGGCCTTGTCTGGCATCAGTGGAAGAAGAGGCCCTTGGTCCTATGGAGACTTGATGCCCCAACGTGGGGAATGCTAGGTGAAGCAGGAGTGGGTGAGTGGGTGAGTGGGTGAGTGGGTGGGTGAGTGGGTGAGTGGGTGGGGGAACTCCCTCATAGAAGCAGGAGGAAGGGAAGACAGGATAGGAGGAAGATAGGATACGGAGAGGAAACCAGGAAGGGGGATAACATCTGAAATGTAAATAAAATAACCAGTAAAAAATGAAAAAAAAAAAAGAATTATATTCAAGAGCTAAGAATGTAAGTCAGTGGTAAAGCGCTTGTCTATTACATGCAAGGCCCCAAGTTCAATCTCTAGCACTGGAAAAAAAATTAAATAATTCTACTAAAATGTTTGTTGCAAATTTTATTCAAAATAATAAGACAAAAATAAATAAAATGCACTAGATTAGAAAGAATATTTTCAGTATCTGAAGATTATATTTGCACACAGAAAATCAAAATTAGTCTACAGATAAATTACTAGAATAACAATATATAACAATGAGTTGATTGTCTATGTATTAATAACAAATCATTAAAAATAGAATTTGTGATCCTGGTACATAGCACATACTAGTAATTGCAGCATACAGGAAGCTAAGGCAATAGGAACATGTATTCAAGGCCAGGTTGAGCCATGTGGCAAAACTGTGTCAATCAATTTATGTAATCTGAAAACATCTTTTTCAGTGACACATAAAAACATATATACATAGAAATTAAGGGGAAATTATGCAAGACCTCTCTAAGCAAAAAAACAAAATGCACTGTGCTGCAAGAAACTGAGGAAAATTGAAAGGACATACAATAATCATGGATCACAATAAACCAGACCTCTTCATCCAGTAATTTAAAATCTGAAATCCACAATCTAAGACTACTGATGCTACACTCAAACTAACACGAATCACAGTCAGGATACAAGTGTATTTAGTCTATTGTAGAAGTAAATAGAAGACATAAGGAAATTTTGTGTTTAGACTTGGGTCTCATCCATAAGCTACCACATTATAAATACATAAAGGTTTCTAATCTAAAAACAAAAATCAAACATTCTATCTGTTTCGAAGCCTTTCAGATAGGAGTTACAATATATACTAACAACATGTCAATTATCCCCAAACTGATATGCAGAAAATACTATCCAATATCAACTCAAAAGTATTTCAAAGAGTACTAAATAAAAATCTGATTCTACTATTTCTACAAAGGACTAAGATTTGCAAAAGATAACCTGGAAGATTTTAAAAAAAAAAAAAAAGTCAGAGAAAAAAATTGCCAGTATTTATCAAACTAATTAATGCTGAAGAGGAAAAAGTTTATATGACAAGATCTCAACCTTGCCAGAACCTACAACAATTAAAAGTACAATGTGGTACAAAAACAGATCAGCTGAAAAATACAAAAAATCTTTAATAAACATGTACAAGCCACCTGCTTTAAAACAAACTTATGAATAAAATAAGTAAATATTATGTCAGTAAACTACACTAACAATTGCATTGTATTATGGGAAAACAAAATGTAACTCCTACCTCATCACACCAAACACGAAAGAAGATAAATTCCTGGTGAATCCTAAATCTAAATAGGAAAAGCTAAAGGTAGTGATGGAGTCTGTGCTTAGCGTAAACAAGCCCCTGGGTTGCATCCTTAGCACCATTCCCAAAAACTCTAAATATGAAAGATAAAACAATACAATTTCTAGGAGGAAGAAAATATTCTTACTGAGGCAGGAAAGGGGGAGCCTCAAAACAGGAAGCTAATTGGTAGAGGAGTCTGGAAATACAGAAACCCAGTACCACAGAGCAGAGCTTATAAATGTAGACTTGAAAACAACCAGCCTAGAAAGAAATTACTACTCTGACAAAATATATCTCTGTAAAATCTACAGCAAAAATGATATTGCATACAAAACCTAGACAACACAAAAAGTACAAACTATTATTACTACTAAGCAAACTGAACTGAAGGTTCATGAAAATGCAGTATAAAGAATAAACAGAATTTTTTTTAAACCGCCAGTATTTCATAGCTTGTATAACAGCTATGAGAAGAGTATGTGGAACAAGAAGTTCATGTTGTATACAGGATCAGAGTAAAGAAGCCAACTGAGATACATGAGAACGGAGTCAGAAAAGGAAGTTTTAAAATGTGTGCAACCGCATTTAAAAAAAAAAAAAGGTATGGTACCTAGAAATGAATCCTACAAAACATATCAAAGTTCTTTATAGAGAAAAATGGTACTCTGAACTATAACTTAATTCAAATGACTAGAATAAGGATATTAGAAATATTTAGATTTCTGTATCAGATGGAACAGGTTAGTTGATTCTGTGATTAAAATGCCTAAGTCTCCAAAATTTAAAGAAACTGACAATAATACTTTCACAATACTCATCATCCAAAGCTCAGCAGGAAGCTCTGCTCAGCAGTCAGTTGACAGGGCCAACTCCAGATGAAACTATGCTGCCTTGCTTCATAACCTCAAGCCTTCTGCTCTACAAGCAGGTTAACCTAATCTTAATGCCTTATACACACACTATACCATGTCCCTAGCCAAAAGTCCACCAAGACTTTATCTTCTATCAAGAGTCAAAAATATCTGGTAAACAGTAAAAATGTCCACAAATAAACCCAGCATTATAAAAAATAGTACAATATACCACAACCAAATATTTTCTATAGAAAAGAGTTCATGAAAGTTGAAAAGATAATTATAAAATTCAGGTGAAATATGAATAAAAATAACACAGAATATCAAACAATGATAACCAATAATTCCCACAAAAAGGGAGTCACTCTACTACATTTTAAGACTTATTATAAAGTTACAGCAATTAAGAGTATATAAACTAAAGTATTTAAGAGGGACAAATCAACAAATTGAAATAGAGAATACAGAAGACAACCAGAAATAAATGAAACATCATAAAAAATCACTTTCAGATAAATTAATAGCATGGATTAAAAACTAAAGTATTTTAAGCTTTGAATGAAAATCTGAAAATGAAAAATTGAAACCC
>JANHMN010000004.1:81471489-81517350 GCA_030674055.1 Rhabdomys pumilio | reverse complement strand
TAAAATACCAATGAGATATTTTTTTAAAAACTAGTTCTATAAAGTAAAAAGGGGAAGAGGAGTACATTATAAATATCTCTTATGTTTTTAACTATTAAAAAACTGAATAGAAATACTTTAGAGAACTAAGCTACAATTATAGAACTCCAGAGAGCTGCCACAAATTTGAAGTCAGTATAGTGAGTTCCAAATATGCTGTCCTAAAATCCAAAGAAAATCAAGAAGGAAAGAAAAAGAAAAGATAGAGGGCAGGTAGGTATAGCACTTTGCATAACATGATCTTGGGGGTGGGAGGAGTAAATCTCCTGAGAAAAGCTAAGCACAAGGACATATGCCTAAAACCATTCATAGTCACAGGGTTAGTAAGAGTCAAAACTGAAAGTAACCAAAAATCAGTCAACAGGAAAAGAGATTAAATGTAGCAGGCTGTCCTGGAGCTCACTCTGTAGATCAGGCTAGCCTCGAACTCAGAAATTTACCTGCCTCTGCCTCCAAAGTGCTGGGATTAATAAAGGTATGCACCACCACTGCCCAGCATAATTTTCTAACAAAGATATCAAATTTTATGAATATGAAAATACATTTCAGAATATAAATAAGGGGCTCTGGGATGTAGCTTAGTGGTAGATCACCTGCCTAGATGTATAAAACCTGAGTTCAATACCAAAATAAATACAGAAAAAATAAATACAAAAAAATACAATACAATACAGAAAAATAAATACTAAAAAAATTAATGTTAGAGGTCTTAAGTAGAAGCTGAGATTGGAAAGGAAGCTGAAAATACCTAAACCATGTCCACATCATATAACAAATCAATTACGAATCTAAAGCTACAGCACATTTTTAATTATCTGGTTAACTACCACAAAAATATCCCAGACTATAATAAAATAATTCACAAACATTCTTTTCAACAGTAGTTACTTTTTTAAAAATTATTATATGTAAGATGACCATGGGGTCTTTTGGGTCTTAGAAAAACATGATGTAATATAGATATTTGCATTTATAAATGAAACATTAAAACTGGAACTCATGACCTAACTAAAGGTGACTGAGACACAAATGTATCTCTCCCACAAACCACTATTTATTCAAGTAAGTAAAAGTAGCTCCATTTTATGAGATGAAAACATCAACAAAAACTATGTTGATCAAGATTACAAAGCTATTAAGTGGCAGTTCATCTCCAATCACAATGTTCCTTCCAGTGTGCTGAAATATAGCTTGGTTTCAGACAGTGAAAATACTAAATCCTGAGACACCTGTATACGGCATAAATTTGACCTTGACCAACTTTCTTCAGGTATTCAGAATTGGGATTCAAAACAAAAACTCAAACCTCCTCTGACTGGATGAACTTAGAAGCACAAACTAACAAATACGATACAAATATCTCAAGCCTATCCAATCAATCACAAAATCAGTGAAAGTTGAACTGAAGAAAGAATGGTATGAAGGCTTGGAAAAGCTAAAAAAAGATCTGAACAATTTCTAGTTGAAATTCCAAGACTCTCCTGAAGGTCCCTCTCAGTTCCATAAGTATTTTGATTTACTGCACGTGCCATCTTGGCTTAAGCTAGCTTTCAACTTGATCCAAATATAAATAAAGATCTTATAGAAGAAAAGAAAAACACACCTCCATAAAGTACATTTAAAAAACAGAATTCTTCCAATGCATTGTAATTAATATCAGAAAGGGAATCTTTCCTGGGAGTAGACCAGTAGAGTTGTACCCTAGACAAACATTCTCACCTATGATATACTATCACTTCCCAAAGCCATCCAAATCCCAACTGTTTCTTACATATACCATAAATTCTTCCAGCCCAAATATTCTGAGACATCCCTGCTCTAGCCCACTGTCTCAAGTACTAGAAGCAAAATGTGTGCCACCTCATCCGGTTTTTCCGAGTCCAATTCTTTTGATCAAGCAAGTCACTCAACATGGTGCACCCTCCCAAATACACTAGACCACTCTTCTATCTACACACATCTAAATCCACCCCACTTATATACTGTAGTATATGAGGCCCAACTCACATACTACATACTATGCTATACACACATACCACTTTGATCCTGGTCCTATGGGCTCACTATAGTAGTCCTTTTCTGGGAAGGATACAAAATACAAATGCTTAAAAAATTCAGTGAGGGAAGAGAAGAAACCTATGACCCAAAGTTTACTTCTACTGGGTGTAATCCTACTCAACACATGCACATTAGAAACCATCCTATGACCACATTTAAGTCCCTTAACAACTCTATTAGATGTAACTTCAAAACCCACCAAAATCATCTATATAATTATTAGAGAGACAAGTAACTGCAACTCTCTTGAGTAACCCACACCCACACTTATGTATGTCTTATATTTTCACTGAGCACCTCTCTTTCTAATGATCCCCATGCTTAAATCTATTATAAAAAAAAATCTCTTCTTAATGAATTCCAATTCTGCTTCATACTGACTCCTAAAATTCTCTTTTGTGGGAAATTCAAAACTCCCAGCTTCTGCTGAATGCAGGTATAGGAAGCATCCTGGAGCTATGTCTCAGCTCAACACCCTCCTGACACCTGTCTTACCGTGTGCATTCTCTACACTTCTAATGATTACCATCTTTGCTACGTATTATGTAACTGCTCAGTCTTCCCTTTTCTACACCAATTTGATCTGACTCTACCCTACTCCATACTCAGGCCTCCATCTTCTTTCAGCTTAAGTTCAGAGCCTATAACCTAGACTCTTTTATCCAAATACTTAACTCAGTTCCTTTAGAAAGTAGATGCTCAAATACTGGTTGAATGCAGAAAATAGTAATTCTTCATGCATCATGAAAGCTACTTAGAAGTTTATGTATCTAACAACTGTAATAAGAAGATAAACTGGTTGATAACTTATAATTAGAATGGAAATGTGGCATGTTTTAATACCATGACAAGAAAGTAAGACTCCCCATTGTGTGGCAAAGCTGTACTGATCCAAATCAGGGGAGTTGCAGCCATTTCTACAGCAAAGGGAAAAAAGAAAAAGAGGAAAATGAAAAGGGGACCAACTAAAGCATAGAACATCAAGTGCTCTAAACACAAGACTGCCCTGTAACTCACCTCAGCTTCAATAATTTACTTGGAAATGTCTGAGGATGAAGAAAATAGTGATTGTATAACAAACAGAGTTGGTTCTCATGTCAACCTGAAATAGGTAGAACCAAAGCAGCATTTTCAGAAATGGGAACCTACAAGCTAAGAAAAATAGAACTAAATTATACAATTGGAAGTGGTGATTGAGACATGTAAAGAGGAGACTTGGAATCTTAAAACACTGAAAATCATTTTAATTAGTTTGAGGCTAAAACTGAAAAATAAGGAAGACCTGACCAGTATCTAAATTATTCTCTTATAAATCTAACTAGTCCTAGTCCTGAAAGTCTGCTCCATCTGTTGATTCCTAAATACCACTTTATTTTATTATTATTTATTTATTATATAGAGACTGTCACTCTAACACCTGCAAGACCCAAATAAGGCTTTTCTTCATAAAATAGTAACAGAAATCAGAACTCCCATCTTCATTCCTAAGATTTTAAAAAAGTTTGCCCCTACTCCAGTCTTTTTAAAAGGAACTCAATTAAATGCAAATATACCTTTTAAAAAGCAAATGCCAGTCACTCCCATAGTAAGCACAAATACAGTAGTATGTTGGAAATAAGGAATGATTCATTCCCAGAATTAAACAATTCATCACAGTTTCTGCAAAAGCTGCCTGCCTCTAGCTAGGACAGTCCAAGAGAATGAACCATCATGGTCCTCGGTCCTCACCTATGCAGCACTTCTAGTACTGCTGCCCCTCAGAACTAAGGCAATGAAAGCATGTTTGTCCTTCTGTCCTCAGGGCCAAGACAAATGTCCAATTAAGAAAGTCATTGTTATATAGCTATTTTCTCCAAATTCAGACATTCTCTCAGAGAGAGGGGAAAAGGATCATAAGACTCACGAAGCTAATGAAACTTTGGAGGTTCAGGAGCCCAAAACATTATGATATTCCTTCCCCAGTTACATAAGCAGTAAACAATTACAGAGATAAGGAGAGTCATCCAGGTAGCTTTCTGCCCAAGTCTGTCAGGGAGCTCTAGGAGCTCAATTTTCATGAATTGTCATGAAAACTGACATGTTTTCCAATCCAGCAGGTACAATGAGCTCTCCTGTGAGTAGCTCCTCACCCAGGCTCCTGTAAGAAACCCAAATAAACTCATTGTTTCACAAACTAAACTTGGGTAGAATTTCTTTGGTTTGCCATTGGTACATGTTAGGGGGGTGGATAGACATTATTGTATTCCCCAAAGTCATAAGTCTTTTTATCTACAAGAACTAGTAACAAACTCCTTAAGCAAGGCAAAGTTAAGAATCTATTTCTTGCAGCGAGTGCTTGGTGGCGCAGCGCTTGAGCCTCTGCCGGCAGAGGGCGGGCGCCCCCCTTCCCGTGCCGGTTCGAATCCTGTGAGGACTCTGTTGTAGAGTCTGATGGGGGGGCGGGGGGAAGAGAATCTATTTCTTGGTATGTGTGAAATCCTAGTCTTCTGTATAACATGCCAGACTACTTTAAACTCCTACCAACTCAATATGATCCATTTCCTTACTGCCTTCAACTCCTCACTTCTTCACACATACACACAGGAAAGCAAAGAAATCATGAAGGCAGCTTGACAGCTGGACCAAATGGTATGACAAGAGTCCTCAACAATTTCTAAGATTCAAGTTCACAAACATTCCCACCTCTAAAAAGGCCTTTCTCCTCAGAGCCAGCAGCAGTCAGGCAACCAAGTAAAATTAATTTTAATAAGGTAGTGAGCAGAAGGACCACTTTGGCTTACAAAAGCCAAGTCTAAGGGAGATACTACATAAGAATTCAGGTTGCATAATAGTCCAACATAAGATAGTTAATATCCCCTAAAAGCAGTTAATTACTTGGAAGAAAAATGCTCATTTGGATGTGAACATTTCTGAAGTGTTTTGTTTGTTTGTGATTTGTTTATTAAGGCAGTATCTCACACTATAAAGTTGCCCTGGAATTCACTATGTAGTCCAGGACGGCCTCAAAGTTGTAGTGATCCTCCTGTGTCTGGCTCCTGAGTATAGGGATTACAATATAGGCATGCACCACCATGTCTGCCTAAAAAGTCACAATTTAAATCCTAGCACTTGTGTTTTGGACTGCTTGTCTTCGGTATATCATAAAAGCATTAATACATTTCTCATGGGTTCCAAAACAATTAAAGAATCTAGGATGGAATAAGCAATGCCCTCATTTGCTCTACTAAACAAGTCTTTCAACCCTTTCAATCTCCCAATTTTTATTCCTCCACACACCACAGGGAAAAAAAAAAAAAGATAAGAAACAGCAAAAATAAACCAAAATTTATTCTGAAGTTGAATTCTGATTTATAAACCATTCCAGCCCTCAAAATTCCACTTAAATGAATTAGCCATTATATACTGTAATTAGCAGTATACATACTAAAAAAGTCATAACATAATAGTTAAATCAGTCTAAGAGTTATAGTAGAAGATAGGCACACAATAGACTTTTGAACTGATTTTACTAAGCCCAAGTAGTCACTAGTATTGAATTCATGGAGTTTTAAAGAACTATCCAGTATCATTAAAAAGCAAAACTAGAATCACACACTTTGTAATACTAACAGAATAAAACAGCTTTAAAAAAAATCACAGTGCATATTAAAGTAGCAGAGTCAGGAATACCCAATTACCATAAAGATCCCTCCTACAATACCTCTTTTTAGATTGATTCCATAATAATGTTCCTGAAACTGTAAAATGTTTTTTGTATAGCAGATAATATTAGTTATAAACTGTCATTCATTGTTTCTGCCTGTGCACATTGCTAACTAATATTTTTAAATTTTAGATTTTTTTCTTCTTTTTTGCTCATTATCACCACAGAGAATAGAAATATCAGGCACATACAAACTAACAAGAACTTCACTGGTTCTCTCAGGTAGCTAGGAAAGGAAAAAGAAAAAAATGGGGGGGGGGGGGGGAGTGAAGATCTTAGGGGAAAATCGCCACCTAATAATCTATGCATT
Organism: Rhabdomys pumilio; assembly: GCA_030674055.1. NCBI lineage: Eukaryota > Metazoa > Chordata > Mammalia > Rodentia > Muridae > Rhabdomys > Rhabdomys pumilio. Next base: position 81,511,240 of record JANHMN010000004.1, on the reverse strand, counting down.
TTTAAATCTGCTATAAAAATGCACATATCCTCAGGAACTAAATCTACTAACCTCTACAATCAATGTGATACATGGTTTATCCAATCTTGACAAAAGTCCTCTGGATCACCAATGGTATGTTCATCCACTCGTACATATGCAATTGTATAAAGAATCTATTATTCAGAACACCAAAAAAAATACAATTAAGACTTGTACACAGAGCTACCACTTTAAGAAAAATAAGCACTTTTCATTTCTTGCTAACATCTTTGATGCCCTCCTTTGCAAATCAGAATAAGGAAAAATACAGTGATTATCAAATTTGGTGAAGAAGGGTACTGCATAAACAGAATTTGAGCCTATATAAAGCTTCAAAAGATACACTGATAACTGACTAAAGATTTTAAAACTCCAGTACCAATACAACATGAAATTTATCATATAAATATGTGCATAAGTATATTAAAACCTTACATTAAAATTAAGGAAGTATCTCAGTTACACAGTGGTTTTGTAAGAAGAGAGCCGGTACACATGTTACCAGTAATATAACTGAGAAATATAAATGCTTAAGTACTTAGGAAGCTGAAACAGGAGGATCAAGAGTTTGAAGTCAGCATGGGCTACATAGTGTGACTTTGTCTCAAACCTCAGGAGAAAACAAAAATTAACCACGTAACTCTAGTAACCCATGACTTCTCCCAGGACTCATCTTCTTGACTATTGTCATCTCAACCTTCCCTACATATTCACAGGCTCCAAAGAGCTGTCTTCGGAACAAGCCATTCATTCCTATGATCCCATCATCCCCCACCTCTTCAAAGCTTTAGAATCAAATTTCCCACATGGATGTGCAACCCATGTGCCAAATACTACCAAGTTTATACATGCATTATGCATCATTTCTTCCCATTCTTAGAATCCTATAAGTTTGTTTTGATGTAATCCTGTTGGGAGCTGACTTTTAGTAGAAAGTGGCTAGAAAGCGGCTATCAACTTTGCAGCCATCTGGAGCCATATACCCTGATGAGAGACTTTTTTCAATAGCCTACAACAGCTGAGCACACTCTAACAAATATCTTGTTTATCCCACATAGCTTGTTTTGCTGTTTAGTGACCCCAGCTACATAGTGCACATGGTAAAATGTCTTCACCTGTGTTCTCCTGCGTGTGCTTATAAATACCGAGGATTTCCTTGTAGTGGTGTGGTGTAGTAGTAGTAGGTGTAGTGGTGAGTGTATGGTGGAGACAGTAAAGAAGTCTTGACTACAGATCCTCTGGCTCGTCTCTATTCTTCGAATCTCTTCCCCTTCTTCCCCCCAACTCTCTCTTGCTAGACTCTGACCTGCGGACAGAGCGGGTTGCTACAGTTTGGCCCCCAAACATGGGCCTGAGTGGTCCTTTACATAATTCCATTTTACAAATGGGAAAACCAAGGCCCAAAGGTAGGTAGTTTTGTGTTCAGGGACACATTAACCAAAAGTGTTAAAGCGATAAATTTGAAACCAGCTTTGACTATAATTTCAGAGGCACTGGGCACCACCCAAACCATTCTCCTTAATCTATTCAATAAAGGTTTCTCCATCAATCACTGATTCATTCATTTGTTGAATACAATCTTATTTTTGTTTCTTCCCCATTTCCAATTCTCTAAGTCTGCCTAAAAACTACTTTCTGCCCTATTTCCTTATCCTACTGTCCCCAGTCAGATTCTTGAAATCGTCCCTCTTTCCTCTCTTGAATAACCCTCACCTATATAATAACAACCCAATCATTCCTACATACTTTAGGACTTCAATTAATATTATCTCCTTGCCAAATCCATTTCTACTGTCTCAATTCAGACCTTACATTTCTTTACCCATTTGATCCCCTCCTTGTAAATCTTGTACTCTTGATCTGTGAATTCTCGCAATTAATTATTTCATCACCGTCATCTGTTATCCTGATAAAACAGACCTTCTCATGTTGTGCGACAGCCCTTTAGGAACTCTGTTGGTTCTCTACTGTCTGCAGAACTAAGTTCAAACTCTTTACATTGGTTGGCATTTCTATACCTTGGTCTTATTCTATCTTCCCAGTGTTTTCTGTTCTTGCCTTTCCCCATACAAAAATGTTAGTAAATTTAGATTCCTTAACTGTTTATACAGAGCACTTGCAAATATAACTATCTTAACAACACCATGAGTATTTCTTGTCATCACCCCGTTTTATAAGAAAGAAAAAATATTCAGTAAAGTAATTTGTTCTAGATCCTAAATAATGAAGGCACTATATACCAAGTCTCAAACTACCAAGTTTATTTCTTTTCCTAGTTCTTCACCCAGCCATACACAGTAAACACATCTTCATTCCGCTATGATTTATTTTCCCTTTCCTAAAATGCATGATTATTGCTCTTCTTCCATGTTTCAATTTAAGCTACTATTCCTTAGACCCTAGAATGCTATACTCATTCACTGAAGTTTCCAAAGACTCATATTAAGCATTTTTCATATTATGCTTCATATTAGCTATTTATATTGACATATAAATCTGTGTCTAATTAACTATAAGCACTCTGAGGATAAAACTATAAATTACTCAATTTTAAAAGTCTGCTTACTGAATTGGAAAATATGTGGATAAAACATGTAATACAAGATAGCAGTCATCAAAGCAGAGTCTTGGCCAGACTGAAAGGAGAAATCAACAGAATTAAACCATTTGAGAACACTAGCATGCCTACAGTTTTAACATCTATCTTCTGAATAAGACCAGTATCTCCATGCCAACTGTTGGCATTGGTCTTTATTAAAATTATTGTTTACTGGAAGCATAATTCAAAAAGAATGGAGTAGTAATAAGCTGTGGAATGAGAGGGAGAGAAAAGAGAGAAATAGAAAGAGAGAAAGAGAGAGAGAAATCCTGTTGTCATTTTCCATTTTAATTTAACTTCCTATTTGCTTAAGTAACCAAAATTTAACGATATGGGCTTGACAGCCTTTCAATAAAGATCAACTCAATAGTCTATATCTATGATTACAATGATTATCTTTGAAGGACTATTTCTGTATGCCCAAATAATTAATTGTTCAACTACACAACTACATATCAGCTTGCCACATATCATCCTCTAAAAAAAAAAAAAAAAAAAAAAAAAAAAAAAACCACTCTCTGAAGATTGCTGGAATGTTGATTATCTGATACCACTAAGATACCACATGGCTGTGCCTAAGAACAGTATACGAACAGTATACACTTCAAGATTATATGTTGCTTCTTCAAGAGTTGTCCATAACCCAACAAAGATCAAGTCTGAACGCCACCTAACAGTTATAAGCCAAGACCATGAAACTACTAAGCAGCTAACCAAGCAAAAACTCGAGTCCTTTCTTCCTGTTAGAAATACCTCTCCCAGCTACTGAAACAGTTACAGTGCTATGGTGTTAGTGATGGACACTAGAACTTTCCCTCTTGTGGGCTTCAAAACAATGTTGTTTCTTAGTTTAGCAGAATGAGATTTCTGTTTATGTGAGTGATTGTATGCCACTGAATGTTAGCCATGTCTGAATGAAGATGCTGTGTGTATGTGTGTGTGTGTGTGTGTGTGTGTGTGTGTGTGTGTGTGTGTGTATGAGGGTTCATTTTTCCATAAACCAATAAAAGATAATGTTAGAATAAAATCTAGCTATCTACCCTTTATTGAGTTTCACTCCAATTGCCGGTATGAGCCTAAATACAAAGAAGACCAGACATAATTACAAACTAGATTTTAAAAACACTTCTAATGTGAACTAATTAATCTCTTTTTCCGCATACTATCCAAAAGCACATTCTGCTCATCAAACACAGAACACTGCCACAATAGAACCCTTCCCCAACATACTCACCCTGATTTTGATCCTTACACAAGAGACTAAAAGAAAAAAATTGAAAACATAACTACATCTTTCTATAACTGTAAGGAGTTAACAGCTCACAGGGCAGAACTGACATAATTTTTTAAATTCAAGAATCTAAGTTCAAGCCCTAACTATGCCCTAGGATAATGGTACCATTTGATTGACATCACCAAACTCAGTTACTCTGAGGAGTCAGCAAGTAGGTACAAACTAGAGTACCTCCCTATAGAGTACTAGAGAGTAGGTACTCTCAAAAAAAAAAACATTAGTTTTACTATTATTCTGATGTAGCCAGGATTCAAAGTAAAATATATAAGATTTAAGTATTTTTTAAAAGAACATAAAATCTAACAAAACTAAAGATTATCTTGCCTTCCTACCTTCTGGTCACTTGCTAATTCAAAGGTTTATATCATTCAATCAATAAAAGGCTGGGCACGGTAGTGCATGCCTGTAATCTCAACAGAAAGAGCCAATATAGTTTGAGGCTAGCCTGGGCTATATACCCACACCCTGACTCAAGGTGGGAGAGGGGAAAGAAATAAGGGATAACAGGAGGAGGAATGTAGTAAATAACACTCAATTTTGCTTCTCAGGATCTCTTACAGTGTACTATGGCAATATAATTAAAAGTGGCTGTATAGCCGGGCAGTGGTGGCACATGCCTTTAATCCCAGCACTTGGGAGGCAGAGGCAGGCAGATTTCTGAGTTCGAGGCCAGCCTGGTCTACCGAGTGAGTTCCATGACAGCCAGGGCTACACAGAGAAATCCTGTCTGGAAAAAAACAAAACAAAACAAAAAAAGGAAAAAAGTGGCTGTATATATGAAAGATATATGAAAGGACTTAATGTAACTGAACAGTATGCCACCAGGTGGTATATATAGTGGTGAATATATAAATATTCACTTCCAGTTTTTCTGAGTGTTGAGTTCCATAATAAAATAGTACGATAAAAAACAATGCTGCCACCCAGGGGAATGCTTCTATTATCACCTATTATACAGAATGACAGTAAGCTAGATACAGTAGTAACAGCCTGTAGTTATAGTCCTAGCATTCTGGAGGCTGAGGCAGGAGGATTTCTGGAGCCCAAGAGTTGGAGAATAGCAAGTGTAACTTACAAAACCAATCTCAAAAACAGTAAAATACCACCAGATGTTCAGATAATTAGCTCCTTTAGCTCCTTTTTCTTGAATCCCTCAAGGCAACTTTACCATTCATCTCCTCTTAATACAGCCATTCAAAAAAAAAAAAAAAAAAAAAAAACCTTCAAACCTTCGGTGGGGGTAGGGGGGGAAGCTACTTCAGGCTGACCTCAAACTGTAGCAGCTCTGGCTTCAGCTTTACAAGTGCTTTGGATTGTCAAAAAATGTCACCATCCTCATTTGAAATGTCTTAACCTGAGCACATGTATATGGTCTCAAGTTATTCTAAGGTACCAAATATCAAGTCTATAACTTCTACGAAATAAAAACAGAAGCTAAATCAACAAATTTCTTTGGTAATTTGGCCAAAGAAAACAGAACAGCTAGATGGACTATCTGTTCCTAACTTTCACATTTGCTGCTAATGCCAATAAATCCCTTAATCAGAAATACTATGAGCATCTTAACAGGTACCTGATATACAAGTACACTGTAGATACTAAAACACATGAGCCACTCCAAATGGTTAATTCTTTCTCATTTTCTTTCCCATTTCTACCAGTAACTGAAATGTTAATGTACTTAGTGTTACAACAGAAACCCAAACACCATGAAACATGTCAACTTTAAAATGCACATTTTTTTATTTCTGATATCAGATGACCTGATGTCTGCTAAAATGGTACTTGTGGGGGATACAGAAAATAATAATTATTGACAATAATATGGAGAAGTGAAACCCTCTATGCAATGTTGGTGGGAATGTGAAATGGTATAGTCACTGGGAAAAAGACAAATGGTAGGCTGGGAGTGTAACTAGTGGTAAAACACTTGCCTAGTATGTGAAAGGCCTTGGCTTCAATCCCCAGAACCACAAAAGACAACAACAACAACAAAATGGCAATCCCTCAAAAGTTAAGGGTGTATTCCCAAAAGGATTGAAAGGACCACAGCAGCATTATGTATGACAACTGAAATTTGGAAGCAACTTGTCCATAGAGAGATGAATGGATAAGAAAAAGTATTACATGCAAGGGTGCATTATTCAATCTTAGAAAGAAAATCATGGCAGCTGTTACAGCAAAGACAAACTTGAAGACATTATACTAAATGAAATAAAACAATTACACACCAAAAAAAAAAAAAGACAAGCACAGTGAAAAGTTAGCTAGTGAAGTTCAGAGATAGAAAGAAAAGTGGCTGCCAGGGAGGGGACTCAAGGAAGAGGAGGGAAGAAGGAGTTGTTTAACAAGTATAGAATTTCAGTCTTGCAAGATGAAGAATCCTGAAGAGGATGGTGGTGGTGACTGCACAACAGAGTATATACACAATGACCCTCAACTGCACACTGAAAACATGGTTAGAATGATAAATTTGTGATGAGTATCTTACCACAAAAATACTGAAAAATAAAATTAAGAAATTGGTCTCTTCAATGGTCCAGTGGTGATTCTTCCATTAGGACTGACAGAAAACACTCAACATTGTGGCTACCTACATCTACCTCTCCATACTCTGAGATCTCGTCTTGCTCCCTCCTCAGAGTCTCCTTTCTTCCCAGAGCCATACCAAATGTGTACTTCAGCAACTAGTACTCCTGCTCCACCAGTTCAAAGCAGCAAGGAACTTAATCCCTCTCAATGTTTATGCCTCCTCTTTAAAACAAGGATAATTCCTACCTACCTGCCACACAAGGTTGTTATGAGGGCAAAAGTGAGATCACATTCATAAAAGTAGCTTTCAACTGCCAAGCACCAAAGAAACATAAATTAAGTTTAACTACTTTCACATGGCAATTGAGACGCTTTAATAACATAAGCTTCACAAACATAAGCTTACAACACCTCACCCATGCTGGCATTTAAAATGTACATCATCCTCAAATAACACCTTTCTTTTTTAGTCTTTAACTGAAGGGCAACATAGGGGGTGGGGTGCTCTTAAATACCCTAAAGCATTTGAACTAAACGCCCAAAACGCAATAAATTATTCTACATATCCCGCAAAAATTGAATATTTATGACCCCAGAATAGGCCGACAACGTCCTAGAACTACACTTCCCACAAAGCATAGAGTGGAGCACTGGCAGCTGGCTGGGCGGCCTGGCATTAAGGATGACCACTGCTCCCAGTGAGCTTGGATCCTCATCCCCTGGAAAATTGCAACGCTTGGCATGGAGTGGGGTTGTCTCTCCTTTCTGACAGCTCCGTCACCCCGCGTTTTGTTTTTTTCTGCCATTAACAGCGGCCCTTTTGATCTTTACTGCTTCAACCTGAAAGTCATCTCCAATCTGTGACCTTTCTGCTGATTCCTTGGACGTGGGGGAAAGGCACCCTCTCCCCTTCCCAAGAGCCCCTTTTCCAGAATTCGCCCGTCAGTCAGAATCGGGGGACATGCGGGGGTCAGACGGGAGGGACGGGACGGACGGACGGGTGGACACAGTCCGACCTGGGGCGACAGGCCGCGCGCCAGCTCCGGTAGCAAGTCAGAGGGCCGGGATCCTCCAAGGCCCGGGCCGGAGCAGATTTTGAGCAGGGGTAGCTATGCCCAGGGCTCTGGTTTCAATTTCAGGACGTGACAGTGCAAACCTGCGGCCTACAAGCGCCCGCGGCGGCGGCCCGCCCGCTCGCCCGCCCTCCCGCCAGGCCCCAGCGCCGGAGACCCCCGCACGCCGAGACCGCCGCACGCCCGCTTGCCCGGCCCTGCGCCCACCAGCCTCCAGTGTCCGGCCGGGCCCGGCCCTGCGTGGAGTTGAGTCCCGCTCGCGGCCGCAGGCTCCGCGCCGCACTTACTCAGCTCGTCCTGGGAGGCGGAGGCGGCGGCCGCAGCCATGTTGCGCCCGGGAGCGAGCGAGGGAGGGGCGGACGGCCGGCGAGGGGGGCTCGCGGCCGTCGCCGCGCCGTGTCGCGCCGTGCCGTGCCGCAGGGGCCCGAGGCCGCCTTGAGTCGCTCACGCGGGCCGCGCTGCGCCCTCGAGGCCCGCCCGCCGCCTGCGTCCTCTGCGCTGCGAGCGTCGCTCTCGCCGCGCCTCGCGAGCTCGCGGCTCTGGAGTTCCCTCAGCCTCGCGCGTCTGAGGAGCCGCCACTGCCGCCGCCGCTGGTGCGGCCGAGTGACCGCCTGGCGGCTCTTCGGCTCGGCGCCCGGCTTGCTCGCCTCACGCTGGCTCTTATATTTAGAAAGAGCTGAGCCATCCCCCCTCCCCCTCCGCCGGCCCCTCGCGCGCCCGCCCGCCCGCGCTCGCTCGCTCGCGCCTCGTCCTGCCCACCTGCCGCCGCCAAGCTTCCCCCCCGCGCGGAGCGGAGACGCGGCGGGCCAACCCCACCTGAGCCTCATCCCTCAGCCGCACGCACGCGGCCTCTGACCTGAGTCGGAGCCGGTCTCCATAGCCGGGGATGCTGCGGCGACCAGCGAGGTGTAGGGAGGGCCGGGCCTGAGGAGACGCGCGGCCGCTCCTGAGGAGCCTGTGTGAGGCCAAGCTGAGCTGGGCTGCCTTGCCCGCCGCCGGGGAAGTTCCCCTAGGCGCGCGGCCTCGGGCTCTGGCGTTAAAGGTCTGAGGCTGTCACGTCCGCCTGGCTGGAGCTGGAGGAACACGCGCCCGAACCGAGGAAGCGACGCGGACTCGGAAAAGTGGAGCGGGGCTCGAGTCGGAGGAGGAAGCCCCGCCCCGCGCCTCGCGCCCAACTTCTCGGCCTCTGCGCTGACTCAGGCCAGGCCTCCGAGCAACCCCGAAGTTAGGGCACAGAGGGACCTGCACCCAGAGCTCACACTGAGGGATGCCCCCCTAACGTTAGCCTCCCAACCTGGCTGCCAGCCAGGGAACTACGATATTTGAGCTACCAAAGTATGGTAGCTCAAATTCCTTCCTAACCCGAGTTTAGTGGAAATCCCAACTTTTAACTTTAAACCTCTAGTTTGCCCAAGAGGTCTCATGATCCTGTACAGCTACAAAATGGAATTCAAACAAGGGGGGGTTATATGATTACTATAAGAAATTAGGTGCCAGAAAAAAAAATTAATTTATTTTAGAGGGAAAAAATAATGGAGACCCTAAATGAATTAAATTGCACATATTCCCCCAAAATGGAATCCCTAGGGCCCTAGATAAAGCCTTGAAATTTGGATATATGCCGTTCCGAATGTAACATAGGCAAGTATGAGATAGTAACAAACACTGAAGGTATTACTTCCTGTACTAATTTTACATTTACAAAGAAATTTACATTTATCTTTGTAATTAACATAAAAATAAGAATCCTTCCTCCTAGTTTAGCTACCTCACCCATCTCACACCCAAGAGAAAAATTATGAAACGTAAGATTTGCTGATGCTTCAAGACCTAGTGTCTGGACACTGGGTACAGTTTGGTTCATAGTGATAATGCTTGGATATTCTCACAGACACACACACATACACACTCCTTCCCTGCTGCCTTTTTTGCCTGATGCTGGACTTTGGTACAAAATTGGATCCTGAAAGTCTGGCCTAATCAGAGGTTAATAATGATTGCACAGCTTCATTGCTGGTGGAAAAGCAGAAGGTGGGGTTAACTGAAGGAAGTATGTCACTGGAGGTGTGTCCTTAGAGACTGTGTTGCAATGGTCTCTTCCTGTCATTGCTGTCTGCTTCCTGTTTGCCATGAAAGGAGCTGCTTTATTTGACTATACACACCCTGCCATGTATCCAGCCTCACCTCAAGTCCACGGCAGTGGAACAAAGTGGACATGTACCAAACCTCTGAAACTGTGAGCCAAATATATTTTTACTCGGATTAAATGGTTATATATTTGTCACAGTGACAGAAAAACAAACACAGGTGGGGCCAAGGTTCTGGGTAAATGTTTTCAACCCCCACAAACATTTTTCAATGTTAATTCAAAGAACTACATCATCATCATTTTTGTTAATGGCTTGATAGTACATTTACCTTCTCCCCACCCTCAATCCCATATTCCCCAATCTCACCCGGCTCTCCAGACTAACTGCAGACTACATGACTCCTCTCCCTCCTGGGGATATGAAACTGACTATAGATTTGTGCTACTCCTCTGAGCCTTAGTCCTTTTTGTAGTAGACATTCTTGCTCTTTGGTTTGGCATTTCTTCCAAAATAAGTGTGCAGTGACCATTAATAAATGATACTAAAGTACAGAAATGTCTCTCCACCTCTCCCTGTACCATTATTCCCTACTTCTCAGAAAGAATTTTAAACTTGTCAGCAGTTTGATGCATACAAACTCTCCTAGTTCTGTACTATAGTAAAGCACTCCAAATGTTGTGAAAGACCTGCTGAGGATCTCTTTGATCTACTTAGATGTTCGGAAATGGCAAGAATAGAGGCTGGAGAGATGGCTCAGTGGTTAAAAGCATGGTTACCCTCCCAGAGGACCCTTGTTCACTTCCCAGAGTCCACATGGCAGTTAACAACCATCTGTAACTGAAATTCCACAAGATCTGACTGATACCTTCTAACCTCTGTGGGCATTGCATGCATGTGGTGAACAGACATGTATGTGTGTGTATGCAGACAAAACACCCATATACATAAAACAAAAATAAATCTCAGGCTCTCAGATCTGAGGCCTGGTGCAGAGCCGGGCCCGGTCCGCTCCTTTCTGGACACCAGACTCCTCCCAAGACATCATAGAGGGGCCACTGAACCCAGAGCTGTAGGTAAGAAGACCCACACAGTGCCCTACACCCATAGCTGGGTGCGGGGAGCACTCAGATTCTAGCAGAAACCCAAACCCCATCCCTGCAGAGTGGCACTCCCCTTCCGTCCCCCTCCTGGATCTGAGGCCTGGGGCAGACCCGTGCCAGGTCCGCTCCTGGTGGACAACAGACTCCTTCCGAGACAACCTAGAGGGTCCACTGAACCCAGAGCGACAGACAACATATCCCGAGACATCCTAGAGGAGACACTGCACTCAGAGCAGTGGACACCTTATCCTGAGACATCCTAGAGGAGACACTGCACCCAGAACAGCAGACACCTAGCTGGTCTGCTACCTTGGAGGCACCATATCCTGAGGCATCCTAGAGGTACCACTGTACTCAGAGCAGCTGGAGAAGATCACAGAGACATATGGACCCTGAGGAGATCAGACACAAGCAAGATAACTGGAAAGGCAGGCTTCAGTCAGAGACAGCGGGTACAGGTAGCACTAGAGTTAACCAGATGGCGAAAGGCAAGCGCAAGAACGTAAGCAACAGAATCCAAAGTTACATGGCATCATCAGAACCCAGTTCCCCCGTCATAGCAAGCCCTGAACACCCCATCACACCGGAAAAGCAGGATTCAGAATTAAAATCACTTCTCATGACAATGATAGAGGACTTTTAAGAAGGACATAAATAACACTCTCAAAGAATTTAAGGAGAACAGTGGTAGACAGATAGAAGCCCTTAAAGAGGAAACACAAAAATCCTTTAATGAATTGCAAGAAAACACAACCAAACAGGTGAAGGAATTAAACAAAACCTTCCAAGATCTAAAAATAGAAGTAGAAACAATAAAGAAATTACAAAGGGAGACTGCCCTGGAGATAGAAAACCTAAAAAAAAGATCAGGAGTCATAGACACAAGTATCACCAACAGAATACAAGAGATAGAAGAGAGAATCTCATGTGCACAAGATATCATGGAAAACATTGACACAACTGTCAAAGAAAATGCAAAATACAAAAAGCTACTAACCCAAAATTGAAGATCCAGAAATGAGCCCACATCATTTGATCATTTGATCTTTGACAAAGAAGCTAAAACCATCCAGTGGAAAAAGGACAGCATTTTCAGCAAATGGTGCTGGTTCAACTGGAGGTCAACATGTAGAAGGATGCAAATCAATCCATTCTTATCTCCTTGTACAAAGCTCAAATCCAAGTGGATAAAAGACCTTCACATAAAACCTGATACACTGAAACTAATAGAAGAGAAGGTGGGGAAGACCCTCGAATACCTAGGCACAGGGGAAAAGTTCCTGAACAGAACACCAATGGCATATGCTCTAAGATCAAGAATTGACAAATGGGACCTCATAAAATTGCAAAGCTTCTGTAAGGCAAAGGACATTGTCAATAAGACAAAACGGCAACCAACAGATTGGGAAAAGATCTTAACCAATCCTACATCCAATAGAGCACTAATATCCAAGATATACAAAGAACTCAAGAAATTATACTCCAGACAACCAACTAACCCTATTAAAAATGGGGTACAGAGCTAAACAAAGAATTCTCAACAGAGGAAACTCGAATGGCCAAGAAGCACCTTAAGAAATGCTCACCATTCTTTGTCATCAGGGAAATGCAAATCAAAACAACCCTTAGATACCACCTCACACCAGTCAGAATGGCTAAGATCAAAAACTCAGGTGATAGTAGATGCTGGCGAGGATGCGGAGAAAGAGGAACACTCCTCCATTGTTGGTGGGATTGCAAGCTGGTACAATCACTCTGGAAATCAGTCTGGCGGTTCCTCAGAAAACTGGACATAGCATTACTTGAGGATCCAGCTTTACCACTTCTGGGCATATACCCAGAAGATGCTCCAACATATAACAAGGGCATATGCTCCACTATGTTTATAGCAGCCTTATTTATAATAGCCAGAAGCTGGAAAGAACCAAGATGTCCCTCAACAGAGGAATGGATAAAAAAAAAATGTGGTACATTTATACAATGGAGTATTACTCAGCTATTAAAAATAATGAATTCGAGAAATTTTTAGGTAAATGGATGGAACTAGAAATTATTATCCTGAGTGAGTTAACCCAATCACAAAAGAACACACATGGTATTTATTCACTGATAAACGGATGTTAGCCCAAAAGCTTGGAATAGTGAAGACTCAACTCACAGACCACATGAATCTCATAAAGAAGGAAGACCAAGTGGGGATGCCTCAGTTCTACTTAGAACGAGTAACAAAAATACTCAAGGGAACAAATATGGAAACAAAACATGGGACAGAAACTGAAGGAGGTGCCATCTGGAGACCATTCCAGCTGGGTATCCATCCCATGTACAGTCACCTAAGCTAGACACTGATGTGGATGGCTGGAAAGGCATGCTGTCAAGAACATGATATAGCTGTCTCCTTAGAGATCTGCCAGAGACTGACACATTCAGAGGACGATGCTCACAGCTAACCACTGATATGATCAAGGGTTTCCCAATGGAGAAGTTAGAAGACTGAAGGAGCAGAAAGGGTCTGTGATTCCATGAGGAAAGCAACAATACCAACCAACCAGAGCACCCCAGGGTCTAAACCACCAGCCTGGGACCCATGACTCTAGCTGTATATGTAGGGGATGATGGCCTTGTCAGGCATAGGTGGGAGAGGAGAGTCTTGGTCCCATGAAAAATGAACACAGAGTGTGTGTGGGGGGGGAATGAGGGTGGGGAGGGGGTAGTGGGGGCGGGGAGTAGGTGGGGCAGGGAGTAGGTGGGGGCACAGCCTCATAGAAGCATGAGGAGGGGGGATGGTATAGGAGGTTTCTGGGTGGTGGGAGGAAGTGGGGTAAGGGGATAAAATCTGAAATGTAAATATAATACCCAATTTTTAAAAAGAAAGATAAAAAACAAAAACAAAAAAAATAAAATAAATAAATCTCAAAAAAAGTGTCTAGAATAGCTTCCTTAGTGTTAGCATCTCTGAGCTCTTGAGTATTAGGGGCTTGCTAACTCAGGCATATAGATCCAGTCCCTGAAACCTATAGGTATATGACTCTAGCTAAGTTTTAAAAGTCAGAGGCTTATACTATACATGTAAGTGCTCAGGTCAAAGCAAGCCACAGCCTTCAAAGTCACAGGCTTTTTGCTTCAGAATTGCTCAGCCAGAGACTTGGAACCATAGGAACTCAGGTCGAAGGTTATTGTGCTAGGCACAGAACCCAGCAGCTGGTGTTACCGCAGCAAACTTCACTTATCAGGACCCATGGCTCCAAGCCCTGTGAACTCTCTGCAAGTCTTCCATGGATGGGGCTTTCAACTACACTGCTTCAGCTCTTTACCAGTTCTTACCTTCCAGCTCTTCTCTCTACAGTTTCCTGCCATGGGCTGCTCTCTGAAGCTTCCAGATACTTTCTGACTTCCCTTGCTGCTGCCACCATTTCTGTTAGCACCTCTGCTGGGGCTAAACACCACCCTAGTGCTCACTCTTCTCTCCATACAAGTTCAGCCCACTCTACCTATAGTAAAGACTATGTATGGGCAAATGAAAGGACACTCGAGAGACTTTTATTGGAGCCTAATGATACAGAAATAGTACATGGAAAAGAAGCCTTCAAAACTGACCCCATGAGACTACGAAGCAGGCTACTTATATAGCCAGAAAGGGGGTGTGGCATGTTTAGGAACAGCCCCTAACTCCACCAGTCAAAGCTTTGCATGTTTAGCAATCATGACCTAGTTTGTGTGAGTCAATTAAGAGCTTTTTGCTGACTCACCGGGAAATGTAGTCCCCTTGGCCTAAGGTGACATAGCCCAAGAGAGGTAGCATCATCAAGATGTCACTGAGACGTATGTTAAAATGAAGTCTCCAAGAGCTGGTGCTAGCTGACCAGGACAGACATGATTAAAATGAGCCTCTTGAGCAGCTATAGTCATAATGGTGTTCAAAACTACAGTTGAATTTCCTCAGTATCCATGCAATGTTCAAAGCAGCCAGGCCACCATGATAGCACTCGCTAAAAGAGACTGCTTCATTGACATTTCCTAGTTGAAGCAGTCTGATACATGGGAAGAGCCTGACAGTTGTCTGTTAGACGGTGACTGGCTCAGTCACCCCAGCTTTGATCATTTAAAAGGGGAAAAAAAACATGAAAGAGAATGTACGCTAAAGGCCTATTGTGAACCGGTACCTACCTCACAGTGTTTAATGTCATTCAACCTCTACTGAAAGGAAGCTCAAAGAGATGTGGGTGCCTTGTATCTGTCTCACAGTGACTGGGTAGGGAAAGTCACTTCCCGTAATTTCAAGTGGATTTTTTCATAGCCATGTCAAATAAAAACCAAATATAAGGAAAGGACAGTAACGGAGGCAATTTTAGCCTTTAGACAAGAATAATTAGCAACTTATTCATCATATGTTGGAAGCCAAAGTTCTAGCAGAAAGCAGCTATCATCTTTGCAGCCATCTCAGGACATATACAATAGACTTGTTTTCAACAGCCTACAACAGCTGAGCACACTCTGATAAGTATCTTGTTTATCCCACATATCTTGTTTTGTTGTTTAGTGCCCCCAGCTGCAAGGCGCACATGGTAAAGTGTCTTCAGTTACATTCCCCTGCTTGTGCTTATATATACCCAGAATTTCCATTCAATAAAGGGGACTTGATAAGACTCTCTGTCTTGTCTCCATTCATCAAGTCTCATGCCTCTCCATCCCCACTCTCTCTCTTGACTGACCCTGCTGACTGACCCACATGGGCCAGGTCACCTGGTGCCCAAACATAGGGCAGAGTGGGCAGGGTCAATCGTATACGGAAATTCCAGTCTCCACATGTGCAAATCACCTGCATGTGTGTACACAGACTTATCCAAAACAGTAGAATCTTGTTATACATATTATTTATTGTGTATTATCATTGTACCAATTAATATATTACAAGTACCCTTTCCATATCACTGATAACAATCATGGTTAATAAAATACTAATTCTTCCTGGCAGGAAATTAAGTATTGGACTCATATACTCCTCTCAACAGTTTTATGAACTGGGGTCTTCATGGCACAGAGTGATTCAGGGACACAGCCACAGCACCACAAACTAGAAAGTAAACGAGGAGTGGAGACTTGAGTCTAGACAGTTCATTAAGGTGGTTTGGTTTCGTCTGGCTGTGCTGTCTTATGTTGTATTATAGCATGTTGTGTTGGGAATGGCCCCAATGCCTGGTGCTTATTTAACAGGCTTCTATCACTGAAGTATGCTGTCAGTACTCTAAATATGTTTTCTTACTTGATCCAGTCTGACTAATTAGGTGGCCCTAAAGGAGCACTGTCACAGGGATAAAAACTCGGCTCTACTATACTGATTTTACTCTTATTCTGAGGGAAACTTGTATAAACCAGGAGGAACCCTGAACTCATTGTGTAGACCAGGCTGGCCTCTACAATTTTCTACCTCAGTGTCCCCACAGCTAGGATTACATGTGCTGCCATACATGTTCATACCTGTATTCTTACCCACTATGACCATAAAGTACAGAACTATTCTTTTAAATGTTTACATGATAAATATATAACAAAATATATTTTTAAATTGTCCTTGGGGGCTGGCTTTTAAATTGTACTTTCAAGGCTGGGGGATGACTGAGTCAGTAAAATATTTGTTTTGTAACCATGAAAACCTGAGTTACATTCCCAGCACCTACATAAAAAGCCAGAAGCACAGAATGGGGATATAATTTCCATTACTGAGTAGCCAGAAACAGGAAGTTCCCTAGGGTTTGCTGGCCAGCTAATCTGCCAAACCAAGAACTCTAGGTTCAGTGAGAGACCTTTTCCTATCTCAAAACAGATAAGGTGGAGAATGATTGGGAAGGACATCTGCCATTGAACTCTAGCCCAAAAACTGACACAAGTGCACACACACACCTCCATACACAGATATGCATACACAAAAATGTCCTTTTGTGAGCACTTGGGTTCTTAATTTTTACTATTGTGAACAATGCTATCAAAAAGTATGTTTTTATGCAATTATGTATTTCTATACTGGAGAAATACCTTTTAATGAGAATGGTAGGACCTTTTGCACATATAGCCATGTACCTTACCACCACTACCTGTGTGCACATGTGTGCAGGTACACACACATAACTGTAGGCCTTTCCAGGTCAGCACCAGTTCTGAATAATGACACAAAGACTTATTATATTTTTAATAATAGATGTTTATAATATATTTTAATAGCTTAGGCATTATAGCTGGGCAGATTATCAGCTACTCTGACCCGACAGTACTGCCCTGGCCTATGTTCCATGGAACATATGTTTCATTATCTCTCAATTTTAATCCTGGTTCCTCCTTGCTCCTGTGCCTCTCTGCCCAGGACTCTTACTTTCTTAGCTTCCTTGTCTCTTCAGGAATTCCTGCCTCCTCCTCTGGCCTCAGCTCTTGGCCTTTTGGCTTTTTATTTAACCAATCAGAAGGTGAGAGAGGGAGTGTTTACAAAACACTGAGACAGGTGATACTTAACAATTACAAAGTCTAGACTGTAATCAGATCTTTGCTGAATCAGAAATCAGCATTTATATAATACATAGACAATCTTTACACAGTACATAAAAACATCACTCCAACATCTCCAAAAGTCCAATAATAGACTCTTTCTAAAATATTGATAAACTATATACAGCAAGAACAATTATGAAAACTGTCAGGTAAGAATTACATTGACAATGTCCAGTCCATTTGTATTTGCCAATTTTGGTGGTCTGAATATGCTTGGCTCATAGAATGTGGCACTATTAGGAGGTGTGGCCTTATTGAAGGAGAAGTAGCCTTGTTATGAAGTGTATGTAACTGTGGAGACAGAATTTTGAGGCCTCATATATGTGCTCAAGTCTGGCCAGTGTGATTCAGAGTCTCCTACTGACTGCCTTCAGATCAAGATATAGAACTTTCAGCTCCTTCTGTATCACCTGTTTACCTGGAAACTGCCATGCTTCCCATCATGATGATAATGGACTGAACCTCTGAAACTGTAATGCATCCCCAATTAAATATTGTCCTTTATCAGATTCTTGGCCAGTGTCTCTTCACAGCAAGAAAATTCTAACTAGGACAACAACCTTGGAGAAAGTAGTATCTATCCTATCTTGGTGAGTCCAAGGTTCTATACCTACATCATTTTCTATCATAATTTACATTTATCAACCTACAAATATCTTTTTAGACCTTTGTTGGGAGCCGACTTTTAGCAGAAAGTGGCTATCAACGTTGCAGCCATCTCGAGCCATATACCCTGACAAGAGACTTGGTTTTCAACAGCCTACAACTGTCGCGCCCAACTCGTCCAGCAAGCAGACACAACACGGTTGGATTCTTCTTAAAAGCCTTTATTGAAGGAACTAATAATAATACTATGGGGGACCCCGTGCAGCTGGAGGGTGCTGCTTATATAGAGGAGCAGGGGTTGCCAATGCAAGGATTGGTTAAGGCTTCAATATTTCGTTAGCATATACCCACTCGGGAGGGGCACACACCAGAATCATGCAGACGCATGTGCAGAATGCCTGTTTACCAGAAAAAATCTGAAGAGGCAGGCAGTCAGTCGGCGCCATCTTCTAATGTCGGCTACTGACATACAATAGCTGAAGCACACTCTGATAAACATCTTGTTTATCCCACATAGCTTGTTTTGCTGTTTAGTGACCCCAGCTGCATGGCACAGGTAAAGAGTCTTCAACTCTGTTCCCCTGCTTGTACCCAGGATTTTCTTGCAAGGAGATAATAATGGGAGACAGTAAACGAGACTTGACTACACACTCTGTTTTGTCTCTTCCCCTTCTTCCCCCCAACTCTCTCTCTTGCTAGACCCTGACCCGAGAACCGGAGCAGCAGAGCAGTCCGGGACATTTTGGCCCCAAAGCATGGGGCACCTCAGGCCAGGACAGACCTTAAAATATGTTCTTAAATCCTAAACAATTTAAGCTTAATTGTGAGGCTATAACTATCTAGTCCTCAAACCTGTCAGAGACCTGAGAAGGATAAATAGTACCTAAGTAAACAGGAAGTGCAGAGTGAACAGCTTCTAAAACTATAAAAATGACAGTGGCTGATGGCTACCTGTGCAGTCACCCAAGATTCCTCTGTAATGTTAGAGCATCCGTTCTCCAGTCTTCTGGTGCAGTATATTTGACAGACTTGTCTGTGAAGCAAGAATATTGAAAGACTTGCCTACTTTGTCTTAGCAAAGTTTGGCAGTCAACTTCCTCCGTGTCCTGCTTGTCCACAGCTTGGACAGCATTCTGTCAGCAATTAGAGCAATGGCAGTGTCTTGCCCAGTGGCTAGCTCTGCCACATTTGAAGAAAACTCCATATGAAGGTTCTTCAGTGCCCAGTATCTTCTTTGAAGTAAAATGTGGGTGCCAGGAGCAGTCATGTCTTGCTGTCAAGAAAAGCTTTGTTAAGCCGGGCAGTGGTGGCAGGCCTTTAATCCCAGCACTTGGGAGGCAGAGGCAGATGGATTTCTGAGTTCGAGGCCAGCCTGGTCTACAGAGTGAGTTCCAGGACAGCCAGGGCCACTCACAGAAACCCTGTCACCAAAAACCAAAAACCAAAAACCAAAAACCAAAAACCAAAAACCAAAAAAAAAAAAAAAAGCTTTGTTAATAAAAAAAAAACAAAAAACTTTAGATGCCATATTCTGTAGATCTCTGAAGTGTTTGAAGACCATCTATCTATAGTACATCTGAATAGGCAAACATTGCTTGTTTCTATCTATTCATTTATCTGCTTAACTTTGAAAACTTGTACAAGAGACTAAAAAAAAGCTCGTATCTGTAATTATCTAAACTACATAACATGAACACAAGTTTGATTGATTGACATAACTAATTTTTTCAAACCATATTTTTAATGATGGTTCTTAAACACTTTAACCTCCCTTGTAGCCCATCACCCACCAAAAGTAGTGGAAAAGAAAAGCTACAGGGGAGTGGACCTGTTTAGAAATGTTCTTTGGAGCATCTCTTATCTGTGTTGTCTGGAAATCAGCAGTTCAGTTCACAGGTTAGCATCAGCAGCTCGATCCACTTATAGAAACTTCACAGACACCAACAGTCAAGATTGGTAGAGTCAGAATAGCAAACATGAATCAGCAGCAGTGGCATGACCTAGCAGAGACAGCCAGGCCTCAGCCTCTGCACAGCTGTGCCTCTCTCAGCAAAGCGAAGATCAGCACAGACACAAGCATTGCACAACTAACTCTCTAAGCAGGCCAAGCTCAGCCTTCATCACTGTCCATCAGATTCTATTTATAGTCCCTTCAGACATCATGTGTCCTCCATTGGTCTCGCCTCAGCATGTGCATCTGTCTCAGCTGACATCACTCTGCAATCAGCCCGAGTCTGAGGAAGCAACAAGAAAACTGTAGCACCCCACCAGAAGTTTTTGGTGCATTTCTCTCTATGGAGTCTCAACTAATGGAGCTCAACTACACAATGTAAGACAGACCAGTACATGTGTGTCCTTAACAAAGAACCCTTCATTGCCTGTACTTTCACATGCTTGCTTTAGCAGAACATCCTTTCTCCTGTGTCTGCTTCAGTGAAATGTTTCTTCACAAGTCTGCCTCAGTCTTTCACCTGTATCCACTTCAGGAAAACACTCCTTCATGTGTTTGCCCCAGCAAAATACCATCCAACACAACTGATTTTCCAAAGGATCCTTAAGTTTCCATCTCAGACTGACTACAAACTTGCATTTCTTTTTGGGGGGGGAGAGAGGGTCTAGACAGGGTATTTCTTAATTATCCTAATATTTTGTAATATTAGCTCTCAAGGACTAGAACTTTACATTACATTTTTAAATTAGTTCCATAAGTACAATACCTAAGAGTTGAAACATATATGCATAGCGTGTTGTAGCAAAATGTAACATTAAATTTCTATCAATATACAAAATTCCATACTGATATAAACTATTTGACTTGCTAACACTCTTTAGTTTAAAAGTAGATTCAATAGTTTGAATTTTTTCTATTTTATTTTTTTTTTTTTTGGTTTTTCGAGACAGGGTTTCTCTGTGTATCCCTGGCTGTCCTGGCACTCACTCTGTAGACCAGGCTGGCCTCGAACTCAGAAATCTGCCTGCCTCTGCCTCCCAAGTGCTGGGATCAAAGGTGTGCGCCACCACCGCCCGGCTAGTTTGAATAATTTATGGTATCATCCCTATATCCTCCTTTTCTCTTAACACTAGATAGGAGAGAGAGAGAAGAATAGATGAAATAAAAAGAAGAAAAAGAGATTCCTGAATCCAACCTTCCTTTGTTCCTCCCTGACCAAGACCACTAACAACTTGTGATCAACCCCTTACCCCTTCACATCCATCACACATTGAATGACCCAATGACCCAAAGACCACCCAGCCAGCTCTTGGGAAGTCCTCACTCTCTCTCTGGCTGAACCCCGACCCGAGGACCGGAGCAGCCTGGGGCAGTGCAGGCTCTAACAATTTAGCCCCCAAGGCTTTTGGCAGTGCGGGTTCCAATACTGACAGAGCGGGCCAGAACATTTTGGCCCCCAAACGTGGGCTAGAGTGGCTCGCAACATTTTTGACACCCAACTTGGGGCAGAACGATTCTCAACAGGACTTTGTTCTCATAAAATTGCTTCTTGCTGTCTGGGAGTGAAGGCATCTTTTGGAGGCCCTGAGAGAATTGGGATAATGGTCAAGTCCTAAGAAAGCTAGCTGTTACATTGGCTGTCTAGTGTCTATATGATGGGAAAGTCAAGGGCTTAACTGAAGTCCTCACTGGAACAGTCTGTGAGAATGGCCAATCTTAGACATTGTGAAGTTGAAGTTGTTCTGTGTGCAGATTTTTTTATTCAGTTTACATCCTGATTACAGGCCCCCTCCCTCCTCTCTTCCCAGTTCTTACAAATACTTCCACCCATTGCCCCCTTTCATTCTCCTCAGAGAAGGGGATCCCCCCTAGGGTACCTCCCCACCCTGGGACATTTGGTCCCAGCAGGACTAGGTACATTCTTTCCCACTGAGACCCAAAGGAAGGGAATCCAATGACAGGCAACAGAGACCAAGACAGCCCCCTCTTCACGTGTTAGGGGACCCACATGAAGACCAAGTTGCACATTTGACACAAATATGTAGGAGGTGTCTAGATCCAGCCCCTGCATGTTCCCTGGTTGGTGGCCCAGGCTCTGAGACCCATGGTCCCAGGTTAGTTGACTGCATAGGTCTACTTTTGATATCCTTGACTACTCCGCCTTGCTCTCTTCTATCTCCCACTCTTCTCCAAGACTCCCTGAGCTTCTCCTGATGTTTGGTTGTGGGTCTCTGCATCTGCCAACAACCTCTGCTGGTTGAAGCCTCTCGGGAGACAGTTATACACTAGGTTCCTGGCTGCAAGAATAGCAGAGTGTCATTAATAGTATCGGCAGTTCACTCTCTCATGTGGGATGGGTCTCATTTTGCGGCAGTCATTGGTTGGCTATGCCTTAGTCTCTGCTCTATTCTTATCCCTGCACGTGGTGTAAGCAAGACAAATTTTAAGTTGAAGGGTTTTGCGGTGGATTGATGCCCCCCTTCATCCTCTGAAACTCCTGCCTATCTACAGGAGGTGGCCACTTCAGTCTCTATATCCCCTTCTGGTAGGAATCTCAGTTAAGAGTCACCCTTATAGACTCCCCATATCCTCTCCCATCCCAGACCTCCAACTAGTCACCAGAGATACCCGCTGCTGATTCCCATTCTCACTTCTAGCCCTCTTTTGCCCTTTGTCTCCTCACACCTAATTGACATCCCTGTTCCTCTCCTCACTCCCTCTCTTACACAGTTCCCTCTTTCCATTCACCTCCTATGACTATTTAGTTTTCCCTTTTGAGTAAGATTCATACATCTTCCTTTGGGGCCTCCTTATTACCCAGTTTCTTTGGGTCCATGGATTGTAGCATGGTTATTTTGCTCTTTATGGTTAATGTCCACTTATAAGTGAGTACATACCACACATGTCTTTCTGGCTCTGGGTTACCTCACTCAGGATGATATTCTCAAGTTCCATTCATTTTCCTGTAAAATTCATGAAGTCTTTCAGGAAACAGCCATTGAGGTATTTTGTGAGGCTTGATCACCTGGGCTACTTGACTTGTCTTCTTTGGTGTTTGGTCCTTTTGCTCTGTAAACTTTTAAAGGTAATATACATTTGTGCATTAACACATTGTGACAGTTTGAATATGCTTGGCCCATGGGAAATGACACTATTAGGAGATATGACCTTGTTGAAGTAGGTGTGGCCTTGTTGGAGGAAGTGTGTCACTGTCGGGTGGGCTTTGAGACCCTCCTCCTGGCTGCCTGGAAGTCAGTCTTCTATTTGCCTTTGGATCAAGATGTAGAACTTTCAGCTCCTGCAGCACCATGTCTGCCTTCAAGCTGCCATGCTTCCCACCTTGGTGATAATGAACTGAACCTCTGAACCTGTAAACCAGCCCCAATTAAGTATTGTCCTTTATAAAAGTTGCCTTGGTCATGATGTTTCTTCACAGCAATGGAAACCCTGACTAATCCACACGTATGGAATGTGCAGTGTGCACAAATCAGCTAAAGGTGATTCTCTGCTCTATGTTTAAGCAGGAAAGGTCTCTGTCTTTCTCTATAAGTCAGTGCAGACTATATAATCAAGTAATATAAGTTTTCATCCATGCCATTTGAAAGATTGATATATAATAATAAGTCCTGAGGACTTTGTAGCCAACAAGATTTATTGGTTATGCTTTGCTGAAGTCCTGGCTGAAGACATTCATGCCTCAGCCACCTTCAGACTTGTTCCCATGTAGAGGAATCAGCAGATATTTTACAATGTCTCTCAACAGCAGTTGATTTTTGTTCATTGCCATTTAAAATTGTTTAAGTTAACAAAACACTATGGCATCTGTCTCTGGGGGTCTTTGTAACCCTTTCTGTTTCATAAGCATCCTTTTTAAAGTATGATTAGATCTTTCTTCAACTACTCACCCTGTAGGATTGTGTTGTGTTCCTGTCATGTGTTTTATGTTATAATATGCAAAAAAACTATTTCATTTTACTAGAGATATATGTTAGGCTCTTCTATATGTTGAGCCTCCAGATGCTCTTCTACTAGCTGTTCTAGTGCCTGTTAAGTTTTCTTTTATCATAGCCATAGTTCTACCCAAACTTGCCTATCAATCAGCTACCTTAGTGGGAGGGTAGTGGGTATTCTGCCAGAATTGGCTCCCCCATATAAAGGTGAAGAATCAACGTCTGCTGTGTCTTGTTATTTACAAACTGAACAGTCCATGACTGTTCTTGATAACATTGTTAAAATATCTTTATCATAACATCTCCTGTATTATGACTTGTCCTTGAAGTTGGAGGAATGCTAATCTGTGCTTCCTGCTGTTGCAATAGATCTCTCTGCCACTGAGCCACGCATCAGCAATGTCAGTCTTTGGCCATCAGGCCTAGAAGGTGAAGAGGCTTTTTCTGTGGAGGAGGTACATGGGAGAGACTGACCTCATCTTGTCTTAAGCAACTCATGGCAATCAATCCTCCAGTTGTCCTCTGTTTGTCCACAGTTCAGGCCAGGCCCTGGCAGTGACCAAGGCATTGAGACAATTGTGTCCAGTGGTTATGGTACTACAACCCATGTGGTGTCTTTTATCATTGTGCCCATATCTTCTTGGAGACCTTGGGAGGGTCACTGTTAGGATCCGGGAGTCTCTGTTCTTCATGGTAAATTTAAACAAATAAATGCCATATTCATCAGATCTCTGACAGGTTTGAGGGCTAGATCCCACCAACCATATCTGAGTTAAACAGCCTTTGTCTGTTTTTAGTTATCTGCTCTAAACTGTACTTTACAAACATAAAACAGGAGACTAATTAAAGCTTATTCTTGTAATTAACTGCATCAGTTCTTAGTATGACTTCAAATATATTTCTGAACACATTAAAGGATGTGATTATGTACAAAGTTGCTATCAATCCTCGTTAAGTTTGAGACTTAAAACTCATAGTTTTGAACTGAAGCTCTTCTAATATCAAAATAAAACTTTTTAATCCATAAACATAATCCATAAAGAGACTGAGAAGTTTTCTGACCTTTATATGATATATCATTATAAAACATAACAGTTTCCTGTATAATTACATTTATGCTGAAGGCACTATCAGGACAGAAGAGGGTTAACAAATTGAGAAAAAACGGCAAGGACTTTGGCTGAAGACAGCTGTGTGATGGTGTGTATATTCGTGGCCCATGGAGTGACATAATTAGAAGGTGTGGCTCTGTTGGGGTAGGTGTGTCACTGTGGGTGTGGGTTATAAGACTCTCATCCTAGCTGTCTGGAAGTCAGTATTCTGCTAGCAGCCTTCAGATGAAGATGTAGAACTCTCAGCTCCTCCTGCACCATGCCTGCCTGAATGCTGCCATGCTTCCACCTTGATGATAATGGACTGAACCTCTGAACCTGTAAGCCAGCCCCAATTAAATGTTGTCCTTTATAAGACTTTCCTTGGTCATGATATCTGTTCACAGCAGGAAAACCCTAAATAAGACTAGCTGTTACCATAAGGTAGTTTAATTAAAAACTCCCTAATTTTTATTCCTGGTATCA
This sequence comes from Rhabdomys pumilio, assembly GCA_030674055.1. NCBI lineage: Eukaryota > Metazoa > Chordata > Mammalia > Rodentia > Muridae > Rhabdomys > Rhabdomys pumilio. The sequence continues at coordinate 81,485,907 of JANHMN010000004.1, read as the reverse complement.
TTAATATAATCGACAGAGCAATATACCTAATGTAATGAAAAGAAAAAGAGAAAGCTACAACAGATTTTTTTAAAATGACCTCAGGAATGTATATCTAATTGATGTCATAATGCATTAATCAATAGCTACATCTTTTAAAATACAAACCTTTTGTTACTATATCCATTATTTTCATCATCAGATCCACAACCATCATCATAGGGACTGCCTGAGCTTCTTCTATCGTTATTGTCCCCCCCTTCATGGATGCAAAATTTGATTGTTCATTATAATTTATAAAGTCATTATTGTTCCCATCATTATTATAGTTACAAGACAGTGACTCACAGAGAAACTACCACAGAGAGGGCTAGAGAGATGACTCGGTGGTTAAGAATACTTGATGCTCTTACATAGGACTTGGGTTAGTTCCCAGCACCTGTAACTCACAACCATCTGTAACTTCAGTAACAGAAGATCCAGAACTAACTTCTGGCCTCCACACTTACACAGTGTACACTTACATATATTAAAGCAAAACATTTGTGAGCACCTGTGCTTATTTACCAGGCCAAGGTCACTTGATATGATTCCAAGGAATGAGACCAGGCTTAGGTTGGAGAGGCCACAGCAAGACTGAGGCTGTGACAATTTTATCAAGAGCAGTCAGACTTTTTATACCCTTATCAGAAACAGAATATAATGGCAATTGCCAAGATCAATACAGTTGTGGTTGCCAGGAAACAGTGATATTAAGCTATAAAAGGTACATAAGATTAATGTCCACAACCAATTGTCCTGTCAGGCTTCAATGCTTCCTTGACAACCAAGGGAACATACAGAGAAAGACAAATTGGCCTGAAGGCTTTACTGAGCGAGGGAGTGCAGCAGTCTCTCAGGAACTAGAAGGCAGGCTGTGCCCAAAGAGGCATGGACTTCAATCTGAGAAACCTATGATGCATGCCTCTCAAGGCAGCCAGGCCAAGGCAACTCTATGGTTCACCACATGGAATTTTTGTAAAGTTGAAAAAAATATATAAATGGGCAGGAAAGATGGCCCAGTGGTTAAGAGCACTGTCTGTTCTTCCAGATGGCCTGGGTTAGATTTTCAACACCCATATGTTGGCTCACAACCACCTGTAACTCCAGGTCCATGGGGTCTGACACCCCCTACTGGCATCCACAAGCATTGCAGGCAGGCAAAATTACCCATACACATTAAAGTGTCTACACACACATGTAGCAGATGTGCAGCTTGGTCTTCGTGTGGGTCCTGAACAGCTGGAACGAAGGCTATCCCAAAAGCTATTGCCTGTACATGGAATATGTTCTTCTAACTGGGCTGCCTTGCCTGGCCTCAATGGGAGAGGAAGCGCCTAGCCTCACAAATACTTGAAGCGTCAGGGTGGGAGGATACCTAGGGTGACCCCCACCCACTCAGAGGAGAAAGAAAGGGAGAAAGGAGAAAGGATTGTGGAAGAGGGTGGCCAGGACAGGCGCAGTGAGAGGAATTAACATGAATAAATAAAAATATAAAATTTAATTTTAAAAAGGTAATACAGTTAAATTTAAAAGTAAAGTAAGTAATAAAAAGGAGCTGATGTATATAGCATGTGCCGAGAAAAAAGAAGAGGAAGAAAAATGGAAAGTGGGGACAAAGGGGAGGAGGGAGAAAATGGAGAGGAAGAAAACGAGTGGAGAGAAGGTAGACTATGGCGATGGCATGATTTAGTTTAGAGAAAGAATGAACTAGCAAAGAAACCTAGACCAGCGAGAGAGGTGAAAGGAAAGGCAGAAGACAGTTCCTCCTGAGTGGAACTGGCACAGGGGCCAGATTGGACTAGCAAGATGCACAGAGCGTTAGAATGTCTGCAAGCATTTCTGAGGTTAGATAAGTGGATATGCATTGCTAGCTTTCACATCTCAAATCCCAGTATGATGTTTTCCCTCCCCTCTCTGCTCATGTGCTTAATATCTCTGTCCATTTCTTGTGGTAGAAGAAACTGTTGTATTTTTCCATTTCTACTAGCCCATATTAATTGTACTAAATGACAAGCCCTGTGACATTCTCATGCTCGCCGTAATGGACTTTGACCATATTCTCACCTCACATGTTCTCCAGGTTTCCACTAGTCCTCTTCCCAGACAGGACCTAGTCTACTCTCATGTCTTCTCCTTAGAGCTGGACTCATCACATGAGAGAGGACGAGCAGTGTTTGTCTTCCTGTTCTGGCTGGTTTCTGTTCGTATTCTGACATCTATTACTTACTTTACCCTGAATGACAAACTTGACTGGCTAGCTATCTGGACAATACTCCACTGTGTATGTCTGCACACCACATAATGCTTATTTATCCACTGATGGACACTTTTGCTCCTTCCTTCACTCGTCTCTTATGAGTAAGGTCCTAGTACAGATGTACAGGTGAACCCTGTTGTGTTGTGGTTTGGTGGCTTTCAGGGTATACCTCGGAGTGATATTCCTGAATCACAGGGTGGTTGTAATTTTTTGTGTTATTGAAGAATCTCCATATTGGTTTCCTTAGTGACTATACTAATTTACATTTTTACCAACACCATATAAGGGCTCTCTTTCCCACGTACCCTTTCTCAAGTTTGTTGTTTTCTTTCTTTTCTTCTTTCTTTCTTTCTTTCTTTCTTTTTTTTTTTAAAGAAAAGATGTCTGCTTCGTAGTTCTGGCAGCTTCCTTAATGAGAACTTCGGCACCTTGGCCTGGCAACAGGCATGACAGAGCCAAACAGAGTGTTTTAGCTTGACTTTTGCCTTTTTTCATTTCTCTCGCAGTTCAAGATGTTAAATAATTTGCTTATTTTTACCTGTCACTGGTGCTTCTTTGAAAGACTCCATTCATTTTACTCCCCCATTTACTGACTGGATCATTTGTTCTTTGGGGGTTGATGGCTTTTAGTTCTTTTTATGTCCTGAATGCTAACCCCTGTCAGATGGCCACCTGATGAAGATTCCCTCCCAGTGTTCGGGCATCCTATTCACTCTGGTATTTGTGTCTTATGCTCACTTGATACAATCTGTATTTTCTATTGTTTCTAGACTTTCAGAGTCCTATTTGAAAAGTTGTGGCCAGTGTCCACATCCTGAGATGTTTTCCTGCAAAACTTTCAAAGTTTCAGGTTTGACATTAAGGTCTTCGGTCCATTTTTGTCTGATTTTTGTACAGAGTGAAAAAGATCTGATGTCAGTCTTGTCCATGCAGTTATCCTGTCTTTTCTCCACCACCATTTAATAAAGAGCATTTCTTCCTCCCCTTCCCCCAACATATATGGATTTGGTGTCTCTGAGGAGTACTGTTGGCTTCAGATATGTGGGTTGATGTCTGGGCTTTAGCTTCTATTTCAGTCACCTACACTTCTGTTTTGTGCCAGGACCCTGCCTTTTTTATACTATGACTCAAGTATAATCTGAAATATTGGAACACCTCCATCAATGGTCATTTGGTGTGTGCTTGCTCCGGCTGTCCAGTGTCTTCCATATGAATTTTAGGCTTATTTATACACGTTTTGTGAACACTGTCACCAGGGTTTGTAAGAGGAGTGTTTAAATCTGTAAGTCCATTTTGGTGATGTGGATCATTTTGTCAGTAGTCTGTCAATCTGTGCACGAGGGAGGTCTCTCCCAACTGCCAACTGCCATCTTCACTCCTGTTGTTTCGTACAAGCCACTCACTTCCTCGGTTATGTTTCCTAGCTAGGTTGTCTGTATGTTTGAGGCTATTGTGAATGGATTATTCCCTCAACCTCTTTCTCAGTGGATGCTGAATAGAGAACATACTGCTTTTTGTGTAATGCTTTTGTTTCTGTGATTTTGCAGCATTTACCAGACCTAACAGGTTTCTCTTTTAGGGTCTTTTATGGTTGTGACCATATTGTCTGCAAAAAGCGATAGTTTTCATTATTTGCTTTTGTATTTCATTGCATCCTTTTTATTTGTTATTGCTTTATTGCTCTGGCTGAGAATGTAAATACGACACTGATAAGAATGGAGAGAGGAGACGCCCTCACGTTGTTCCTGATTATAGAGGGTCTGCTTTCAGTTTCTCTTCGTTCTATATAATATTAGCTATAAGTTCACTGTATGAACACATAGACTTTATTGTGATGAAATCTAAACCTTATATTCCTAGATTCCTCATGGACGTTTCACTTCATCAAAGGCATTTTGTGTCTATGTAAATGATTATATGATATGAAATTTATGTCTGTTGATCGTCATATGTGGGACTATCCTTGCATCCCTAGAGTAAAATCAACTCAATCATGGTTTACAGCAGGTTGTTAAATTTGATTTGCAGGGATTTTAGCATCTCTGTTCATCAAGAAAATTACTCTATAGTTGTGGTATTTTTATCTGGTTTGAGCATCAGAGTCAGTACTAGCTTCGTAGAATAAATTTAGAGCCATTTCTTTACTTTCTGTTTCATAGGATAATTTGAAAAGCCTTAGTGTTAGTCTTAAAGGTCTGTCAGTATTCAGCAATGAATCAATCTGGTCACGGTCTTTTCCTTTTCAGGAGATTCTTTGTAATGCCTTCAGTCCTGTAGCTTGTCAATGATATGGTTGATTTTCTCTAGGTTCAATTTTATGTATGATGGTTAATATTGATCATTGACTTAGCAGCATCCAGAACCATCTAGGACCGCTTTTGCCACCACTGTCTGTCACTGACTAGAAGCAGATGTGATCTGAAATCACAGTGAGAAGATTTAAGACGCAGAACATGAGTGAGTCTCTGCATGAGTGGTGACTTCATGAGTAGGCCTTGGAGCCAGAGCGCCTGGTTTCAACACCAGCCCAACTACTTATAAACTGGGCGAGCATAGGAAAGCGACACAACTTATCTGGAGCTGGCTTTCCACATTTGTAAACCATAAGCAGTGGAACTAGGTAGAGAAGGTCCTGTGGTACAGCACTTGCCTTCCATGTGTGAGGCTTTGTCATTGCAAAAGAAAACATAAGTCACGAACTAAGGAAAGAGATCAGTCAATAAAGGGCTTGCCCTGCAAGCCTGAGGACCTGAGTTCAATCCCTAGCACCCAAAAAAGAAGGGGGGACCTAGAATGACATGAGAGAAGCAGACACAGGAGGATTCTAAGGCTTGAAAATCAGCAGGTAGATACGCATCTGTGAATTCTAGGTTTAATGAGAAACCCTGCCTTGAAAAACAAGGTAGAATGACTGAGGAAGACATGTGAGGTATATAAGCCTTTATACACATGCATACACATGCCCATACATGCGAACAGAGGGAGAAACGATATAGTCATACCTATATTGTGGAATTCTAAGTCTCTGTACGCAATGTATGCGTTTGTTCCTTTAAGCTCCCTGTTATTATTTATTTATTTTGTTCTTTGTTTGATGTTGAGAACCCGGGGCCCATGAATGCTGAGCAAGGTATCACTGAGCTACAAAGCTGGCTGTGGCTGGCTTTGTTTTATTTTTAAGAGAATTACAATCAGAAGTCTTTTCTCTGCACCACCTTCTTTCACCTTACTACCCTAAGAATCTATTCACCAAGCCCTATGTCTTTAGCACCCCCTCTCCATGCTCCTTGATGAAAAATCAGGGTTTTTTTTTTTGTTGTTTTTGTTGGGTTTTTTGTTTGTTTGTTTTTTGGAATGTGGTAAATTCTTACCCATTCATTCACCTGCCTTTTTTCCTCACAAAGCTCTCTTACTGTTATGTCCTCTTCACTTCCCATGTCTTTGTGAATCTATGCTTTAGCAAGTCCTTTACTGTGACTTTAGTGGGATGTTAAAGAAATGGGGACAGTAGATGACTGTGTTAATCAATTTCCAATCATGGAACAAAGCCTGAGGTGATCAACTTGCAGGTGGGGAAGCTTTAGTGTGGTCACATTTTAACGTGACTGCCTAGCATTTCAAGGCTTCTCACAGGTGTAAGAGTGTCCTGTGAAGAGGCTGCTCACCTAACAGCAGCTAGGAATGGGCTTGGGGGCTGGGGTCCCAATCCCCCCTTCAAAGGCATTCTCCACACCAACGTTCTCCCCTAAATATAACCTCTTAAAGATCCTACAGTCTCTGGATGGTATCATAGTGTGAGGACCACAGCTGACTACATCTGTACTCCTCTTCAACTTTCTGTCTCTCCTCTTCATATCATTATAATTCTCAGTTTCTTACCAAAGTTAGCAATCATAACAAATGTTAAATTAAGTCTTATATGACTTAGCTACCATTTGTTTTGCAGCTTTCTTTGTGTAGGAGCATGCTTTGAGACAGAATCTCACTATGCAGCCCAGACTGCCCTGGAACTTATGATGCTCCTGCCCCAGACTCCTGCATGCTGTGATCACAAGCATTTGCCACCAGGCTTGGCTCTTTCAGTTGACACCGTTCTCATTTAGTCGCCCGTCCCACAGCTGCTTCCTCTCAGTTTGCAACTGAGCCCCAAACACCCTTGATATCGGACACAGTCGTTTCTTTCCTTTCTTTTTGACTTGTGTTGTTTTTCCTTTCTGCTTTCAGAAGGAACAGTCCTGGAACATTCTGTCTCTGGCTTCAGTAGATTAGACTTTTACCATCCCTATAAATATTTTGCTCTGTATTGTCTTGGCTTACTCCTTTTTTCTTGGTGAGAGTCAAAGCCAAAGCCTACTGAATACTAGATAAACTCTCTGCCACTGAGCCGAATATTAGCAATAGTAGACATTTTCTATGAAGGGCTGGATATGTAATTTAGGCTCTTTGGCCCTTACAGTTCTAACACAACTACCCAACCACAGACAATTCCCAGGTAAAGGAACACAGTTATGTTCTAGTGAAGCTTAATTTACAAAGAGAGGCTGTAGTGAGAATTTTGGTTTCTTTGAAAAAATACACAAATATTATGGGAATACATTTTCATTTTAATCCCAGGTGTGGAATATGAAGCTGCTTCACTGTCCACTGCACCTGACTGTGATTTGCTTCATGCTCTAGGGGCGGGGCATGATTTTGCCAGCTGCAAATAGTCTCTGTGATTTCGTGACATTTGGAATTCTAGGGACTTTCCGGAAGGTATATAAATGCTAGGGCCCTGGGGGTTGAGCTGGTTGTTGGTTGGATGCATCATAATTTGTTAAGTGGTCATGCACAAAGAAGAAATAAGAAGAACTGATGGCAAAGATTAAAGTTGCCCCAAGGAACTTGATGCCCCTAATCAGCAGGAAGTGGTCCAACGATAGGGATAGCATAGCGTTGTCCGCTTTACTTTCTATCCTTTTTTTCTCTCCTACCTAGTGGGGTTGAATGGGTGGAGAACGGGTAGAGAAGGGTGGAAGAAAGAAGAATTCACAAAGTAGCCAAAGTCTGGCTACAAGAGGCCATGGAGTTCTAGTGCACAGCAGGGGAACTAGAGTAACGATGGTATGTGGCACATTTCAGGAAAACTAAGAGAGTCTTGAATGTCCCACATGAAGACATGACAGATACATGAGTGGAGATATGCTCACTCCAATATGAATATCATACAATACACACATACATCGAAACATTGCACCGGGGCCAGGCAGATGGGTCATCCAGTAAACATACCTGCTGCCAAGATCTATTTCAGGGATGTACATGGTGGAAGGAGAAAATCAAATCCCACAAGTTGCCCTCCGACCTCTATATGCATGCCAGGACATTGTGTGCCCCATACATACAGACCTACATAACTAAATATAATTTCAAAGTAAATAAATAAATAAAATATCATATTGTACCCTGTTGGGGGATGGTTTTGTGCACTGTGTATTCAGATGCTGATTTCTGTACCCGAGAAATCTGGTTTCAGTCCAAACTTGGCATTGTCGTTATTGAAGCATCTTCTCCCTCAACGTTGTGTAAAAATTGTTGTTCATCACCTGATTGGTTAAAAAAGAGCTAATCAGCCTATAGCTGGGCAGGAGAATTAAGGAGGGACTTCCCATCCCAGTGAGTGGATCCCAGGTGGAAAGAGTCCTGAGCGGAGGCCATGAAGAAGTCTCCTGGAGGGAGTTGCTGTGAGGGAGTCCCAATGAGGACATGGAGAGAGCAGGAGCAGCCAAGGAGGGACTAAGATGGAAGATAGCAGGCCACGTGGCTGGGAAGTAGGCTGGGAGGCATAGTCAGGTTAGAACAGCTCAGGATCTGCCCAGCTATAGTGCCTAAGCTAATAATAAATATATACGTCTCTATATATGTCTCTAAATATATATGTCTCTAAACATATACAATAATAAATACATATGTCATTATTTGGGCGCATAGGCAGGTGTAGAAAAGCTCCATACTATTACAGTACCCCATAAATATGTACACATTTTATGTGTCAGTTAAAAAAATTAAAAGTAAATATAAGTTTTACCTGTATCAGAGTTTGTCTTCAGGCTCCATGAAAAAGGAAGGCTGAGAGGGTCAGTCATCCGGTGAACGTAAGAGAACCAACCAAACAGACTGAGACATGGAAGCGTGAGAGTGAGGATCTGCTCAGAGCTCCACAGCTTGGTCCAGGCAGTCCCACTTAAAATACAGCAGAGAGGAAGCCTGACCACTTGATCATGCGAATCAGGCAGACTGACGATACTGTGAATTTCTACAGTCAGACACCCAAAAGCTCCTCCTTTGGCATCTGTGCCCAGCAAGAGTTTGAAACATTTGAGACCATCACTATGAAGATGAGCAGAGTGGAATTGTTCAGTGTGGCCCAAAGCTGCCAAATTAACTCTGGCTGAAGGTGCTCTTCAAACCCTTTCTGCAGTTCCTAGTGAAAGCACTGGAGCCTAACTTGATGGGAAACAGATTGCGCCACACAGGCAAGGAGTAGCGGAATCGCAGCCAATCACATGCAGTGAATTAGCCCAACCACGTTTGTGGATAGATAGGAGCTGGAACCAGCTAGATTGCCTGTACCTCACTTCCTTTCCTTTGGCTACAGATGCAACCTGCCCTGTGGTGAAGTAGAGCTGCAGATAATGAAACACAAGGACAGACAAGGGAGAAAGGAAGAAACAAAGAAAACAAAGAAACAAAGAAAAGGCAAGCCTCACTTTGCTGAGGTCAACTGTTTTATTTCCTACACTTGATCTTCTACTTGTGAAGAAGATTCTTCTAGAGCTCAAGACTTCCTGCCTTTCACCCAGTTATCAGCCTACTACTATTCCTACGTTTACTTAGTTACAGTCACTCATTCCCCACAGTCAAGTTCATTGAGGTAGAAAAGAACCACCAGGAAAGCTGGCAGAGAGACTATGTGGAGAGACTAGGAGGCTTCGGCATGAGGATGTAATGAGAGAGCAGACCTGAGGACACACGTGGATCAGAGTGAGCCAGGGGGAGACCAAATTGGCAAATAACAAGGCATTTGTCTGGGTATTAGCAGCCTTAGAGCATCAGAATAGCTCAGAATCTGCCCACCCTAGACTCATAGCTTGTTAATAAACTTAACAGAGCTTTATGTCAATTATTTGGGAGCTAGCGTGGGAACAGATAAGGGTTATGCTTAAATTGCAGTCTACAGGAGATGTAGCCCATAGTCTCACACATGCCAAGCGGAAGCTCAGCCACTGATTTGCAACCCTCAGTCTATATTTTCTCAAATGTTTAATAAATGACAAAAGATAATATGTTTAAATGTGTTTTTATTTATGTTTTACTGTGTGTGTGTGTGTGTGTGTGTGTGTATGTGTGTGTGTGCGCGCGCGCATGTGTGTTACTAAGCATATATTCTATCCCTAACCCCCTAGCTTTTCTCTTCATTTATTTCTTTGAGACACAGTCTTGCTATGTTCCTCAGTTTGGCCTTGAAAATTGAGCCTCCGCTTGAGCCAAGTAGCTTGACCCCAGGTACACAGCACTGTGCCTTTTACTTACTGGGCTTAGAAGTTATTTTTATCTTCCTGCAGCAGGTAGCAAGACTGCACCCCTTGCCTTTGCCCAGGAGTTTATTGTATGAACATGCATATAGCAATTGCTCACCCGTTCACCAGCACCTGCACTTCTGAGGGAGCTAGCTTTCTATCATTACAAGTGAGCTGCTGTGAATGTTCCAGGTAAGACTTTGTTTAAATAAATAAATAATTAAATAATAATAATAATAATAATAATAAGTGTATTTATTTTGTTTTTTCAGGACAGAATTTTTCTGTGTAGCCCTGGCTGTACTGGAACTCTCTCTGTAGACCAGGCTAGACTCAAACTCAGAGATCTACCTGCCTCTGCCTCCAAGTGCTAGGATTAAAGGCATGCAGCATTACTGCCTGGCTTCTTCTTTGTTGATGTAATAAAGTACCTGGAACTGGATATTTACAGATAAAAGACATTTATTCCACTGACAGGATGGAAGTCCAAGATCAGGCATGTATATCTGTTTAGCCTCTGATACACCAGGCTATACCGCTGATGTCTTACTATAACAATCCACTCTTTGGGGAATTCATGCACTCCACAGACAAGCATTAATGCCTTCTGGGGTGTCACCCACAATTGTGTGTTTGACTAAAGGGGATACATTCCCACTGGACCCCACGTTATAAAGGTCTTACCACTGCCACACCAACACTGAGGATCAAGTTTGTAGCCAAAGAGTCTTTGGAGCACAGACCACAATCAAACCACAGCAATATGCTTTCATTTCTATTGAGGTAGAGCTTAGCTAAAACAAAATCCACATATCTAACATGTATATTTCTATTTAACAAACATTTGTATCACACACTCACCACCACTGTCAAGCCATAACACTGGTCCATTGTGTAAAGACTTTCACCACAGCACTTCTGGCCTCTCCCAGTCCCTGCCATCCACTCTGTGATTTCTGCCTCTACATCCGTCTTTTAAGAAATGGAATCGTGTCTATAGCCATACCACCCTGAACATGCTTGATCCTGTCTGATCTCAGAAGCTGAGCAGGGTCAGGCCTGGCTAATACTTGGATAGAAATGGAATCACAGTGGATGTACCTTTTGTGTCTGGCTTCTGTGACCTTACGTGCTACCTCTGGGCATGGTCATATTTGCACTTATCAGTAGTCTAGTCCTTTTTGCTCCTGAATGGTATCTCATGTGAATGTGAGAGTTTCTCTGTTTTGGTTTGGTGATGAAGTGTCCTCCAAAGACTCACGTGGCACTCTGGAGAAGTGTTTGGATCCTGAGGACTCTGACCTCTGACTAATAGATTTGATAACCTACAAATCTATTAGTGGATTAATCCCCTAATGGATTTGTAAAGTGACATCATTGGAAGGTGGAGACAAGTTGGACTAAAGCAACAGAGCCAGTTTACCATGAATTAAAATATCTAAAGCCATGACCAGGAATAAGTTGTTCCTCCTTTTTTTCTGCTGGTATTTTGCCACAGTGATGAAAAGTCAAATATAGGGGGTAGTGAGACATCTTAGTGGGTAAAGGCACTGGCCACTAAGACTGGGGAACCTAAGTTCTATCCATGGAACCCATGTGGTTGGAGGAGACAACTGACTCCTGCAAGTTGACCTCTGATCACATGAGCCGTGGCACATTGGATGCACAGTACACACAGTCATCAGGCTCTGAGAAGGGACAACTATACACTGGTCCTAGCATTTGGATTGTTCTCGGCCTTGGGCAATCATTAGCAAAGCGTACTCAGACTTTGCCAAGTGGTCTTTTTGCATCTAAATTCTTATATTTCTCCTGACCAAACACCTAGGAGAGAAACCACTGGCTTGCATGGTAATGAATAAATCCTTTGAATTAAGATTTTATTTTCCAGCTGGGCAATGGTAGCACACACCTTTAATTCCAGCACTTGGGAGGCAGAGGCAGGTGGTTTTCTGAGTTCAAGGCCAGCCTGGTCTACAGAGTAAGTTCCAGGACAGCCAGGGCTACACAGAGAAACCCTGTCTCCAAAAAACAAAACAAAACAAAAAAAAACAACAACAACAACAAAAAAAAAGATTTTATTTTCCCTCCCCTTTGCCCTTAACACCACCACTCTCCCCCTCCCCATCTCCCTCCTTCCTTCTCCCTCTCCTTCTTCCTCCTTCTTATTGGATTTTAGAGATAGAGTTTCTCTGTGTGGCTTTGACTGCCTTATAACTCACTTTGTAGATCAGACTGGCCTCAAACTTATAGAGATCTGCCTGTCCTCTGCCTCCCAAGTGCCCAGATTAAATTTATGCAACACCACTGCCAGGCCCTTTCTCCTTTTTTAAATAAGTCACCTCTTTCTCTCCCTCATCTAAACTAGAAGCTTCTTAATTTCAATAAAATTGACTCAAATGCTCGACTCTCCCCTCCCCCCATCCTCCTGTAAAACTCACAGAATCTCATCCCACTGCCCTTCTGCTCTGTCCTGCTGCAGGGCCACTTTATGTATCTCGAGAAAAATCATTCATGGGACATGAATGAGTGATTCCTAATCTCAAATGGGCCCTGAACACTGTGAGAAAAATCTATGTATTTCTGCTCAGCTATCCTCTTCCCAGCAACTACCCCAAACGAATCTCTGGACAAGCTTTAAGCCCCATTTCCCTCCTCCCTTCTGCTGTGTGATCTCAGTGGAGAATCCCTCAGAAGCCCTCCGTTACATATTTCCTTGCAAGTACTCCCATGCCTCCCTTCCTTCTGTTCTGAGGAAGAGTTAGCACTGCCTCTGGCTGCTGAGGGTTAATCCCTCCGTGTGTGAACTTCCTCCAGAATCATCACTTGTAAGATGCATCCTGCTCTGCACCTTCATCTCCCCTCTCCAGTGACCACTCACCACTGTTTACATCTGGCTTGGCTGTTTCCAGAAGTTGTCACCCTTTAAAGCTTTACACAGCCAGGCAGGAAAGTTCTCCTTTTCTCCTAGAGAGGGAAGCATGGTCTCCTGCTGGCACTAAAATCCTCAGAGTACCAGCAAAGCCAGAAGAATGAGGACTTGTGTCCTTGGAGAAAACACGCCTTCCAAGCTCGGGGCCCACAGACTGGATACCATGAACCCTCCAAGTCCTAAGGAGATACCTAAGAGGGAGCCTAAGATAAGTTATGTCAACGTGTCATTCAGAAATGCCCCTCTACTTCATTAAACAGCATTTGGAGCAAACAATAGCAACAGCTGAAGTTTTGTTTTGTCTTGAGATTGAGTCTCACTATGTTTCCCATGCTAGCTCCAAACAAGTGATCCTTCTGCCTCAGCTTGAGTGCTAGAATTACAGATGTGTACCACTATGCTCAACTAATATCAAGTTTTACAACAACTGCCTCAGAGCTAGGGAGGTCACTCATTAGGTAGAGTGCTTTTGTAGCATACATAAAGCCATGGGTTCAAGCCCCAGCATCCTGTAGAACCAGCATGGTGTCACATGCCTGCAATCTTAGCACTCAGGAGGTAGAGGCACGAGGATCAGAAAGTTCATGAGCATCATCCTTGGCTATATGGCACATTAAAAGCCAGCATGGACTACAAAAGCAAGCAGAGGCTGGAGAGATGGCTCAGTTGTTAAGAGCACTAGTTCCTTGCAGAGGACCTGGGTTCTGTTGCCAGCTCCTCCGTCAGCTCACAACCATCTGCAACTCCTGTCCCAGAAGATCAGGCACCCTTCTGTAGCCTGCCTTCAAAGGCACCAAGAGTACATGTGCTGCATAGACATACTTGCAGGCAAAACACTCATACACATAAAACAAAAATAAGCAAGTTTTTTAAAAGCAAGCCAACAGACAAACCCACCTATTCAACACTATTAACTACAACCCAGTCATACATTTTTCCTTCTAAAGATGGAGGAGGGCTCCTCTCCCCAAAGCCTTCTTTCTGCACAGAGCTGGTTGGCTGCCACTCTGCTGCTGTCTAAGTGATCCTGGGCATGCTTCTTTTCTGCACTGTCACTGAGAGGCCAAATCTACTTCATCTTGGGACCAGCCTCCATCTTAAAGAAAAAAAAAAAGCCTGAGAACTTGACCCTGAAGCTGAACCCAAGCTGCACCCATGTACCAGGAAGGACCCAGTGACTTATCCTTGACCAGAGTTACTCCCTAGCTACTTCCTAGCAACAGTTAATTAAAGATTAGTCTGATTGTTTCAGATGTACTTTCAGACCGTTTGTGATTGTATACGGTCTTGCTTCAGAGCACCCACCTGTTGGCTTATAGTTATTCTGTTAGATGTTTGCCAGACTGGACACCCCCTCCCTCACCCCCTCACTTGCTCCTATTTTCCTATAAAAACTTGTCCTGCTGAGGATTTGCGGCTGCTCTGCCTTCCTTTCCTTTCCTCCTGTGCCAGGGTTGGGTTGGAGGAGAGCCCAAGCCCAAACTTGTAATAAAGAGACCCTAATGCTATTACATCAGAGACGGCTCCTTGGTGGTCTTTTGAGATTCACAAACTCCTGGCACACCATCTTCTTTTTGGTATCATAGGTGGGAAGAGTAAGCAGGCTCTTGGCTTTTCAGTCTCAGGTTGGTTCTAGCTCAGTGGTTCTC
>JANHMN010000004.1:81416489-81466489 GCA_030674055.1 Rhabdomys pumilio | reverse complement strand
GTTAGGGTCACGAACATGAACAACTGTATTAAAGAGTCACGGCATCAGGAAGGTTGGGAGCCATTGCTTTAAGGAAAACATTCTATTTTACAGATTACTTCCGAGTGGTTCTACATTGTGGGGTCTCTTGTTAGAGACCCTAATTTTGGAAGGTGAGCATGTTGCAGTGATAGAGAGGAGTCAGGCAGTCCACGTCTTAGGTGTACAAGTTACCTGTGTGACCACAAATCAAATGGGTGGCAGTAAACAGTGATTCCTCCAAGCCTTCTTGGAGCTTGTGTAGAATCCATTCTGTCCATCACTGCCTCTGTGTGGAGAATTCCTACAATGAAGAATCCGTTGCTAACAGCAATCTGTAAGGAAGAACAAGTTTCTTTAATTAATCCTCTTACATCTTTATATAATTTTTCTTTATATAATTTTCTCCAACTATCTGGTCAATAAAAAAAAAATGCCTCCAGTTCTTGTTATAAGATGGTAGAGTATGATTTGAAAAAAATTATTTCCCCTTACTTGAAAAAGAATTGTCATCTGAGAATGGTCAGTATGTTTAGTCACTGTGAATCCAGGCTTCTCCTGGGGTCTTGACCCAGTCTCCCACCCATAAGAGCTCAGTGAGCTGACCCAGACCCCACCCTCTGCTGTTCCCCCTCAAACTCACACTGGAGTTTTCTTGCTTTTTAGCTATTATCTGTAGGAATCAACTAGCAATCCCGAAGGCACATTCGGGGATTTTTTTTTTGTCTTGTTTTGTTTTTTTGTCAACATAATGTCTTTGTTCAGTCAACAGCTATAAATAATATTTAAGCAAAGCTGGTTTACCTTGGTAGATTTTTTTTTTTTTAAGATTTATTTCTTTTATACATCTGAGAGCACTGTAGCTGTCTTCAGATGCACCAGAAGAGGGCATCAGAACCCATTACAGATGGTTATGAGCCACCCTGTGATTGCTGGGAATTGAACTCAGGACCTCTGTCTGGAAGAGCAGTCAGTGCTCTTAACTGCTGAACCATCTCTCCAGCCCTGGTAGATCTTATAAATTAAAAATATTTTCTAAACTCTTTATTGTACAGAATGCTTTATAGCTAAAGATATATCAAAGAAAGGAATTCAGTTTCGTGGACTCAAGAACAGAAAAGATCTTTTGAGGAAATAGTGGGGGGGGGAAGTGTATTTTTTAATATAGAAACAATCTCTATGGAAGTTCTGCATCCTAAAGAGAAGGGGAACTTGATTTCTTTACTCTGCTCCAGGGAACCATGAAACACTTTGCTATTATAAAATAGGTATTTGGGTTTTCATTTCCTCTTGGGCCTCCAGCCCCTACAACTCTTGTCATGTCCCAAGGGACTAGAGCAATAAGTGCCTTTTTATTAACACATCTGTCCTTTCCTGCTTGGTTCCTGAAACCTGTTCCAGAACCCTCAATAGATGGTAAGGTGAAAGACAGTTGTCACTTATCACAAGCCATGCCTGAATTTAATGAGGTCATATTTGAAATATCCATGAATAATCACTATGAAGGCTGATTTCCAGCACAGCTATAGAAGGATAGAACTCACAAGTCCCACCTCCAGAGAGGGGAGGGGCTGAAAGTCGAGATGATCACCAATGATGTCATTAATTATGCCTACATGATGAAATTGTCTTCAAGAAAGCTAGGCATATGGGGCTTGCAGGAGGGTGATTATCTATGAAGAGGGCATGGAAGGAGTTTCCATCTGGGTGTATCCAGGCTGTAGCTACGTTCAGAAGCACTGAAGCTTTCCCTACAGGCTTTGCCCTGTGCAGCTTTTTTATCCGGCTGTATCCTTTCTGCTATCCTTATGTTAAATAAGCAAACAAACATTTCCTGTGAGCCATTCTAGGAAAGGAATCCGCCTTGAGCCGGTTGTGCTGAGTGCTGATTTAATACAAAGCGTAGAGCTGATTTTTCCTTTTCCCAGATCTTAGCACTCAGGCTTCTGCAGTTTGCAAAGAGGAGGAGATGGGAGAGGATGCGATGGTGGCAGCTCCTCCAGATACTGAGCCACGCGTAAGTTTTCTTTCACTGGTTTTCGTTCTTCAGTGGAAACCGAGATACTAGTGAGGAACATAAAGATACAAAATCAACCAAGGCAACTTGTAGGTCACTGTTTACTTGCTGGGTTGTTTTGTTTTGTTTTTGATTCACAGACTGTATCCTAATTCTAATGCTAAACAAAAGCATTTAAGGCCAGTGAGGTGATGGGGCGGGTGAAGGCTCCAGCAAGTGAGTCTGATTTCAGCCCCCTAGATCTATATAGTAGAAGAAGGGAACCAACTTCAGTGGGTTGACCTCTGAACTCCACAGGCATGCTGTGATGACATACTTAATGCAAACCCCCCCCCCAAAATGTTTGGGGCGGAAGCATTTACTAAATCCCAAAAGTTAGTCTTGACAGAAATGAGTCAGGCGGATATAGAATTATAGTTTCCTAATATGGTAAAGAACATCTTCACATAGGCAGTTACGAGAGATTTTTAAAAAGGAAAGAAAGAAAGCAGGGCTCACAATGTAAGAAAAATGTAAATATTTCCTGAATATATTAGTCAACCAATGAAGTAGGAGAAATGAGATGTGTTGGAGTGTGAGAGACAATGGCATATTATTTACAGACAGTGTTACTGTCTATTTGGAAAAACTTGGTTCAACTGAGTAAGACTAGAACTCATACAGTGGCTGGGAAAGCAGCTATGAAGCAGTAAGTTTTCAGTACTCATAATCACCAGTGTGTGTGTGTGGGGGGGGATCACAGTTATAAGTAATACTTCTATGCAAGAACGATAATGAGTTCCAGGAGTATGTCTGCTTCCTAGTCCCTGGAACTTGTGAATATTATTTGCTTGAAGAAAAATCATTCATGACAGGTGTAGTTAAGCTATTGGGTTTTACGATGAAGCATTGGTGCTACTAAAATTGGAAAGATGGCCAGGCATTGGTGACAAACACCTTTAATCTCAGCACTGGGAAGCAGAGGCAAGTGGATCTCTGAGTTGGAGGCCAGCCTGGTCTACAGAGTGAGTTCCAGGACAGCAAGGGCTACACAGAGAAACCTTGTTTTGAACAAAAGAAGCAAAAAAAAATGCTAATAAAATAAAATTGAATTGAAAAAATGAGGAGTTGATTCTGGGTTATGGGAGTAGCCCTTGAGTGATTTCGTTCAAAAATCATGGAGAGAGTGGACGCAGAATGATGGTGGTGGTGATACAGGGAGGTAAATAAAGATACTGGACCACAATCCTGGAAGGTCAAGGGATGCTGGCAGCTGTGGGAAGAGACAAAGAATACATTCTTCTCCAGAGGCTCAAGCAAGTACATGCCTGCCAGCTCCTTGATCTCCTATTCTGACCTCTGGAATTATGAGAGAATATATTTCTGTTGTTTGGAGTCTCAAGGTCTGGTATATTTTATATGATATAACATTGACAAGATGCTAATCCAAGCTCTTGAAGACACCATTGTTCTGCCTCCCTGACATAGAGGATGCTTTAGATTCTATTGTACAGAAAATGAAATTTTAAGCCATGGGTGATAGCGTGCACCTGTACAGCCTTAGAACTCAGAAAACGGAGTCAAGATGGCTGGTTTGAAGCCAGTGTGGGTTCCAAGCAAGTTTCAAAGGAGAAAGAAAACTAGAAAGTGATTTTAATGAGTTAGTACACTTATTTGTGGCAGTGACATACTTGTAAGCATGAGTATATTACCAAACTGGATTCTCTTTGATTGCCTATTTTAAAGCATTGCTGCAGCTAGGTGTGTTGGTGGATACTTACAGTTCAGTACTAGAAGCACCAAAGCAGGAGATCTTGTGTGAGTTTGAGGCTAGCCTGGGCTGAAGAGAGAAACATTCTCTCCATAATAACAACCATCACTACGCTACTCACATGACTATAGTTCGCAACAGCTGCTATCATGTATCTAACTGTTACCTGTAGTTAGCTTATAGTCTACGAATCTGAGGATGGGGAATGTCAGTAACACCCTCATGTATGATTTTCCTTTTAATCTTAGAAATCAATGTGTTACGGTTAACTTGCTCAGTATTAGCAGTTTAGAGAAGTCTTATACGGTCAGTATTTAATGTCAGATTCTTAAATGGGAAAGGTTGGAATTGTACAGTAATTTGTCCTGTGTTTCTTGTATTAGTTATATGTACTCTGAAACTCACTTTGAAGCTTTAAAAAAATTCACAAGTCTGGCCTAGAGAGATGCTGTAGTGGCTAAGAGCACTAGCTCTTCTTGCAAGGGACCTCAGTTCAGTTCCCAGCACCTACATAACAGGTCACAACTGTCCTTCACTCTTAACTCCAGGAGATCCAGTGTCCTCTCCTAGCCTCTAGAAGCAGAAGTCACACACGCAGAATACATACATATATGGAGCAGAACATTCATGTACATAAAAATAATAAATTCTTTTAAAAAATAAAAAATTTACCAGGCCTCGTTGGACATAGCCCTACAATCCCAGCTACCAGGAGGCTGAGGCAGGAGGATCTCAGGTTCAGAACCTGCTTAAGCAACTTAGTAAGAACTAATAAAGGCAAAAAGTAAGAAGGTTGAGACAGAGTACTTACTAGCATTTACCAGTCCCTGAGTTCAGTTTCCAACACACACACACACACACACACACACAGCTCCTAACTGCTTCTCTTAAGGCCTGTTGAGAACCAGTACCACTCACAGATGTTGTGTTTCATCTAGGAATCTATAACATTTGAGGATGTGTCTGTGGACTTCACCAGAGGAGAGTGGAAGCTACTGGAACCATCTCAGAGGGAGCTGTATAAGGAAGTGCTGCTGGAAAACTTAGGGACCCTAGAATTTTTGGGTAAGGACATCTCTTCATGATCTAGCACCTAGGAAGGTAGCCTCTCTCATCCTCTGTTGTCTTATCTGAAAGATAAGTGCCACGAGACTATTTTTAACTGTATCTGCTGCGCATCTGGTACCTGACATGACCATTCCTAAAAATGGACCCTAAAATGTACTTTCTGTGTGATATTTCCTCCTCCTCAGGACACTTTTGCTTCACTTTGGGGGAGATGTGTGGCATCGTTCCTTGTCGTCAGTGTTATGCCTTCCCATCCTTCCTCCTTGGATTCCTCCTCCTCTATGTTTGACAACATGTATCTTTCTTAGAGAAACAGGGTAACTATGAGTATTGAGTCACCTTTGTTCTTTATATAAACAATCATTTTCTATCTTTTCTCTGAGCAGGCTCTCCGGTTTCCAAACTTGACTTGATTTCCCATCTGAAGTGGGTTAAGTTGCCAAGGGTACTGGAAAAAGAAATCTCAAAAGACCCCAGACCAGGAGAGTTGGTAAAAGGTAAGAAGAAAGTGAAAACTGACTGTCTGGGTGAGCCTAATGCTAGACTATAATGTCGATGGGATAGAAGAGAGCCTTCACCTTCCTAGGGTACTGTTCATATTGATGGGGTCACCATTGGTTTGGGTCCTCCAAAAAGTGGGTGCCAAGACATGTATCTCCAAGCTGGAGATTTGTTGGGAGAAATTTCAAGTGAAGAAAAATGCGGTTGGGATTGCTGCTGTGAGAACATAGTGCGGGTGTAACCTCCGAGTGAGGGAGAAGGAAAGGAGGCTGGGGAGGAAGGACCTTAGGCTGAAGATGGTTTGTAAAATTTAGGTAATTTAACTTCATAGGCCAGGGGCAACAGTTACCTGAGAAACCTCCACATCTCACAGAGATGGTCCTGGATCTGTGTGCTTCACCAGTGACAAGGTGTGTGACAGTGGCTGGATGTTGACACAGCCCCAGAGGCAGCAGGCAGTCTCCCCACAGATCTTAGAAGCACTTTATTATGGACATTTAAAAGACCAAATAGCAAACACATGTGTTAGTAAGGTAATGCCCTCCATAAGAATGACCATGAAGCCGGGCGGTGGTGGCGCACGCCTTTAATCCCAGCACTTGGGAGGCAGAGGCAGGCGGATTTCTGAGTTCGAGGCCAGCCTGGTCTACAGAGTGAGTTCCAGGACAGCCAGGACTACACAAAGAAACCCTGTCTCGAAAAACCAAAAAAAAAAAAAAAAAAAAAAAAAGAATGGCACATGAATAGAAGAATGTATGCGGGAATACAGACGAGACCCACAGTCGGCGGTTTTAGGAGTCTGCTTTTACGTTAGTGACATTTAGTAGACGCTGCACTTGACCAGCAGTGTGTGATCTGATATCCTTTGCAAGGCTAGGCACCAGCGTCACTTGACACACTCATGCTCATGGAACGTCATACTTAGAAGCCCCAGGGTGTGTTGGGTGTGCTGAATACGTTTTTATTTAGGGTATTTTCAACTTACAATGGGTTAACCAAGACATAACTCCTTTGTAAATCAAGGAGTATCTGTATAAAGGAACAATAATTTAATTAGCATTTGGGCTTAATCTCAAAAGGTAGGTGGGAATTCCATCAGTAAATGTGTATAATAATTCTATTTATGTGTGAGTGAGTAAATTGTATGTCTAAATGTATAGGTTAAATATTTATGGATTTATGGGTTTTTAACATCAGGAAAACATTTATGTTCATCTTTAGTGTGCTAACCTTCAAGGGATTAGGGATTTTTTTCTGTTTGTTTATATCTTCCTAAAATTTAAAAATAACTATTTAATATGCATTTTAATGATGAAAATACAATTACATATATTAGTACCTTTAAAAATTGAAACTGGCCTTTTTCAGATCTGTTTTCTAAAGCATTAGTTACATAAATAAAACCAGTTGTTTTATTATGCTTAAGCAACAGGTTAGAGATTTACCCCCGGAATGAGCTGTGTGCTGTTTCACAGTACCATACATGTTAAAAAGCTAGTCATATTAAGGGGGAATCAGACTTAGTGGTGATAATTATTTAACTTATACCAATTAGTAATGAGCTAGCACTACATAATTTAGAAATAACAAGCAAACAATTTGAGGAGATAACTGATAAAATTGAAAATGTGAATGGCTCGTGAACATGAAAAATGGCTCATAAACATACATTTAAAGCAGCAGTACTGTTATGAATTGAATCTGTAGCTACTTAAGGATCATTGATCAGAGGTATTGAAGCATTTTTATTCTTTAGGTATTATGTAAAGTTATACATGCACACACGCATGCGCACATACACACACACACACACACACACACACACACACACACATCCACAGTACAGAACCTGGGTCCAGTGTCTCATGAATGCTAAACACACATTCTACCACTAAGCTATACCCCTAACTGTAGGGACATAATTTGATAAACATTAAGGAAATCAATCAATTCTATAGGATAGATTATTATGTAACTGATTTAAAATACCATTTTCAAAAATGACCAGTGAGCTTGGAAATCCAAAAGAAAAATAACAGAACTTGGGGCCTGGGGAGATGGCTCAGAGGTTAAGAGCACTGAACTGCTCTTCCAGAGGTCCTGAGTTCAATTTCCAGCAACCACATGGTGGCTCACAACCATCTGTAATGAGATCTGATGCCCTCTCCTGGGGTGTCTGAAGACAGTGTGAGTGTACTAACATATATAAAATAAATAAATCTTTAAAAAAAAATAATAGAACTTGAGCTGGCTTAGTGGTTAAGAACACTGGCTGTTCTTCTAAAAGACTGGGTTCAATTTCCAGCACCCACATGTCAACTCATAACTGCCTGTAACTCCAGTTTCAGAGAATCTGATATCTTCACACAGACATGTATGCAGGCAAAACACAAATGCACATGAAATAAAAATAAATCATTTTTTAAAAAATAAGAAAAATTATAATACATCTTAATTTTTCTATTCTATATGAAAATATTCACATAACTTGTGAATAATAGGATTTTGAGTTTTAGGGGGCTTCGGGTGGTTGATTGTGGGTTTTTTTGTTTTTCAAGACAGGGTTTCTCTGTGTAGCCCTGGCTGTCCTGGAACTTGCTCTATAGACCAGGCTGGCCTTGAACTCATAGAGCTCTGCCTGCCTCTTGTCTTCCAGATGCCAGGGTTAAAGGCATGTGCTGTCGCCATAATTGTCTGTTAAAACAATAAGGAAGATGATTATGTGCTCTTATGATTAAAGAGCAGGGTTGGAGCTGGGGAGATGTCTTAGTGCTATGCTTAGCGATATACAAGCATGAAAACCCAGGTTAGAATCTCCAGGACCCATGGAAAAGCCAAGCATGTACTTCTGTGCCTGTAATCCCAGCCTTGCAACAGACACAGGTCAACTTTGAGCAACTGTTGGCCAGCTAGACTAGCTGAAACATCCAGGAACTGAACCAGTTCCTGGTTCAGTGAAAGACCCTGTATTTAAAAAAAAAAAAAAAAAGTGGAGACTGACAAAAGATACCCAGCATCCTTCTCTGACCTCCCCATGCATATACATGGGCATGTGATCATGGGCATGGGCATCCCCACATGCAGTCAGGCACACACACACAGGCACACGCACACATACACACTACAAGGGGAAAAACCAGAGTGAATAATGCAGTTAATGAATGAATTCAGAGTTCTAAGAAAAACACAATGAATATATGATTTTGGAGTAAGTTCCATTTTGATTATAGCACTTTGAGCCTTTGATCCTGTCAGATTTATTAAAATGTGCCGGGGCATTGCATTCTAGGTCGTAGGTTTTCAGACCCAACGAATAGGATTAAAAGTGCTGTGATCTGGGTGGAGCAGTAAATGGATACCTGGTTATAATGGGTTCGGGATTGGTAGGGCCAGACTGTGGTAATGTCTGAAGACTTGTCATAGGTGGTGCTGTGTGTTAGTGAAGGGATTGGGGTTTTCTGTAAAAATTAATGCATTTGTCTGCTTTGAGGAAAGGTTGTATAATATAGGGACCAAAAGGATAGACTGTGGTATCAAATTAAAATATGCCTTTAGGAGTGTGGAGAGATGACTCAGCAGTTAAGATGGTTGGCTGTTTTTCCAGAGGGCCTGGGTTCCCAGCACCCACATGGCAGCTCCCAGCCATCTGTAATTCCAGTTTTCTGGACCTCCATGGACACTACACACATGGAGTACACAGACATACATACAAGCAAAAACACTCATACAGAATTAAAATAGAAGGGTCTTAAATCTGGCCTTTACCACTTCTGATACATGTGACTTTGGACCAGCTTCTCTGTGTGTCTAGTTGTGACGTCCATAAAATAAATTACAAGATGTCCTTCATTGGTTGTTGTGAGGATTAAGTAAAACAGTGCAAATGCAGTGCTCGTTTTGGGACCAGACATTTGGTAAGCATATAAAGATGAGGTCTGGGTATAGAGAGAATAAATAGGTTTGAACCTGGTACAGAAATTGGAAAGAAGGGTGAAGACTTGCCCCTTTCCTCACATAAAGCACAAGCTTTTCATCTTCCACACTATTTCCCCTAGCCTCTGTTCATCTTGCTTTCCTATATATAATTTTTCTCTTGTCGGTTTTATGCAGCTGTAACTGATATCTAAGCTGTATTTCTTAAAATCATTACTGTGCTCCTATGTCTGTCCCAAATATAGCAGTTTCCTTTATTGCAAATGGGAAATACTTGCTGTGTTATCTCTTTTAGAGAGTGAGTCTAGAAGTGAATTGGATGCTTTTATGGAAGACTTGACTTTAGAAAAAGCAGTAGAGTACTGCTTCAGTGATGGTGGCTATGGCTTGAAGACAGAATTCCTGAGGCGATATGGCAAACCCAAGAAAGATCATGGCAAACAGAGTAGACAGGAAAGTAGAGAGTCTGAGTCAGAAGGGACCTCCTCTGGGAAGAATGCCAAGCAAACTTCCAACACACTCAAACATAAGAAAGCCTCCTTAACAAAGACATCGGAAAGGCCCAGGAAATGCATTGAACGCGAGAAGGACCCACGCCGCCCTGTGTCTCCTAATGAACGTAAGAGACACCCTAAAATTGGTTCGTTGAGTAAGACCGACACGTGTACTAAGTGTGGGGTAGCCTTTACTCAAATCTTAGGGAATTGTATTGAAAGCTCTCAGTGTGAAAAATGCAGGAAGAATTTGTTTCAAGATGAAGCCTCAGATAAAGACAAGGAACCTGACACCGAAGACCCCAGCAAGTGTAGGAAGTGTGGTAAAACCTCGGAGCCTGGTGTAAAAAGTTCCATGTGTACCGAATGTAGAAATGCGCACAAAGCCAGATCCTCACGCAAGTCACATAAAAAAACTGACAGAAAAGAAAAGCCTTACAAGTGTGATGAATGTGGAAGACGTTTTTCAGAGTTATCCTTTCTCGATCAGCATCAAAGAACCCATAACGGAGAGAAGCCCTACCTGTGTAAACACTGTGGGAGACCTTTCAATGACAGTTCGTCATTTTATCAGCACCAGAGAATTCACACTGGAGAGAAACCATACACATGTAAGGAGTGTGGGAAATCCTTCACCCATAGCTCCTCTCTTTCAAAGCATCAGAGGATACACACTGGGGAGAAGCCCTATAAGTGTAACGAGTGTGGAAAAGCCTTTAGACAGAATTCTTGCCTTACTCGACATCAGAAGATCCACACTGGAGAAAAACCATATTTGTGTAAGGACTGTGGGCTGTCTTTCCGTCTTTTTAGTAGTATCATGTATCATCAGAGACTCCATGCAGGAGAAAAACCCTACAAATGTACCCACTGCGAGAAAGCTTTTCCCTCTCATTCCCGCCTCAGTCGGCATTTGAGATGTCACACTGGTGCAAAACCGTACAAATGTAAAGACTGCGGGAAAACCTTCAGACAGAGCTCGTCGCTTAATTTACATGTCCGAACTCATACTGGGGAGAAGCCCTACAAATGTGATCACTGTGGGGCGGCCTTTACTCGGAGCACAATCCTCATTGAGCATGTCAAGACTCACACTAATGCACGATATGAATGTAAGAAGTGTGGTAAGACATTTAAAAGCCGTTCAACCAGCCTTAAACACCACTGTCCCCAGTAATCCTGGAGATGGAGAACGTGGAGGGGAGGTTAATGCAGATTGCGCCCTTATTTAAAAGCTCGAATTGTAAACTACCCACTGCATTGATTAGAAGCTTCCACTTCAGTGGATTCCCAACCAGGAATAGACTTCTTCCCCTATGGGCCCTCTTGTTGCAGGGGTCAGTTTTGGTTAGACCTGGTAAAGTCGTGTTGACATGAAGAAAGCGTGTGAAGTGAAATGATTCTAAGAAGCCAAACCTAAGTTTCCTTCAAGGAATTCTCCTCTTGGTCTCCCTTTCACTGCCATACTGGAAAAGAACATAACTGGACTCTTGTACCCTGGGTTCTATCCCAGTTTGCCAGCCAACCAACCACTGTGTCACCTTAAATAAGTCATCTGGACCTTCTGAATGTTTGTCTCTTTACCAGTAGAGTTGAAGAGATGAAGACTTCTAAGTTTTCTTTTTATCTGACACTCTGATTCTGCAGAAATAGTTTGAGCATATTTAATTCATTGGAACTGCTGCATACAGTGGACAATTCCCTTCTTACAGGTTAGTGAACATCTGGATTAGTGAGAATGTTCAGTGTTTGGTGCAGGATCCTAGAATGTGATGAACAGAACGTATCAAAGAAGCTCCATGAAGTTTGCTTTCAAAGAATGTTCTAATTTGCACAAATCACCCCAACTCTCTATCTTTTGAGTTTTGCCTCAGTGGATTGAAAATCCAGAGAGCTTGTACCTGAGCCAACTTAGCCATAATGGTAACGGTCCTGGGAGAAAAAACAAACAAACCTAGCTGGTTAGGGTGGATTATCTCCCTGCAGTGAGCACAGCCTTCTACACCTCTGTCAGAATTCTATATGACGAAAGTCACAGAATGTTAGGTTGAGTTGACTCAGATTGGGGCCTCAGACGGTTTTAGCTGTGGGGTGGAGTATATATGTACACACAAAGCTTTCACTGTTTAGAAATATGGAAGTTCACGTGTTGAAGAAAGTAGAGCTTGTCTTTTAAAATGTAAGAGAGCTGACTACATTAGTCTATTATTTCCACAAGTGTTCAGCTGGTCCTGAGTCATGGTTGCCACTTTAAACGCCATTGTTTCTCTTAATAGCTGGCTTTCTTATGGAAGGCATGTGATTTTTTTTTTCTTTTTGTTACCATGCCCTTTGGATAGTACATACACTAAAATCTCGAGGGACCCCATGGATAAGAAGTAAAAGTCAGGAAAAGAACACATAAGTAAGTTGCAGTTGATAGTTTCTTTTGTGAAGTGAGACTTCAGTGGAATGGACTGTACTGGTATTGATGGGTTTTCCTTAAATATGTCACAGATGGAATCTTAATTTCTAACTGGAAAAGGAATTAAAGACCGTGAATGAGTTATTTTGGGTCTCAGGTCGTTAGATTCCAGAAGGGCCTGATTATGGTAGAGAAATAAGTTCCTGAAGTTGAAATTTGAGGCAACTGCTCATGAAGAGAGAGCTAAACCAGGACTCTGGTCTTACGGGTATGAAGGATCTATAGCGCTGATCTGAGACTCAGGGATATTTGCTGATGTAATGTGCTTAGGTCTGAAATGCTACCTCTGGATAGAAGGGTGGGTGTTCTTCTGGGTGGCTCCTTCTCATACTAAAGCCCAAAAGAATCAGACATTACTTCATGATAAATTGATCAGTATAGCTGTTGCCAAATGGACCAAGTAAACACATTCCTGACATCAAAAGGACATGGCTTCTATGAATCTTTCACACGGGCTTAAGGATTTTCTGAAACGGTATATTTTATTGAAATATTTAATTAAGTACATAAAACAACTCTTGAGAAGAGAACTGTTGCAGAATGTTCTAGGGAATTTCACAAGAGGATGTTTTTATCCCAATCTCAGTTGGGGACTAGAAACAAAACTTTTTTTTTTTTTTTACAATTTTATTAAGATATAGAATACATACGCGTAAAACCAAGGTTTGCTATTTGTATGAGTTTTTGTCAGTTTTACTGAAGTGTACATTCATTACCATAGTCCATTTTTCAGAATATCACCCTAATAAGAGTACCCATTGGATACACCCATTTATACATAATTCTTGTTCTCATCTCTGACCCCAGGTAACCACCAACCTTGTATTAACAGAATGGTCTCTTCTAGTCATTTGACATTGGCCTTTGTTTCCTTATTACCATCACGATTTTAGGTTTATGCGTGTTCTAGCCTATGTAATTCTATGTAAATTCTATGTAATTTCTTACTATTAAGATGTTGTTTCTTGGTATTGACTGTTGTTAAATAATATTCTATCATATGATACTTCATCTATGTACCTACGAGAGGACATTCTCTTCTTTCTCCTTAGGTGGTTGGCCATTAGGAACAACACTGTGAATGTAATGTGTAAGTCTGTGTAGACTTTAATTTTAACTGTTTTTCTTGGTAGACATCTACAGGTAAAGTTTCTAGGTCATGTAAATTTTTGTTTAGCTATGTAGGAAACTGCCAGATTGCTTTCCAGTGTGACTACATAATTTTAAATTCTGGCCAGCAGCATGTGGTTTCATTTTCTTTACACCTGGGCCAATCTTAAAAAAAAAAAAAAAAAAAAAAAAAAAAAAAAAAACATTAGTCACCCTGCTAAGGGACATTTCCATATGCTTTTAATTTGTATTTCCCTGATGACTGACATCATCTGCCTTTCATATATCTCCTGTGAGTTTTTCAAATTTCTTATCCATTTAAAAGTCAAGCTAGTTACAAGTTCTTTATGTACATACAATCCCTTATCCAATGTGAGCTTTCTACCACTGTATACTAGAGGGAAACTATAAGCCCTACTGCAAACCATTTATCAATAGCTAATAAATTGCACAAAAGCCTTTCAGTCTGGCCTAGCACCCATGTACTTAAGTCAATTTTTAGATTGTCAGGTCATCTAAGAGTTTTTAATTTATGGTTTATGACTCCTTGGAGAATTTCTTCGTAAAGCTTCATTTAGCATTTTTGTCTTTTTTTTTTGGGGGGGGGGGTTGATGGGTATTTTAATCAGCTATGGTTTTAAACAAAGTACTTGTTCTTTAGAATGTTTTATAATGAGTTTCCATATAGAAATTTCTTTTGCATCAGAGGACAACAAAGCCTCTGCCAGTGAGTTTACTTTCATTCTTTTTACTTTAGAATTTTCTGACATGAAATAGGTGTGCTATGAAATGAGCCACATTGATTGCTTTTAGGTTGTGCCGTTGTTCTGTGGTGTCCACGCGTCCAGTTATCACTCATCTCCAGCTCTTGTCGGTTTTCTCACACTCACCTCCTTGGAGATTGACTCTCTGCCCACGTCTTCCCCAAGTCATCACAATGCCACTTCCTTTCTTCACCTGGCTCTTGTCCGTTCGTCACACACATAACAAGAAAATATGTGCCTTTTTGTGCCTGGCTTATCTCACTTGTCATAGAACATTGCAGGCATTCAAGGACATCTTCAGTTGGACTTCTAGCACAGGGCGTCTTAAACACTTGTGAGTCATACAGGGAGTGTTGATAAAAGGACAGAAGGTCATTACATGTCCTCTGTCTCACGGGCTCCATAAACTAACCATCTGCTCATGCACACTGAAGAACCTGAGAGTATGTACCTGACTCCTCTTGGGAGTCTGCTTTAGCAAACTGAGTTAGAACACTCTGAGCATTAATCACACACTGTAACACAGCAATGAGAAAAAAAACCTACTATCTCTTGCTTTCAAAGGACGACCCATCTGGTCTTTAAACTCAGCTACAATTCTATCTTCTTGAAAGAAACTAATCTTTCTGCTTAGCTGAAATTCCTTAGCAGATGAAAAACTTTTCTAATAAATCAGAAGTTTGAGGTTTGAGGCAATGAATTGGCTTCTCTTTGTAAATTTAAGTGTTCTTTGAGACAATACAAAGTTTTCCTTGAGCAATGTCTTATACAGATCATCTAAAAACTATTTAAAAAGTAGTTGAAATTTTTCAAATTTTGAGTCAACTGATGTTCGATAATAGAGATGTATATATTCTGTGAGAAATGTGTAATTTGCTCATAGGTGATGTGGTGTTTTCTGTTTTCGTGGGTATCTTTCAGACTGTCATTTTTCCAGTGTTTTGAGTGGATTGTAATACTTGGATTTTTGTCTCGCTGTGGTTCTCTTTGTGCGTGTGCGCATGCTCAGGAGTCCTCTTTGTGCGTGTGCGCATGCGCGGGAGTTTAGCTGCTGAGTAACTGGCACGCTTAAAATCTGAAACCTGTTAAAAAGGCGCTTAAGGTATTTTAGTTAGAAATGTAGATTTCATTTTGCTGGGTTTTGTGGAATTTTTTTTTGACTAAGTTGCTGAAGAGAAATGTAGATCTAGATCTGAAATATTGTCTTCAATATTGCCTACTGTGTTATCTTTAATACTTGAACTCTGTGTCTGCTGCTACTACCGCTGCTGCTGCTGCTGCTACTGCTGCTACTGTAAATCGCAACTGGCATTCATCAGTGAACGTGCATTGGACCCTCTTCCAGTCCCTTCTTTCCCTACCGTGACAGCTACAGTATGAGCTTCTATGTCTGCACTGAATTCTGCCTTAGAAATATGCCTTTGACTAAACTTTAAATATTTTTTCATGTATTTTTACCTATAGAATAATCACAATTCCAGTAAGAAGCACTTTGATTTATAGTTATGAACTATACAAATAACGCTCTCACTTGTGCTATCTGCATAATATGTTGATGTATGCAGAGACAAATGTCATTTGTCAGTGCTGACTAGATTGGTGACATATTTGTGTGTCGCTGAACTGCGCACGCTCCTCTGCAGTGTTACGAGCACCCTGTACGGTGCAGTAGTTACAGTGAATCACAGCTAAAACAATAAAGTTGTATTTAATGAAGAATAACTCTTGCTTTGTTTTGTTTTGCTTTTTCCTTTTTTAGATTTTGTTTGTATGTGTGCATGCATGAACATGCCTGTCATGTGTGTGGAAGCCAGAAGACAATTATGAGAGTTGATTCTGAGATCGTCAGCCTTGGTGGCAGACCCCTTTTCCTGATAAGCCATCTCATTAGCCCTAACTTTTTTTTTTTTTTTTTGAAAGAAGTGCCATTCATATCTTCAGTTCTCAGCAACCTCCACTGGTTACCAAATTGGAAAGTAGAGGCGGGGAAAGAAATGTTAGCCAGAGAGCTGCAAGCTGCAGCAGCTCGGTTCAGTAAAGGACGATTTCCCAGACTTGACCTCTAGTATCTTGCAGCTATGCCATCTAGATCAAGTTCCAAGAGGCAAGGAAAGGAGAGATGCAGTGCCAAAGCTTTTTAAACTGTGTCCTGTACACATTAATCCTGGAAACCAGTCTGGGGAGGTGAGGGAACAAATGAGTAGATGAGAACAGAAGAGCCAAGATCAGGTAGCCATGGTCGCTCCACTGCTGTGCCACCAACTACGACACCTCAGAACCTCGGCGTGTTTATTACGTACAGCACAGGGAGCGGAGGGGAGCTAGTCTCTGCAGCAGGTCTCTCCAGGCCACCAGGCTCAGGTTGCCCTCAGCCAAGAGGAGGAAGCAGTAGTAGTTAGTGTTTGCATGCACTGGCCAACAGTTCATAAGCACTCGTACTTACATGGACTGTCAACATTCACACTTGGACCAGAGAAAGCCTTTTCCAGACCTCTGAACTTCACCAGGAAAGCTTTGGCACTCGGGTCTGAGACACTGGGGTTCCTGGGCATGGCCATGCCACATTCAAGGGTTCATCTGCACCTCTACATTCAGTCAGCTGTCAGTTCCCCACAGCCTAGAAACAGCTTAGAGCCATTGGTCATACCTAGGTGACAAGGTGCTCCAGGGCACTGCAGGGAGCTCACGGGAGTGTCCCAGGATAGTATCCTAGGGTGCTTTTAACATTTGGGAGAACCTGGAAGACTTTTAAAGTCAAAAGTCTATTCTTATTTCAAATCTTCAAATAATCTTTAAATATTTCGTGCATTTTAATTAAAATAGAATTTTATCACTTTTCCCCTCCCTTGAGAAGCAGCCAGCCCGTTCCAGTTGTCTTCCTGGATTTCTGTCTGCCTTACGCCTTGAGATAGGGTTGTCACTGAATCTAGAGCTCACTGACACTGCTACTCTGGCTAACCAGCTTGCTCTGGGGGTCCCATGCCTCCCCCTCCTCCATGGTGGGATTACACCAGGGTGAGCATCCATGCCTGGCCTTTCAGTAGGTTCTGGGGATCTAAGCTCAAGTTCTCACACTCGCGCTGCAAGCATTTTACCCACTGAGAGCATCACCCTAGCTTACTAAAGCCCTCTCTTGACAGTAAGAGACTCCAGGTTCTATTGTTCTTGTTGGATCAAACCTACATGGAACCATCTTGTGTCCCACCATTCCCTCATCAGGTGTTCCTTGCTCTCCTCCAGCTATGACTTCCCGGACTTGTCACTCCATCTACTTCCTAGGTTGCTGTGTTCCTTGCCCCGTTTGTCTCCAACAGCCCCACTGGGCCCCACAGCCACACAGTAGCTCTACTCTGGCATCTGTCCCCCACATTAGCTGGTTCATGTGCATGAACACCTCTTCAGCCTGCCTGGGATCCAACTGTCTGTACCAGAGCCTCCATTTTCCTGCAGAAGCTAGCCCCATCCTCCTTGGGACCACATATCTCCTGCTGGGACATCCTATGGGTGATATTCTGTGTAGGCTGCCTGAACTCCTGTACTAGGTTGTTCCTGTGTGGTAGCCCCTTGTTCTGCTGTTGAGTCCTCACAGCAAGCCACCCTCCTGTTCAAACACCACCTTTACCCTGCTTGGACTCTGCCTCCCTGTATCAATCGACGCTCCCCCACCCACACTGACAGAGTTCTCACTCTTGTAGACTCTGAAAGCCCCACTGAGACAAGAAACCCTCTTCAGCTGGGCAGTGGTGGCACACACCTTTAATCCCAGCACTCAGGAGGCACGCAAATCTCTGAGTTCGAGGCCAGCCTGGTCAACAGAGAGTTCTAGGATAGCCAGGGATACATCGAAACTCTGACTCAAAAAACAAACAAACAATAAAAGCCTTCTTCATTGCATTCAAACACTTTGCTTAGTGTTCCCAGCCTCTTCATCATTCACCCCAACCCCAACCCACCCCACTCTTGGACTCTGCTCAATGAGTTCTGCATGAGTCATGGCAGCTTCCCCAGTCCAAACCCCAGATGACAAGCACCTGCTGTCCCAATTCATGTCTTTAGGACTAAATGTCTTGATAAGAGAAATCACAGCCAGCTGTGGTAGTGCACACTTTTAATCCTAAAGCTCGAGAGACAAAGGCAGATGGATCTCTGTGAATGTGAGGCCAGCCTGGTCTACAGAGTGAGTTCCAGGACAGCCAGGGCTACACTGAGAAACCCTGTCTTGAAAAAAGAACAGGGGTGGGGAAGAGACCCAAAGCTTTAAAAGGTTTAGTTTTCAGTGGAGGGAGGGAGGCTGGAGACAGGGCTTCTGTATGTACCAGCCCTGACCTGTACAATTTTAGTTTTTAAGCGTATTTGTCAGCAAATGTTTCCACAATGTTCAGGATTCAGAAGGCACCAGTGTACAGTATAAAGTTTGTCTCGTCCCCTAACACTCCTGAGTCCCAGCTGTTGGTGACAGGTCCCTTCCTTCATCTGTTAGCCTCACTACAAAGCACGTCAGCATGGACTGGCCCTGAGAACTGCATAGATCAGTAGTGTGTATCCATAACCAATTGGAGTAGAAATCTTTTGCCTTCAAATTTACCAAATCTACTGTCTTAGATTACCTTCTGTCTTGACACGACTCAGAAATCACCTGAGTAGAGAGCCTTAACTGAAGAACTGTGTCAGCCAGGCTGGCCTGTGGACAGGCCTGTGGACAGGGCCTGTGGAAGACTGTCTTTATTACTAATCAATAGAGGAGCTAAGCCCACTATGGGAGGTGCCATTTCCTCTAAGTATAGGAGAACACTAGCTGAACACCAGCCTGTACGAGCTAGCTGACAGGCAGTGTTCCACCGTCTCTGCTGTATGCCTGTGACTGAGTTCCCTGGTTAGAGGCAATGTTAATGGAATACAAAGCAGGCCTACCTTCAAAGTTCCTGCCCTCATTCCTCTTGGTGACAGACTGTGACCTGAAAGTGTAAGTCAAGGAAACCCTTTCCTCCTCTAAATTGCTTTCATTACAACAACAGAAATGAAATTAGAACAGACACCAATGGTGATATTTGTTATGGTCGCCTAGGAGGAGCTGAAGTTGGCAGAAACATGCCTGCTCGTTGTCATGATTTCACTCTATCACAGATGGAAAAGAACCACACGTGTTTTATTAGATAGGTCAAATAAAACTTACATAAGGCATTATGTATTTGTACTGAAGGGTAAAGCTAACCCTCCAGGCATGATCCGTGGGCCATTTTTTTTTTTTCATGCCTTCACTATGGCCTTCCCCAGATTTTCTCCTTTCAACATTCCCATGAACGCTGCGGGCATTTTCTGAAATCCTTCAGTGATGTGTTCATGGTACTGGATTTTACCCTGCGTCGAAACAACAAATATTATGGGTTGATGTCATTTTCCAAATGACGTTCTCTTCCCGTCCTAGCAACAAACTGATCAGATACACCGTAAGAACCTCGGAAGTCTGCGGTGTAGGCTCTCTCACCCGTGGATAACAAGATCTATGGACAGTGTGCACAGCACATCACAGTGTAACAGTAGGAAAAGTGGTTCACTGCACAAGAGTCCAACAATGCAGGGATCTCAGGAGAGAGGCACACTCTCAGCAGAGGCTGTTTACGTCATAGCTAGTAGCCAGATGATAGGAAACACGACATCTCAACTAAGACTGGAGGTGGTACAGCCTGTTCAGGAAATGTAAACACCACAGAGCTACACACCCTGTTCTTCGTTCTAACCAAGGTTCCTCTATATTACTTTGGAGATTGGGAGACAAGGGTTCACATCACAGAAGATTCTTTGTGTACTTCACATGTTCAAGGATGTTTGGTTTTACTGAGAAATGGTTTAGCTACTGTAGTCCAGTTTGACCTAGAATTCTTGGCCTTTTCATCTTCTTGGATTACAGCCACCACAACACCCAGCTATAGGGTTTTTGTTTTTAAAGAGGTTTTATGTAGAAACTCAGGCTATCTGATAATTTTTTCGTAATATATTCCAGTGATGGCTGAATACTCTTTATAGACTTATGGGCATGCCATGGGCCCTCAAAAAGTGCAAAAGTGGAATCTGTCCCTGACTTGAAAGTCCTAGCTCATTCCTACTCTCAAAAGGACAGAGACCTGCATAAGATAGAAAGCTAAAATCTAGTGTAATAAATAAAATTACAGAATGAATATTGCTGTGGGCTGAACTGTACCCTACTTGCCCCCCAAATTCCTTTGCTGAATTCCAATATTTCCTAGTACCTCAGAATGTATCTTCTAAGACAAGGCCTTTAAAGACATAATTAAAATATAATGAGGTCATATGAGTAGGCCATAGTCAACTAGAACTGGGGCCCCTTTTAGGGAGTAAAACAGACACACCCAGAGAAGACCATAAGAAAATGCAGGAGGAATACTCTGAAGAAGCAAGCAAGTTCAGAGTAGCCTCTAGAACTTCAGTCAGATCAATTCCTGTTGTTTAAGCCACCCATTCTGTGGTGCTTTGTGACAGTATCCCTACTGCAGATACTAGTGGAGATTTTAATAATAGGGAAAACTAAGGTATAACATGAGGTTATATGGAAGCTTCCTGTACTGTCCTTTCAATTTTTTTTCTTGTCAATCTTCAATTGCATTAAAATAAGAAAAAAAAAAAAAAAAAAGCAAGAGCTCTCAGTGAGGAAAAAATGTTTGCTGAGTCTTTGGACTCAATCCCAGTATTAGGCTGGGTGGTTGGGGGGAGGGAACAAGGAAGTGGATTAGAATGAAATGAAGACAGCTCAACTTCATTTAGCAAGAAGTCCAAGCAGTGAGGAAATGGGACTGAGGAATCTGGCAAAAGGTCCCAGAGCCAAGTGGATCCAAGAGCGAGAGACACATGGTGCCCTTGACAAAGGTTGGTAGAATGGGGCTAGTGTCAAAGCCTGACATACGGGTCTGAAAAGGAATGGAAAGAAAGACACTCTATGTGCAAATATAAAGAATGCCACCTCCAAGTATTTTGTTATAAAATGGATGGATTTGAATAGCCATGGAATTTAGAGCAGCTGTGGACATGGTGGTGCACATCTGTAACTCCAGCATTCAGGATGCTGAGACAAGACTATCACGATACACAGTGACACACTGACTTCATCACTGTCTTTACACCCGCCCCCCCAACCCCTGCCAAGAAATTTAGAGAAGTTTGTTTCGTTTTTTTAAGATGAGAAAAGACTGTTTCTATTTGAAAACATTGATCCAACAGGCATAGAGAAACAATACAGCAAGAAAGTAAAGGATTGAAAGACTGAGGGCTGTGAGTTGGGAAAGCCTGTGGAAGCTGGTGGGGAGATGGAGTGGCTTGGTCCCCTTACCTCTGAGACCCAATTCATCAAGTCTGTCAGAGCCTTCTGGCGGACTTCCCCTTGCCACCGAGTAACGATGAACCCCTCCATGCGGAGTTGCTGATAGATAACGACCTCAGGGGGTGGGCCTGGAAAAGTAGGGTGTGTTTGTGGGACAGAGTCCAGAGGCGTGTCCACCGTGAAGCACAAGTCATAAATCACTGTCATGGTTCTCCAAGCACTCCCTCCCCCACCATTTTGTTTCCTCCACTCCCTTCTGATCCATGGGGCTGCCACCCACTGCCACTAACTGTGTGGTGGGGAGAATTAATGGCCCCAAAGACATCCACAGCCCAGACCCCAGAGTTACATTCCATAGGGGAAAAGAGAACAGTGAGAGAAAAGGCTGCACTGGTTGCCTGGTGGCCAGCATCTGAGAGCATAACGCTCAGTTTGTCTCACACTCTCCGAGAGACAGCAGTAGATGCTAATGGAAGGGTTGGGAGAGCTGAAC
Source organism: Rhabdomys pumilio (assembly GCA_030674055.1). Classification (NCBI taxonomy): domain Eukaryota; kingdom Metazoa; phylum Chordata; class Mammalia; order Rodentia; family Muridae; genus Rhabdomys; species Rhabdomys pumilio. Next base: position 81,444,544 of record JANHMN010000004.1, on the reverse strand, counting down.
AATGCATCCTTGGCATCCAGAATAACTGAAGTCCATTCACTACTTTGAAGAAAGTATCATCTGTAGTGAGGAAAACGGAACTTTGTCTCGAACCAATGGAAACCGGCACACGGTGAGTGGCATACGCGAATGCAGAATGAACACATCAAGTCATAAAGAAGTCCATGATCAGACTACTGCAGCATGGCGCTTCTTCAAAGGCTCATAGCAACCTGGTTTCATTAACCTTATTTTATTTTGAGTTAAAGATTCAACCTTGGCTAGGGAGATGGCACAGTCAGGACAGTGCTTGCCATGCAGGCATGAGAATATAAGTTCAAATCCTCCAGCACCCATGTAAAAGCCAAGCATGGTGATTCAAATCTCTACTTCAGATAGAAGCATCCCTTGAACTCAGCCAGGCATCAGGATGAACTGATGGGCCCCAGCTCCCTCAAACTAAGATGGAAAGGAACCCCAAGTGGTTCCCCAAGGTTGACCTCTGATCTACACACATATACTCTCTCGCGCACATGCGCACACACGCACGCACACACACACACACACACACACACACACACACACCTGCACACATACAAACATTCACAAAGGTTGAACCTTTCACTTTCTTGTCTTGGAAGAGGTTGATATACTTTTGCTGACTATAAATTGGTGGAAATAATGACTTGTCTCCAAGGTCTAATGAAACTGGACTGTGCTAGAATTTCTGGGCCTCAGAAGCAAAGCAGAATCCCATCTGATTAAAATGACAAGGTCAGTTGCCATCTCTAAGATATGTCTGAGTAACTAAAATTACAAAAACTAACTGCTAGAAAGACTAGATCCAATTACTATGTCTACATCTATTTGGTTATACTCATTTGAACTACAGTTAAGAAAATGTACCCTGGAGCTCTCTGGGTGGCAGACAGATGGTTTCCCATGATTCCACCTTAGCATCAATTGTAAAAGAAGATGGATGAGGGGTTTGTCCCTATCAGTGAGGTTGCCAAATGAACCTGGAATGTCTTTGCTGAGTTATCAATGCTGACAGGAACGGTGATTTCTATTTTGAGTGCAATAAAGCAAACATGACTATAAACTGGTGGAAATAATGACTTGTCTCCAAGGTCTACTAAAACTGGTTGATTCTCCACAACCCAAGAGGGACTCTGTGATCAGTTCTTCCTCAGCCTCTTTTGTCTGAGTGCCTGTCTCCAGGCAGTTCTGCTGTTGATCTGTGCTGTGAGATTTTATTCACACTAGTCAAGCCCAGAACAGAAGTAACTAGTTGTTCTATGATCACCCACAGACTGATTATAGACACAGATTCCTTCTTCTTCTTCCTTCTTGGTAATCTCAGATAAATCTGTCACCCTGATAACAGAGCAGGGACCCTATGTGAGGAGCAACAGCACTGGGCTTGGTTTTGTGACAGTCACTCATTTTGTAAGAGGCTCGCACAGGATCCTCATAGACCAGAAGCAAGGCACTTAAGGCTCTTGATTGACACTGCTTTTGGACCTCTGGGAGTATAAATGAGAGGTGTGGAGTGATGGTTTCAGTGTAGGAGAGTAAAGGAGAGAGAGATGAAGAGCACAAGAGAAACAAGAGGCCAATCAAAGAGTATGGACAGAAGGAAGGTGGGATCAGCCATGCCTCTTTCTCATTTTGGGAAAACTGTCGGGGCATATCAAACACAGATAGATGGTCAGCCCACACCTGTGAAGACATGACAGCCATCCCACCCCTTCCCCATATCTGTGAATTTTCCCTTTGTCCAGCCCTACATCTGCAGGAGCACAGTACCTTGAGGACATGGGCCAGTGCGGTTGTATTGAGAGATGGCACCACAGATGGCAATTCTTCCAAATGTCTTCATCTGGAGTATAACAGTGTTTGAAAACTCTCCACCTACCTATATAGACAGCCAAAAGAGGAAAGAAAAAAATGTAAATACTTTCAAGAATCCGTTTAGGAGAAGCGACAAAATTGGTTGAATCAGTACTCCAGTTGTAATGATTGCAGCTAAAATACATCAGACATGAGCATTTCCAGGAGGTGGAGGCGGGGGATCAGAACTTTAAGGTCATTCTCAGTTACACAGTGAGTCTGAGGCCAGCCTGGGTTACATTAGATAGTTTGCAAAAAAGAGACATTTTCATCTAACCTCAGGAACATACTTTGTATAGCATAAAGTTAGTGTGTTAAATATTATAATCTTCTGCATAGCCCAATAGTCTCATAGCCTATAATCTAAAAGGTACGTAAGACTACACAAAGGCATTTGTGGACCAAAGCTATGGGACTCACACTTTCAAATTTCAGAATATACTGCACAGCTCAATTAAAGCAGCGTGAAAACAGAAAATGCAGGTCAGTGGGACCAGACGGAGTCAAAGGAGACCGTTCCATTTGCTAACAGTTGGTTTTCCACATGAATGAATGTCAAGACAGTTCCTGAGGGAGAAAGCCTTAACACCTGGTGCAGAACTACATAACCACATATGCAATTGGTGCACAGCCACACAGAAAAGGTCAATGGCTCTCCCAAGCTGTAGCACAAACATGTCTGCTGACAGGAGTGTCAGATCTAACCCTTAAACTTGCAATAGAAGCAAAGAAGTGCATATCGGTGACCCTGAGAAAGCAGCATTCTTAGACAGCACAGCAAATGCCCAACCAATGACAGAAGTAATTGAAACATCTGTGTTTCTGGGGATACTATCCAGAGAATGACGATAGCTCATGGAGCTGGAGAAAACCCCTGAAAACCATATCCAGTCAACCTTCATTCTCACAAGATTACATATTTGTGAACTGTATTACTTGCTAAGATTCACCTGTGCCTTCAAAATGGGACCCAGGTCATCTGCAGACACAGGCACAAAAGAACACACTTTTGAGGGGAGAAGGAGGGGGCGAGGGTAACTAATGATCAATGTTTCTTTGGGGAATGATAAATATTCTAAAACTGTGGTCACATAGACAGTTAAGACTAGAACTATAACTCCCTTTCTTTTGCAGTGTTAGGACTGAGTGCAGGACTGTGTACATGGTCGACAGCAGCTCTAGTACTGAGTTACATCCTCAGTCTAGAATTCTACAAATGGGTGGGTTATTTATTCATTCATTCATTCATTGCTTGATAATGGAAGACAGGGTCTCACTATGAAGCCCAGGCTTGCCCTGAGCCTGCTAGCCTCCTGCCTCAGCATTGTGAGTATTGGGATTATAGGCATAGCTACTATGTCTGGCTATACAGTTTAAATGAATAAATCCCATGGTCTGTGAATTATATCTTAACAAATCTCTCCACCCCCAAAGAATGTACTTTATTCATATGTTCTAGCTGGAAACTTTAGAAACATGTTCCTTTATGTAATACTTTATTGGTAAAATCAGATAAGCTCAGTTTGTACTTACATTATCAAAATAGCAATCATAACCATCTGGAGAGGCTGTCCTCAAAGCTTCTTCCAATGACTTTACTGTCTTGTAGTTAAAGGCCACATCGAATCCAAGCTTCTTAAGATAAGCAACCTTTTCATCAGACCCTGCTGCACCAACAACTTTGCAGCCCTAAATGGGGAGGCGGGGGGGAAATGCCACCCATTAAAGAGGCGGAAGCATGGTCCAGTTCCACCTTCTCAGGCTTACACCATCAGGTTGCCCAAGAACACACCTTGTGCTAGTCAACTTTCCCACGCTATGAAAACCACCTGAGAAAACAAGTTCAAGGAGGAGATTGATTCTGGCTCACAGCCTCAGATGGTCTATCCCAAGTCACCTGCTTCCATGCGTCTGGGGTATAGTATATGTATCCCAGCAGACGAGTGTGACATTAGAAAGCCACTCAGCTATGGCAGCCCAAGAAGGGACAGAAACAGACAAGGAGAATCTAGAACAACCTTCAAAGACTTCAAAGTCTAGTGACTTACTTCTTCCAGGTAAGCTCTTGCATTCTAGTTAGTCATCTACCAACAATGTCACCAGACCATGAATCTATCACTAGTTTGATTCACGAATGAGGTCTGACCCTGACCCCACCCCCACCCCACCCCCGACCTCATAACCCAATTACTTCACCAAGGTCCCACTTGTGAAGTAGGACCAAGAAGCAAGCCTTCGATGTATGGGAGCAAATTTCCTACCCAAACCACAGTACAAGCCACACATGAGGAACTCCACAGTAACTCAACAGACCCTGGGGGGAGAAACTGGTCCCTAAGCTGACTGGAACCAGCTACAGCTGGCCTGATTGCTCAGCACATCCCTTCTATGTTTGCTTTGTTTGCAGGTCACCTCAGCCTGCTGCTTTTAATAACCTAGTCACCTGACTTCCTGGGTTCTTCACTCTGGGGCGCCTCTTCTTTTCCCCCAAAGACATATATCCTATCCCAGTGCTGTGGGCTTTGTTGTTGCTGTGTTTTGGTTGAAGGTACGCGTGTGTTCGTGTGCGTGCGTGTGTGTGTGTGTGTGTGTGTGTGTGTGTGTGTGTGTGTCTGTCTGTCTGTCAGGTCCTCTAGAGCTGGACATACAGATGATTGTGAGCCACTGTATGGGTGCTGAGGACTGAGCTTGGGTAACAAGTGTTCTTAACTCCTGAGCCACCTCTTCAGCACAGTGCAGTGGCTTCTTCAGAACACCATCTGACACCCCCTCGAGGATTTTTAAAACTTTATATATATTATTAGTCACGTGTATGTGCTCATGATGCGTGAGTCTGGGTGCATACATCCACAGCAGGCATGTGCAGGTCAGGAGATGACTGTGGAGCTGGCTCTCCCCTTGCCCTTGCATCTTTACAGCGGATCCAGGGATTGAACACGGGTCGTCAGGCAGCTACCACTTGCTCCTTTACCATGCAGTCAGCTCTCCAGCTCCCCATATTTTTAATAAAACATTTGCAATTTATATATTGGAAATACTCCTAATTCATTTTATAAATCTAGCCTATGCTGAATATAGTTAGACACTCTTGAGTTCAGAAAAAGAAAAACCAAAACCTTCAAATCAAACTCACACGTAAAAGACAGAGGCAAAAATTCTCTCTCAATGTTATCAAATCAGGGACTGGGGTATGTATAGCTCAGTGGTAGAGCCTGTTCTAAGTCTGTACTAGACACTGGGTTCAATTACCAGCTTTAACCCAAAATCTACTAAATTGGTTCCAAAGGTATATGAGATGCTAAAATGGCTCTGGGAAACAAATGCTACTCATTAGTTGTAGACTTAATGTGACAAAAGCTGAAACAGCATTTATAAGATTCAGCTGCTTTTCCCTTGTGTATGTAAATATTTCCTACGACCTCATTCATGTTCAAGCTCCTATTAGTAATGGAGACCAACCCTTGGCTATTGATTATAGCCCAAGATTCAACTCTATTCCCCTTCCCTTGTCCCTATAAGAACACATCCTAAGTCCTATACACAAGCCTTTGGCAAAGCTACATTGCCCAGGTAGGTCACCTGAGAACATCCGGTGGGTGCTATGAGAAGCCAAATCCTGACCAGGTCTGAGCTGCCTGTCTCCTGTACACTCACCCCAGACTGCATCCCTTGGGCAGAGACCTGCCCAAATCACAGTCTGCACTCTGCCTACTCTGCCTGTTTCTATTGCAGGAGCTAGTTCCCAAACAAGGACTCTATGCTGACCGCTCATTTCTTCCTATGCAATTTAGCCTTTGCAATGAAGCCACGTGGGTGATGACTCCTGGTTTACAAGGCCCTCTTTGTAAAATTCTTGGGACTATCGTGAAGGAAGGCAATTAAATTGAGCAAGAACACTTAGTAAAAATACTGCTGCTGCTACTATTACTATGCTGCTACTATTATTACTACTAGTAGTACTAGCAGCAACAACATCAATAATAATAATAGATAGTGCTGGTACTCAGTAGTCTAGCTGGGCCCACTCCTGACCTGTCCTGTAGTCATCAGTCAACACTGGTCAGCTCATCTTTACTACTGTCTTCTCCTCATCATGCCCTCTCAGCCTCTCACTTCTAAACTACTAGTCACAGCAAGCTGACTGCACACCCCCGAGTCCAGAGAGCCCTCTGCAGGCGCTGCTATTCCCAGTGCATGCTGTGGGTCTTGCAGAGGCATGACTAGGGGAAGACACTTACCTTGAGCTTAGCTATCTGCCCCACAACAGAGCCCACTGCCCCTGCCGCCGCATTGACCAGCACCGTTTCTCCACCTTTCAGGCCACAGATGTCAAGCAGGCCAAAGTAGGCAGTGAGGCTACAGAAAGAACATGAGGATGTGTGAACAGCACTCTCCCTCTCCCCCTTCCCCCTTCCCCCTTCTCCTCTTCCTCTCCTCTCCCCCACTCCCTCTCCCTCTCTCCCCCTCCTTGTCCTCCTCCTGTGCCATATAGCCCAATCTTTTAAATTACAATCTTCCTTCCATTTCACAAGTGCTGGGAAAACATATTACACACCAACACAATTTCACACACACACACACACACACACACACACACACACACACACACACGCACACTTGTCTCTCTACAGCCTAAGTGCCACATTTTCTGACTCTGTTATTATGCCAGTGTCAGCCAGCATCTCCTTTCACACTCTGCCTCCATGGGATCTTTAGAGTCAGCTTTCAACTAGACACACTGACCTAAGGAAAGAAACCTCACTTCCTTTCAGAAACAAAACAGAGGTAAGAAAGAAAGATGAACAAAAAAAAGAAGTCCTAAAGGGGACTTAAAGAATCAACAATTTAGAAAACATAATGTTCAGAAAACATTAATTTGAACTCCCACCCCTTTCTGTTATTTTTCTGAGACAGATCTTACCGTGTAGCCCTTGCTGGCCTGGAACATGATATGTAGACCAGGCTGGCCTCAAACTCAGAGATCTGTCTGCCTCTGCCTCCAGAAGGATGGCAGTGAAAGCATGTGCCACCACGCCTGGCTTGATTTATTTTTATTTTGACATTTTTTTTTTAAGATAGCATCTAGCTATGTCTCAAGCTGGCTTTTAACTCATGATCTTCCTGCCTCAATTTCTGAGTAGCTGGGATTATATAAGACTGGAGACAGGTTGGTTTTCAATGTCTCTTGTGTGTTAAAAAAATGATTTCCCATGTTAGCCACACTGGGATGTTGGAGCCTTTAACAAGTGGGGTATCTCTGACATGATTTTGCCCCTCTTTAATTTAGCCTCAAGAGTATTTGTACATTACCTTTAACTGACAAGTAAGAACTACACAAATGTAGATAAAGATATGTGTATATAGTACATAACATGTTTTAAATACACATACATATTAGAATAGCTAAATGGAGCTAATTAACATACACATAACTAATTTTCAACCTTACTTATTGTTCTAACTATGTCTGTCCTGCTGTACAGCAGCAGTATCTCTTAAATGTACATCTCCTAAATAAGTTTGTATCTTTGGACCAACCTGTCTCTCAGGCCCCATCATTATACTCTCCCTTCTATGGAGTCCACTTATATTACAGTTGGAGATGAGCTGACTCCTGCCCCTGCCCCCACAGCTCATGGCTTCCCCAACACTCGGTTTCCAAAGCATCCGTGCTCAGAGATGCGATATTGGCAAAGTGATCAAACCATGAGGACTCTGATGTAATCAAAGCATTATTGGATTTGATTGGATATATGGATGGATTCATAATATGAGGACATTATTAGGAGGTAGGGACCAGCTGGAGGAAGTAGATCACTGTGGGAAATGCCCTAGAAAGGTGCCTCTCATCTCTGGCTCCTTACTGTGTTTCTCTTCTTCCTGGGTGCCAAAGGATAGGCAAGTCTGCCCCATCATTCCCCTGGCACCATGATCATGCACCTTGTCCATCAAAGCAACAGTGATGAACTAAAGCCTCTGAAACCATGACCCAGCAGAAACTTTCCCTCTATTAAAATTTCTGCTCTCAGGCATTTCTCACAGAAAGAAGCTGACACAAGATGAAAATGAGATCATGTGGTATTTGTCTTTCTGTACCTGACTTACTTCATTTAATGTCCTCTTGGTTCATCTACATTATCATAAATGCCAAGATTTCCTTCTTTATAAGTGTTATACAGTATTCTTTTATATGTAATGTTTTCTGTATTTATCCACTAACTCAGTTTGAGCTTCTTCCTTTCTTTTTTCTACCATTTGTCTCTCATCAGTCTTTGCCTCACATCTCTCCTTGTTTATGAAGTTACAGTGTTGGACATTCTGATAACCAAAACCTAGCCACAACACTTACCCTGGCATGCCAACTGTCCCCAAAGCCAAAGACAGTGGTAACTTGTCTGGCCACTCTGCAGGCAGCTTTCTCAGTCCATTCCCATCAGAAATAGAATGTGATGTCCAACCCAATAAAGCCACTACAATCGTTCCTTTTGGGAAGGCTGAGTTTTTACTTTCCACAACTCTGAAAGATAAAAATACAGTAAGACATGTGATACCTTTTCTCATTCATGGGAGTCAGGAGTCTGTGTGGGGAACATTCACAAGAGGGTACTGAGGTTAATAGTCCATGACTGACACCCTGGGGAATCTCCCCTTAACTCTTGTGAGAGCCTTCAGAGAAGAACATTCACAACTGGTCCAGCATCCATCCCTGTCCCTGCCCACATCCCTTCTTTTGAGCAAGGGTCCTCCATCCTCTGCCAACATTTTCTTGATTAGCATGAAACATAAAACTTTACAAAAGAAAGGCTGCTGATAGGTAAGACAGGTGGAAAGGACACTCTGCACTGCAAGAGAAAAATTATTCTAACATAAAAATTAAGCCACTGAGAATTTTGAATTAAAAAATTTTATAAAAGTGACAAAAGCCATCTAGGAAAGGCAAGCGAGTTTCCTAGAGATAGCTCACCATTTTGCATAGCTGCTATGGGTCCTTTCTGGAGGGACAGAGTCCCAGAAACTTTGTCCCAAGATTGTGTCTTGCTAGTGATATGCCTTTCCTGCCACTATTACATAGCTAACAATTCTTGGACATCAGCTCACACTATTGTATAAATTTCCTGAAGATCAACATGAAGATGAATGTTCGTGAATTAATGCTGTTTAGATGAATTAATGATATTGATTAGATTAGATATATTAGATATATTATAATTAGATATATTAATGATAATGATTTATAGCATTTCTGATTTGATTCAAATAATTTTAGGAAGAAAATGTAAGGAGAGGGTTTTAATTGTTTTGCTGGAAAGATGTAATAAAATTAGAATAAAGAAAAGAATGTGCCCCTCCCTCATAGAATAGTAAGTAAAGACTATATAGTAAGGAATGCAATGAACTTTCATAAACTGCACTAAGAAGAAAAATAGGCTTAGGACAGGTTTGTGATCAAGGAAAAACATTCATTCTAGCTCAGGCCCAAGGATGAGGCCACTGGTGTGCACTATGATAAAGCAAGGCCGTGTGAAACTGTTGCTTTGAACCTATAATGAGCTTATAGAATGAAACACTGCTTTGAACTTAATATCAACATCCTTCTGTAATTTCTTTTTTATGTAACATTTTATCTATGAGTTAATTTTATATAGAACTTTTATCTATGAAGGTATAAAAAGGCTGAGAGAAGAAATAAAGTGTGACTGTTAGGGCTCTGCTCTATCCACCAAATGTATACATATCTGTCTGTCTATATGTATGTACATACATACATATGTAGGTACATGTGCATGTATATAAGTATGCATGTGTACTTGTGAAACTGATGAAACAGGTGATTGGGTATGACCAGAGTGTGTGTGTGTGTGTGTGTGTGTGTGTGTGTGTGTGTGTGTGTGTGACTTTCTTACTTTCTTTTCTTTTCTCTCTAGCTCATGAAGAGTTAGCAAACTCTGAGCTTCTCATTTGGCCTATGAGGGGCCCTTCAACCAAAGAGAGAAGAGCCCAAGTAACTAAGCCCCTCTTTTTTAATCCCCTGCTGCTATCGGCAGGATTTTGCTGCCTTCCTTGGGAAACTGGATGCTGGGCTAGCTCTCAGCATAAAAGAAAATATCAATACCTCTTTTTCATCATTTTGGAAGATTTCTTAAACAAATGAGATGAAACCTGAAAGCCACAATTACAAGTGTCCATAATTTTAAGCTATGATTAGACACTAGAGAAGGCAAAGACCCGAATATTTGTCACACTAACACCCCTGGTACAGATGCAGTCTCTGCAAATCAATAAAACAGAGGAAAAGTCCTACAGACATTTTTATGCAAAGGACACAAATATAACTCATAAAAGAAAGTTGACAAAGAACTCACAAGAAGACTAACATTGCAAGTAACAAAAACAATACCAACTGAACTGAAGGGTCCCCCCTACTCCAACCGTACCCCAACCCCTGTTCATCTCAGATCACCAAGATCAATGGCCAAGGAGGGGCACAGGGATCAGGCAAACAGGTTCCTTGATACTGCTCAAGGGAGCAGACATCATGCCATTTAGTTTTTGAAGAATTATTTGTCAACATCTTTTCAGCATAAAAATAGGTATCTCAGGGCAGTGAGTCAGCACGGTGAGTAAAAGCATGTGCTCCACGAGTCAGGAAACCTGATTTGAATCCCAGATCCCACAGCAGATGAAGAGAAAGAACTGATTCCTGGAAGATGTCCTGACCTCCATTTGTGCATCATGGTCCATGCATGCCTGCACCCCAACAGCACACACTAATAATTATAAATAAGATAGCATACAATTTAAAAAATATATATGTAAATATTTGATATACATATATATAAGACACACACACACACACACACCTTTGTGTAGAATTTGTATTTGGGGAAATATAATATAAAGCTTCCTTGTCTAAGTGGCCAAATAACACACACATACACATACAGAGGGGGGGGGGGGGAGAGAGAGAGAGAGAGAGAGAGACAGAGAGAGAGAGAGAGAGATGCAAGTTTCATTAGGAATTACTATTACTAGTAGTAGAAAACTTTGAATATAGCTGTTATCAATAGTAGGTTTAGTTAAATGGAAGACAGTAATAGAATAATCTATAGCTTCTAACAAATATAGACGGTGTATTTATGCACTGACAACAAACGATATATGACTTACTGAGAAAAGCCAGGCATATCAAAAACACATAAAAGCCTGTACTTAACAGGGTTTGAAATAATACATTAACAACTGACTCAAGAGATAAACCTTTCCATTTCCAAATTTCAATGCATTTGATTTTTACAGTAATCATGAATAAATATATAGGTCTTTATTTACATCACTAAAAGTAAGGATGGCAGAGAGGCTGAAATGGCAGCTCTACATTTGTGATAGTTTGTGTTGTCAACGCGCCTGGTTGAGAGCCACCGAGGAGACGAGTCAGTGTGCACCTCTGGATATGTCCTATAAGGGGAGTAACTAATGTGGGAACTTCCTTGAATGTAGGCAGCATAGGCTGCCATAGGCTGAGAGCTCAGACGGAATAAAGGAGCAGAGAGAAGAAAGCCAGTTAGCACAGTGCTCTTGCCCTGTCTATATATCTCTATCTATCATCTATCTATCATCTATATCTAAATCTATATTTATATCTATATCTATCATCTATATCCATATCTATCCATATCCATACATATCCTTCTCTCTCCTCCTTTCTGCCTGGAGCCAAGACGACTCTGTGACAGGCTCCTGCTGCCACGATCCTTCTCAGTTCAGGCTCAGAACCAACAGAGGCAAGGGCCACATGCCAAATCCTCGGAAACTATGAGCCAACAAGCCATCCCTCCCTTTAGGTCATTTCGCTCGGGTTCTTGGTCACGGCCACATCATTCTTCCTTCTCTCCTAGGAGCCACACTGCCACACAGGCTGGAGAGGCAGCTGCAGTGGGCAGCAGGAGCCAGAGGAGACGCTTATCCAAACAGCAGGACTGTGTAAATACGTGCCTGGCTACTTGCTCGCCCATCATGCTGTCACCCTCCTTCAGTTGTCTTTTTGCTGCAATTCTGGAAAAAAAAAAAAGCCATCCTTAGTGTGCAAGACCAGCTGAAAGAAAACAGCTTGAGTATCAAGCCAATGGCAAATGGGACACTATGTACAGAAACAATACCCAATCTGCCTGGGTAGCACAACCACGTGTAATACAGTGTGAAGTGTTTCCGCCTCAGACCCTAAAATATGCACTCTATGAATGAATGTGAGAGTCCTACCACTATGTTTGTTTGGAAGTGAGTTTCTGTCAGTGGTATTCAAAATACAGCGCAAACTAATGTTACCCCAACATTCGCCAACTCCAAAAGGATGGTAATTAACATTTTGTTTTATTCAATGGAGTCTCCTAATAACTAGTCTTAACTTGAGGTCTTTCTGCCTCAGCTTCTCAAGGTATGAGCCACCCTGCCCATTTGCTAGTTAGCATTGTTAAGTGGTATTTTTCAACCAAGAGTTGAATCTTTGTCAGCAAGCTATGAGAAAAAAATACTATATGATTTACTTACTTACTTACTTACTTACTTACTTACTTACTTACTTATTTTATGGCTAAATTACTCACTTAGGTTAAAAAATTGCTGAAGCATCATTGAAGGTCACGTATTCCCTTTCTGACCTTCAGTGTTTTCTGAGTCATGCGTTTGAGTCAACTATGGACCACATAAAAAACAAAATACTGGTAAATAGAACACGAGAAGAGCTGGTTTTAGTCTGAGTAACTTCTGCTCAATTACTGCAGTAGGAAATGGCAAAGTGTGGGGTGGCCAGCTCTGCGCCCCCCCTTTCCTCACATCAATTCTGGCAACAACTCCACTGAGCAGTGGAAGGCACGCTGTGCAGAGCCAACCTTGCCTACAGCCAGTGAGCAGCCATGAATCTCATCACGGATACAATCCAGGGGAAAACAGACCAGCCTGTGGTTTTCCTCAAGGCCTGCCTTAAAAGACAAGCTTTGGTGCTTCAAAACATGGACTGACATACAGCCTAAGACGTCAAGGAGGGAAACAGTACCTCATGTAAGGATCCACAGAGAGGAACAGGGCTTCCAGCAGGACCTCTACAAAAGAAGGCATTCCAGAAGCAGTTAGAGACTCAAGACCAGATGACCACAACGTTCTGGCATTCTGCTTAGGGGCAGAAGGTACTATTCATAAGTAACTTTACCGTGCCGTGGATGGCTTCCAGAGCCCTGTGCATGTGAGAGACACGCTCTTACCCTGAGCCTCACTTCCTGCTCCCTACCTGTGATTTCCCATCCGGCCCAGCCCAAGTGATGGTCATGATGACAGTGCTACTTGTGTTATTTTACATGGATCCATTTGTTCGCTGTTTTCAACTATTGGCCCATCCTATTTAAGGTCAAGGTAAGTGACTTACCCTAAGCCACATAAGTAACCACCATGGTACAGTGTTCATGTAGCATCTTAATTGGCTTCCTACTGCTGTGATAAAGACCATGATCAAAACCAACGTGGGGAGGAGAGGGTTTATGTCCCCTTACATTCCCCGATCACAGTCCATTATAAAGGGACCTCAGGGCAGGGACTCCAGGAAGGAAGCTGGAGACAGAAGTTGAAGCAGAGGCATGAAGGAACGCTGCTTACTGGCTTACTCACATGACTCAGTCTGCTTTCTTATACACCACCACCTGTCCAGGAATGGCACTGCCTATAGTGAGCTGAAGCCTCCTCTGTGAACTGTTCCTCAAGAATGTTCTAGAGAAAATGTCTAAAGACTTGCCTATAGGCAATTTGATGGAGCCACTTTCCTCAGTTGAGGTTCCTCTTCCCAGATAACTCTAGCTTGTGTCAACTTGACAAAAAAAACCTAACCAGGACACCATATTTTATTATCTATCTCAAAGATAAGTGACTTTCAACTGTGAATTTTCTGAAACTCTGGATCCAAGTTTTGGCCACTGCAACTTAAACTCAGGCAGTGACTCTGGCTGGTCAGCAACTGCATCCTGTTCTCAAAGGCTTGCTCACAGCAACGCCCCACAGAGAGCACTCATAGCCTGGGCTCTGGCCAGGCACAACTGCTCAACTCACTGCCATCATGAGGCTCACCAGGACGCAGCGACTTCCTCCTCTGTCAAAGCCATGAAAAATAAGGTCCCCAGGCATGGGCTTCAGTAAAGAAGCTTTACTTCCTGGGGATGACGCTTGATGACATTAAAGCTTTAAAAAAAAACTAAAAAGGTTTGTGTGGCAGGTTGCCAAATGGACACAGATACCTCCCACCACCGTGTCCTGGCCTACAGGCCACCCTTCCAGTCAACTAATCTTCTGTGGCTTGAGGATGTAGCCCAGTGGTTATCTCAGATTAGGAGGAGGAGAGGGATGGATAGATGATAGATAGATAGATAGATAGATAGATAGATAGATAGATAGATAGATAGAATAGAGAGGGGGGAAGAAGGAAGAAAGGAAGGAAAGAAGGAAGAAAGGGAGGGAGGGAGGGAGGGAAGGAGGGAGGGAGGGAAGGAATTTGCCAGCCTTTGAATCTGGACAACCTGCTTAGACCTATGAGATTTTTAAGAAAAGTAATATAAGTAGAAACTTGCAAAGTTCCCAGGCACTGGAGCTTGCCAGCCCCGGGCTGTTCTAGATTCGCCACAGGAGCACAAGGAAAGAACCCAATCTGGCTGGCTACAAAGGCCTCACAGGAACCACAGCCTGAACCCAGCAGGAAGCCTGCTATCCCTTAGAAAGAGACTTTCTCTAAAACCGTTGAGCAAGGTGAGACCTACAAAAGAACCACTCAGCTTATACTAGCCAAACTGCTAACACTCAGAACTGTTAACTAATTAAAAAAAAAAAAATTGTCTGAAGTCAAACTTCAGGACTCTGTGAGGTAGCAGATGAAACTGTTGCGGCCCCAGCCAAGATCTTCTTTACCTCCATTTTTTAAGGGTGGGAGCTCAGTCGTCTTCAGTTCAAAGTTACTGTCAGTAGGGAAGCCTTCAAAGTGCTTCTTCAGGGTCCAGCTCTTGGCCTGCACCATTCTGATGTACCTAGAACGTGGTAAACGTGTACTCGGTGACCATCTTACAGCCCCTAGGCATAGCACTGAAGCCAGAAATCAACAGCCCTGTTACCATTTGCCATATGATCGTTTTATTACAACCATTTAGAACTTTCTGGTATCAGCACTTCACATGTCTGATCTCATGTTACTCCCGTGATTTTCCTGGTAAGACTCGGGTGTGTGGATGCGGAAACAGGCTAAAACAAACTCTCAAAAGCAAAGAAAATGTAACCTGGCAAATTCTGTCCGGGCCATGCTGGACTTTCTCTAGAACATTAAACATTAATGGACGTGCAAAGTCCTGCAGTTTCTCGCCTCTCCTGCAGTGAATCTTCAGGGAAAGCTTCAAATACAGAGAATCAAAATCCCCAGGGTTTTTTGTTTTTTTTTTTTTCCTACAGAAGCATGAACCTCATAGCCACTAGGGGGCGCAGCGGCCCCATCTAATTTTTCTCTGGTTTTGGCTCCAAGGCGGAAATCAATTATTTGTTTTAAACATGCCTCCAGACAAAACTAACAGATAAACACAGTTGCTGTGTGTTTTCAAGGGTTTGAGACACAGATCAGCACATTATCACGTGGGATCCCAGTGAATTCTTCAGATATGCAATCAAGGCTAACCAGTTAGTTCGCGATGTCCCTCTCACCCTGGATGGAAGGTGGAGAGCCAATCCAAAGCTCAGCCTTTCCTATTGACTTGTCGCTGTCTGTGACGTGGGTTCATGAAACCCAGGCTGGCCTTAGTGATCTTGCATGAGAGCCTCATGAGAACCACCATCAAATGGTGCTGATAATCGGAACCGAACCCTCTATAAGAGCAAGTGCTCTTAACGTCTGAGTCACCTCTCCAGCCTCCACGCCACCACCAACCCCAGTAAGATTTTTAAACTGATAAAAAAAAAAAAAAAAAAAAAAAAAAAAAAAAAAAAAGCTAAAACTTACCTTGATGGGACATACCTTGACAGTGTATGCAATGTTGAGTGCCTAGCACACCCGTCGCTTTCTTTTTATGAGACATAATCTGCTTGTTTTGAACTAATCATTATTCTGGCAAGAGTTGCACCTCTGATTCTGTGCCCTTTCACTAATACTTCTAACCCTTCTCAGTCTCTAATAACTATCATTTCACCCCATATTTCTGAGTTCAACTTGTTTTTCTGATTCCAGCGCCTGGCTGTGTAGCCCAGGCTAGCCTTGAACTCACTAAGTAGGAGAAGCTGTCTTGAAACCTTCCATCCTCTTGCTTCTACATGCCTAGATAACAGGCATGCTCGCTCAGCTTGAATCTAGCTTATTGTTATTACTAATTCGTGTGTACATGATGCAGGTGTGTGGGCGAGGGCGCATGAGTGTCACCAAGAGCCTGTAGAGACTTCAGGAGTGGGTTCCCGCCTTCCACCCGTGGTCTCAGGGCTCAAACTCGGGTTGTGGGACTTGTGTGATAAGCACCTTCACACGTGGAGCCATCTAGTTCACAGGCGGGTTTCCATTTTGTTTTAAGACTCTACATAATTCCGTCTCTTTTTCCAAAAAGGCAGCGCCTGGTCCTTCTGAACTCTCCACTGGTCTAGAAGGACCTCCTTGCAAAGGGTCCTCTGGGTTCGTGGCCTGACTTGCAGGTCTGGCTTTTTCTACGCATGAGCAAATCCCCACCCCTGTCTTTACATTTGGATCAGTTTAGCAATCCTGCAAACTCCGTAGCCCAGCCCTTCCTGGGTGCTTGGAGTTCTGCTGCATGCACCTACAATGGAACTGCAGGCCGACTTTGCCCTTTTCCTAGCGCGGGGCTCAATCTCTCCAAGAGCATGCAGGACCCCGGGCCGATCCCGACCTCCCTAATTTCCTAAGTGCAGAACCCAGAGATCACTGAGTACCGGTGGGGTGGGATGGTGGTGCCTCCCCCGCTCCCTTGCTCAGCGAGGCTCTAGATGCTCGGCGGGGAGAAAGAAGGAGTTGGAGGAGGGAAGAGGGAAAGGAGAGGACTCAAAAGTAGTAGTGTGTCTACTTACACAAGTTCACAGAAACTCCTTCCGGGATGGCCGCTCTGCTCTGATTGCTTCCCAAAGCGCCCAAGACTTGACTTATACTGGGCGGTCGGAGAGGGCGGGGCTTCTCCAGGGAGGAGCAGCTTCTGAGTTTCTGCTCACACACAGCAGGGAAGGGACATTGGGAGGGGTGTGTGTGTGTGTGTGTGTGTGTGTGTGTGTGTGTGTGTGTGTGTAAATAATATTTTTTTCTTTTTTACTTAGGTACACAATTTATGTTCACATCAGAAGCAAAGAAAACAAGAAACTACCCAGTTAGGTCAGGAAAAACCCTACCACCTCTGGCCAGAATTAGTTAAGCCAGCTGCTGCTACTTGTCACTACTTCATGTAGAGAGGCTGGTGCTAGATTCTCTGAAACCTTAACAAAGAAGGTGTGCAGTCATGGCATCTAAAAATATATATCATAAAGAATAAGATGAATTAAAACCTAGTTGTGGCAGTGGGGAGATGCAGCCTGCAGTGCTAGCTGCCAGCAGCCTGGTGTCCCCAAATCTAGAATCCCCTTCGGGTTAAGTCCTCAAATTGACTAGTTTATTAATGGTGAGGGATGACACTTCCTTTAGATTTACACAGGACATTTAGAAACCTATGCCCCCTGGGCAATGCCTAAGTCACATGGCTCAAAGTATGTAATTTGCACTTAAGCCTAAGTATTGGAGGGGGTGGGGTGCAAGCTGTTTTACTTTCTCCTAAAGATCGCCCTTCTGTAAAGGAAACAACGAGGCTTCCTGCTCAGGCTCACGGCAGAGAGAGCACTCAGTTCTTTTTTAAAAACTCTTAATATTTGACAAATATTCGTCAAATGGGAGTGATGGCTTCAGATCCGCCCCCCCCCCCCCATAGGCAACTTCGACACTTTATCTTGGAGTTTCTGATTCCCAGTAGGGAACCTACCCAGGTTTTTGAGTGACCAGCTTCTCTCCCTTCCTGTCCCTCTTATTTTCCTTCTTTGTGTCTCACTTTAGGACCAGCCTGTGGTACAATGAGTGCTGGACCATAGTGACTTGTTCATTTGTGAATCACCAAGCCTTAGGCTAACACCATAAGCTGAGCCATAGTGCAAAAATGTTTTAACTTTTAATCTCCATTACCCCTTCTTTGAGTCCATGGTTGTTACTATTACTGACTGCTTTTCATGCCTTTTCTCTGATAATTCAGAAACACACACACACACACACACACACACACACACACACACACACACACATATATATATATATATATATATATATATATATATATATATATATATATATATATATATATATATATATGACTTTCCTGGTTTTTAACCTTAGTGGAGTCTTTCTATTTCTTTATTTATGTGTTCATTTGGTTGAACTCCATGCCTCACAGATGCTCAGCCTGTACTCTGCCACTGAGCTGTGTCCCCAGCCTTGGGCTTTGGGGGCAGAGGGTATTCTGGTTTAATGTCACAGACATCTTCCAAATATACAGGTATAGTTTATTATTTGTTTATTGTATTGTATTATTCCCTGATTGAGGTATACAACCACTAATTCCTCAATGCTGGGTTCCTTCCTCTCCATGACTGCCCCATGACTACAAGGCTATACTGCACCCTTGTATACAAGGCTATACTGCACCCTTGTATGAAGAATTACATCATTCTAACACCTTTGTCTCCACAGGCATCAAGTCCAGAACATCTTTTGATTGCTAGGTTATGCCCTACAATCTAAAATCCACATTGTATGCAAACTCTCTAGTAAGGACTGAATTCTGCCTCCATTCAGATGCTGAAGTCACATCCCATCCTAGCTCAGACCAGAAGTACATTTGGAGAAAGGATCATTAAAAGAAAACTGAAATGACTTCATGTGAGTGAGCTATATCAGGGAATTAGGTGGGATGCTACTGCTGCCTTGGTCAGAGGAGGCTCTTAAAAGAGAGAGGCTTACGTTAAACACGGGTGGCAAGTAGGACTCAAATTCCGTGTGACTGGTGTCTCCGCAGAGCCTCAGGCACGTACATTTACCAAATGAGCGATGTCCAAGCCCCGCCTGTTCTTGTGCAATGTGAGCAAGAGCTGGAGCTGTTTAATGTCCAGGGATAGTGTTGAATTCTCTGTCTCGTTTTCTTCCTTTCCTATTACAGTGCTGTGTCTTTGAGATCATCAGCTCAAAAGCAAAAGAGTTTGAGCCCAGCCTGGGCTACATGAGACTGTCAGAGAGAGAGAGAGAGAGAGAGAGAGAGAGAGAGAGAGAGAGACAGAGAGACAGAGAGACAGAGAGACACACAGAGAGAGAGAGAGAGAGACAGAGAGACACGGAGAGAGACACAGAGACAGAGAAATGGGAACAAAGAAACCAAGAGGAGAAAATAAAGGTTGAAAGAGAAAAAGAGAACACAAAAAACAGCTACACACACATGTGCACGCATACATGTGAGTGTACACATACACAAATGCACACACACAGAGACACCACACAAAGACAACCAACCACATGTGCATGCACAATACATGTACACACAGGTGCTCGCGCGCACACACACACACACACACACATACACACACCCCACACACACCTGGAACATGTCATAATAGTAACCTGTGGTAAGAAAAGTAAGAAGCAGAAAACTTTCAAAACACATAAATTGAGAGAAAAGGGAGAGAGAAATGAGCAGCTGAGCAAGGGTAATGTGCTGTAAACAGCAATGGGCATGAAAAATGCCACCCTTTGGCCCCAGGGTCCACAGTCACACATGAGTAGTTTAGAAACCACAACACACCCCATCTCATCTTCTTAACAGAAGACAAGGAAAGATTCCCACGGACATTCTCAGACTGTTGGCTTTGTTTCTCTGATAGTTGGCCCACGGGGTGACATCTGATTATAGCATGCCTTTCCCATTTTGGGCATGGACGGTTATGGCTTCTTCTATTCTCTGGAAAAAAAAAAAAAAAACAACCAGAGCAGCAGACGGTATGAGCACAGAGTCTGACGTGCACGCTCTCCAGCCATTCCTTCTTGCTAAGTCCAGTGGCAGACATGTGGACTGCCTGTCAAGATCTCTTCTCTCTCCTTTCTGGACCACGTGCGTACCCTATTCTTGTCAGTGTAGCAAGGAGCCCAGGCAAATGACTGTCTCACTCTTTTTAGCTGGGGTTGAGTTCCAGCTCTAAGTAGTATGCAGATGCCTAACGAGAAGGATAGAGCTTTTAAGAAAATTGCTGTTTATTAGGAAATAAAAAGAAACATATTCAATGGGTATGATGCTTTTTCTCTTTGTTCTTCCTGCCTGAACTGTGGTGGAGCCACTCTTGTAACTACCTACAAGGAAGCCATTCACAGTACACACCAGTAGAGGAAGATAAATGACATATGGATCACTGAGCATTTGACTCTGGGATTCCTACTATGGATTCCTCTGTGGGGACAGAGGGAGGGATGTGCTTTCTGAGACACTGTGGGGTTGGTTTCTTGAACTATAGAATGCAGACTTGACCTGGGAAAACGCAAGGCTAGGTCTGTTGTCTTACTTACTGTTCTGTTTCTGTGAAAAGACACCATGACCAAGGCAACTTTCAAAAGAAAGCATTTAATTGGGGGCTTGCTTATAGCTTCAAAGGGTTAGTCCATGACCATGATGGTGGGGAGTGTGGCAGCAGGCAGGAATGGCTCGGGAATAGTAGCTAAGAGCTCACATCCTGATCTGCAGAGAGCAAGCAGACAGAGGCTGGGTCTAGTGTGGGCTTTTGGAAGTCCGAAGCCCACTTCCGCTAGGAACATACCTCCTTTAACAAGGCCCCACCTCCTAATCAACAAACAGTTTTGACAACATAGTTTAAAAACACTCTGGTTGGAGTATTGAAAGAGCTGATAAAACAGCCAGTGAGAAAAATCTTTGCCAAGTGAAAACCTCAGAAACCAAGTGCCCAAAAGACAAGGTATCTCAAATACTCACTAGCTTGAACACATAGGGATGAGATATAGCCAGGACGTAGCTCAGTGGTGGAGGAATTAATTACTGGACATGAGAGCACAGTTTAATCTCCAGCCACAGAATGAGCCATCGACTGTGCCAAGTCAAAACCATAGCTGTGGTAATCACTTGGACTTAGTCAGTATGACTTCAGATAAGTCGTGGTGATTGTGTTAAGTCATGGTGAATACACAATCCAGAGTGCGCAACCAAGGATCAAGGAGAAAGACTTCCTTTACTTTGCTCTGAGAAGATTCAGCCATCTGCTCGGAGGTTTTCAATGAGCTCTGATCTAGTGACCCAAGAAAACATGTAACTTAAAACATTAAAATAGCCTATGTAACAAAAGAATGCTCCTTATCAAATAACCCAGGTAATAAAATCTGTGGCACACACATGATAAAGTAATTATCGATGTGGTAGGAATTCCTATTTAGAAACTTTACAGGTGTGTCCTTGTTTCTCCGTATTTCACTAGTCTGATAACATGCTGTGAAACCAGATATAGTCAATTCACAGGGCTGGAGACATGACTCAGCAGTTAAGAGCGGGCATGGCTTTTCCAGAGGACCAAAGTCTGTTTCAACTCACAGCCTCCTAAAATCCAGCTCCAGGGGAAGTGATACTGTCTTCTGTCCCCTTGGGCATTTGCACTTGTACAGGAGCACCCTAGAGTACTTACACACACACACACACACACACACACACACACACACACACAGCTAAACCCTTAAAAACCAATGTGTGAAGTTATTTTTATAATTGCAGAAAAGCCTTAGTGCCTGAGGGATACCACATCTGGAGAGCCTCATGCAATGTCTGACAGGGTGTGAAATAGGTGGTGTTACCTCAGCTGTGAATCTTGCACCAGAGTAGCCCTTGGTGTCCTGTGTTTCTAGTCCTCAGTACTGTTATCTTCCCCAGAGCCTCAGGAAAGCAAGAGGCAAAGTGGCACAGACCAGAGAACATATAGCTAGTCAGTAGCAGGGCTGTGACTGGAAACCTGGTTAGTCTTTTCTGGAACTGACACTTTCCCCGGGCATTCCACCTCCCAACCCTGTGGTGTAGTAGACTCCTCTTGTAGGAAAGAGCAAACTGAAGGAAGGTCACACTTACAGGATTTCTGGAAGTTTCTGTGAGCAGGGTTATTTCTCTCCTGAGAATCTGCTGAGGGTTGGAGGAGTGTCTCTGGTTTTCCCTTATGGGTTTTCTCCCAGCATCCTATCCCTTGCCTAGAGTTTCTCTACAACTCTACAGCAGGCATTCTCTGACCAACTTGGGCTGAGGCCCCAAAAGGCCAAGAGGAACCTGAAACATCATTATCAGGAAGGGAGTGTGTGGCAGGTAAAGTGTGTGAAAAAAATGTGGCAGAAAGAGAAGAAAAAAAATGGTGTCTGTCAGGAGGGCACAGCTGCTTTCTGAGAGCTTCCATTGACCAAATATAAGATAGTTCGAATATCAGAGCAAGCTGTCAGAACCCACATAACCCAACAATAAAGACATGCTAATTCATAAATTACAATTTCACTAATCTCGATGTAAGGAAATGATATCCCTAAAGCATAGAATGTCAGCCACTGATGGTACCCAGGAGGATAGACTTGGAATGGCCCAATTCGGCAACTATTATATTAATAATTGATTCAGGTGGTCTGGGGGTGGTGGCCCATGCTTTTAATCCCAGTACTTGGGAGGTAGAAGCAGGAAGATCTTTTGAGTCCAAGGTCAACTGGTCTACAGATCGAGTCCCAGGACAGCCAGGACTGTTACACAGAGAAACTATGTCTTGGGGGAAAAACAAGAGAAAAAAAATTGACTCCGGAAGAACCTTGAGCTGGAACTTGTGGGTGAAAGGCTGGTGGGGAGCGATGTGTTTGTGCAGTGCATATTGACACACTCCTAGGTCACAGATTATTTATTAAGGGGACAAAGGTAACTTTACAGTGGGAAAGTCTTGGCAGAGAAGTGGCCCAAGTCCATCTGGTAATAGGAGACCGACAGGTGTTATCTCGTGCTTTCCGATAGCTGGTCTTGGGAGAGTACATGGTCCAACAATACGGGATCCTGACAGAAATACATAGTTTGGGATGAGAACTTGAGGAGAAAGCAGACAAACTCATGTTCAAAACCCAGCAGAACAACGGCTGTGTGTGTTTTAGTCTTTCAAAGCGATAAGGTCGTGGGAGACAGAGAAAGACTTAGGGACTGTTCTAGAACAAGAGGACAAAAGAAACGTTACAACAGATGACCCTGAGTTACTGTGGGAGAGGAGCGTGGGGTTAGCTACAAGGGACAAGCTGCTGGGGTCAGAACACAGGCTGTGGATTAGGGGAGCTGGCAAACCATGAATGAGCTCAGAGACAAACTACTGGATAGATTTTTGAGTGTGTGAGGCAAAAGAGAGCAGAGACCCAGTTTTGTTCTCTGAGGGTCAAACGTTAAACTAACAGGGTGGCTCACAATTAGGTCGCTCCAGTTCCTGGGGATTTGATGTCTTCTGCAGGCAAAGCACTCATACACACTACTACAACACAAAAGACAAATGACACTGTGTGTTCCAGGGCAGCCTGATCTACAGAGCAATTCCAGGGCTGCTGCTTGTGTGTCTTCACGTACCAGAGAGGGGAGAAAGTCTTTCAAGTTTCTTTTGTAAGGGCACTAACCCTAATCATGAGGGCTCCACCCTCACGACCTATCACCTCACAAATGTCTCTATGACTCAGTGTTAGGACTTCAGTGTATTTGAGGATAATGCAGATTCTTAGGTCACAGAACGGGGAGACAGGGAAATGGACACTTAAGGGTTCTTTGGAAAGTCAGTTGTGTCAGATGGTGTTTTGCTAGGGCTAAACATGTGAAAGAGTGTTTTCTAGAAGCAGACACAGGTGAAAGGATGTCTTGCTAAAGCAAGCGCATGAAAGGACATGTGATGAAGGATTTTTTGCTAATGACACCCATGTGTTGTCTTGCCTTACAATGTGTAGCTGAGCTCTGTTGTGACTCCATGGAGAGAAACGCACCAAAAATCTTCTGGTGGTGCTCTGGCAGCTTCTTGCTGCTTCCTAGGCCTCAGGGCGATTGGCAGATGATGTCACATTATGCAGACTCATGTGGCGTTTTGCTAAGACAGACTCATGTGCTGATGCAACACGAGGCGAGGCAAGACCAATGGACATGTAATGTTTGGTGGGAGTATAAATGAGACCCAATGGACAGTGATGGGGTCTTGTTTGCATAGCCAGCTTTGCAATGCTTCTTGGTCTCCTGTCTTCGCTAATCTTTGCTTACTTAAGAGAGGCAAGATGGAGAACTTCTCCTGGTGTCCCTGCTGGTCCTGGTTACTCCTGCTGACTCCAAGGCCTGGCTGTCCCTGCTAGGTTGTGCCGATGCTGCGATTTGTCTTTGCTATCCTGATCCTACTGAACTGGACTGCTGGTATATTCGTCAACTATTTGCAAGTGGATTGAGCTGCCAGGGCTGAATCCTGTGGGCTGAACTGCTGACTTCCTGACAATGCAGAAGGAATTTGCTCCAAAGAACAATTTCTAAACAGGTCCACTCCACCTATATCCTTAATAACCTTTCTTCTCCACTACCTCTGGTGGGTGGTGGACTAGAAGAGAGATTAAAGCAATTGAGAACCCTTATTAAAAGTAGGTTTTGAAAAATTAAAGCTTACAGAGAAATGTTGATCCTGCTTTGTTGATAGTGACCTGGGTATGAGGTATATGTGTGTATAAGTTAAATGGCCTTGTGTGCCATTATCCGCCCCCCCCCCCCACACACACACACACCAGTCTTTGAATATGTGTCTTTTAGGTACAAAGTATCTTCCAGGTCTAAACCCTGGGCAGCCTTCTGAACCCACATCACGGGACTCTGCTTGCCATCAGTGTCATCTTCTGGTCCATCTTTGATTCCTAGGTGAGTCTCCATGTCCGAGACTGGGTTTTGCAGGAACCTGAACTGCAAGGTTGGTGATGCTAACTCCTTCCCTTCCCCTGCCAGGTGTTGGAAATAGCTGCTCTCCAGAAGAGCAGCAGCTGCTGGGAGTTGGGCTTGCAGACATCATAAAGCTCAACTGTTACAATGTATGAGGTCTTTTCCTTTCTGTCTGCTGATTAGCACCATAAGAGTGGGGGAGCTGTGTAGTTTGGTTTAGTTCCAATGTAAGTACTCCCAGGGAGGTGATTTTAGCTTCTATGCTTTTCTTCCCCTCTTTGTTCCCCAACTCCTTCCTCCCCCCCCCCCCCCCCCCCCCCCAATTCCATCGGCCATCTTCTGACAGCCCTAAGCAGAAATGAAGCAGCCTCTACCTTCTCCACACCCACACCCACACCTCGGCTCCTCAGCACCTCGCCTCCACACCTCTCCTCCACACCTTCCCTCCTGCACACTTCCCTCCTGCAACTGAATAGTTCTGGTGCAAACACCACAGCCTAGACTGGCAGGTGTTCCTCTAATCACAACAACACCGGGGCTCGCACATGCTTTCTCACACTGGCCTAGCCTGGGTTCTGCTTCCACTTCTGCTCTCAGCAGCTGATCCGGACCTTGCGCTTCATGAGCACGTCAAAGCCATGGATCAAAAATCTCATCTTTTAATGATGGAGCCGACAAACTTCTTTGCATCGGTATTCGTCTTTCTGCCCCTGATAACAGGAAGCGGCTCTCCTCAAAGGACTGTCTTAATTTTTTAACTTCACTGGGCTACTTCCGTTATTCCTTTTCTCTTGCACAACCAATTTCTTTGAGATTAACCAGAATGTTTTATGTTTGAAGAATAAAACACAAAAACTACCTATATACAGAAACTTCCTACATTTAGATTGTCCTACCCTTTCTTCAGAGTTCTGTGAATTTACGTGCCCAAGGCTCTGCCTGACAGTTTTGCCGGTCCTCTCCAACTTCACATTCTCTCAACTGGGTTTCCGATTTAAGCCTGAAGGCAGATGCATTCTTGCTTGCTTCCTTGTTAGTCAGAGTCCCAGTGCTGTTTGTAGTAGCAATGTGCCTAGCCAAGTTCCCTTGCTGTTAGAAGCGATCACATGGCTCCGAGATGTAAATTGAAGTTTTAGTTAGGGATTTGGGGGAAGGTTTTATTAAAGCAAGCACTTTTTTTCCTTCACAGGGAATACATGGAGGTACAGCACCCAGTTGTAATTATGAAGTTCACAGGCTGTAAGAAAGGAGGATCCTGGAACATGGTAGACTAGGTATAATCATGGGATCCTGATATTAATTCTGAAAAGTCAAGTCAGACCAATGAACCTCTTGCTTGCTTGAGCCACTGTGTGTATCCGATGTTTTGTTAGATGCCTTAAACTTATCTCTCTCTATCTGGGTTTTGTAAGTCTCAGAAACCAGGGCCTATCTATCTCAAAGCCAGTTAGTTTGTAATTTTTCCCTCTCTACACTGTAGTCAGTCCACCATCCAGGATTGCTGTGTCTCCTCCAGATACTCTTAAATGATGTATTTGTATTCCCCAGTGCCGTGTTGTGTTGTGGTCCAAGCCACCATCATTTTCTCAAATAACATGTCTGGTCCTCTTGCATCCACTCTGCTTCATCTTTTCTCCATCTAGTAGCCAGAGTGCAATGAAAAAGCAACTTTTAAAATGCAAACCAAGTCAGGCAACTCCCTTCCTTAAGGAGCTTTATGTCACGGGAATCTCCCATCCTTCTGCTCCTTTATCAGGCACTTAGGATACATCACCACTGGGGAGTGTTTTCACCGATCCCTAGCTGATTTCAGCCATGACGTCTTTCCTCCATTCCGCCACTTCACTCGAGCTATGATGGTTTTCATGTCATTAGACACTTGAAGTCTTTGAAACCTAAGTATCTTGAGCACAATGTTTGTCCTGCCCAGAATATTTATTCTCTTTGCCTGATTGGTTTAATTTTATCTTTTGGCTTTTATCTTAAATGTCAATCCTGTGAGTCCTTCCCACAAGTCCCTATTCCTCCCCAAACCTCTCTATGCTTTATAATTGTTAACCTGTTTCGTTACTTGTTAGCGCTCTGTGTCCCCATCATCCAGGAATGCTCGGCTGTCTACCCAGTGCCAGGCCTGGGCAGTCGAGCTTAGAGTTCACTGAGCTCACTCACCTCTTCCAGTTCATGAGCAGACTTGCTGAATTTAATAGAATTTAGAGAGTCTTGACAAGGACAAAGCAAGAATTGGTTTTGATTCTGCATGAAGCCAAGGGGCTCTACACAATAAAATATGGGATATTTCCCATCTCTAAAAGGATGGTTTGCACTTCGAATAAGAAGAGTCATCTTTGTCAAAGAAAAGCTTGCTAAAACTGACATATGGAGTCAAAGATGAGGTTTCTTTAGAAATGGGTATTGGCAGATCCAAGGCATCAAAGAAGGAAATGAACTACTCTGAGAGAACCTGGAGTTCCCTAGTTTACACCCAAAAGAGAAAAGGGGACTGCTGAGGTGGCTCAGTGGATAAAGGTGCTTGCTGCTAAGCCTGTGAACCTGGATGGGACGCCTGTGACCCATGGGTGTAGGAAGAGAACTGACTCTTGCAGGTTGTTCTCTGACCTTAACACACATAAAATAAATGAGTGTAACAATTCTATTAAAGAGAGGAGACTATAACCTTGTGTTACATAATAGAACCCTCCCCCCATGATTCCTTTACAATTAGCAAAATCATTTAATAAGATTTCTAAATATTGGGATGATTCAGTTGTCTGTGGAAACTGGTGAAGGGGCCAAATAAGCCTTCACATTACCTTGGAACAAATCAGAACCCTACAGATAAAAACAGCGAGAGGAATGAGAGGAACGTAGGTTTGTATTGCCTGGTGCAGTGATGGACACCTTTTATCCCTGAACTCAGGAGGCAGAGGCAGGGAGATCTCTAAATTCAAGGCCAGCCTGGTCTACAGAGTGGCTACATATAGAAACTCCATGGTATTAGGTATGGTATGGTATGGTATGGTATGGTATGGTATGGTATGGTATTAGGTATGGTATGGTATGGTATTAGGTATGGTATGGTATGGTATGGTATTAGGTATGGTATGGAATGGTATGGTATGGTATTAGGTATGGTATGGTATGGTATGGTATGGTATGGTATGGTATGGTATTAGGTAT
>JANHMN010000004.1:81381482-81399386 GCA_030674055.1 Rhabdomys pumilio | reverse complement strand
GTGTGTGTGTGTGTGTGTGTGTGTGTGTGTGTGTGTGTGTGTGTGTGTGCATATTAATAAGATTAATATGTATTTTAAAGAATGAACAAAATATAACTGCATTTACATATATTCTTAATTCCTGGCCTTTACCATCAGGAAATGCTTTCCCCATTCTGTATAATAGAACATTTTGATGTACAACTGTCTGCAGTATCTTACGTTGCAATTCATGTTTATTGAAAGTAAGCAGTGCATACTTATTTTAAGCCCAGGACGTAATGGTTTGCTCTGGGGTGGGGGCGGTCATTTTCCTGAGAGAAGGCAGGCTCGGTGCTGCTTTGCTTGTGGGTTTCCTTTGCTCACCTTTGATCTAGATATCGGTGGTTGTATTCCAGTCCTCCTGCATATGCCCAAGAGGATTGGGGATGGATGGACACCAGCAGAAGCACCACTTACCTCTGTAGACATTAGAAACAAGGAGTGTATTGCCCTGCTTGTCGAGGCTCAGGACAGGAAGAAACAAGTATAAGTTTTGATTTTGGAAAGAAGTTGGAATCTCCTGACCCTGGGACCTTAAGATCCACAATATTGCTGAAAGAAAAAGTACTACCTTATTGAAAGGTAAGATATTAAACTGTTCAACATGTTTTAGCCACATTAGTGTATTTTCATAAGCTGTAAAGTCAAGCAGTCATTTCTGTCAAGCTGACCTTTTTGTAATATAACACTCATCCAGCCTTGCTGGTGAGCTGCAGACCTGAGTGGCTGGAGAAAGACGTAGAAGGAAGAGAACTTAAAACACCTCACTCAGCTTTGAAATGACACACTAACTGCCAGGCACTGAGCTAGGCCCTGAGTCTATAGAGATTAATGAACACCCTACCACTGCCCTCCTGAGAAATCCTCATTCAAGGATAAGAAAACCCCTAATGACTACAATGTGATAAGTGCTATAATAAGTAGGTACTCGGTGTGATAGAGTGTTCCGGGGTGAGGGAGTGTAGCTCAGCGCTACAGCACCTGCCTAGCATGGTCAAGGGCCTGAGTTCGGTCTTCATCACCACAAAAGGCTGTTTGAGGCCACAGCATTCATGACTTTAGTAGCTCAGAAGGTTAACAAAAGGAATAGGCTTTGATTACAGAGCGTTAAACGTTCAAAGACATGAGAAAGCACATGGCATTGGAAGAACGCACCAAAACGAGAAAAAACCTGCTGTCTGTCTGCTGTGGTAAGGACTGGGTAGGTGAGTTGGGACCAGAGTGGAGTCTTGTTGCATGCCAAGGAAATGTAAATCTGAGCGTGAGGAAACATTCATATGAAAAACCTAAGAACCTCATTTCTGAGATGTTTTATGGGGAGCTATTACATTAATAGTGTACCTTAGTGCTCTAGTATGGTCCCCTAAAAGAAAGATAAGCCTTCTTGTTCTGTCTTTGCCTACTTGTTCTTGGTAGCTATGTATCTTAAACTTTGTAGGTTACTGAAAAATAGTATTTTTACCTCTATCTATTGAGAGAACTTTGTACCAACTTCCAATATTTTCTAAATTGCATGAATGCTTTTGCTCATTTTCATTTTGTAGAAGAACAAAAAGGTCTTGCAGTGAGAGTTAAGTAAAATGAGTAAATGATACAGCATGGAGGTGGCCGCCATTTTACTCTCTAAAAACCAGAACAGGCACATGCAGTTATGGTGCCCTTAGAGAACAAAAGATTCTAAGAGAAGTTAGGTTTGGCTGTGTAGTGTCCGGCCTTAGGAAGCTCAGCATGGGTTATTTGAGGAGAGGTGGACACTAGGTGAGTATGGAGCTGCTGCTAGAACTTTGGCCACCACACGCTCAGGAGTCCAGGACCTGGAGTCCTTAGAAGATGGTGACCCTGGGGAAGATCTGGATGTAATGCTTTAGCGGGAGTGACATCTGTGTCCCATGAAATGTGAACTTCACTAAGAGAAGGGGAGAAAGAAGAGTGAATAGCCACACATTGGTGTCCATATACCAGGTTTCAAAGACCTTGCTCTATGCTTCAACTAAGAGTGCAGCCCAACAGCTGGACAGGGGCCTCTGGAGACTGCTGGCAGAGGGTGGCCAGAATCTGATTCCAGTGTGGTATTTAGTTTCAAAATCACATGCAGTATAGTTAGAGCACAAAGATTCTTGCTTGGATACAGTTCAGAAAGTATCTGTCAAGCTTCGAAGTTTGGGTTAAAATCAAGTTTCCGGCCTATTGAGGACATTTCTATAAAAGTAGCCACCAGAACCAAAACATGGTGGGAGAAGAGGGAGATTCTAAAAGGATATCTTAAAGTATCAAGTGATTGAGACACCTCAAGAGATGTGGGCTGTAGTGCTCAGAGCTGCCTGTGTGACTTTGTAGAGATGGACCCCTCCTAGCTTAGAAGGTCTGGACTCTGGTGCTGGCTTGGTAAGAAATAGTACATTGATGGCAGAGACTGCCATGAGAAAACCCTTTGAGACAAGAGAACGTACATGCGTGAATTTGAAGAGAGCATCGACCCGAGCCTACTCTTGCTTGTTTTTAACAGACAGTTCTTGTCCTCGCCCTCCGTATGGTGACGGACAGCGTTTAAAGGTACTTGTGACTACTCAGTACTAGCATTCCTATGCCGCTGAGCTAAAGATATGTATTGTAGCACTTAAAAGGAGGGAAGCTCTAAACAGACCCTGGGCATCTGCCCACAGTGACAAGGCGTGAGGTACTGCTTGATGGATAAACAGTTTAAACTAGAAGGGCACCTCTTAGGTTATTATCATTGTTTTGCAATGGTTTCTGTTGCACACCATATAGGAAAAAGAAGACTTTGACTTGGTCGTAGTCTTTACCATTTTTGTAAAATGGGACGAGTTGAAAATTAAGGTTTTTTTTGAGATAAAACTGGATGTTGTATGCTCCTAGGTTGCTCAATAAAGTGTTTATCTGTTAGCTATTGACTTCGTAAGAAAAGAGATTTTTAAGAAGTGTTTACTGTGATGGGGAGATGCTGAGGGAGGGAGTTGAAAGTGCTTGCTATGTGTAAGCATGAGGACCTGAGTTAAGATACCCAGGTTTCCACCACTAGGGGGAAGTGAGATGGAAGGGAGAGACAGAAGAGTCCCTGCAAGCATGCAGGTCATCGAGTTTGGTGTACACAGCAGCAGACAAGATGACTAGTAAGGACTGCCATTGGGTGCTGTCCTCTGATGGCCACACCTGAGCTGTGGTACTCACATGCCTGCATTCACACACACACACACACACAGGTGTGTACATGCAAACCCAGACACATCATAAACAAACAAACAAAATGAAGTACATGACATCTCTAAAACACTTCAGAATTCTTGGACAGAATCTATCTGAATCAGAAAAATAGGTTGCTTTATCAATGAGGTGGCTGTGTTACTGTTTCGTAGTAGTCAGTACTATATATCTACAAGGGGACTGTGTAGTGTCATCTGATATCAGAGCAGCCATGGGAAAGATTAGAACAGGCAGTATCTCTTTTTACAAAGAAAGAATGAAGCTCAGAGAAAGGTCAGAAACTTAGACTTTGACCTTTGTGATATCTCAGAGATGTCTCAGTGTTCCTAGAGATGGTTAGGTACAAACTGGCTTTACCTGCTTTTTGCTGTCTTAATCATTGCTTTGTGCAGAAAACTTTCTAGACAAAGCTGGAACCTGATTGTGAATATAAATAGGAGATGAGCCATATTTTCTTTCTATGGTTTGAGTGTCAGATGCCCTTAGGTTACAGGAACTTTGTATTGTAGCATTAGCTGAAGGTTACTTATTGTCTAAGTGTTGGGTTTTCCAAGAATACTAACAATACTAAAGAATTTGGGGGCTGCTTTTATTCTGTCTTTATACCTAGCATAAGGTTGGTATACATTCTAAGAGTATTGGAAAGGTTTTTGATTTTATTTATATCTTTCATAATTATGAAATTCAAAGTTAACAGATTACAGACTGAGGCTCTTAATGAGATATCATATGAAATCGAATCTCCTTCACTTTACAGGATGAAGAAACGCGGAAGGATTATGACTACATGCTGGATCACCCAGAAGAATACTATAGCCATTACTACCACTACTACAGCAGGCGCCTAGCCCCAAAAGTGGATGTTAGGGTGGTGATTTTGGTCAGTGTGTGTGCCATTTCAATGTTTCAGGTGTGTATTCGTGAATATATATATATATATATATATAGTACTGTGCATAAATATACTTTTGTTGCCCAGTGCCATTAAATCTGTATTATAAATATACAGTTGTTTTCCAGTTGAGATTCATTTTTTTACACTTGAAAATACTTGTTTATTCTGGTGCCTAATGATAATAATAGAATTTTTTCATTGTACATATTCGTTGTGCATGGTGCTATATTTCATGATGGGAATCTTCATGCACATATATATTATACATGAGCACACCCTCTCCCAGTCCTAGCAGGGGACTCTTTGTCCACAGAGAGTCTAAGGAACTAGTAATGACTCGTCTACCAGTTGTTTTTCTATTGCTGTGATAAAATACTAGGACAAAATAACTTAGAGAAGAAAGAATTAACTGTGGCTTACAGTTGCAGAGGGAGTCCCTTATAGTGAGGAAGGTATGGCAGCAGGTGGCGGCTGGAGGAAACCAGCTGATGGTATTCACCACAGTTTATGTGGAAAGTGGAGCAAGGCTATCAACTCTCAAAGCCCACCCCCAGGCTTGTACTTCCTCTAGCAAAGCTCCACCCCCAAGTTGCCTCAGACCTTCCCAAACAGTGCCACTGAACTCTTGACATCACAGGGACAATTTCCATTCAAACAACCTCAAATATCACTGCATAGCTACAAAACAAAACAAAACAAAACAAACAAAAAAGCATTTTTTCTCTTCTCCTAAGAGTATTTGGCTACCACATAACAGCCAGACCATATCATGCACTTTTACAGGACTTTTCAGTGATTTCTCATAAACTTGGGAAAAGTTAAGAACACCTTTACCATGGCCTAATAAGGCTGGCTTCCCATTGGCTGATGCCAGCGGTGCTTGCCTTTGTTAGCTCTCCCAAATACCACACACAGTTCTGTATCCCCAGGAGGAGCTGGTGCTCAGATTCAAAGAGATACATGAACTCTTTGTGTGGTTTCAAACTACCACAGGAGTTAAGTTGAGCCTGGAGTGATGTCTTCCCTGGTATTTTCAAACTACCCATGCTCATCCTGTGCTCATCTGGAGGAGAAACGCTCGTCAGGAAGAAATCAGCGAGTTTGAGAATCAATTTTAATTTTAAAAAAGCTTTATTTTTATTTTACATGGATCTGTTTGCCTGCGTGCGTGTGTGTGTGTGTGTGTGTGTGTGTGTGTGTGTGTGTGTGTGTGTATAACCACTGGTGTGCCAAGTGTCTGTGGAGGCCAGAAGAGGGTGTTAAATTTCCTGCATCTGGAGTTACAGGTCTGCCTTAGTTCCCGAATAATGACATGGAGATTATTAATTATTAATGCCTAGGCTTGCTCCCTAACTAGCTCCTAACTCACTTAACCTAATTATACTATTGTGTGTCTGCCACACAGCTGCTTCCTTCTCTTCAGTTTCTCTGACTCTGGGTGTTGAATCTTCGATTCTATCTCCAAAGTTCCAGTCTCTTTCCCTGGAATGCCCTTCTACTTCCTGCCTTTTGCTAATAGGCCATCAGCTTTTTATTGACAGGTGTTGCTTCCACTCAGTACACGAGACATTATCCCTCTAGTTGTGTGAGCTGGAAAACAAACCGAGGTGCTCTGCAAGGAGATCATGTGTTCTTAACCTTTGAACTTTCTCTCTAGCCCTGGAGATGCTTCTCTAGGTTAACTCCTAGAAACAATATTCAGTTTATGTAAGGAAAAGTTCTTATTAAACACCAAGGTGGTATATTTCAACTTACTAGCATTTGTAAACGTATTGCCCTCCTCTTCTTTCTGCCATTTCTGGTAGATCCCAGGGGTTACTAGCTTGGGACCTGAAGCGTGTGTGTGCTGTATGAGAGCCAAATGAGTAGAATTCAAATATACCTGAGGCTTTGTTTCCGAATATGGTAAGTATTCCTGTCGGACTTGTAGATGCTTTAGAAAGAGAAAAAGGAATAAAGTTGCCTGAGGTCACACCCTGTCCAATTTTAGAACAAATGGCTTACTAGCTACTATCCAGTTTAATCTTACTCTGGGAAGCAGAGGGAAGCAAGATGTTTTACTAATGAAGAAGGTCTTTGAGGTCACTGTTTTCACTGTTTGTCTGAGATCGGTTCTTTCTACTTGGCCCTGGTTGGTCTCCAGCTCCTGATCCTTGCCTCCCCTGCCAATGCTGGGGCTAGAGCAGGGGTCAGCACACCTGTCTAAGGTCCTCAGTTTTAGTTGCTGGGTTTCTTGTGGGGCATTTGTAGAGCTTTCTTCTGTTGCTTTCATTTGATGAATTTTGCTAATAAAGTGACTTATTGTTATTTATCTTATGTTCTAGTATTTCAGCTGGTGGAATAGCTACAATAAAGCAATCAGCTACCTGGCCACAGTGCCCAAGTACCGCATCCAGGCCGCAGAAATTGCCAAGGAGCAGGGACTGCTCAAAAAAGCCAAAGAAAAAGGGAAAAACAAGAAGTCCAAAGAAGAAATCCGTGATGAGGAGGAGAACATCATAAAGAACATTATAAAAAGTAAGATAGACATAAAGGGGGGCTACCAGAAGCCTCAAGTTCGGGATCTCCTCTTGTTTCAAGTCATCCTCGCCCCTGTTCACCTGTGCTCGTACATAGCCTGGTATTGCCGGTGGGTTTATAACTTTAACATCAAAGGCAAAGAGTACGGGCAGGAAGAGAGACTTTACATCATCCGTAAGTCTATGAAGATGTCCCAGTCTCAGTTTGACAGCCTGGAGGACCATCAGAAAGAAATGTTTCTCAAGCGGGAGCTTTGGATAAAGGAGAATTATGAGGTGAGTGCCGGCGGCTGCCCTCGGAACATGGTCCCTGCCACACTGCGTCCCATGGAGTCACTTCAGAAGCCCAAGAGTTCAAAGATGAATGCAGCTCCTACTTTTATTGAAAATGTGGCTCTATTTTATAGTGAGACAATGGGTATTTAACTTAAATCAAGTTATTGTAATGCCTGTAAACCTGGGACGTTTTATCATGAAGTTTCACTTTTCCTATTATCAGCTACAGAAGTTATTCAGAGGAGCTGAGCTATGTAGTACATGCTGAAGGCTCCAGCAGTCTCACTGCCCTGCGCTCTGGAGATAGTGACTGGCTAATATAAGAGTGTGAGCATTGAACACACAAAAGATTCTTCAGAAATTTAACGTACATTAGATGTTACATTCTTTTGTAGTCAACTTCATTTTGTATGTGATGTTCAAGATAGATTTTTATCGAGAACAAAATTAGTAGGAGATGCCAGATGTTTAGCAAGTAAATATCTCTGTATAAATTATCTAAAAAAATGGGAGGTAATGTACAATTATTTAGCTCTTAAAACTATTTGAAGGAATGGGCAGGCTCTGGTCAGGTCCCTGCCTCAAACCATGACTGCTTCAGCCTGGGCTCTCAGAAATCACATGAAAAACAGATTTGGAGAAGGCAGGTAGATCCCAATGTTCATTGGCTGGCCAGCCAACCAAATTCATGAGCTCTGGGCTCAGTGAGAGACCCTGTTTTAAAGGCTGGGAGTGATGGAAGCACACACATGATCACCACCACACACACACACACACACACACACACACACACACACCACAGCTTTTTGAAAGATTTTTGCTATAAACCTTGTCTTTTCAGATCATTGTATTGGGCTGAATTATTATGAGGTTTTATAGGTCATTACTTACAATATTTGAAAGCAACAATTTTTAAAAATTAATGTAGCTATAAAACTGGCTATAAAAAGTTTTTCATTTAGCTTAGGTTGACTAAAGCTTACAGAAATATTAGAAATTCTTGGTTCTTAACCTATGTGATTCATACAATCTTCTTTGGTTACTTTAGGAAAAAAAAATACCTAATAATTATCTTTGAAAAGTAGAGTTAAATTCAGTTTGGAGGCAAATGTCTATATAAGGCCAATTTGTTCCTTGGTTAGAGGAAAAATTACTGATTCAAGCCAGGTCCAAGGATGGTATTTGCCTGTGTATAATCCTAGACACTGGGAAGGCTGAGACAGAGGATTGTGAATTCAAAGCTAGTCTGAATTACTCAGCAAGGTCTAGGCCAGCCTGAGCTACATTGCAAGACCCCATCACAAAAACAAAACAGAGAAGTTGTAGCTCTCATTTTTCTCATTCTGGATATTCACATACGTACTTTAGTGTTTGCGTCAGTCTCTGGGAAGCAGATCAACACGCTCACCTAAAGTTCTGTTTGTCAACTAGAAACTCCATAAAATCAGTATGGGTTTCTCTCTGTGTCCTAAAGTCATTTAGTGTTCTGTATGCTCATAGGTCTACAAGCAGGAACAAGAGGAAGAATTAAAGAAAAAATTGGCAAATGACCCTCGGTGGAAGCGATACCGCAGGTGGATGAAGAATGAAGGGCCTGGACGGCTGACCTTTGTGGATGACTGAAGACGCGGAGGTGCTGCTGTGCCTGCCACGCCCTAATGTGACGCCACCTGCATAGCAGTCAATCGGGAAATGTGTCTGCTGCGCTCGGCAGCAGCTAACGTTCACAAGTGTATGATTAAACAGAATAATGTAGAAATTTCAACTTTTCCTTAAAACTTTATACACAAGACATTTATGATGGTTCAATTTTTATAATCTATTTGTGGATTTTGTTTAAAAAAAGATTTGACATGGGGACTTATTAGTTGCCATTTAAAATTTTTATATGTTTAGTTAAATTTGACATGAAATTTATTAGATACCATTTACAACGTGTGTGAAGCGTTGTTTCTTCGAGAGCATTTGCATATGTTTCATAATGCTACATTGAGAATGTCTGCTTATGTTTTCAGAACGCTACACTTCCCTCCTTTCCTGGTCTCTATTTCTACAAAAGGACAGAACAATAACAACAGCACTTGATCAGATTATTGTGTCTTTGTGGACACAGTTTCTCCAGGAGAATCATTCAGTACCATATTGTCCTTACTGTAGTCCTTACAGGCTTGAGCATAGTCACGTATTCTCTAGGAGAGTGCTCTAGAACCTCTGCAGCTCCCGCCTAGGGATTCCACTCTTAATAGGATCAGAAACTCTCCAGGAGAGTGGGTTACATCATGTCCTTGTGGGATGTTCTCAATTACAGTCTCATTATAGGACTAACTGTTTTCTCAAACATTTCTGCAGAGGAGACCTTGTGAAAAGGTCTTTTATACCACCAACTTGCTGATTCCCTCCCCCCCCCCCTCTTTTCTCTCTTTCCCCTCCCTCCCTCTCTCCCTTCCTGCATTACTTGTGTGGTTAAACTAATGCACATGAGGGACTTTATGTACACTTGAGCTAGAAAGAAGACAGGCATGGCTATGCTGCTCTCGCCCTCTAGGGTATAACTGTGTCTTTATACATATGGAAGTGAACATAAACGGCAGAATGAGTGAGACTCAAACCTGATACTCTACCAAAGTACCACATACACTCATAACAGTGTTCAAGATCTACCCTACTGCTTCATACTAATAAAATGGTGGTGATACATCATGCTGCCTGCTAGGCTATGTAAAGATTAACATACTACTTTTGGAGCATATACTTTTAAAAGATTAGTGTAGCTTAATAGATATGAAGGATTTATTTCTAAGTGAAGGAAATTGATCCTTTTAAAAGCTCAGCCCAGGGACTGAATAGCTTGGTTGGTAAAGTGCTTCCTTACAAACAATGGAGTTTGCACACACACCTCCAACACCATCTCATGTAAAATATACCAGACAATGATGCCATGCTCAAATAGAACCTGCCTCGAAAAGAAGGTGGAGAACACCTGAAAATGAAAAGCAAGCCTGTCCTCAGGCCCTCACATACACCCACACACTTGTGTGTCTGCACACACACAGGCACACAAAGCTCAGTACATATTACATGCCTGAGTCCATCCTTGCCAGTTAACCAGAAGACTTAAGGTCAGTTATTTTAATGTGAATGAGTAATTGCAAGTGCTAATTACAAGAGTAGAATTTGACCAGGCCATCAGTAGGACTCTTTGCGGCTCTGGGCTTCTGAAATAATATAATTTTTAGAGTTCTGTAAACTTAAGTTGGAAATGCTTGTGTGTTCATTATTCTTTAGGGCTATGGAGAATTATCGAGTTAGCACCTGCTGCTCATTATTATCTAAGAACAAGTTTATGTCCTAAGGACCAGAAAGAAATACCAGTACTAGTGTGTCACCATTTTCCAAACGTCTCTGGTTGCCCATATTCTTCGAGGTTCATTTCTGCTACTCTGACAAACATCATGACAGAAAGCAGTAGAGAGAGGAAAGGGTTTCTGTGGCTTAGAGTTGCAGGTTACAGTCCATCATTCTGGTGAAAGACTGAAACTCAAAACAGCTCATGGTATACCCACAAGAGCAAGGAACGAATACATGTATTTTTGCCTGTCATGTAGTTCAGCATTTCCTTGCTAGGGAATGGTGCTGCCTGCAGTTGCCTGGGGCTTCCTACATCACTTAATTACAAGACGATGTCTAGACATACCCACAGGCCAACCTCAGTGAGGCTCTGTTCACAGTTAATTTGGACTCATCAGGTTGACAGTAAAGACTGACTAGCATACCTCTTTGTAAGGAGAAGAGAACTATGTTCAGCCAATGAGGACTATGTATCTTTGGATATTCTTTTGTCTGTCTTTTTTTATTTCTGTATTCTATTTCTAGGATTGTCCACTGAAGGCTGCTTCTGTGGGAACTTGGGCACAGTCATTGCATGAATCCAGGTGGACTCTTGTAGAAAGATGGTGGGTTTTCTTCTTCCCTCTGTTCACTGTGCTTCAGACTCTCAGGAAAAGGGAAGGAAGGCCATTGCTTGCAATAATCATTGTACTTCACCGCACTCATTTTAGAGACACCCAGGAGGGCTCAAGGCCCTTACAGCCCTGTTAGTGGGGAGGAGGGCAGCCTGCCAGAGCGTGGCTGGTCATTGCTGCTTATTCCTCATCGGTTCATGTAATTGAAGTCTTCAAAATTACCCTGTGGGTTTTATTCATATAAATGCCTTCCTTACGATCTGCTATTAGTCCTTTGTTCATTGGTGTGTTATGAATTCTCTAATTTCTAGAAGTTGCATCCATTCGTGGATCAGAAAGATCAACATAGTAAAACTGGCCATCCTACCAAAAGCGGTCCACAGATACAGTGCAGTCCCCATCAAAATGCTAACACAATTCTTTATGGACCTTGAAAGACAATACTCAATTTCAAATGGAAAAACAAAAGGCCCAGGATAGCTAAAATAATGCTAAGCAATAACAGAATTTCTAGAGCTATCACCATACCTGATTCCAGGCTCTAGTACAGAGCTATAGTAATAAAAACTGCATGGTATTGGCATACAGTAGACATTGATCAGCAGACATGTTAATCAGTGGAATCGAATTGAAGACCTAGGCATAAATCAACACCTATGGATACCTCACTTTTTGTAAAGAAGCCAGAAAGAGGCAATGGGGGTAGGAGAAGCATCTTTAACAAATAGTGCTGGTTTAACGGGATGTAGAGGAATGCAAATAGGTCCCTATTTACACTCTGGACTGAAGTGCAAGTGAATCAAAGGCCTCAACATAAAACCAGATGCACTGAACTGATAGAGGAGAAAGTGAGAGATGCATGTTCTCACAGGAGACAACTTCAACAGAACAGTGATAGCACAGACACCAAGATCAACAATTAATAACTGGGACCTTATGGAACTGAAAGGCAAAGGAGACTGTCAGTAGGACAAAATGACAGCCTAGAGACTGGGAAAAGATCTTCACCAACCCTACATCTTAAAGAGGACTAATATCCAAACTATATTAAGAAATCAAACCAGACACCAGTAAACCAAATAATCCAATTAAAGATGAGGCACAGATCTAAACAGAGTCCTCAACACAGGAGTCTCAAAAGGTTGAGAAGCACCCAACATTCTTAGGCTGCAGGGAAGTGCAAGTCAAAACGACTCAGATTCCATCTTATATCTGTCAGAAGGCAAAGATCAGAACCACAAAGTGACAGCTCATGTTGGAAGGATGTGGAGCAAGGAGAACACTCTTCCACTGTTGGCGGGAGTGCAAACTTTTACAGCCACCATGGAAATCAATCCGGTGGCTCTTCAGAATATTGGGAATTGAGCTACCTCAGGACCCAAGCTACCTCTTGGGTATGTACCCAAAGGATGCTTCATCCTACTACAGAGACTTGCACAAGTATGTTCATAGCAGCTTTGTTCATAATAGCCAGAAGTAGAAACAACTTAGGTGTCCCTCATCCAAAGAATGGGTGGAGAAAATGTGGTGTATTAACACAATGGAGTATTACTCAGTTGTTTAAAAAAAGAAAAAAAGAAAAAGAAAAAAAACCAGGTTCATGAAAATTGTAGGCAAATGGATGGAACTAGGGAAATAAAAATCTTGAGTGAGGTAACCCAGATCTCAAAAGACAAACATGGCATGTACTTAAACATGGATATCAGCTGTTAAGTAAATGACGCGCTACCCAATCCACAGACCCAGAGAGGTTAAGTAACAAGTAGGGCTCGGGGGACGAATGAATCTCCCTGGGAAAGGGAAATAGATTTTGCAGATAGGAATGGTAACAGGAGGGATCATGATGGGGAGAGACAACTGGAATCGGAGGGCATTTGGGTGGGTGTGGGGGGCCGCAATGTGGAAACAGTGCAGTAGAAATTCCCAGCATTCTACAAGGCTGGCCCCATTGAGGACTTCTACTAATGGAGGATGTGGAACCTGAACCGATGGCCAACTTTCGTAACCAGGCAACTTCCAGTGTGGGAATGGGACACCCAGCCACGAAACCTGCAACCTACAATCCTTTACTTGCCTGCAAGATGTGTGGGGGCACAGAACGGTAGGAGTGGCCAACCAACGACCGGTCTAATTTCCAGCCCATGCCTGACACTGCTGCGTGACCAGGAACTGAAGCTGGATAGCCCAGAGACGTAGGATAGAAAAAGAAAAAACCCAATAAAATTATTTTAATGATATTTTGCTATACGTATTTATCAGTGCCTAGCCCAGCTGTCACCAGAGAGGTTTCTTCTGGCAGCTGATGGGAGCAAAGGAAGAGACACCCCCCCCCCAAAAAAAAAAAATTGGAGATCTCCATTCGGTTTCTCGCCCTTGGAGCATAGGAAACCCTGCAGAAGTAGTCAGGGAAAGAATTGTAGGAGCCAGAGGGGACAAGGACACCTGAGAACAGGCCCCACAGAATCAACTAAGCAGGGCTCCTGGGGCCTCACAGAGACTGAAGTAGCAATCACAGAGCCTGCGTGGGTCTGGGCTAGGTCCTCTGCAAATACGTTACGGTTGTTAGCTTGGTTTGTGGAACTTCTGACAGAACCACAGTGTCTCTGACTTTTTGCCTCCTCATGGGAACTTTTTGTCCTACTGAGTTGCTTCATCCAGCCTTGCTAATGAGGTTTGTGCCTAGTCTCCTTGTAACTTGTTAGCCTGTGTTTGGTCAATAGCCCTGGGAGGCCTGAACTTTTCTGAAGGGAAAGGAGGAGCAGTTGATCTGGAGAGAAGGGTGGGGGGGAGGCGAGTGGGGAGGAGTGGATGGAGAGACAACTGTGGTTGGGGTGTAATGTATAAGAAAAGGATTAAAAAGAATAAGTTGCAGCCTTATAACATGCATCAGACCTCCTGGAATCTAAACACTGTGGTGGCACAAAGGATTCCTTAAACAGTACACAGGAAAAGCTTAGAGATCTAACTACCTCAGTTCTGTTGCATTTATGTTTAGAAACATGTTTATTAAAATAAAACCTTTGGGTTTATTTTAGGGGGAGCGGTGGGAAGGACAGCAAATGGTTAACACTCTAACCTTGGACATACTGTTTGAGTGGAAGCAACCAATGTTTCAAATGGTACTGCTGGGGCCAAGTGTGGTGTCACGTGCCACCAATCCCAGCACACGGTAGCAAAGGCAGACAGATCTCTGAGTTCAAGACCAGCCTAGTCCAAATACCGAGTTCCAGGGTAGGCACAGCTACATAGACCCTGTGTCAAAAGCAACCAACTGGACTGTTGAAATACGGTAAACTGGACACGAGAAGGTTCTGTGGAAATTATATGTGAGTCCTCGATCTAGTGACCACAGAACATTGAATTAAACATGGTCTCCCTGAGACTGAGATGCTGGCACAAGCCAAGTCTGGATGAATTATAGTTTGTCTGATTGGCAAAGTGTGAC
Organism: Rhabdomys pumilio; assembly: GCA_030674055.1. Lineage (NCBI taxonomy): Eukaryota > Metazoa > Chordata > Mammalia > Rodentia > Muridae > Rhabdomys > Rhabdomys pumilio. The sequence goes on along the minus strand of JANHMN010000004.1, from coordinate 81,385,046 downwards.
AGCTTTCTGTGTATGTGACAAAGCTGAACTAGAACCTAGTTATTGATAACCTAGTTATTTACTCATCTGGGTTCCTCATCTGTGTGATGGGGTATTTTAAATAACCAGCATTTAAGGCTCTATGATATAAATTACTGAATTCATACGGCTCAAATGTAAGTAAGCATACATGATTTACATGGCTCTGAAGTCAACAGATTGCTTGCACATGGGCAAACTGTGGCTATTTTTAAAGCATACATAGTTGGTGAGTTTTAACCAGCACCTTAGTTTTAAAAGAATTTAAGATACCTTCAGCAGTTGTATGGTCTTAGGTCAGTGTAGTGTCATGTTGCTGGAGACTCCTCCTTGTTTGATTAGGGAATGGAGGGATTTGTCATTTTGCAGACTTTTTTATTAGTAGAATGGTAAAGTACGGGACAGAGGGTCAGATCATGGGCAGAGGCCTGCAGATCATGGGCAGAGGCGGGGCTAAAGGAATGTTTTAGGACACTGACATTTCAAAAACAAGCTGATGTTCTTAGAACTAAAAATTAAGATGCTTTGTAAACCCCTCATTGTGTATTTCCAGGGGGGCACAAACTTGCAGCAATCCTCCTGCCTTTACTTCCCAGGTGTGCACGATTCCAACTCTCTGGGTGACAAGTCTCTCTGGTGAAGAAGAAGCACTGCACAGATAGATGGTGTGCCTTCCTCTGGGGGACGGCCCTCTTGACCCTGGGTCGTGCTGGGAGGGTGTTCTACCCGATCAGCTGCTTTTCTCAAAATTAGACCATTCCTGTTGAACAGCAGGGAACAACACTGAGGTGTCTGGAGCAGTGAGTGTGTGCAGGCGTGATAGAGGGGCCCAGACGCCACATCCCTGCCTCCTGACTGACACACAGAATGGCATCATGTTACCCTGGCAAGTTCAAAGCCTTTATTTTGAATATCATTGCTTCGGTGGTAAGTGCTGTGCAGATATCTCACACAAATGTCTTAGTGTGGAACACTTTCAGTGGCTTAGAGGACCACAGATAGAAATATAACCTTGCTTCTCCTGAGCTGAATTCCACATTATTCTTTACTGTGAACACATAGCTTACAAAATGAATACAGGGTGGGGCTGGAGAGACAGATTAGTGCGTGAGAGAACTGGCTGCTCCTGAACAGTTTCCAAGTTTGATTCCCAGATCCCACATCAAGAGGCTCACAGCAACCTGTAACTCTTGCTGTAGGGGATCCTACCCCTTCTCTGCCTTCAAGCATTTTTACACACAAGCAGAAGCACAGGAAAACATACACATTTAAAAAAAAAAAACTATGAAGAGAATATAGGAAATTTCAACATCAAGATGCAAGATGCCATTTTTCATCTTTTAGATCAGAGGTTCTCAACCTGTGGGTTATGACCCCTTTGGTGGTCACATGACCCTTTTCTAAGGGTCACCTAAGACCATCAGAAGACAGATATTTACACTGATCCATAACAATAGCAAAATTACAGTTATGGAATAGCAATGACGACATCTTTATGGTTGGGGTCACCACAACATGCGGAACTGTATTAAAAGGTCACAGCATCAGGAAGGTTGAGAAGCATTGTCTTAGATAAAGAACAGCAATGCAGGCTGCAGAATAGTGGCAGTATAAGAACAGACACCCATCTTTCAGTGAGAAAATTGTCACTACACAGCATAAGATAGTGTACACATAAAATGCGTACGGCCTTTTGATCTTTTTTCAAATGAAAGATCGTTGCTGGCCTTAGTTCCAGCAAGGCAGGCAGGTCTCTGCGTTTGGGATCAGCCTTGTCTACAGAGTGAGTTCCACACAGTCATAACTACACAGAGAGACTTTCTGGGAAAAAAAATAAGAAAGTAAGAAAAAAGACACACACACACACACACACACACACACACACACACACACACACACACGGGGGCGGGGGGAGAATAGTCACTCCTGCCTCAGCCACTGAAGTCATGGGGTCTCAGGCGTGTGCTACCACGTTTGGGATAAATATTGGTTCTCTTTGACCCATCCTTTCTACTTTCCGAATGCTGCCTAGGAAGTAGAACAGAAAACCCAAGTTGTATAAAGTAAGTAAAGTTGTATCAAGTAATAGGGTAGTTGATTAATTATGATCCAGTTGTGCAATGCTATGGCTAAGAATAATTGCTTTAGGGCCTCTATATTTTAATAGTTTATATTCTCTTCTGTTGCTTTTTTACAATATCTCAGTTTTTCTTTATAAAACTCATTTTCCACTCTGTTATTTGACTGGGTGTCTTAGTTTTGGGTTCTTCAGGGAAACAGACTCTGAGATAAAGGTTTTCATGCTGGAAGTTCACTGGGGCCGGCCCTTCTAATTAGTACTTGTTATGGAATTTCGTAAACAGGTATTGGGCAAAAGGAGAAGCTGACCTGTGATGTAGGGCCATGAAGAAGACCTCAGATGACCCCAGAAGGAACTCCAGAGATGATCAATCTGACTGCCTCAATTTGAGGGGGTTGAGAGTGGGAAAAACCCTCACTGAATGGAGACTGGCTGTGGGTGTGTTTTGTGGGTGACTTTGTCCTGGATGGTTCTTAGGTCCAGAGAAAACTCAGCGGCTGGAAAATTGGCTACTTCAGCAACGAATCCTTTTTAAGTAGCAATTGGTTTAAGGGAAGTCTGGTATTCAACATAAGCCAGGGAGCCCATTTGAGCTTCCACTCCCTCCCCCATATGTCTAGACATGGTTAGAAGAAAGCATATTCCCCCAACCCCCAGCACTACTGAGTCTATCCACCTTGAAGATAAGGCCAACCCTCAGAGTTGAACCAGGAGATGAGAATTTGAGCCTTGAAGCTATTTTTAATTTTTTTAAATTATTATTCCTTAATCTTCTTTTACATTCCAGTCGTTATCCCCCTCTTAGTCTGCTGTCCGACTGTTCTTCATTCCATTCCTCTCTCTATCCCCCACTACCCCCCCCCAACGTCTCTAAGAGGATGTCCCCACCCTGCCACCACCACCCCACCAGATCTACCCCACTCCCTGGGGCCTCTAGTCTCTCAAAGGTTAGGTGCATCTTTTCCCACTGTGGTCAGACCAGGCAGTCCTCCGCTGTATGAGTGTTGGGGGGCCTCATATCAGCTGGTGTATGCTGCTTGGTTGGTGGCCCAGTGTCTGAGAAATCTAATGGGTCCAGTTGAGACCGCTGGTCTTCCTATGCGGTCGCCCTCTGCCTCAGCTTTCTCCAGCCCCTCCCTAATTTACCCAGAGACCCCTGTGGTTAAATTGGGGAGGGGCCTTGAAGTTATTTTTAAATAATTAAACCAATGCTTTAAAATCTCTGGGCTTTGAAGTTTAGCAAGCGCACCGACATTGCTTTTATGCATTACCCAGTTTAGTGAGTGCTGACAGATACCATGGTGTACAAGGATGGCGATATAGTTATTACACAGTAAGTGTAAAAAACAAAAACAAAAATTAAAAACCCTCAAGTTTTTACGTAATGATGATCTCAGTTTTGCAAAACAAATAAATGTGCACACACACACACACACACACACACACACACACACACACACACACAC
>JANHMN010000004.1:81355439-81370464 GCA_030674055.1 Rhabdomys pumilio | reverse complement strand
GGGTTACTATGGATTGTAATTTGTATATGTGTGTATGGGTTACTATAGACTGTAATTTGTATATGTGTGTATGGGGTTACTAAAGGTCATCAAACTAGAAAAGGGACCTGGAGGTTTTCATGGGGTGGGGATAAAATGATATGATACATGTGACATGAAAGCAGAAGGAAGTCTACTGACAACAGACGGAGCCGTTAGGAGGGGGCAAGGGCAGGCAGGGACGAGGGAGAGTGAAAACACCGAGGATTAGGAGGCCCTCTTTTAATAAAATACAGAACCTAAGTGTTCCCTCCCCTGGCCCTTCTCTGATCTTAGGAAGGAGGCTATGAAAAGAGAAGTTTTGAAACTTAACTTTCTCTTCTCCCACTACCTTTCATGACAAAGCTACATTCATATGCCTTATGAGCTCTTAACATTTTGTTAAGATGTTCAGGTCAATGCTGTAAGAAAGTATATAGAAATAAAGACATCATGACTAGAAGTGAGAAAACAAAATTGTCCCTTTTAAAAGGTAATATAATAAAATGTTCAAAACATTTGTCAAGTCAAAAACATCCATCAAAGAGAAGATAATAGGGGTTATTACCTAATAAAGGTAAGCAACTTGTAGAAAAGGTTTGTGTGTGTGTGTGTGTGTGTGTGTGTGTACATGTGTGTGTACATGTGTGTGTGCATGTGTGTACATGCATATGAAAGCTAGAGGACAAACTCAGGTGTTGTTCCTCCTCAGGTACCACTAATCCTGATTTGATCTGATTTTTTTAAGACAGAATCTCATACTGGCCTAGAGTTTACGGAATAAGCTGGGCTGGCCGACATCAAGCCCCTCGGACCCACCTGTTTCTGCCTCCCAAGTGCTGGGATTATGAACCATGGCCACAATGCCAGGCTTTTGTACATGGGTCTGGGTATCAAACTTAAGTCCTCATGATTGTACAGTAAGCACCACAGGGACTAAGCCGTCACCAGCCCTCTATCCTAACAAATGTTAGCCAAATAAATATGTGCACTTAACAGAGTCTGATCCTTCTCTTTAATCATGGCCATCTTCTGCTTTACTTAAGTTTGCTTTCTTTATTTTAAATTTCTTCTTTTTTTCTTATTTGTTTGTCTGTTTGTTTTGTAACAGGGTTTCTCTGTGTAGTCCTGGTTGTCTTGGAACTCACTATGTAGACCAGGCTAGCCTTGAACTCACAGAGATCCTCCTGCCTCTGCCTCCTGAGTGCTATTTTAAACTTTAGTTGACTGTATGGTTCATTTGATAACACAAGAATTAGGATTATTCTGTTATACCAAGTTTGATTTTCTTTTAAACCCAAAGTTAATGGAGAATATTAAGTATATCAATTAAAACTGAACATTTATTGAAGTCTGAGTATAGAGCTATCATTTTTTAATATTTTTATTATTTGTAATTATGTGTATGTGTTTGCATCTGCATGTGGGTCTGTCCAAGGAGGCCAGAGGTGTCAGATCCCCAGGAGCTGGAGTTACAGGTAGTGTGAGCTGCCCAAAGTGGGTCTGGGACCCGAATGTGGGTCCTCTGTAAGAGCTATTAGCCACTGTGCCTCTCTCCAGCCCACAGCTTTAGCTGCTAAAATCCTAACTGGAAGTAGTTGTATCAACTATTAGTGTTACCTGTTGGTGTCTCATAATCTCCCCAGTTAGATGAAGATACAGGGAGCCTTCTCTGTCCTAAGTAATTTCCAGCTCTTTGGCAGAAATTAAGGCCCTTGAATTCTCTTCGATTTACATTAGAATCAGAAACACAGAGTGAATCCCAACTGGGAACTGCTGGCAGTTCTCTCCAAAAAGTCTCTTTCGTCCCAGCATTTGTATTTCTGCATGTGATGTCTTCCAACTCGTCCCACAGATACTCTGGCTGATTACTGGAGAAACCATCTTTCTGAGAGTGCCATTTGTTGTAGGGAGTCTGCTCTGCTCCATAGCTTGGATTGAATGAGTAAGTCTGTTTTCTACAACTGTTTTTCTTAAAGTCCCAGTGAAGGTGGGATTGGGAGCTCTCTGGTAAAAAGACAGCGGTGGACACTTGCATGTTTCTGGTTCCTTTTGCATCAGGACAATTTAGAAAATCACGAGTGCCTCTCCTCTGAGAATCAGTTATTGGCATTATGGGTTCACAACTTACTTGTTTTAGGCCCAGAGAAAAGACATCTGACTCTGAATCACGTTGGCTGGGAAAGGTGGGCCACATGACTTTCTTTGATTCCGTACTCACTAGGAAAGGGTAATTCTGCACTGTGTCAGGGCCACAGCTGGAGTCTTCCCAGCAGCTCGGCTGACTGTGCGGTGCTGCAGATGGCAGCAGGCATGGGATTTCTCTTAGCTCCACAGAAGTGCTTGTGCCTTTCAGCACGGTCTCTTCCGAGTCTTCATAGGAATAATATTCACTGTGTTCGTGAATGATAGGAGCTGAACTCTGAGAAATAAAGAGATCAGTTTGATTCACATCTTCCTGAAGTGAAGAAATCTGAGAAGACTTTGTCATGGAGGGAGAACTAATCTTGAACAAGGAAGTGATGCTACAAAAATGCTGAAAAATTGAAAAAAAAGTAATAAGTCTAGAAAACAAAGATGATACATAGCTAAATTCATAGAGACAACACTGAGCCACTTACTAACATAAGAAATAATTAAATGCCATTAAAAGAGAACATTATAATTTGCACATTTTTAGCAGCTTGCAGTGGAATTTTACACTTTTTAGAGAAGTTTTAGTTTCACAACAAATACAATGGATTTTATTTTAGTTATTCAAATTATACATGAATACTATTCCTTGCTCAGAATTTTAAAATATCACCAATAACTCTAAAGCTCTCTTCCTTACTATGGTAGAAGTTCTTTTTTTTTTTCTTAAAGAAGTATTTATTTTATGTATATGAGTGCACTGTCGCTGTCTTCAGACATGCCAGAAGAGGAAACTGGATCCTATTACAGATGGTTGTGAGCCACCATGTGATTGCTGGGAATTGAACTCTGGACCTCTGGAAGAACAATCAGTGCTCTTAATGACTGAGCCGTCTCTTCAGCCCCGGTAGAGGTTCCCCTTCTTAGAAGGGGAAATAGAAATGTGTTAATTGAATATTTATGAATACAATGGTATTTCAAAATGCCTTGAAATGTGATAAACTGTGCTGAATTATCTATGGTAGCTTTAAAACCATAGATTGTAGTTGGCAGCTAATGACAATTCTGTATGAAAGCTAGTTCAAGTAAATTATTTCTTTCCTGTGTGAGATCCAAACAAAGCCAGAGCCCATCATTCAGAAATGCATGTGGTACAGATAGGAAGCTGGACTGGAAAGAGGGAGCCACAGGAGCTGTGGCTCTCACCCACCTTCAGTACTTTGCCTGGAACCTGGGGCAGGAGCTCCTGAAGCTCAGCAGGCGTTGCTATCAGGAGCCAGTGCAGGGATGGCGCTCTGTGTAACATGAGCTGAGCCACCAGTGGGTTAATACACGGAAAGTCAAGTAGGTTCATCTCCTCCTGGAAAACAGCGTGGCATCTCCTCAGTCAGGGTCTTTTGAGAGTGACCTACTTTAGTCTACAGACTGAAATGTTTGTCATGAATTTATAACTCAAGTTGGGGAGTGTGGGAAAATAAGCTATCAGTAAGGGATTCAGGTACTCATATCTGTCTGCTTCACAAATGCTTAAGTTATACATTTAGGAAAAGTGACCTTGGAAGGTGAAACCTCCACCCAGGATTTATCCAACCATTCATGAGGATCTTTCTTTGACGTCATTAAATTGTGGTCTGCAATTTGTCGAATTATTAAAGCAGTCTCTTCTACTCCAGGGGCAATTATAACCTAAAAAATAATTTTAATATGTTAGATTGCAGGAGACTATTAGGAAGCAAGATGCAGTATTCAGAAATAGTTTGAGATAAAAAGAAAAAAATCTGAGTAGTGAATTTTTATTCATCCTTATATATAATTTATTACTATATGTATGCCAAACACAAGATCTTTTATTTATGAGAATAACCAAATCAATTTTCTTTCTTTTCTTTTCCAAGAGTAGGTCTCTTTTTGGTTTTGTTTGTTTGTTTGTTTGTTTTGAGACAGGTTTCTCTATGTAGCCCTGGCTGTCCTGAGACTCACTCTGTAGACCAGGCTGGTCTAGAATTCATAGAGATCCTCCTGCCTGCCTCCCAAGTGCTGAGATTAAAAGTGTGCACCTCCACCTGGGAGCTAGAGAAGGTCTCTTTAAACAATTTTGGCTGTCCTAGAACTTGCTATGTTAACCAGATGGACTCAAACCTACAGAGATCTCCTGCCTCTGCCTCTTATGTGCTAGGTTAAAGGCATGTGCCACCATACCTGATCCCTTCTTTTTTTCAATATTGTATCCTATTGTTTAATTTTTGGAATTCATTTTGTCTTATTTTCATTTGGCATTTACTTATAAAGTCTTTTAAAATTTATTTAGTATTATATTTCATTTATAGAAGAATGAAGAATGATTTGAAAATCACTAGTAATATTTAATATTTCACTTTTGCTAGTAGTTAACTGAAAATAAGAATGAAAAGTACAGTGTGATAGTTTTCAAAAACAATTTTTTTGTTTGTTTGTTTTTCAAGATAGGGTTTCTCAGTGTAGCCCTGGCTGTCATAGAGCTCACTCTGTAGACCAGGCTGGTCTTAAACTCAGAATCCACCTGCCTCTGCCTCCCAAGTGCTGGGATTAAAGGCGTGCGCCACTACTGCCCGCTTCAAAAACAGTCTTAAACATGAGAAATACTTACAAATTAATGTGTTATTGTGATAAAAAATAAAACATAAGCCCTGCTTATAGGAGCATACCTAGTATCTAAATCTGGATAAGGGTTCCTGTTTGGGGAAATCACGGGCTCCAGGGGCAAACCTACTATTATTGTTTTGCTAAGTGGATATAATATCAAACTCAACTCCAAATTAATATGCCCAGAGATTAGTGCAGCTCAGGCCTCATCAGAGAAGCTGTGGTAGTTGGAGCTCCTCAGCTGGAGTGGGTGGTTGTGAGCCTCTCTCTGCCCTGTGCTGGAACGTTCACTGGCCTGACAGCTGCCCCTCTACTATAAACCCTGAGCCTTTTGGTAGGTGTGACACAGAAGTCCCACTTGTGGCTCCACAGACACTTCTCTGCAGTCGTGTTTCTGCATTAACTATGGTTCACTGCACAGATAAGCTTCTCTTTTATTTTAAGAGAATGTCCTTAGACTTTCTGGTACTTCTTTTATGACTAAGATGTCTGGGAACAAAAAGGTACTAATAATTTATACTGATGTTCTCTAAGAGACAAAAGCCATGGTAACTAAATAAAGTGACAAGACATTCTAACACATACATAATACGTATGGGCTGAGGAGTCCCTGGCTGGTTTTGGTTTTGAGTCAGGGTCTCAAGTAGTCCAAGCTATCCTTCAACTCCATATGTAGCCAAAGGTAACCTTGAACTTCTGATCCTCCTGCTTCCACCTCCAAAGTGCAGTAGCATTATAGGTACGCCCTGCTATGTTTCATGTGGTACTGAAGGCTGAGCCCATGCCTTGTGCATGCTGGGCAAGCACTCTACCCATGAGTATGCTAGCTTTCTCAAACATATTTTAATAATGGCATCAAGTCAGAAGAGTGAGATGCCTCAGCATATTAATGACATACTAACAAAGTAATAACAAATTGGCAATGATTACATCTTAAAGTTTATAAAACAAAACAAATGAACAAACAAAATGGACTACTCTTAGGACGAACCTGAAAAGTCTTTGGAGTACTTTTTATCTGGGCAGAAGCAGACTTTGGTTTGGAATGGATTGCCTATGTAGTACTCCTATTTTACCCTCAATGCCTTCTCTGGACTGTATCCTTGTATCTGAACACAGTGCCACTTTACTGATATCAAATTTTACATATAATTAGTTACCACATGCTGGGAAAAGGCTAACCAAGCAGAAGATCCTCACTTGAATATTTATTTAATTAAATTTATTTAATTTTATTTAAATCCTCATTTATTTATTTAAAGATAACTTTTCTAAGGATTTTACTTTTGTGTGTAGTATCCATCATGAGATTGAAGTTATCAAAAAGATCTTTCTTGATATTCTTAACAGGTTATGATTTGACTTAACTCTATTTAGTAGATGCTTGTTAAATATATTTTCTTTGTATGAAGCACTGCACAAGATGCCACAGGTTTACAAAGGACTTAGATCTTACCTTTCAGAGTAAGCACCCCTTTAATCCCAGCACTTCAGAAGTAGGTTTTGGAGAGCTTTGAGGGCTGCCTTCTAGGAATTTCATAGGAATTTGACTTTGGGCTAGGACTCGGAAGTAGGCTCAAGATGAATACAGCTGAGGAATGTGTTCTTTGTATCTTTTTTTTTTTCTTTAAGGTTTATTTATTTTATGTATATGAGTACCCTGTAGCTGTCTTCAGACACACCAGAAGAGGGCATCCGATCCCATTACAGATGGTTGTGAGCCACCATGTGGTTGCTAGGAATTAAACTCAAGACCTCTGGAAGAGCAGTCAGTGCTCTTAACCCTTGAGCCATCTCTCCAGCCCCTGTGTTCTTTGTATCTTGATGGGTCTTGTTAAGACCCTGAGTATAGATCGTAGCATGGGACCTTGGTCTATGCTTTGTTTGTTCCTTGACTACTTAGGACTGACCACATTCTTCGTATGTACCTAGAATGATATAAAAGCAGACTGGAAAAACAAACCTGCTTCAGCCTCAGCACTGACTGGGATCATGCTATAATGTCGTCTAACTGTCCTTTTCTTTGCTCTCTCCCTTGAGACCCGATTGACTGACTGAGCTGGCTTGGTCAGTGGGTGGGTCTTTTGAGTTCAAGACCATCCAGAACTATGCTACACAGTAACTCTGTCTCAAAAACAAAAGTAGAACAAAAGAAAACACCAGCAATGAACTGTTACACCCCAATAAAAGTATAAGGAGCAATGGGAGAGGGCTGGGAGATTACTGAAGGTATGTCTGGGACAGGTTTGCTCACAGAGGCAGTGTTCAAAACCTAGCTCTAAGAGATAGGCAGCAGGATTCCTGGGGGAAGAAAGGCCAGATGACACTTCTTTACTGACTGAGTATGACTGGGTCAGGGTTTATGAAGCAAATGATTCCTTAGGAAGTAAATTCTGAATCCACCTAAATTTGACTCTATTCTGAATAAAGCAGGAAGACATGGAAGGTATGTGAGCAAGAGAACTTAACTGTGAGTACTTATCAATAGCCTTCTACTTGGCACTGTGCTCGGATATAGAGTGCTGGGACTCAGAACCTACTGTCTAGAGAATGGATTCCTCCAGCTGCATCTTAGCGATGGCATTGGTGTCTGTATACAACGGAGTGAGAGAAGGAAGAAAAGGTGATCTCTTAGGAAGGCATTTTAAAAATCTGCATCAGAGTGATGAATGCCTGAATGTAGAGAAGCAGAGGTGGGAGCGGAAGACTCCAGAGATACCACAGCCATACAAAGAGGGCCGTGCCACTCAACATGTGGAGATTTCCAACTGGCTGACAGAATATAGGTGCAGACCTTAAACATCAGAAGGTTAAAAACTGTACTCAGGCTGTAGGAATATCTGAGTTCTAAAATGAAGGAAGTGGAAATGATATCAGAAAAGTAACAAGCCCTGAACTCAGACAAAGGCCTGCATTTAGAGTGGGACACTAAGAAAAGGCCAGACAAGGAGCTTCCCAGGGCATACGACCCTACCAAAGGAGACTGCCATCTGTAGCAGATAGAAACTTGGTATAGCTTTCATAAATAACTTGTTTTGGTCAAAGGATATTTATTTTTTTTTTTTTATATCTTGACTTAGTTTTTTAAAGTTCTAATTATGGCTTGATTTTAAATGACCTAAAAGCTTCTCTATTGTTTTGGTTTTTGAGACAGTCTCACTATATAGCTCCCTAGCTGGCTTTGAACTCACCATCTTTCTGTCTCCTGAGTGCTGAGATCACAGGCGCATGCACCATACCAGGCTTAAAGCTTTTGTCACTTATTTGCTTTCTGTGTATTCATGTGTGTGTGTGTAAACAAATACACATAAACACTTTTAAAGACAAGCTCAAAGGTAAATCTATTTCATACTTTGATCCTGACCTTTATTGACTCTTAAGGAACTGTGTCTGTTTGATATTTCTTTTCACTGGGCACCTGTGTTCAAATGTTACTTTAGTTTATGAACCAAACATATAAATATATAGGAAGGTAATACCTTTACATCCAGTTCTTCAGATTTAAGGCCTGAGGAAACCAAAGCTGCATAAATCTGTGCGAGGTGATGAAGTGTCTTTTCTGTAAGATGGTACCTAAGAAGAATTTTATTTTTATATGTTTATTTATTGGATATTTTATTGCAAGCATGTCCATCTCTCTTTGCACTTACTCTACACTCTCTGGAAAAGACACTTCCACCTCCTGTCTTTATCCATGCCATTAAACCTAGGGATGTGAGGCTGTGTGTGGAGGGAGATGAGGGGTAAGGAGAGAAATCCAGCCCCTTCCATTCTTATCTCCAGGGATGACTGCATGAACTAAAGTTAGACACATAGAATACTCCATTTCGGGGTCAAAGAGCAGGATACCACCATGTACACCTTTCCCCTTCAGTAGTTACCAGCCAGGGCCATGCTGACTGTTGTCCTCTGAGAGCGTGGTTCTACTTTTACCCACTCACTGTGATTATTCTAAGCAGCAGTGAGGTGACTGACAGCTGATCACTAAGAACTCCAAGGCAACTAGGCTTCTTCCTCCATGTTGTTTAACAATATTCCTGGGGAGATGTGGGCAAATATCTATCTGTTCCAGGTAGGGATTCAGTGATAGACCAAAGTAAGGAGACCACAAGACTCAAATGTGGTAAACCACATGCTTTATTGTGGTTACATACAGGACTATGGGTGAGGGTTTATGTGCAAGAGCAGAAATGACTCAAAGACAGCCCTGTCAACAAAGTCGACCCCAGCACCTCAGAAAAGCTGGGAGCCTGGAGCTCACTGCAGTCTGCAGACAGCTCAATATGGTTGGAGCATGCTTTCTCCAGTTAGTTCGGTTGGTCTGAGCCTCTTCAGGAAACTCAGCTGTCTCTGCTTTTTTTCAGACAGCTTGGCTGATTTGCCTCTTCCAGGCAGCTTGGGTGGTCTGAGCCTCTTCCAACTGAGCTGCCTGGAAAAGACACTCTGCAACCTGCCAAGCTGCCTGTGAGCTGTGCAGTGAGTTACAGGTTTGCAGCTTTGGTGAGCCATCCCCCATACTGGGTGGGCTTTTGGTGATGTTGATTCATTTCTGCTCCTACAGTTAACCCTTCACCCACACTCCTGTACATAACCTAATAAACTCTGGTCCACCAGGCTGGACTGTAGCTTTACTTTGCCATTGGCTCCCCACCTAGGGGAAGTAGACATGTTTGCATCTCCCTATGAATGGTGTCACACAACACCTAAAGTTTTTCCACAGAGTAATAGGTTGATAAAGTAACTTACTTTGACCAAGCTGTTTGTACAAATATGAATTCTGTTGAACACTTTTTTTACCTTCTAAGAATTGGAAACTCCAACTTGTGCTAAGCCCTTAACCCTGGTCATATGTCTCTATTAAGCTTCCTGGTTGGACAAAGGTTTGTAAGTACTGTCACAAAGTGACAGTTGCTGAGAAAATTAAGCAAGCTGAGTAAACTAGGAAAAGACTCTTATATTCCTCTGAACTTTGTCCAGTGAGCTTCCTCTCCTGTTAATTTTGCATTATAGGTTGCTTACATTGGACTATAATAAATCATAGCCTCGAGCACAACTATATCTGGCAAACAGCAAACCAAAGGGTATTCTTAGGCTCACTGAGCTCTTCCTTGTACAGAAACTATAGGCTTGAACAACTAAAATAGTTCAAATAATTTTTCTGCATTTTCAATTTCTCTCATTTGGTCAGCTTATTGATATACTACTTAAAGGATACAATTACCTAATGATATAAAACTATGAAACTTAAAATTCTGAAAATATATTTTATGATAGCATAAATAAATTATCATATTACATATTCAGATAAAATAAAGCTACCTAAGAATTTTTACATGATAGGTAAAGACAGGTTGGGATCTTCTGCTATTCTCCCTGTATTTCAATTGATCCACAAAACTATATTTAAACAGCAATCTAAAAACAACCTTAGAAAACTTGTAAATAAGTAATTTATGGAAAAAATTGCCAAGCTTTGGATGAAGCTTAAAAATGATTTATAAGTAGCACTAAAGCATAAAGTGTCTCACAGGCCTTATTAGTCTTCAGAATGACAGTGTTAAAGCACAGACCACAGCTTCTATTTTGTAGGTCAGAGGGAAAGGGATAAATGATTTGCTGTTTGTTAACAGAGAAGGAGTTAAGAGCCAAGGCATTTAGACTCTTAGACTCCAGTATGTGTCTGTTCTCATAAGATATCAATTATTCAGAAACCAGAATAGCACCAAGAGAAAAAAAAGTGGTGGTGGCATATACCTTTAATCCCAGCACTTGGGAGGCCAAGGCAGGGGATCTCCCCTGCCACCCTGATCTACAGAGCAAGTTCCAGGGCAGCCAGGGATACACAGAGAAACTTTGTCTCAAAAAACAAACAAACAAAAAACAAAAAATAGCATCAAGAAAGTGAGAAAAAAATCACAGGCAGTGTCAAATATATTGATACCTTCTTTATAGACCAATTTAAAGAACTTCTAAAGTCTACAGTGAGTTTAGATAGGATGTGGTACTTACAGGGATACAAGTGAGTAAAACTGGTTAGCAATTTGGTAGGAAACATGACTCACTCAATGACCAACATCTGAGCATCTAACAGACAAAAGCTTTAGAACAAGTACTCCAAAGAACCAACAGAGGAGAAGAAACAGAGAGCTAAGCAGTTCACAGGATGGAAAGGGTACATGAGGGAGTTCTGAGGAGATGGAGGAGAAAACACAGTAAGTGCCTGGGGACAGGTCCTAAAGGCCTGAGTGCAGTTTCTCTCTAGGAAACAGTTGAAGAAGAGCACCTGGCTAATGGAAGGCAGGGAAGTCCACTTTGGAATCCAGCTAGGTTCTATCCCCAGCACCTCAAACATGGCCACAATGTGTATTGTATTCAGTAGGTAACTAGGAGCTCATTAAAGGTTCTCTGTATGTTTGCTTGTGTGTGTGTGTGTGTGTGTGTACGTACAATGTTTGTGTGTATGCACATGCATATGGAGCCAGAAGTTAATGACCTTTTCTTTTCCTCATTCCCCTCCTTCTTTATTTTTTGGAGACAAGGTTTCACATGTAGGCCTGGCTGGTCTGGGACTTTCTATGTAGATTAGGCTGGCCTTAAATTCACAAAGATCTGCCAGCTTCTGACTGGGATTAATTGTTCTCAACTGTGCTGTAGAGCCACAAGTGAATATCTCACGTGTCACTTCTCAGGTGCCATCTCTATTGTTTTGTAGTTATAGGCTCTGTAACTGTCCTGGAACTTGCACGAGGCTAGGCTGGTGGCCAGTGAACAACAGAGACCCACCTGGTCTTGCCTCCCTAACATTAGGATTAAAATGCAGACCACCATGCCCAACATTTTTCTTCAACATAGGCTCTGGGATTTAAACCTAGGTCTTTATATTTGAAGTCAGTTTCTTGTGCTTTACTGACTCAGTTGTCTTCCCAGCCCCTCAGTAAAGGTTTTTCATATAAGCAGGATAAGCACATCTTGGCTTTAGGGACATCAATTGAGTATATGACACACCACTTAAAGGAACACTGAGGTTATGTGGAGACAGAAAAACAACTGGTCAAGATGTTTTGTCAACAATTTATTACGGGGATTTCATATAATCCTCAAGGACAAGGTATTGTGGAAGAGGCCCATGGAACTTTAAAAAGATTGGTGAGACATACTGTTGCTCAGACAAAGAATGATGCCGACCTGTGAGCTTGCTGAGTGTCCTGACAAGGGTGACTGGGGAGCTGTAATGGACATATGTTCCTGACCCACCTTTGCTTGAGTATATCCCAGATGGGACAAGCTGCCTTGCCTCAAGATTTTAGACCTTGTGGGATAGAGAATCGAAAAGAGAAATTGTGTTTCTTGTATTCTTCTTAAAGATGAATAGCTATTAGGACTCAATCATGTACTGGTCTAGAAATCAATCCAATATGGGAAATAACAGTCTACTTTTGGAAGACTGGATCTGGACATTGTCAGAGACATATTTGGAAGCTAGCTGTAGCTTGCTGTGATGTTAGGGTAGCAAGAGATAATGTTGGGACAGGATCTGGATTTCAAACAAGGGTTAGTACATGCTTTAAGGCTCTTTTTATTGTCAAGCTAAAATTGGTTTTGTTTCTTCTACAGTATTCATTGTAAGTTGCATTGACTGTATAATTTCCAATTATGCTACTGTGTTGAAACCTGGCATATCTGTTATGGGGGTCTATCAACCAGCTTTTGTCTCACTGCCCTGAGTATTAGAAAACCTTGATTCTCTGAAAAAAGCTTGAAAGTGCTAGAAGAAGTGAGTTAGGGTTTAAGTAGAAGCAAGAGAGTAGTGGGCTTGATTATTGCTGGTGTAACAGCTGTAATTCCATTAATTGCTAGCACCACTGCTTCTGCAATAGCATTGACACAATGAGTTAAGACAACTATTTTTGTTAATCATCTAGCAAAAAAAATTGTTACTAATGTATTGAGTATACAAAAGGATTTATATAGGTATCTGGAACAACGAATGATGCTCTATAACCCATTCAAATTATCTGAAGGAGGTTCAGGGTTCAAGAGTTAGGAGCCATCCCAAATGTCATGACAAATATCATTGGAGTAGTGTTACTTTTGAAATTTACAATGATTGTCATTATAATTAGAAAAAAAGTTTAAAAACACCTGTAGGATATTTGGCATAATCCTAACACCTCTTTAGTTGTGTTAACTTTGCACAGTGAGATTATGAATTTAAAGAATGCTGCCTTGTTGACCTTTGATGCTGCAGATAATACTGATAAAATTATCCATGGCCTGAGCTCAGTATTTCCATTTTGGTCAAACCTCAGAAATGGCATATATAGCTTGATCAGGATAGCCCTTTTTTTCCTGGGAATACTTTTATTCCTGCCCATTGTGTTAAAGTTTATCTTTAACAACATCAACATGTTGGCAGCCAAAGTACATGGCTTAAACCTGAAAATGGACCCCCAGACAGAGTTATTAAATTAACAGGCTGGCAAGCCAAGAACTGGTAAGATTCTGCACAGAGCCTTACCAACCTAAGACAGAAATTCATTGCCTCTGATAATACATAGTTCATGACAGGTAAGGAAGGCATTCTTATCAGAATGACCTAAGGCAGGCTCAGTCTTGTTAATGAAATAAAAAAGGGGAAGAGGTGGAGAGTGTTTGGGGCTGCTTGGCAGGAATATGACATTGGACAAGGACAAGGAAGTAGGCTTCAAGCAGGAATCTGACATTAGACTAGAACAAAGAAGTAATTTCAGGTAGGAATCTAAATTGTAGGCTAGAACAAAGAAGTAATCTCAGGCAGGAATCTAAATATTAGGCTAGAACAAAGAAGTAATTTCAGACAGAAATCTAAATTTTAGGCTAGAATAAGGAAGTAGGCGTCAGACATGAAAATGACCTTGGGCTAGGATAGGGAAGTAGGATCAGATACTTTGGTCATCCTGATAAGCCCTTAGAAATGGTGTTCACGGGAGAGTTCAAGTAACTGGGTTTAATGCCTTGCTTTTTCTTTGACTATATGTGTTTATTGTCTTGCTTGTTCCTTGACTATTTGCATCTATTGTATTGCTAGACCCTCAACCTAGAACTGACCTTAATACATGCGTGTAATCAAAATGGTATAAAAGCATAAAGGAAGAGGAGGAATAGGATAGAAGGTTCTAGGGAGGGAAAATGGGAAAATGGAATGACATCTGTATTGTAAATAAATAAAATATCCAATTAAAAAAAAGAAAAACAGCTGGTAGTGAAATAAAATCTAAGCTAAGGTACTTGTGCTATAAATACAAGGTAACTGGATAGGAGGCAATACCAAAACTTGCTAAAGGACAGACAAGAAGGAATGTAGGTTTGAAGGGGACAGAGAATATAGTCAGCTCATATCTGAACATGTTAACTTTGAGAGTTTGTGGAATATTAGGATAGAAATATTTGATAAAAAAATTAGAGATTTTGGCTGGAGAGATGGCTCAGTGATTAAGAGCACTGACTGCTCTTCTAGAGGTCCTGAGTTCAATCCCAAGCAACCATATGGTGGCTCACAACCATCTGTAATGGGATACTATATCCTCTTCTGATGTGTTTGAAGACAATGACAGTGCACTCATATAAATAAAATAAATAAAAACCTTTAAAAAAGGAATTAGAGATTTAGTGGGGCATGGTGGCACATGGTTTTAATCCCAGCTCTTGGGAGGCAGAGGTAGGCAGATCTAGCCTGGTCTACAGAGTGAGTTCCAGGACAGCCAGAGTTACACAGTGAAACACTTTTTTGAAAAAAAAAAAAATAGAGATTTATGCCAGGAATTCCCCAGAAAGACCACAGATGTAACAATTGTATAACAACAGGTACTGAAGAAAGCTGTAGTAGAGAAGATGTATAATGGATAGAATGAACAGGACAGAAGAGAAAGAACTCAACAAATATAATAATACTTGAGAAAGAACTCAAATATATTGAGAGACTGACACAAAGAAGATATAAAGCCAGGGGAAAGTTCTCAGAAAGGTGGACAGTCAAAGCCCCTGGAGGGGCAGGAACTGGAGAATTTGGAGCAGCACACAACTGATAACAGACAA
The DNA here is from genome assembly GCA_030674055.1 of Rhabdomys pumilio. Lineage (NCBI taxonomy): Eukaryota > Metazoa > Chordata > Mammalia > Rodentia > Muridae > Rhabdomys > Rhabdomys pumilio. Next base: position 81,355,617 of record JANHMN010000004.1, on the reverse strand, counting down.
ATGCTTCAGAGCAGTGAAAGATAAAAGAATTGACATTCATGAGACAGTGACCTCCACAAGCAAAGACTGCTACAGAGGTGTGTGGGGGGGGACAGTGACCTCCACAAGCAAAGACTGCTACAGAGGTGTGTGTGGGGGGACAGTGACCTCCACAAGCAAAGACTGGTACAGAGGTGGG
>JANHMN010000004.1:81333563-81352681 GCA_030674055.1 Rhabdomys pumilio | reverse complement strand
TACTATGGTACGGACATGCGTGTCAGCACTCCTGTATACTATGGTACAGACATGCGTGTCAGCATTCCTGTATACTATGGTCCACTAGTTTTGAATTGAAAACACTCAATGTTGGTGTAAAACTAATAACCTGGAAACCCAGCCATCCACTTAGAACTCCATAATCCTGTTTCCATGCTGTTTTTAAGCAAAAATTCTCATTCTCTATTTTACAAGTGGCTCAAATATTTGAACATGTAATTTACAGAAAAATAGCACATAAGATGTCTATATGTGTTGGTAACAAGAGAAATTTAAGTAAAATGCAAATTTAAAGAAAAATTAAATTTTATTTTGCTCATAAAGTAAATATCATAAAAGATGTTCAATAATTAGAGTTTGGGGATTAGAAATATAAATTAATGTACTCTTTGGAAAGTAGTTCTTGTATATTCTAGTCTTGGGTCAGAAAGACTAAACTAGAACACATGTGGGACATACTATTTAGCTGATCAGAACATACACACATAAAACCAACAACTAAAAAGCAGTGCCTTACTTAGACTCCAGCAGCCGGAGTATTTCTGGAGTATTAAGAAGTCCTTCAGATGCAAAAAATACGTATGGAATCGGAATTTTCAAGAGAAACCCACCAAATGGATCCAGCAAGGTGCTTCCTAAGTAGAGAAGTAAATGTTTACTTTCTCTCCTGCCAGACCTTTTCATTTAACAGCAGTAATGCAGGTGTACGTTAAGGAAGTTATACGGACACAGTATTTACTTTCTGAATAGCAATCAGAAAAAAGGAAAGTCTTTCTGTGAAAAGGACGCTGGCTTGTCTCCTTACTCTGCAGAGCTGTGTCTGGAACAGCGACTTTAAAGGCCAGGAAAGGCACGTCCAACTGTTGGCAGTGTCCGGCCCAGCAAGAGTGCCCCACATAGTTGTACTCCACCACCAGTGAGAAGCTGCTCCAGGGAAAATGCGCTCCGATACTGTGATTGTGCACAACCACACAGGTATGTGTACTGGAGACAAAAGAGGCCAAAACAAGAATCACACTCCTGCCACTCCTTAGCTGGGGCAGTAAAGATGCTCACCTGACCTCTGCCTACTCAACTGGAAAAACATCAGCACACTTGCTGCTTATTTCCTTTGACTGTGTTTATCTCATTTTATCTTTCTTTTGTTCTTGTTGTTTTGGCTTTGGATGTTGAGACAGGGCACATAGCTCTGGCTGTCTGGAACTCGCTATGTAGATCAGGCTGGCCTCAAACTCACAGATCTGCCCGTCTCTGCCTCTGGAGTGCTGAGGTTAAAGGCATACACTACCATTTTATCTTTTTTCTGATGATCATATTTTTAAAAAATACCAGAACATACAATATTTCATATGCTCATATCCCAAAAATAACTCTTTTTTTTTTTAAACCCAAGTACTATCAATAATAGGTGTCAACATGAAAAATCTGCCTCTGGGCTGGAGAGATGGCTCAGTAGTTAAGAGCACTGACTGATCTTCCAGAGATCCTGAGTTCAATTCTCAGCAACCACATGACTCACAACCATCTGTAATGGGATCCGATGCCCTCTTCTGGTGTGTCTGAAGAAAGGGACAGTGTATTCATATACATAAAATAAGTAAATAAATAAATAAATATAAATAAATAAATAAATAAATAAATAAGAAAAATCTGCCTCACCTCACCAATGTAAAATCTTAGTGTTGAAAATTTCCATACGAGGGTATTTTCTGACAATGGCCAGGTGGAATTGTTTCTTCTCCCTAAGCCTCATGAGTGTTTAACAAAGGGAAAGGCGATGGACACAGCAGTGTAAGCATTACCTTCTCACCATCTTCATGTGAGACAGCACTACTGTAACTAAACCCTCTACTACTTTCTATCCAGATCAATCTAAAGCCAAACGTGCGTGTGCTGGGGCTGAAGAGATGACCCAGCAGTTAAGAGCACTGGATGCTCTTCCTGAGGTCCTGAGTTCAATTCCCAGCACCCACATGGTGGCTCACAATCATCTGTAATGGGATCTGATGCCCTCCTTTGGCATATACCAGATATACACAAAGAATATTCATACATACATAAATAAAAATTAAAAAGTGTTTATGCTAGTTTTTGTGAGCTTCTATTTTATTTATATTTCTTTTCATTATTTGGATCTCAATACTAGAAATAATTTCTATGTGAAATAAGGCAAAATAAAGACATTTTAAAATACAATACTAGGCCTATTATTAATTAGCAGGCCTTCCGGAGGACAAAGGCCTTCCTGAGGACAAGCCACACCAAGAAACTGAAGAAAAAGCCTGGCAGTGGTTGCGCACGCCTTTAATCCCAGCACTTGGGAGGCAGAGGCAGGCGGATTTCTGAGTTCGAGGCCAGCCTGGTCTACAGTGTGAGTTCCAGGACAGTGAGGGCTACATAGTGAAACCCTGTCTTGAAAAAACAAAACAAAACAGAAAAGAAAAGAAAAGAAAAGAAAAGAAAAGAAAAGAAAAGAAAAGAAACTGAAGAAAAACTAGGCTGTTTTAAAATATTTTTTCTCTTCCTCTTGTTTCCCTTCCTGTCTCTTCTCTTCCCTAGCCCTCCCCACCATGCCCTTGCCCCTGCCACCCCCACAGGGCTTCTCTGTGGGGCCCTAGCTGACCCCCTGCCTCTGCCTGCTGAGTGCTGAGCACCCAGTTTTGTTTCTGTTCTAACAACAATGATGGTAATTTGGGGATATTAAAATAAGATTGAACCAAATCTCTGGATGCTTACGTTACTAAATATACAAGGCCATGTTGAGAGTTAAAATGTTCTGTGTAAGGCATTTTTCATGAAGAGAGTAAAGTTGTGGATTTCAGATTTCCTTAACCTGAACTCTGGGCGCAATCAGCCTGTGAGCACTCCTGGCCTGTGAGCACCCCTCTGGCCTGTGAGCACCCCTCTGGCCTGTGAGCACCCCTCTGGCCTGTGAGCACCCCTCTGGCCTGTGAGCACCCCTCTGACCTGTGAGCACCCCTCTGACCTGTGAGCACCCCTCTGGCCTGTGAGCACCCCTCTGGCCTGTGAGCACCCCTGGCCTGTGAGCACCCCTGGCCTGTGAGCACCCCTGGCCTGTGAGCACCCCTGACCTGTGAGCACCCCTGGCCTGTGAGCACCCCTGGTCTGTGAGCACCCCTGGCCTGTGAGCACCCCTGGCCTGTGAGCACCCCTGGCCTGTGAGCACTCCTGACCTGTGAGCACCCTACCACTGAGCTATAGCTGCAGCCCAGACGCCACGGGAACCTTCTCTTTCCTGAGGGTCTATGCTGTACATTTAAAAAAATACAACCTTACCCTTTTAAAACACTGCTAGTTTCCAGAAAATCTTTTCTTTCATTTGAACGTAAAACAGTCATTTTTAAACCTGTTTGGGGAAAAAAGGGAGTTTTCTTTCAACAAGATACTTCTTTTTCAGTTTTGTTTATAATTTTTTTTACAGTGTTACTCTCATTAAAATTAACTAAAAATTTGAAAACAAGGAAATTACTTGAAATATGATTTTCCACATTATATTCCTAAGTCTACTATCAGAAAGCTTAAAACTTAAGCAATATTTCTGGTGGTATACACAGAGATCATAACAATGTAAATTTTTATGCCACACGAAAGTGGTCAAACATTTAATCTTAAAACAGCCATATTAAACACTCATTACTTGTGCATTTACTCTTATTTTGCCCCAAATCATAATAGATTCTTATCTTTTTCTCTAGCCAAAAAAATGTAAGTATATAACAAAATCAGCAAGGGAGTGTATGTCAATGTGATATGAATGTGTGTGTGTGTGTGTGTGTGTGTGTGTGTGTGTGTGTGTGTACATTTGCCTATTGACTATATAAGAAACGCAACACTTACTGGGCAACAGCCATTCATGATTTTTAATTTTAACTTAAATTTCTTATTAGTGTTTATAAACAAAATATAAATTTCAAACATCCTTACAGCCATCAGCTTATTTCTGGTTGGCATAACTAATTAAGGAACAATTAAACCAAGCCTAAATTAATTCTGTATCCTATTAGTGTACTTCAGTAAATTGTAAAGCTCACAGTTTCTATACAATAACAGCACAGTATTGTTAAGCATTATGTGTAGTATTTCTCGATAACACATAGCTTTGATAACAGTAAGGATGAGTACTATTTCCTTATATGGTTCACAAGGTAACTCATATCATCTAAAGTCTAAGTGAGTGCATAATCAGTGACATGGTGAGTGCTTTACTGAGTCTCTAAACATGTGAAAGATGAAAACAGGTTTTTCCCTATCATTAATTAGACATACACATATACCACACACACACACACACACACACACACACACACACACACACACACAGACATGCATGCACATGCCTAACCAGCTCTTGGCTAAGGATAGTTGTCAGTCTGAAAAATTAAAAACATTTTGAGTTTGTATATTCAAGTTTTTGTGTCAGCAGGCAATGCTGAAATGAAGACTAAAAGCAATTGAGTGTTTAGCCTGAAACCCAGGTAAGAGCTGCAACTGTCAATCATCTTAAATGATGTCAAAGGAGTAGGTGCTCCATCACACAGGCCTAGGTGTTCTTCCCTACGGAGCAGAACATCTCCTCTCTTCCACATGACATGCTAATATTATGCAGCACTTTCCTGATGTATTTATTGAGTGTGTGTGGAGGGGTCAGAAGACAACTTTCAGGAGTTGGTTTTCTCCTTCTACCATGTAGGTAGGAGTGAGTTTACACACATACACATACACACATACAAATAAGGAAAATAATCTGCTTTCATATAAGAGGGCTACAGAGGAAGCAAAGACTTGTGGGAGAAAATAACGTTTCAGCTATGGTGTGATAGAGACTGCACACAGGCAGTGGGTTCCAAAGCTCAAAGTAGGAAGGACTGACAGACGCGGCACCAGGGAGCAGAGCTGAAGTATACACTGACTGAGAAAACTGGGTTCGATTCCAGCTCCTCAATAACTACCTATAAGACCTTTAAAAATTCTTTACGAATTTTTTCTTTGTTTATAAAACTGAGTTGTAAGCAGGCAGTACTAATGTAACAACTAGGGAGTAATCTAAAAAAACCATGTCTTAATGAAATTACATTCTTAATAAAAATACATATAAATACATTATAGATATATTGTAGACCTATAGTTTACATTGATTTAAAAATTGTCAGCTAAATCCTGATGAATGTTTGAGCAACTGGAGAATGAAACCATTGGAGAACCCCACTGAGTCCTAGATTTTCAGAAGACAAATTTATAGTATTTTAATGTCAGTGCCAGTTAGATAAATACATTTTTATAACTTAAAACATTTACTAAATGAAGTACAAGATAAATATCCCTACCTTCTATTTTCTTAAGGGTTTTAATAAGCAAATGCTTTTCTCCATCTGAGTCCATTCTTATTATAATCAGTACCTAGTCAAAAATAAGAATTCCACATATATTGCTCAATGATCATTCTCTCGTCTGTATTTTTTTGTGATGCTGAAGATCAAACCTAGGGCCTTATACATGCAGGCAAGTGCTCTAGACTCAGGTATGCCCCTAACTGGATTATTCTTTTCCACAGTTTTGCTACAGTGATCAAACTAGCAACATTAACTGGTCAGATAAACATAACATCAAGGAGACTGGAGTTGCCAGCTGTGGTAGCCTGTGATTCCAGAAATCAGGAGGCCTGAGTAGGAGAACCAGAAGGGCAAGGCCAGCTTCTGTTGCACAGAGAACCAACCCTGTCTCACAAACAGAAAGGGAGCACACAGGTTACACAGTAAATAATCCTGTTCTAAATTCTGGTAACACTAACTATCAAAAAAGGGGCATATTCTGGAGCAGAGTCTTAGCATCTGTCTATAGCATCTATACGAGAATTCTTGGCCTGCTTTGTTACTGTTCACTTGACACCACTTCTGACATCACTGGACAAAGGAGCAACTTGTATTCTCCTCCTCATCATGTGGCTTCTTTCTGAAGGGGAGCAGTGAGCTAGGTTTAATGGTAAACTTGTCACTTACTCATTTAACTTAACGACTTACAGAAGCCATTCAAAAGACTATAAAGCTGAGGATGAAGGAGCAACAGAATGGGAAAGGGGAAAACTTCATATAAATTTATATTCAGATTCAGTATGACCATGTATAAATCTTTCCTGCTAGATTAGGTTTAAAGAGGCATTCTACCTTAAAACATCATTAATTCATCTTTCATATAATTGATGGAGGATGGGTGAGAAATTTTTTCTAATATAAGCCAAGATATAAAGTATTTTTGACAGTACCATGTCAAATAAGATTCTTGCTCACTATACAACAGTAAATTATTACAGTTACATTATGATGTAAATTTCCACAATCCAAGACAACAGAAACTAAATGGCTCAGTAGTTAAGAGCACTGACCGCTCTTCCAGAGGTCCTGAGTTCAATTCCCAGCAACCACATGGTGGCTCACAACCATCTGTAATGGGATCTGATGCCCTCTTCTGGTGTGTCTGATGACAGCTACAGTGTACTCATATATATAAAATAAATAAATCATTAAAGAAAATAAATTTTAAGGCAATGAATAATGACATGATCCCCTTTCTCTGGGTCTGATACTACTCTCATCTTACTTAAGGAGAAAACCATCAAGGGCCAAACATAGCCCCTTTTATAACCTCAAAGTTAAATGCATGAAAACCTGTTACACCTCCTTCTTTATACCAATTGCATTATCTGCTTCAGCCCAATACTCAACCTTCATTTGTTGTTGACTCTGTAGCCTACTTAGTATCTGACATTGCAACTCTTGGATCTTATAGTTGGTTTTAGGCCTTTTTTCCTTAATAAACTGTAAAATTTTCAGTTGTCTCCAAATGTTATCCAAACAGGAGTCTAACATATTTTTGTAGATATCTTTTGCATTTGACAAATATCCTGTTAAAGAAAAATTAGAGAAAATGTTAAGTCTTTTAATGTTTCTGAATATTAGTCCATGCAAAAATTACTAAAAAAAATCTTTTTGTGTTCTGTTTTTCGAGACAGGGTGTATGCAGAACAGGCTAGCCTCGAACTCACAGAGATCCTCCTGTCTTTGCCTCTGCCTACTGAGTGCTGGGATTAAACTCATGTGCCACCATGCCTGGCTAGAAATAAATCTTAAATGACAGTTAATAGGTCTGGAGAGATGGCTCAGTGGTTAAAAGCATTGGCTGTTTTTTCCAGAGGACTGGGGTTCAGTTTCCAGCACCCACATGATAGATAACAATTGCCTGTAACTTTAGTTCCAGAGGATCTGCTGTCCTCTTCTGCTCTCTACAGGCAGTGCAAAACACAGAAAATAAGAATAAACAAAGTAAAAACAAAACCAGCTAACATTTCACTTAGTCATGTTCTGATTTTAATAAAATAGACTGATGCTTTAATTTAAATTTACATCTAAAACATAATTACTATTGCAAACTGTACATGCTTATAGAATACTATGCAAAATTTTGATCTATGTACATGCTGGGCAATATTCTTTTCTTTCTTTCTTTTTCTTTCTTTCTTTTTGAGGCAGGGTCTCACTGTATAGCTTTGGCTTCTTGGAATTTGTAGACCAGGCTGGCCTTGAATTTACAGAGATCCACCTGTCTTTGTCTCCCAAGTGCTCAGAGTAACCAGTAAAATGTTTAAATCAGGTTAAACATATCTTCCTTTTCATTAAAGACATATAATGTCTTTAATGCTAAAAAATCAATAACACAGGTCTCTTTTTAAGCTATTATAACATTAATTTATTTGTACATATCTCTATATTTTGAATACATCCTAGTCTTTCCTGCTTCCTGCTTACTGAATATTAATTCACTCTTCCTGTAAATCTCAGAATCTACACTTACACGGAAATCCTTTGAAGCATTGTTTCACTGGAATTTTCTTAGTATTTAATTTACATAACTTTGTACCTGATTTTTATATATATGGTATGTGACAACCTCATTAGAATATCAACTTAGGGTAAAAAATGGTATTTACTCCTAATTAATGTGTGCATCTGTTAAAATATTGGGGCCTAAATCATGCACATAAGACAGGGCCTTGCTATGTTCTGTGGGATGGTCTCAAATTCCAGGGGCCCTGTTAGCCTCCCCAAAAGCTGGCACTACAAGCCTACAAAACCATACCTGTCCACTAAAAGTAATTTAAACATGAAAAACCAAAATCTTGTCCTTTAAGGGTCATATTTAATAAATCTACATTTTTATTCCAAGAATTTCTTTCTGACAAACACTCCATGAGATTTTGGGGCCCATTGAGTTTGGTGAATTTTTGCAGCAGAATACCTGGTAGCTTCTGTAGATCAGGTGTTGAAAATATCTGGGTAATTAGTGAGTGCTGACTTAGGATGTTTAGTTCGTTCCAGATGCACTCCATGTACATGCATGCTAAGTCTTACATCAGTACTGCAGGAGACTTACTATTTACCTCCTAAGGTTTGTAGACCTGATTCTGAATACTGTTGTTGGACTTATAACTTAAAAAAAGATTTAGTGTAGGCCAGGCATAGGAGCACACACCTTTAATCCTATCTCTACAGAGGTAGGCAGAACTCTGAGTTTGAGGCCAGCCTGGTCTACACAGTGAGTTGCAGGATGGCCGGGGATATAAAGAGAAACTCTGACCACACCCCAAACATTACTGTATTTTCACTTCTCTGTATGTATGTGTTGGGGGTAAATTCACATGAGTGCAGGTGCTGTGGAGGTCAGAGGCAACAATCCCACACCACAGAGCAGCAGCTCAGCACAGGTGCTGGGGACTGAGCTGGGGTCCAATGCAAAAGCATATATTCTCTTAAGCACTGAGCCATCTCTCCAGCGCCAGGTTAACTTTAACAGTAAACTGTATCTTTTCAATGGCTCCCTGTCCTTGTGCAGTAAGTGCTAAACTATTTTGTACAACAATAGCTAGTTCTTACTTTTTAAGATAAAGTTCCAAACATGCACTAAGGGCCTAACATGTATATGGCAAAATGTCAAATCTCACATTAAAAACCAGTTTATAATAATGATTATACATTTAAATCTGTATAAGGCATCAGAACTCAGCAATTCAGTCCTAGAACAAACACCATAATCAGAATATATATAGTTCCATTCTGTGCTGAGAGTGTGGCTCAGTGATAGACTGCTTGCTATAGTATTAAAGTATTAAGAGAACTTTGAGTTTGATCTCTAGTGCTAAAATACATATAACACATACTATATATGTATATATTCCATTAATAATTATGACAAAATGTATGCTGATCAGTGTAATAAGAGAGAAGGCTATATAATTTTTCAAGAAGTGTTATCTTTTTCAGAAGGGTAAGTTATTCCAGATGAAATATTCAATAAGAAGAAAACAAGAAATAAAAATTTTTCCACCAACCTAATGCTGTATCCAAGTTGCATGTTAAAAGGACATCTCTAATTGTTACCAGGAGATGTAAGAGAGCAGCATGCTTGAATGTCATTTTTCTGTCACCGCTTTTATCTATATAAGCAAAAAGACAGTTAATACATTAGAGTTTTAGAATATGTATCCGATCTGATTAACAGTGACAGCTAATATCTGTTAGCAAGTGCTTAAGTTTGCTAGGCTGTGTGTAAGCGGGTTAACTCATGGACTCTATAATCTTCTCAGGATTACTGTGATCCTCATTTACAGATGAGGACTCAGCCTTAGTGAGGATAAGTGATGCTCAAGATAGCCCTAAACCCTGACAGCCAACTGCAGAGCTCATCCCCTAGTGGTAAAGACTATGACATTACTATTATATTATTATATACTTCTGTGGGGGGGGGGCAGCTCTAACCAAGAAGAAAATTAAATTCATAACTTGCCTATTGTTTAAGACAGACATAGAGACTTGTAAATGAAGAAATACTTTGAAATGCAGATAGACATCTGAAAGTGTTAGCTCAGAGATAACCTCACACAGAGGAGCCTACTGCTCACTCAGCGTGCTCTATGCACTTCCTGAAGATGAATGCTTGGATTCTTCTGCATGTGAAAGTATGAGATGAGGAGGAGAGGGCATGTGTGTGCCATACATGTGTGTGAGGTCAGGAGACAACCTGCAACACTCTGTCTCCTTTCTCCATATGGGTTCTAGGAACCCAACTCAGGTCATCAGGCTTGGCACAAGTGCCTTTATCTGCAAAGCCTTCTTGCTGGCCCTGTTTTACTTTGTTTTTGTTGCTGTTGTTTTGCTACAGGGTTTCACTATGTATCTCTGATAGCCTCAAACTCAGAGATCCACATGCCTCTGCCTCCTGAGTTGTATGACTCAAGGCATAAACCATCATGTCCAGAAAAGATGTATTTTTTTTATTTAAGTGTATGTATGTGTTTGCATGAATTTATTATCTTTAAAAGAAGTTGCAAATTTGTTACAATCTGTGTAATTTAATTAATTTAGAAAATTGACTTTACTAAAAAACTAGGTCCAGATAACATGTAATAAGCACAGTGCATGTGTTTCTTGCATTGATTCAACTATAACCACAAAGCATGGACCACCACCCAGAACTTAAAAGTGAATGGAAGCAGGCAGACTGGCAAAGGGGGTAAGATTTCCAGTGTCACTCAGCAAATGGTAAGTGTCCTATTTTTTCTATTAGTATGTCCTAGCCTGTACTATAGGCAGCTACAAACCCCAAAGGACATGCCACATCAAGGACAGAAATAATTCTACAAGAAGGCATCAATCCATGGTCTGAGCAATAGGGAGGGGGCTCATATGGGAAGGAAGAGTAGAAAGGCACTGTCTTGTTTTAAAAGTCTTTTCTCTGTTCTTTCCTCCCCAGAACCACAGTGTTAGAGATCAGTAATGACAGCAATAATTACTGGGTGTGGCTCTCTGTCAGGTGCCTAACACCCTTCTGCTTATGCAGAAGCAGTTATAAGGAGCCTGACAATCTCTGATAATTCCTGTATCTTTGATCTAGGTTTGTTTCAACTCTCATTATGGGTGGCAGTTCCTGAATCTTTTGTGTGTTTGGTGATATGACTTTACACTAGACATTGTCAGTTTTGTGTTTTGGGTGCTGGTATTTTGTGTTTATATAGATCTTGTATTTCATTATTAGATGTCGTTAAGTTCACTGGAAATTATCCTTTGGATCTTTTCATGATTTTGTTTCGGCAGAGCAGGGCCAAGTACTGGTTCCACTGTGAATGGTTATAGGGTTAACTTTGGTTTTGCAATGCAGATCTATTAAATAATCCATGTCAGTTAGGAGAGTCACTGAGGATCTTCTGGACTTGGCCAGATGTGAGTACTGTGTGCTAAATTACAGTCAAGGTTTCTTCCAGGTCTGAGGTCTGCATTGCTACAATTCTCTAAAAAGGTATCCTTTGGGTAGTATGGATTTGACTTGCACTCACCTTGGTGAATAGCATCCTTTATTATTTTTTCTTGTTCTTTTAAGAAGAATCTTGTTTGGTCAAAATTGACAGTGGCAAATTTCCAATTAGCAGCAGGATAAGTACAGAGGCAAACAAGCCTCTTTAAGATAGGAATTGCTGCGGCTTCTAGGAGACAGTATGCTTGACACTGGGTGTCTGAAAAATAACAGCACTGAAATCAGTGTGTGTGTGCAAAGGACTGTGTGCTGTTTCTAATACCCAGCTCAGATCACCCAGCCTGTGGGTGAGGGATGGAGTGGCCACTGATAACACATTTCCCAACAGTGGAAACCATGGACTTAGAGACTAGGGACTCTTGCAGTCCCTTCTTTTCACAGAAATGCAAGAAAGTAGCTTCAGTTTTAACAATGGAAGAAGTAACAATTAGTGGTCTGGAGTAAGGCAACAGGAGAAAGACAGTGTACAGGGCATTCCAGGACTGGAAACAACTTGAAAATAGAGATAGAATTAAGAAATGTCTGTATTTCAGCACTTGGGAGGCAGAGGCAATCGGATCACTGAGTTCAAGGCCAGCCTGGTATATTTAGTGAGTTCTAGGACAGCCAGGGCTACACAGAGAAACCCTGTCTGGAATAACAAAAAAAAAAAAAAAAAGTTTCTGAAACAGGTAAAGACAAGTACATGGAAAATAAGGTATGTTCTAGAAATCTGGGAGAGGACTTCCAAACGACCTTGAAGGCACACTGCACACCTGATGCGGGGATCTCGATGACGTCATTCGTTCTTACTTGACATCGTTCGTCTGGAGCTTTATTATTAGAAACAACAGGATTTTCTTCTTGAAGAGTTAAAGAGTATTTTTCCTTATCTTGAAATTCTAGTAAAAACATTAAAATGTTCAGGAGAAATGATGTTGCTTTATTTTAACACCATGTTCAAAATGATAGTTGTTAAATCTTGCCATGGAAGTACATTGAGATTGAGTTAAATGAATTATCCAGGTTGATGGACCTAACGCTGTGCCTAGTAGCAAGGTGGATGATGGAAACAGGATAAACTCTGGCGCCTGCTCAGAATTCAACCTTGACCCTGAAGCAACCCCAGGTTCCTCATAGGTAAAGCATGACTTAGATGCCTACCTGAACTCCAGGGACCAAACACCAACTCCAGTGCTTAATACATAAAAAAGAAAGGCATACCTGTGGCTTTCCAGAGTTTCCCTTCTGTTTCCAACCATCCTTTCTACTGTCTCTGGCACCCCAGTTTTACTATCCAATCTTCAGTTCAGCTATTTTCTACATGAAATCTTATGTAACTGCCCTCCTTACTTCCAGGCCAAAAAGCCAGCCCTTCTTTAATATGCAATGCAGTACCTAATACAAAGTTCAATACATGTTAGGTTTCTTTTTCTCTGTAAGTATTTTAGAGAATTCATATACATGTACATGTGCATGCACAGCTAATTTAACTAAATACTCATCTCATTCACCAATAATATGATTATAAGATACTTTTAAAACTGTGCTACCAGCCTGAAATACTTTTATGTGGGGTTAAAAGTCTGCTAACATAGTGAGACATGGGGGCCTGTGCTTATAATCCCCGCACGTGAAAGTCTAAGGCAGGAGGATCACGGAGTCAAGGCCAGCCACAGTTACACAGAAAGATCCCACCTTAAGTAAAATAAAAGAACCCCAAGTATAATGATGGAAAATATACAAAACCAAATTATGTTACTTCAAGTAATACTGCCAATTAATTTTAAGTACTCTGAATAGTTTCCCTCAAGTGATAGGAATTATTTAGATTTTTGAGAGGACTAAAGTCATAACATTTTTTATCCCCAATTAACTGTAAAATAAGGCAAGAAGTGAAACATTACCTTTATTGCTAATAAAGCTAAGTTGATTTGAGAGACAAGTGGGCTTGGTTACTAAGTATTAGAATGAGGCACTCACTCAGTTCTTGCCTAAGATGGGTAGGGAGACTCTCACCAGGAAAGAGTCACGACATAGGAGAGGCTGACAATACTTCTTTCTTTGGGGACGTTCATTCCCTTAAGTGTACACTAATTTCACCCTCAAATTTACAACTTAGACACTTCTTTCTACACCTGACCAGAGAAAAATCTATATAAGAACAAAAAAGCCAGGAGCATCATATCGACTGAGCAAATGCCAGTACAGACGCACTGCCTCTTAATATCAGCACTCTTCTAAAGGTTTAGTAAGTTAGCTATTTTTTAATGAGAAAGTATTCCTTTTATCTCTTTCAACATTTTTGCTGTGGCTCTGTATTTATGATGCTAATATGTCCCTTTATTAGTATTAGCTATTCTCACAAATATAACAAGCAGAAATGGGTGCCAGTGTTCACGTGGGATTCCTTCTCAACCCAAATATGAGAAGAATCCGGAAACAAACCTAAAATAACAAATTTTCTTTTCCTCATTTGCGTGTGTGTGTGTGTGTGTGTGTGTGTGTGTGTGTATGCATGTGTGTGTGCTATGTTGTATCTGTATGTTTGTGTGTATATAAGTGCATGTATGTATGAGTGTGCATGTGTGCATGGTGCATCCTTATGTTTGTGTGTATGCAAGTGCATGTATGTATGAACGTGCATGTGTACATGGTGCATGTGTGTGTATAGGTGTGTACCTGTAGAGGACAATCTCTGGTGGCATCTTTGGTTACTATTTACTTTTTTTGACTGTCCCAGAGCTTGCCAAGCTGGACAGGCTAGCTGGTGGCAATCCCAGGCCAACCCCTGTCCTCACCTTGCTAGTACTGGGACTACAAGTGCATGCCGCCACGCCCAGCTTTCTTTTAACATGGTTTCTGGGGGGCCTTGCACTTTTACAGCAAGCGCTTTACTGACTGACCTACCTCCCCAACCCCTTTTTTATCCCTTTATGCAGAGGGTGTGTCTGAATTGTGAGGAAAGTTGGTTAGAGTGATCTCAGAGACAGATAATTGTCATCTAGCAAGGTGAATTATTACATGGCTAAACTATCACAGAGCAAGAAACCATGGTGAATATATAGACGAATAATCAATCACAGAGCTCTAAAATCTCTGAATTTTCACCATAATTCTCACTGTAGAAAATGTCCTGAAGTAGTAATGCATTTCAGCACATCTGTAAATGGCTGTCACACCTTTTGTAAAATCATACATAACTGCCATGACACTGAGAACTAAGTCTTGTCTCCAAGGATAGAACATGGGACTAAAAGACACAATTATGCTACAGGTAACATAAACACTTCTACCAATTTCACCAAGGTAAAGTCTGTCAAAATTATTCCAATATGTACCAAGCATAGTGACAACACACCTTTAATCTAAGCACTTGGGAGGCAGAGGCAGGAGAATCTCTGAGTTTGAAGCCAGCCTGGTCTACATAGTGAGTTCCTGGACATCCAAAGCTACATAATGAGATCCTGTCTGAAATTTAAAATTATTCTAAAGTTCTATTTCTTTAAACTAGAAGTAAAGTGATATGGCGCACTGTACTACTTTTGATGTGGTTAGAAGAGGGGGAAAATAAGAATTACAGCACAAATGAAAACTCTTTGATAATATTAAAGATTAATAAGCAGTTACATGAGAAAAAGTCTAAGTACATATTTAAGTATGCTTAAATACTAAGATAAGCCCCTAGCTAAGGAACTATTGGTAACTGATAGATGCTGGGAGAGGGACTGTTAGCTTCCTTTGAGGGCACAGCTCCTGGGACTTCTAACATGCTCCAATGGCTGACCACAACTTAGAGTACATAGGTAGCACTAATGAGATTTGATGGGTTAAAAAAAAGGGGGGGGGGTGGATCTGAAGGGATGGCTCAGAGATTAAGAGTACTAATTGCTTTTTCAGAGGACCCAGGTTCAGCTGCCAGCATTCAATTGGTAGCCCAAACCATCTGTAACTCCAGCTTCAGGGGTTCCAACACCCTCTTCTAGCTTCCATGGGCACCATGCACTCACAGAGTGCACATACATACATGCAAGCAAAACACCCATACACATAAAATAAAATAATCTTTTAAAGAATGTGGACATGAGATTGAACAAATATGAATTGGAGGGTAGATATGAGAAGAGGGGAAATGGTAATGTTAAAAAGATAACAGAAATTCTTGAAGAATTAATAAAACTTTTTAAAAATACTGAGATAGGATTGTAGGTGAATAAGAAAAAAGCATGAAAGAATGATCAAGTTAGGAATACTAAGTTTATATATCCAAGTTATAGAAAGCAAGTTTCATAAGTAATAGCTTTGTTACAAATAAAACTGCCTTTTAATCTTTGAAGGCATGTTTATATTCATATCTAAATGTGTATCTACATACCTATCTCTATCTATAATAAGCATCAATGGTGTTTTCCTTGACTATGAGAAACTACAATTTCTCTAAAAGTGCCTTTTATTTTCTTGCATTGTGTAATAGACAGTGCCCAGTCCTAGAGGTTACGTGTCTATGCCAAACCTTACAGAGTTACCCACCATTGTTTTGGTCACGGTCCTGGCTTTTGTTGTCAGCTTCTGTAGGAAAAGTCTGGTGTTTACTTCTCAGAATAATAAACTCACTCAAAAGGTCCAAATGATCTCGTTTTTTATCATAAGATGCCTTGATCTGTGAAGAGGAAGCTGACTCAACAGCTGGGGCAGGGTTACCAAGTCCAACACAGCTGTTTTCGCACTTCTGCATTACTCTCGCAGCTAGTTCTTGGTCATTCTTTGTATTTGCTTCCATTTTTGATTTTTTAACAGAGACACTTTCACCAGACAAACAAAGGCATGGCACTTCCTTTTCTGAAGAGGGTTTCTTCTGTGGATGTAACTGGTTAACATCTGCAGATTTCTCACTGATTGGCACAATGGGCAAGGGATGATTCTTATATTCTAGCCAAGCTGGAAATAACAAAATAAGATTCCAAAATTACTTCTGTGCCTAAATGAATACCTTTACTTTAATTTTCTGTTAACATAATTTGGTCTTTAGAGGTAGTTTGTTTACTATTTAGAAAATCCATTTTTGTTTCTAAATAAAATAAGCTTTAAAAAAACCTTAAAGTTTACCATCTCATTTCTTCCTTCCTTCCTTCCTTCCTTCCTTCCTTCCTTCCTGTTTCTTTCTTTTGTTTTTTTGTTTTTGTTTTGTTGTTCGTTTTGAGACAGGGTTCAATAGTCCTGGAACTCTTTTTTAGAGCAGGCTAGTCTCTACCTTCCAAGATCAGCCTGTCCCTGCTTCCTAAGTGTTGGGATTAATGGTATGCATGACCACCACTCAACAACCATCTCCTCGTCCCCACTACCCTCCTACCCCCTGAGATAGGGCTTCACTGTGTAGCCCTGGCTGTCCTGGCACTCTGTAGACCAGGCTGGCCTTGAACTCACAGAGATCCACCTGCAGCTGCCTCCTGAGTGCTGGGATTAAAGGTGAGCACCACTACTATCTGGCCATCTCTTTTTCCTTTTTAAAAAATTATTTATTTTTTGTTTTTTATTGTTTATTTTTAAATTTTGTTTAGATTGGTTATTTTATCTAGAAACATTTTATAATAGTAGACTCATAATTTATACACACACATCACAATGATAATTCTGCAATGACTTTGAAATCTAGTTCAATTGAATTATGCAGTTTCATCCTTCAGTACGTCTTCTTAAGTAAGTTTATTTATAGCATATGAAAGTTAAATAATTTACATTTTGTACAAAATTACAAAAAGTCTCCCATGCCATGAATGATGTTCCCATCTCCTTAATGAGAAAGTTTTCTGGGCTGTGGATGATGTTGAGCGATAGAACACTCAAATATACTGCTCTATGCTCTAGTGTGAATTCAACCTCCAGGTTAAAGAGAGATGAGGCAGGAGAGAGGGAGGTAGAGAGAGGGTGGGCAGAGAGGAAATAAAGAGAGAAATATGAGGGGAAAGTAAAGCATAGAAAATGAAGTGTAAGTAAAGAAAATGTACATAACATGATTAAAACTTTCAAGGTTTGCTTTTAATATGTTCTATGAGAGTATGGAAAAATATAAGAAATGTTATTTTGTTTTGATTAAATTAAGTTCCTTTTCTAGTAGTCATGATGTGTGTAGCTGGTAAAGGAGGGAGGAGTAATAGATAGCACTGACTAGACCTAATATCAGTGCCAGCACTGGGAAGCAGTTCTGGCTTTGCGCTACCTGAAGGCAGTGGTGATCCCGGGTTTGTCCTGTCAGTCTATTTGATATCCAAATGAATTGCTTCTGATAACAGCTAAATAAATGCAGAACAGATCCTCTGGGCCTTCTTAAATGAGACTCCTTGCTTTCATCTCCCAGTTCACAAAGCAAATAAACTTACTTTTTAGAGGTTTTAATGCAATGATCTATGTTTTATCTTGCCTGATTTGAGGCAGCATTTATTTAGCCCTAAATTCTTCCCAAGTCTCTTTGTAAGGAGAAATATATGAACAAAAGGTATTTGGGGCTTCTTTTTCATTTTAAATCAATAATACATGTTTTATTTTTTAAAATTATTTATTTTTATTTCATATGCATGGGTGTTTTGCCTGTAAGTATGTCTATGTGAGGGTGTCATATCCCCTGCAACTGGAGTTACAGACAGTTCTGAGCAGACGTGTGGGTGCTGGGAATTGAACCCAGATCCTCTTAACTTCTGAGCCATCTCTCCAGTCCCCCATCTCTCTCTCTCTTTTTTTAATACTAGGAGTTCAGTTACCAGGCAATAAAGAAATTCTAGTAAAGTGCTGTTGCTAATAGGTTATAATGAGTCATAGACTTGGAAAAAGGGCTAAATACAAAATATATTTTAAAATTCTTATAAACTAATATTTAAAAAGAAACTTAATTAAAAAGTTGGCAAAACAATCCTGGCTATTTACCTTGAGAGAAAAGATCTGAGTGGATGGTTTTCAGCTGACATTCATTCTAAAGCCAAGAAAAAGCCAGGTTCAAAACTAAGTGTTTTAGTCAAGAGAGACGACAGAGATTCTGGTTAGTCAAAAAGAGGAGGGACTGGGTATTAAGACTTTCTTGTACCTCACTGGTACAAATAGGAATAATTACGCTTTAATTGTATTTTGAGAGAAAAGTTTTATTTTAACAGGAAGGGTAATATGTAGGAGGAGCTAAGGGGGAAGGAGCACCGAGAGGAAAAGATGGAGTAAGGAGAGGAGAAGATGAAGTAGATGAGAAGCTAGGTAATGAGAAAAAGAGAGAGAAAGAGAGAGGGGGCATGGAGGCAGAAGTTCACATGTCTCCACCAGTCAAAGATAGTTTACATAGCTAGGTTGTGTATTAGGTTACACTTCTGATTGAGCATTACCATACTTACAAAGCCCTTGATTAACATTTAAAAAAATTTGTATAAAAGCAAAATGGAAAAGGGGGCACGGGATAGGGGTTTTCTAGGGAGGGGAAATGGGGAAAGATTACATCTGAAATGTAAATAAAATATCCAATAAAAAAAAAGTTGGCAAAAGATTTGAACATCACAGGGCTGGAGAGATGGCTCAGTGGTTATGAGCACTGACTGCTGTTCAAGAGGTCCTGAGTTTAATTCCCAGCACCTACATGGTGGCTCATGATCATCTGTAATGGGATCTGATTCTCTCATCTGGTGTGTGTGAAGACACAGCACACATACACATTACATAGATAGATAGATAGATAGATAGATAGATAGATAGATAGATAGATAGAT
>JANHMN010000004.1:81276555-81333553 GCA_030674055.1 Rhabdomys pumilio | reverse complement strand
GATAGATAGATAGATAGATAGATAGATAGATAGATAGATAGATAGATTTGAACATCACACACCTTACAATATAGATGAATCATGATGGTAAATAAAGTAAGTCAGTCACAACAGACTTACAGTTTTCATTTGTATAGAATATTTAAGAGAGACAATTTCATAGAGACAGAGTTAAAATTAGTTATTCTATAGCTGGGCAAAATAGAGAGCAATTGCTATGGGATTTGAGGGAAGAGGTTATTAAGTGTTCTGAAACAGTGTGTGTAATTTAAATTTAATTTGCATGGTAAATTCTATTATAGTAAGTCTGGTCACCAAGTATGTAAAGATACTCATGACTATTAGGCATTGGGGAAATGTAGAATAAAGCCATAATGGGTACTACATATGCCAATTAGGATAGCTGCTACCATGTTGATAAGGATACAGAGTAACTGAAATTACTACATCGCTGTTGGGTATGTAAAACAATGAAAAAAATCTGGAAAACAATTTAATAATTTCTTATAAAATCAAATATACACCTAAAATACCAATAATAACAATAAACAATTTTACTTCTGTATATTCTTTCAAGAAAAATACTATTATGTCCATAAGAAGACTTGACCAGTCCCTTCGGGTCTGGGCCCGAGCACTGAGCAGATCCCAGGCAGCAGCTCTGCCCCTAATCTCACAGAACCCAGAGGAAGCAGGCCTCCCAGGACCTCTAACCCAGGCAGTATCTTAGGTAAGCAGACAGCAATGCCCGCCCCAAACAGGGAGTAACTGGGACCCACTAGAACCCAGGAAGTCACTCCTGGCCCGGAGCACTGGTTCCTTCCTGTGTGTGCCTGAGCACTGAGCAGATTTTGGGCCCCAGCTCTAACTCTAGTAGTAACACCAACCCCGAACAGTTCTGATACAACCAAGATAATAGGAAAGACAGGCTCCAGTCAGAGACAGGGCAGGTAGCACTAAGGAGATCCAAATGGCAAAAAGGAAAGCACAAGAACATAAGCATCAGCAACCCAGGGTACTTGGCATCATTAGAACCTAGTTCTCCCACACAAGAAAGTCCTGAAATCCCCATATCACTAGGAAAGCAAGATTCAGATTTAAAATCACTTCTAATGATGATGATAGAGCACTTTAAGAAGGACATAAATAACACTCTCAAAGAATTTGAGGAGAACACAGGTAAACAGATAGAAGCCCTTAAAGAGGAAACACAAAAATCCCTTAAAGAATTACAAGACAACACAACCAAAGAGGTGAAGGAATTGAACAAAACCATCCAGGACATAATAATGCAAGTAGAAACAATAAAGAAATTACAAAGGGAGACTACCCTGGAGATAGAAAACCTAGGAAAGAAATCAGGAGTCATAGACGCACGCACCGCCAACAGAATACAAGAGATAGAAGAGAGAATCTCAGGTGCAGAAGATACCATAGAAAATATTGACACAACTGTCAAAGAAAATGCAAAATGCAAAAAGTTCTTAACACAAAATATCCAGGAAATTCAGGACACAATGAGAAGACCAAACCTAAGGATAATAGGTATAGATGAGAGTGAAGATTCCCACCTTACATAAACATACATAAACAGGACCCAGCATTTTGCTGCATACAGGAAACCCACCTCAGTGACAAAGATAGACTCTACCTTAGAGTAAAAGTCTGGAAAACAATTTTTCAAGAAAATGCTCCTAAGAAATAAGCTGGAGTAGCCATTCTAAAATCTCCAGTCTGAGAACACAAAGGGAGGGACTCATGGCTCCACCTGTATAGGTAGTTGAGGGTGGCCTTGCCAGGGATCAGTGGAAGTGGACGACAGCCTTGGTGCCTGAAAGTTTGGATTCCCTAGTGTTGGGGAATTTCAAGAGTACGGAGGTGGGAATGGGAGGATGGTGGGAGCATATCCTCATAGTAATTGGTGGAGGGGGGATTGGGTAAGGAGTTAGGCATCGGTGGAAGTGGAGGGCCTTGGTGTCTGAAAGTTTGGATTCCCTAGTGTTGGGGAATTTGAGAGCAGGGAGGCCAAAATGGGAGGATGGTGGGAGCACACCCTCATAGCAACTCCCAGAATTATATGGATTAGACATAACAGAGGCAAGCCGCCAGAAGACTAGATTCCAGAATTCAAACAAAAAATTATCTTGATATTAAAATTTGTTTTGAGCAGGGCGGTGGTGGCGCACGCCTTTAGTCCCAGCAATTGGGAGGCAGAGGCAGGAGGATTTCTAAGTTCGAGGCCAGCCTGGTCTACCGAGTGAGTTCCAGGACAGCCAGGGCTACACAGAGAAACCCTGTCTCAAAAACAAACAAACAAACAAAAAACAAAACAAAAATAAAATTTGTTTTGAGAATTGTATATTGCAGAATACACAGCCTTGGTGTATCTACTCATCAAGCAAGCTGAGCAGACCTACTCGAACCTCTGATGTCCTGGAATTCCAGCTGGATGCAGTGAAAACACATCGTCAGAGGCTTATCAATTTACTCTTCCCCCACCCCTCTTCTAATATCTCAATGCCTGTAATCAGTTTGAAGATGTTAATGAAGAGTTGGTACCCCTATTCCTTGGGCTTGGGGACTGAGGTGGTTAATATTGGGCTGTCTTTCTAGGGAAAAGTAGTGGTTTTGTTGGAACAGGGAGGATTAGCTAGAATTTATTGCATAGCCATAACCTATTGGTAGAAATATGTATAATTGTTATTAAGATGAAGTTATAATTTCTTAAATGGTACAAAATTTACTTTGATTTCAAATGTAAGGTTTTCATTAGTACGAGCTTCTTATTGATATAAAAGTGAGATGAATATTGTTACTCTCATAGGCATTGTGCCTGTATAACACATTTAGGAATACAAGGCTTAGACCCAGTCCTTTTTTAACTTTTTAAACTGATTTGAGATTGTTAGCCTGTGAGTTAAGGGCCTATAGCAAATTCATCACTTTGAGCTTATTGTTAGGGTGTTTTCTATATTTTATGTAGAAATAGCTGAGAGGGGCTAACAGACAACAGTCCAGATTACCTTACATGGATAGTTGGTTTTCAAAACATCAAAAGTTCACAGAATTGATGTTACAAACATTTCTGTATTAATGTTCATTTTGATTAGAGACCTGTCTGCTCCTGACAGCATCCTGTCTTAGATTCTAAGAAGAAATTGAGAATCTTTGGAGTTACTCCAGTTGTGGTGAGATAGCCACTAGGCAAGAATTGCCTCTTTTCATCTACAAATTACTGTCCAGAAAAGGACACACTTGCAGAATAGTCAACTGATTATATCTGCCAAGACAGAGTAATCAGCCCTTAATGATTCTGCATCACTAGGTCTGTCAGATGATCCTGGGCCAGAAGACTGAAGATAAGATGCTCCAACGTTTTGTAGCATAGGGACTGTCCAGGTGTTCAGTGGTCTCTATAACTTGGCTAAGTTTTAGAAGCTATGCTTTGTGCTGCCCATAATTTCAGTTAACTCAGTCATTCTGGATTTCTGATGGGGTTGAAGACTTATAGTCTCATAGCCAATCTCAGCTATTTACTTTGAGAGAAAAGATTTGAGAGGATGGTTTCAGCTGACATTCATTCTAAAGCCAAGAAAAAAGACAGGTTCAGAACTAAGTCTTTTAGTTAGGAGAGATGACAGAGGTTCTGGTTAGTCAACAAAATGATGGACTGGGTATTCGGTCTACCTTGTACCTTACTGACACAAATTGGTATAGTTATGCTCTAACTGTATTTTGAGAGAAAAGTTTTATTTTAACAGGAAGGCTGATATGTAGGAGGAGCTAAGTGGGAGGAGTATGGAGAGGAAGAGGAAGAGCAAGGAGGGGAGGAGGAGGAGAGGAGGAGCTCAGTGATGAGAATGAGAGGGGGGGCATGGAGGTGGATGTTCGCGTGTCTCCCCCAAAGATAGTTGATATATCTAAGTTGGGTATTGGGTTACACTTCTGATTGATATTGAGCATCACCAAACTTATAAAGCCTTTGATTGACATTAAAAAAATGTATAAAAGCAAAAGGGAGAAGGGGGCATGGGATAGGGGTTTTCTAGGGAGGGGAAATGGGGAAAGAGGATGACATCTGAAATATAAATAAAATACCCAATAAATAAATAAAAGAAAAAAAAAGAAAGTAAAATGTTCTGGTTTCTAGTGGTACCTTAGGGATTTTTTTAAACATATATACACACACCAGTGTACTAAAATAAACACAGGCCAACTTTCAAAAAAACAAAAAAACAAACAAACAAACAAAAAAGACTTGACCAAAAACACTCACAGAAGTTTTACTCACAATATTAAAACAATTGGAGAATAAATCCTGGAAAGATGATCATACTCTGGTTAAGTACATAAAACAAAAAAATTATTTATCAGTAAAATAAACGGATTAGTGTTACACATAGCACAGATGAATCTCACAAATGCTATGGTGGGCTGAAAAATCCAGGCAGTAAAGAGTCCACACTACACCACTCTATAAATGAACAGGGCTTGCTGAGGATTGAGGGGAAAGCTGCAGAAAGGAGTAATGGAGGGAGAAATGACTGAAAGAGAACTTTCTGTGATGGAAATATTCTTAGCTGTGGTGGTCATATAGGTATACACATTTGTCATGATGCATCCAGCTATACAAGTATAGCTAAAATCCAGCCTCCTAAGGGGACACAGAACAATGTCTACTCCTCCTTCTGAGGTCCCAACAGAGGCTGATTACACCAAAGTTCAGTTGAAGGAGCCAATACATTTCTTGGGCTTCTTTACAAAGCCTAGGTGAGAGTTACTTAAGGGAGTGTGGGCACTCCTCCCCAACCATCTAACACTACTGAGGGCTTCCCTGCAGCTGCATGGAGGGATGGGTACAGTTGACTATACATAAATTGTATGTCATAAGGTTGATTTGGAAAAAAAATGGCTACAAGAGCAACTAAATAATCTAACCACATGAAATATATGATTAGTGTTTAACAATAATCTTTAAAAAGAAAAAAATGTGCATTATTTCTTCAAAATTTGGTCTATGAGGATTTTTGTGGTTGAGACAAGGTTTTATATAGCCTAAGGTGGCCTCAAATTTGCTATGTAATTGAGGATAGTCTTGAACTTTTGATCCACCTGCCTCTACTTCCTAAGTGCTATGATCATAAGAATGAGCCAGCATCCCCAGTTTTATGAGGCCTGGAGATCCACTTCAGGCCTTCGAGATCCAGGCAAATACTGTTCAACTGAGCTATATCCTTAGCCCCCTCATCTTTGTTTTTGCTTTTCTTAGAAATACTGAAACAAAGAAACATTTTTCTTTTCCCTTACTATGCCACATTTAAGAGACAATCGTGAGAGTAATGCTTAAGGACAGTTAACCCCTGTCCTCAGCCTGTGAGCACTAAGTCCTGAGTAAGCTTCGAGGGCACGATCTGTTTAAAGTAGGAACTAATGAGAGTCCCGGCTAGTTACTGCCATATGAGAATGTGAGGCCAATCTGTGGAATACCAACAATAAGCAGCCCACAGATGAGTGTCTAAAGTCTTCCACATTTTAAACATTGTTAAGAAAGAATCTGAAGCTCTTTGAAAGTCAAGAATGAACACAGAGGTGAACAGGGCTTCTCCAGTGTTGACAATTTGCTAAACCCTGAAGCTTTCTGGAGACAATCTGCTTCTCAAATAATAGAAACTGCTAATTTACTTTGCTTTCCTGACTATTCTCATCTATAGTTATTTTTCTAGACACCCCTACTCTAACAACTTGGTTATGGGATCTATAAACAGGTATTGCTTCTTTTTGTTGTTGTTGTTTTGAGACAGGGTTTCTCTGTGTAGCCCTGGCTGTCCTGGAACTTGCTCTGTAGACCAGACTGGCCTCAGATTTACACAGATCCACCTGCCTCTGCCTCCTGTGTGCTGGGACTAAAGGCATTCACCACCACTGCCTGGCCAGTAGCATCTTCAATTAAACTACTGTAATAATTCTAGTGGAGTAGGAATGGTTTCCTCTAACCTCAAATTTGTTGCTTCTGATACTTCATAGAGTTTTAGATATGCATGATATTTGAAGACCCCATAGATATTTGAAGACCCTATAAAAGTTTTCTTGTTTTTCTTACATTATGTCTTAAACTCTTCTATTATTTTTATTTTTGAAATTAAAATGCAATTGCATCATTATCCCCCACAAGTACATAGATACAATCTTCTCAGACCATATAATTTTATATTTATGTATATGATTACATGGCAGACCACTTGGTATTGTAGAACCAGCTGGAGGAGGAAGCTCTTCCCTGTTTCTCCCGCCTCCAGCACTCCTTAGTTCCTAAGTTCTTTGTGCAGGGTTGAGGCCCCAGGAGACTTCCCCTTCTGTGTCAGCATGCTATTGCTGTCATCCTTTTTCAGGTCTTGCTTAAGCAGCCACGTCGATAATACTTCATGGATAGTTTCTCTCGGGTTTCTTGGAGATACAGTCTCACAGCAAACTTCTTGTTTCTCTGGTTCTTATATGATCTCTGTCATGTCCCATGCCCTCCCACTATGATCCCTGCGGCTCAGGCATCTTAGGTGAGCTGGTTGGGACTGGGCACCTACCATGCAGTCACCTGTCCTCTTGGCTCAGCAGTGGGCCTGTAATGGTCAAGGAGACTTCCTCTGATGAGAGCAGATCCTCTAACACCCTTATTGTACCATGAAACCTTTAGGACTGGAATGGACTCCCATGTGTTTGCTGTACTCTATCCTTTTCT
Source organism: Rhabdomys pumilio (assembly GCA_030674055.1). Taxonomy (NCBI): domain Eukaryota; kingdom Metazoa; phylum Chordata; class Mammalia; order Rodentia; family Muridae; genus Rhabdomys; species Rhabdomys pumilio. The sequence continues at coordinate 81,326,820 of JANHMN010000004.1, read as the reverse complement.
TCCCAAAAGAACTCTGAGCCTTCATTCTTCCAGAACACTGTGCTAATCTGAGTCTCAATTCCTTATCTCCTTAGGCCACTTTCCAAATGATGATAATACCTAAAGCTCTCTTTTAAAACATTTAGGTAATATTTATGTAATACTTAAAGTTCACTTTTATTTACTTTCAATAACGAACTGCTTTTCTCAAACTATGCTTTTCAAATGCTTTACAACAGAAACTTACTACTTATTGTAGAAACTAACTTTTTAAAGTATGCACATATATTTATTATTGAAATGGCTAGAAAATTTTAAAGTGTAAAATTTTAGGCAGAATGGGATTTTAGGGTTAGCTAATGAAGCTGCCATATTTTTTCTAAGAAGAAAGTAGAGCCCAGGAAGGTCTAGAGTCATAAGCTGACAGGACGGAGGCATACTGGGAATGCTAAGCCTTAGTTACCAGTTTCCTGATCACTGAGGAGAAACCGAGTACTGGCCATCTCACATGAGTGGTCGCACAAGTTCACTTTCTATTCTACACTTACACTCCAGCTGAAGTACTCTTGTAGGCAGAAAGATCTCCAGCTTAGTATCCTGAGAAGACAGACCATTATGACACAAATACGCCTTCAGATGCTCCAAAGTTTCGGCCATCACTGGATTCAGTCTTGCTTGTCTCCAGCCCTTTACTTTTGCAGGGCTGATCACAAGGCTGCTGTCTCCTTTGACGGAAAAGATGCTCCTCATGTCTGCAAGGGAATACTGACTGCTGGGCTCCTGAAACCTTGGAACTTGAAAACAAACACAGGGAAAATTAATGAAAAACAATACAAACAGACTCATATTGGACTTTCTCAATGAAATATATTTCACAGAGTAGAAAGTGGCAAAATTCCAAGTTAAATCTGGTTTATTGTTCTCAAAGTTTTAATATTTGCATAAATCCACATTAGTTTAACAGTTTAACAATAGAAATCACACAAATAAATTTTTTCTTCTTCTCTTTTTTTTTCCTTTGAGGCAGAGTTTCCTACAGCACAGGCGGTCTGGAATTTTCAATGTGGTTGTGAATGACTGAGCACTGACCCCCTGCCTCCACCTTCAGAGCTCTGGTATCTACAGGTGTATGGCAACATGTCCAGTTCACGCAGCGCTGGGGACTGAACCTTGCTCTACCAACTGAAGCACTCCCCAGCCCTCAGAGAATTTATTCCATCTTTGGGACTATCAAGAATCCCTCCAAATTTAGCAGTAAACAAAATTTCATTTTGATTGTTTAAAAATTACTAAACTAATATACTTGATAAAATTTGGAAGAACAGAAGATTTATTAAATCATGAATTCTAACTCTTTATAGCAAGCCTAAACAAGATATAATTGCCCAGAGTTTAGGGTGATGTCATCTTAGGCATCGTGGTGCAGATATTATTATGTCAGTACTTTTAGCCTAAACAGGTGAAATCATAACTTACAGAAGAAATGGAGCAGCACAATTAATAACGTTACTGTCTGCGCTATGCATCCTTTCTAAGTAATCCATGGAAGAATCCTATGAGGTAGATATTATTTTAGTAGTTTTATTGATTTATGACTAGTAAGCAAAGAACTGAGTATATTTAGAAGAAAATATTTAATCACTGATTCATTATCACAGACAAGAAAATGAGTATCTGTGTCTGGAGGCAGGAAGATTAACAGCTCAAGATCATAACTGGCTGTCCTAGAACTTGCTCTGTAGACCAGGCTGGCCTCAAACTCACAGAAATTTGTCTGCCTCTTCCTCCCAAGTGCTGGGATTAAAGGCTTGTATATGTCTTTGTATAAATATACTTTTTAGAAAATACATATCATCATTATTATTCTCATTGTATAAAGAGTGTCTTGGAGGGGCTTATTCAACTCAAAATTATGTCATTAAATTACAAATGGATTTTGTTAAAGGCTTTAAACCATCCTTCTTAGAAAGCTTGAAAGATGAAAAACCTTAACATTACTTTTCACATTAGCTGTTTAGAACAGACTAGTAAAGACAACGTATTACATATATACATTAATAAGTATACTGTTAGATCGTCTGTTTTCTCTTTCATAGATAAGAACAATGACCTTGTCTATACAATGAGTCTCTAAAAGACAACTGGACTTGGTGTGATGTTACACAGTCCGTGTTATGAAATGGTCACATCTGTACTCTTCGTTCTATTTGCCACTCAATAGCAAGCATTCTGTACCTGTAAGCAAGAACGACACCCAAGAGTTTCTGCAGTTCCCCAGTTGCCACAACATACAATATTTATTAGCTGATTCTCCAGCGCTAAGCAAATTACTGTAAAAGAAGAATCACAGTTTAATTCATTGATAGTATTGGCTGTTTTGTATAACTAAATTTTAAGAAAAGTACTTTTCCAAGTTTTTTACATGTAAATTCAAGTAAAAAAAAATAAACTTTATTTTGTGAATGTATAAACTGAAGTAGAGCTGAATAAATCAAATTTTGAATACCTTTTCCTTCTCTAAAAGATTTGGCATGAGCTGGGTAATAGTGGCACACACCTTTAAACTCAGCACTCAGGAGGCAGAAGCAGGCGGATCTCCTAGTTCAAGGTCAGCCTGGTCTACAGAGTGAGTTCCAGGACAGCCAGGGCTACACGTGGAAACCTTAAAAAACCAAAAGAAAAAAAAAAGGTTTTTTATTAATAAATTTCTCAATCCTGTTTGCATAAAAATTGTGATGTTCAGTCTTTATCATTAATGTGATTAGGTTCAGAACCACCTAAGGGATTAGTGAGGCACAGTGAGTGTGTATCAGCCAGAGTTATCAGTGAGGCATTTCCATCAACCGAGGGCTGTGTGGGTGGTACAATCCCATGGCTGGGATCACAGGAAAGGACAAAAGGAGAGAGTGAGAAAGCAAATGAGCTTCAGCTTCCCCGTTCTGCTTCTTTGCCAACCATGGACTGAACAGCTGTTCCTTGCCATATGCTCTTACCTCTATAACGATGGGCTGGCCAAGCACACGGGCCAAGCAAGTATGGACTAAATAAACCCTTGAAACCTGAAATAAGGTAAATCCTTCCTCACTTAAGCTGTTTTAGTCAGATATTTGGTTGTAGCCATGACAATGGTTGATCACTGGTGGCTACTTGTAACCAGGTTTACAGTGAAATTTGGGATTAAAAAGCAGAGTAGGAGGATGGAAAAAACATGCACTTTGGCTAGAAAAGGGCTAGAAAGTTTAAATTTCTAGATAATGAAGATGGGGCTGTTATAGGATCAGCACCACTAAAGAGAAGCAAAGCACATAAGAAAGATAGCTGTGGCATCTCGGGAATCAGATCCACATGACAAGCTCTAAGGTGTAAACTCATCTGACAGACTTTCCTTTGAGAAGGGAGTGATGGGGCACCTTGCTCCCACAGGGCCATCAAGGGAAATGGTTTCATTAGTTCAAGTTCCTAGTTACGCAGGCACGGCTAGAGCCATGTTGTGAGAAGGCCCAACTACGCTTTAAATGGCAGCAGACACTGTTATCTCTACATGATGCTTGATCTCCAGGCATACAGAGTAGAAAACTTATGGTTTCATGCAGACTTCAACCCGCATTTTTAAAAGAAGACCTGGAATGCCAGGTCATGTGTAACAAACAAGGTTGTATTTCCTCCATGGAGCCTCTGAGCACACGATCAGTGAGGAAGCTGGATGAAGCTGTAGTGAAAACCTTGGGACGCCAGAGTTGCCAGGCAGATAGAACATCAACTAAGGAGTATTAGAGGCAATGAGAGGAGCAAATGTAAGACACAGCAATTTTGTTGTCAACTTAACACAAGTTAAAGACATCTGAGAACAGGGAACCTCAATTAAGAGAATGTTTCCTTCAGATGGTGCTTTAGAGGGGCTGGAGAGATGGCTCAGTGGTTAAGAGCACTGACTGCTCTTCCAGAGGTCCTGAGTTCAATTCCCAGCAACCACATGGTGACTCCCAACCATCTCTAATGGGATCTGATGCCCTCTTCTGGTGTTTTCTGAAGACAGACACAGTGTACTAATATACATAAAATAAATTAATTTTTTTTTTAAAAAAGGGTATTAGGCAAGCCTATAGGACATTTTAAAATTAATGATTGATGGGGGTGGAGGGCAGCCCATTGCGGGTGGTGCCATCCCTGGACTGGTGGTCCAGGGTTCTATAAGAAAGCAGACTGAGCAAGGTAGAGGAAGCAAGCTAGTAAGCAGCACCCCTCCATGGTCTGTGCATCAGCTCCTGCCTCCTGGTTCCTGCCCTGCTTGAATGGAGAAATTGCCTCAATGATACAGATAAGGCTGTAGGGCATTTTTAAAATTAGAGATTGATGGAGAAGGGCCCAGTCCATTGTGGATGGTCTGGTGGTCCTGGGATCTATAAGAAAGCTGGCTGAGCAAGCCACGATCAAGCCAATAAGCAGCACCTCTTCATGGCCTCTGAATCAGCTCCTGACGCCAGTTTCTGCCCTCACTACTTTTTTTGTTTGTTTGTTTTGGTTTTGGTTTTTCGAGACAGGGTTTCTCTGTATAGCCCTGGCTATCCTGGAACTCACTCTGTAGACCAGGCTGGCCTCGAACTCAGAAATCCGCCTGCCTCTGCCTCCCAAGTGCCGGGATTAAAGGCGTGCGCCACCACCGCCCGCTCTGCCCTCACTACGTTTGATGATGATCTGTTATATGACATGTGAGTTAAATAAGCCCCTCCTCTCCACAAAAAAATCTTAACATTTTCTTAGCTTTATAATTAAGGCACATTTTTTTTTAAACACATGTAGCCCAGGCTGGTCTGCAATTCATGACTTTACTGCTCAGACTGCCAAATGCTGGGATTATAGCAATAATCCCAATACTTAGACTTAAAACGTTTTTTAAAATGGGAATTGTGAAGGTATTAGTTATGGAAGCCAGATGGAAGTGACTTATTTCTTGATGTGATATGTAACTTTCAGTTGTTTCGAATGACTCTAGGTCTATTAACTGTTTTAAAACCCATTCTCTTCTAACTGCCAAACCATAATGCATCAGGCAAGAAGACTTGTTTAATAAATTCTCATTAGCTATTTGAGTTATAACAATAAATAGAAAATAGATTACAATAGATCATCTCTAGGGGATGGAGAGATGGTTTAGTGGTTTGGAGCACTGACTGTTCTTCCCAAGGACCCAGGTTCAATTCCCAGCACCCACATGGCAGCTCACAACTGTCTATAAATCCAGGATCCAACACCCTCACACAGACATACTTGCAAGCAAAAAAACACCAATGCATATTAAAAAATTAAAAGAGTTATTATGGTTAATATTTGATGCTAACTGAAATTTAAGACTGTGCAACTGTATGTTGACTTGTTTCTGATTGCCAGTCTGCCTCTCAGACAGATTAGGATACACAGAGTAAATAAGAGAGTAAAAGGGCCTAATAAAGACTAATTGTGTCCTGTAAATAAAAACTTTCCTCTTTAGCAGAGGGACTAAAGTATTAAAGCACATGTAACTACATTCGAATGCCATGCTTTTCCAGAGCTTATCCATGCTACACACATGCCATGCTCATGGTTGAGTTTTACACAGCATAAAACTGCACCACAAATGCAAATACTTCTTAAACAGAATGTGAAGATATCCTTAGGGCACTCAACGCTGGCTCCTCTGTGTCTCATTTAGACACCATTAAAGATGTGTACAGAACCTGTGATGAGTTCTGGGTCCTTGGATGCAACTACCTGCAGCTACCCTACAGCAGCCTGCTCAACAAGAGCAGCCTAGGACTCATTCATAAGGACTTTGCAGGCACACCTGTAATTCTCCTGGAGGTGTGTGGAACATTAAGTTCCAGTCTGTGTGGAAATGAAGACTGTACTGACTAAGTTTCTAGTCTTGTGACTTGAATAAGAAGCAAAATTGAGTGGCTTTATTCCAAGATAATAGACTAACTTATCTTGGAAAACACCACATTTATGTATGCTACATAATAAAAGACAGCATCCAAAGCTATCTCAGACTCTCAGCAGTCATGCGTGCTGGCCTACTAAGATAGGCCATTTTGGCCTTCAATCCCAGCACTTGGAAGGCAGAGGCAGGTGACTCTCTGAGTTTGATGCCAGTCTGATCTTATGTGATGGTTCGTATATGCTTGGTCCAGGGAATGGCACTATTACAGGGTGTGGCCCTGTTGGAGTAGGTGTGTCACTGTGGGTGTGGGCTTTAAGACCCTTAACCTAGCTGCTTGGAAGTCAGTCTTCCACCAGCAGCCTTCAGATATAGAACTCTCAGCTGTCTGCATTATGCCTGCCTAGATGTTGCCATGCTCCCGCCTTGATGAGAGAAACAGACTGAAGGGCAAAGCAATTAAGAGCAAGTGATGGAGCCTGGTAACTTTAGTGCACAGCTTTAGACCACTTATTCTGGGGTACACTGTGACTTTCCAAATTCATATCTTGAAACCTTAATTTCAGACTATCAGACAATAACTGTGTTTGGAGATAAAGTCTTTTAATAAAGAAATAATTAGGTAAAGGAAGTTATTAGAATACTTTTTAATCCTACATGACCAAAACCAACACAGCAAATGCTTTTATTCAGTAGCTTCTGGGACTATGAGAAAATAAGACTTATTGTTCATGCCATCCAGTCTGTGGTATTTGTTATGGAACTAATCCACACAATGTGCCTTACATGGCAGTGAGTGCCATTGGCAACTATTCAGAGGCAATTTCCTAATCATTTTATTCCTGTGTCAGGACCTTAAAACTTTTAATTTACTTACTTTTAATAAGCAATATTAATGCTAACATTAGTAGTAATACTTTTATAGTAATATCACATTCAAAATCCTAAAAGTCACTCTAAAAGATCATATTGAGAAAGAATATCCTACCATATCGCCATATTCCCTAGCTCCCTTCTAGGCAAAGTCAGCCTTATGTGTGTTTCTTGTATCACTGTCTAACAATAAATAGTCTATGAAAAACCACATATGTGTAGATATATATTCATATCCTCTCTCCATCTGCTTATAATACACATTATATAGTCTCACATTTTTTCATAAGAATTTCTTGGAAGTTGCCTTTAAATGGAGATATTTCATTAAAAACTACTTGTCCTGAACTTTCATTCTAGATATAATCCGTACTTACATTTTACATGCAGCAGAAAATGGAAATGTCTGAAATCCTACGCATAATGGACTCACTGAAGAATGCTGCCTTGGTAAGCTTAGATGGGTTGGTGACATTTCTAGTTCTCCTGAGATATAAGGAAATTGAAGTTATATAATACTGTATAAGATTTATAGCTCTTGCAAATAATTATTTGGTTTGGTCAATTTATTGCAACAAAGTTTTTGTATTAGAATTTAATATAGTGTGTTTTGTCATATCCACCTTTTTCCCACACTTGTCCCAGATTCACATCCCCATCCCAACTTTGTGTCCCCTCCCCCTTTTTGTCACAAAATTCAATTTGTGCTGTTTATATAGCTTTTGATGTGGCAACAAAATATGTCAGTAAGAAGATAAAACACGTAAGTAAGATTTGGGGATGGGGCTAGGTAGATAGCTCAGTTAGTAAAGCATCAGAACCTTAGTTCAATCCTAGAGCCCATATAAAAAGCTGGGCATGAGGGCATGCCCTTGAAATCCCAACCTACCCTTTATCCGTGAGCCCAAAGTTCCAGGGAGAGATCCTATCTCAGAAAACAAAGTGGAAGGCTCCTGAGGAACAATGCCTGAGGTTGACCTCTGGCTTCCACTAACATATACAGGTGCATACAAACACAACACAAGAAATTTAGATTCCTTGAGATACAAAATAACACTCCTAAATTTATTTATATATATATAACATATATATATATGTATATGTACATATATTATATATATATATATACACACACACATATGTGTGTATACATGTATATACACACATCATATACACATACACACAAATTTATCACTTGGGATTTCAATGCAATAGTGGTGACTTTAAAAAACTACTGTGATGGCTGAGCTTTACTGAGCTTGCTATGTAAGACAAATCCTAAGAGCTTTGTGTATAAGGAGTGTTTTAATCCTGCAGGCTTATGTTGTCAGCACTTAAGAGACAGGACTATTTTATTTCCATAGTAAATGTTGGTGATGTTAGGGAATGGAAGAGTAATTCAGTGAGTCAGAACTCTAGATGTCCTTGTCAGAATTATAAATTAATAGAATGGGCCTAAAAAATAGCTACAATTTAAGACTATGTGTGGCTAAGGGTGTATATGCATGCACACCAGGGTGGAGGCCAGAAGTCAATGCAGGGTATCTTACACCCTTACTCCGCCATATATTTTGGTGCCAGATCTGTAACTGAACCTAGGCTGGCTACTGGGGATGGCACCTAGGTACTCATTCTTTTGTGGCAAACACTTTACTGACCAACCCACCTCCCAAGCCCCAAGATTTGCATTTTAATTTTAGCATTATTTCCTACACTCATCCTCCCAAATATAACTCTACTGTGCATGTGACCCACCCTTGTTGCTAACAATATTCTGATAGAGCAAATATAAAGGGGCAGAAAAGGGAGAGATGACAAGAAGGATCCTAAGGATGGAGTTGTGAACACAAAACCGATTCACAGTAGACTATAAATGCAAACGTAGTGTGCGTCTGCATCCTACAGGTAACCCTTGCGGAGTCAATGACAGGCAAAATCTCTACCTGGCTCACTGCACTCTGGTTCACATAGGTTTGCAAAAGTTAAGTTTTCTGTGGTGTTGCATTTTATATCCTCAGTATCAAATTCACGCTTGGAAGTAAGATCTGAAAGGAAATGGAAGAAACTCTATCAACAAAGTGCCATTAAAGTCACGTATATTCTGAAAAAAATGTTGACATAATAGGTAATATCTACTGTCCAATGCATATTCTCTTCACTCCTCATCTATCAATTAAAACCACCAAAAAAATATAAAAATGCGAAAATCGGCAAAATGATTTAAAGCTAAAATGGGGTAGGTAAGAACATGAACACTTTGAATAACCTAATCTTCCTGCCATAAATGCTTACTTTCTACTCTATTGAGGTAGAATTCTACTTGTGGTTCTGCAGATTAAAATCAAGCCTTGGGTATGCTAGGCACTCTGCCACTGAATCACACTTACTGGCACTGGTCTGTGTTAATGGTTGTTTCTTTTTCCAGTTTCCTGGCATAGTGTGCCTATGACTTTATTATTGTTGTTATTATGTGCATGTTTCTGTTTATGTATGTGCATGTGCCTGCACATATGTGCATGTAGAAACTAGCGGTCAGTGTTGGGGGTCTTCCTCAGTCACTTCCTACATTATTTTCAGACACAGTCTCTCACTGAACCCCCAGCTCACTGATTTGACGTAGGCAGAAGGGCTAGCAAGCCCCAGGCACCCTCCCATCTCAGTCCTCTCAGCATGAGTCACAGCATGCAAATGCACGCCTGGCATCTGAGTGCTGAGGGTCCAACTCAGGTCTTCCTGTGCGTGTTGAGCTCCTTACTGACCTGGCCCTCTCTCACCCTATTACTTGCTATTCATTTTAAACCCCATACTTTGTAACACAACTCTTATAAACAACTCTTATATACATATTAATTCCTTGGGTGTAACACAGATTTTTCTATTTTGCTTATAAAATTATTTATATTATAATCAGTATATACATTTAGAAGAGTTCTTTCCCCTACATATTTTCATTAAGTTGACAATGAGTCCTATAGCTGGTGGGTTTTTAGATTGTCAGAAGGAGAAAGTACCCAGAGAACTGGACGTAACTGGCCCTGAGGCCCGTTCCCATTTACAGCTCTTTACCAGAACTTAGATAAAAATATGAGTCTCATCATCATAAAATTTTTGTAGACAAATCTATCTTCACTAGAGTCCATGATTAACAATGCAGCTGGAAAGTGACTTTAAGAATGGAGAGAGCGACAGAGAAGCCCCAAACTCTCTATAAATATACTCTGTCAACTCCTGAACTACGTTTGCTGTGGTGTCCATGAAGAACTCTTAAGACTAAAAACACTTAACAGAGACTTCAACTTATTCCCGATAAAGGGGTGAAAGAATTTGTAAATTTTGAGCCAAGCCAAGAACTTGTGAAATAAATAAAAATCAGCTCTCATTAGTGGGATACAGCAGAATTTAAAATCAGCCACAGAAGGAAAACACAGCTAGCTGGTCCTCAAATGTAAAGGCTTCCTAAGACACAAAGAACATGTTTGCCATCTCTGTCCACCACAGCACTACAAGTCCCAGCAGAATAGTGAGGCAATGAAGGGAAATTAAAGGTACCCAAACTGGAAAGGGGGTAGTCAAATCATGTCTGTTTGCAGATGTTGTGATATTGTACATAAATGCAAGGCTCTGACAAAATAAAATCTGGAATAAAGAAATTCAATAAATTTTCAGGATAAAAAAATCATACCAGTCTGCTGTGTTCCAATATGCTACATATGAACTGTCTGTCAGGTCCAAAAGAAACAGCTCAATGGCTAATGGTGGTGCCTATGAACATACTGAGAACACACGCTGGCTTCCAGGCTCTCTGAGCATGAGAACCTGGTGGAGTCCCTGATGGCATTCTGGCTCTTCTCACCCTGCCCTCCACTCAGAACTCCACTCAAGGGCTTCTTTTCTCCAGCTTCTCATTCCTATATAACTTGCCTCTTGGTGTTCTCTGTCTTTGTCCACTCTCCTCTCTGTCTCTCCACCTTCTCCTCCTTTTCTCTCTCTCTCTCTCTCTCCCTCCCTCCCTCCCTCCCTCCTTCCCTCCCTCCCTCCCTCCCCTCCTTCCTTTCCCCCTCTCTTTCTCACTCTCCACCCCACCCCGCCACCATGGCCCAGTTCAGTCTGCTGGCCATGTTCAGTCTACTATTTTCTTTTCCTACTCTGGATTCTTTCAGATGCCTCTGGCTGTTCTCTCCTTCATATCTACAATAAAAATCTTCTTCTCAGCCATACCTTGGAGTGGTCATGTCTTCATTTTATATATGATCCAAAAACTCATATACTGTGACCAAAAATGTAAATTAGTACAGTCAAAAATGGAACTAGTATAAACACAGTCTGGCGAGCCTGCTGCTGGTATATCCATCCAAAACAAACAGACAATATCTCATAGCAATAACTACACATCCATGTACCCTGCAGCATCATTCACTGAAGATAAAAATTTGGAAATACCCTGAGTCACACACACAGAAAAACAACCAAATTAAAAGCAAAGTACCCAAACCAAAGAGCCAAAGACAATACATAAACAGCCATTAAGTACATGAAAACCTAGCCAGGAAAGTCAAATCCCATTATCATGAGCTACCACTTCAAGGGCACTAGGCCAGGTATTTCAAACACCTGATAACAAGTTTTAAAGAGGAGGCAAGTAATCAGAACCCTAAAACCACTGCAGACACTCAGGAACACATTCTGGCTGCTCCTCAGGAAGTTAAGCATAGAGCTCCCAGGATGCAGCAATTCTGCCCTTAACACACATTCTGAGAGGAAAGGAAATGCATGTGTGTGGACATGTCAGCCAGCAGAAGACACAGGGGACTAGAAAAAAACCCACACAGCTACAGCCACCTCATTATTTGAAAAAGCATCGAAACATACATTAAAAAACAAAAACAAACAAAAACCCCAGTCTCTTTAAAATCAGCTGGGAAATCTGGATATCCATAAACACAAGAATGAAACAAGGCCCATCTCTCTCATTCAGCATAAAAGTCAACTCGAAATAGACCAAATACTGTAATATAAAACTGGAGCCAATTTTCTTTCTCTTCTCTAGCCAAGCAAGATGCCCAAAGGAAAGAAGACTGAAAAGAGGCCAAAAAAGTGAACCCAGTTTGAAAAAAGTCCTAAGAACTTCAACATCTGACAGCTCTTTCAGCTCCAAAGAGATCACCCACTTCATAAAATGGCCCTGGTAGCATCAGGCTTCAGGGGTAAAGAGCCATTCTCTATAAGCTGCTCAAAGTACTTCCTGCCATTAATCAGTTCACCCAGGCCCTGGACCATCAAACAGGTACCCAGCTGCCTAAGCTTGCTCACATGAACATCCTAGAGACAAAGCAATAGAAGCAAAGGCTGGTCTTCATTGAGAAGAAAGTTGCTGGTAAAGGGGATGTCCTAATTGAAAGACCGGTCACTTGTCCTTCGAGCAGTCACCACCTTGGTGGAGAACAAGAAGGCTCAGCTGGTGGGGACTGCCCATGATGTAGACCCCACTGAGCTGGTGGTTTTCCTGCTGCCCTGTGTCTAAAGATGGAGGTGCCCTACTGCATCATCAAGGGAAAGAGCAGGCTGGTCCACAGAAAGACATGCACTGTTGTTGCCTTCACACAAGTTAACTTGGAAGACAAGAGCCCTCTGGCCAAGCTGGTGGAAGCTATTAGGACCAATTACAATGACAGATACTGTGAGATCTGCCACCACCGGGAAGGCAGTGTCCTGAGTCCTAAATCCATAGATTTAGGAGCTTGCACTGCCAAGCTCGAAAAGCAAAAACTAAAGAACTCATCACTAAACTGGGCTAAATATATACTGCTAAGCTTTCTGCACATAAATATAATTACACAATTTTAAAAAAGAATTACTAAAGTACAGTTAGAGGAAGGAAAATTTAAAAGGTAAGAGAACCCATGTGACATGACAGCAGAAAGGGATGAAAGGGGACCAGCAAGAGTAGGGCAGGGCACTGGAGGTGACAGTGGGGGGGAGGGGAGGGCCAACAAAAAATATCAAGTAGGAAAAGCATAGGATGAAACCCATTAATAAGTTAAATCAAAATGATAAAACCACAAAAGCAAGTTTATAACACTAAAGCATATAAATAATTTAAATGTCTGTCAACAGATGTACCATGGATAAATAAAATGTGAGAAAACATTTATCCCATCTCTACAATGGGATATTATTTGGTTATAAAAATCAACGAATCACTGATACATTCTATAATATAAATAAGTTTGAAAAATTATGGTAAGTGAAAGAGACTGGCCACAGGAAGACCACACACAGTATAGTTGTATTTTACTGAATTCCAGAATAATCAGATCTAAGTTGGATCTCAGGAATGTAGCTCAGTGGTGGAATACCTGTCTAGCACACAAAGGCCCTGACTTAAAATCCAACACCAGAAAAAAAGTGATAATGGGACAAGAGTCTAATGGCAATGACCCTAAGACTTCATCAGGTAACTCAGAACATCTCTCTAAAGTATTTTAGTAACTAAAAACTTCAATAACAAGTAGTCTTTTTGTTTTGTTTTGTTATTGTTTGAGACAGGGTTTCTCTGCACAACTGCCTTGGCTATCCAGGAACTTGCTTTGTAGACTAGACTAGACTTGAACTCACAGGGATCTGCATGCCTCTGCCTCCCAAGTGTTGAGACTAAAGGCATGCACCACCACACCCGGCACAAGTAGTTTTTACAAGGAACACATTTCTAGTGAACTCTCACCTCTTCTGAAATGTTCACTTTCATCTACAGAGTCCATTATTTTCAGTATCGAGTTTAATGGCTCCCTCAGTTTTGATGGTGGTAGAATGAGAATTTCTTGTTTGGGATTTGTAGATATCAAGGATTTAAACCCAGAAGAAAAAACTGATGGCTGAAATAATATAACATTTAAAAATTATTACAGAACATTTCCAAGTAAGTATATTTAATTTGTAAATGAATATGGTTGTTTAAATGTCACACTAAAATTTAAACTTAAGTTGTATTCTGTCTTACACTGCTATACAGTTTTTCAAAACATAGAGGTTTTTCAGTCAAAAATAGGTTTCTTTTACAAGCAATGCCTTTCTTGAGTAATCTTTTTAATAATTTCCATTGTTTTACTGACATACAGTATCTCTAAATATGTTTATATCTTCTTTTGGCTAATATATTTTAGAAATTATAAATTAAAAAGCATTACCACAGAAAACGAGAGATAGAAAAGTAGCACAAACTGAATATATCTGACAGAACAGAGCTCATCTCTATCGCACCCCATGTAATGTAAGGAAACAGAATTCATGTCTACCATCCCCCATGAGCTGTACTTTTCTCTCACCCTCACAGACAATATTCCTCAACATGTGAGATGGCACCACTGAGAATTAACAAGAAAAGGGAGACTGAATGGAGTCAGGAATTCAATAAGCAAATTGATATCTTTACCAAGTTGTTCACATTTTATCTGTAAGGAAATCCTTGAAGTACCTTTACTGCCTTGTGTATATATCCTCTAAAAGTATTTAAAAAAGCCCCAATATATAAAATGTTTCAGTTATCCACAAACCATTATATGTATATTTAAATTAAAATACTAATAGGATTTAGCTTATAATTTTTAAACTTAACTACTTAAATTTCTATGCCAAGTATAGTAACTAAAATTACTAAAAGAGGTTTGAAAATTCTCTGTACCTAGACTGCCCACTAGACCAATTAAATCAGGATATAACTCGGTAGGATTCAACTTCAACCTCAGCTATGATTGATACTCATTATTTAGAAGTAAATTTGGCTTCATAATTGACACATACTCAACCTCGTATCAAAAATTTTCACATGATAGTTGTAAACAATTATAGTAAATTACTAAGATTTATAAAGGTATGCTCTCTTATTTCTTTCTTTCTTTTTTTGTTTTTTCCAGACAGGGTTTCTCTGTGTAGCCCTGGCTGTCCTGGAACTCACTCTGTAGACCAGGCTGGCCTCAAACTCAGAAATCCGCCTGCCTCTGCCTCCCAAGTGCTGGGATTAAAGGCGTGCGCTACCACTGCCCAGCCTCTACTTCTATAAATACATTACTGAAAGGAAGTGTTACGATTCTATTGAAACATACTAGTTTCTTCTTACAAAAGGTCTCCTCAGCCATACGGAAATCTCTCACAAAAGGTTCTTGAACAGAGAAACACTCCCTTAAATAAAAAATAAAACAAGATTAATTAATACTTACTAAAAACATTTAACAAACATTGCCAATCAAAACACCAAAGCCTCTCACGTAAGCTGAGATGAAGCAATGGAACCCTTACCCCCAGCATCTAAACCTGTGGCTACACAAAGAATGTTCTCTTGTATAAAAGCAACTACAGTATCGGGAATTACATACGTGAAATTATCCTTTCCAGAGAGCTCTTCTTTGAAATCTAAAAACGGATCCTTCACCCGATAGAGCTTTAGTCTGCTCAATAGACTGCTCACAGTTGGTAGATGATTGTCCATTGCTTTATTCATAAAAATAATTTCCTCATCAATAAGTAATTCTGAAAAGAAATAAAAAATCTAATAGTTGTAGCAGAGATCTAGACATTAAATATTAACAGATTCTTCAAACACACTGAAATCATTAAGTTCTCTACTATACTATGTATAGAAAACACAGAATGTGGTGCCCAGACAAAAGGAAAATCTCAATAAAATGTAGTATTATTTAGCACATGGAAACAAAGGCAAATGTTCTGAAAGGGTTGTATTATAATGACATATACTTTATCAATAAAGACTGGCTTAATCAATCGAGGGAAGAATTTTTTCTTTAAAATAGCACCAAAAGTTTGAAAAAATAAAAATACTGGGCTCTGGTCGAGTCTGATTTTCTGTTCTTTACATCATTTAATCTGTAAGGACATACAATGAATGGATATGATCTAGAAAGCATACATATGAAATCACAGAATTCATCATTATAAAGTTATTCATACAATGCTGATATACAGTTAACTATAGTGAAAACTGTATACTGGAACATCTACTTGGAATGTATAACATACTTTACATATTAAAAACACTGCTGGTAGTATTAACTGTGGACATAAAATTTCCTTTCTACCCTAACCTTCTACGTTTGGGTACTTTAGAATCTTGGCTACTTGTATGAGTTTCTAAGTCTTGGATGGGAACATTAAACTGGACCCCCTCTTCAATAAATTTCTCAGTGAAAAGAGAAAGGAAAATGCATGCTTAGAGAAAGAAGCACTCAGAAAGCCAACGTCTCCAACATGAAAGCCTCCTTGAGTGTGGAGAATGGACAGATCTCTCATTCTGAGCAGAAGTCAGTTTAGTGGGGCAGTCGGTTTCAGGAGAGGAAAAGTATGTAGTTTTCAGGTAGTGATGTCTCTCGTGGCTGACTACATAAGTGATATGCGTGTACCTAATCAATACCCGACAGAAGACAAGTATCTGGGAGCATCCCTTGCCTATGCCAAATACAAGTCCAGAATTTGAGATACAAACTAGCCTCTTAGGTGGCCATCCAAATCATTTAAGTTCCTGCCCATCTCAGGGCTTATCTGAGAAAATTAAGGGTGGTTTATTCATGCCATCTGCCCATTCTGCAAATACCAACGAAGTCATATTAAGAGTGAAACGGCATTGGTTTATATCCCATCTCTTTGTTACACCATAGGACACAAGCTCTGAGCCCGTCATCCTAAATAAAGCCACATTCTGATATTTCTACTGCAGGGGGACATCTTATGTCACTTATAAAGTCTTGTTTTCCAAGCATTCTTATACCCTTTCAGTCCCTGTAAGTCAACTACCATTTTTGATGCAGCCACTAGAGGTCAGCAAGTCTCCATAACTAATGCTGTTAGACAAAGGCTGTTTTCACAAGGAATGGTCCCTTCGCTATACAAGTACAGAGGTTGTGTATTGCCTGTAGTTCTTACTCCACAGCAAGCATGTGTGCTCACACTGTATTACTCTATGGTAGACAAATGATAAGCAGGAAATGCAAAGTGGTTAGTTATGAAAGAAGCAGGAAAAAGAGGTTTGGTAACAGGAAACTTTTGTACAAGAGTTATTCCTGTCCACTTATGAAACCCAAGTTAAGTAGATGAAAGCACTGTGAGTTCCTTATGACAGCAATCATTTCTTAATGGAAACTGTTGAGGGTCTTAAACAACAACAACAACCCATATTAAATATTAAATAAAAGACAAGACAACTGATTCCCCATCCCCACCTCTAGCCAGGAGAAGTAACCCAAACTCTTTAAAAAAAAATCTAACACTGATTTCCCAATAAATAAAGTGGTTATTTAGAACTTTTGGGGAAAGTGACTGCACAGTAAATCTAGACAAATAAATATATGAAGTCAGGGGGGAAATCCAAGAGACTGTTAATATACATTACAGGTATATAAGAGCTCAAATTAGGTGACACTAACACAACAGTCAAAACCACAGACAACCCAGAATTCAACTGGAGTGGGTCAGAACTTAGCATTTAATAAAACAAGCATCATTTCGAATAGTGGGAAAGACTCTTAGCTAAATTGGAACAAGTACCAAAGTATTTAAGCATTTTAAAAAATATCTTTAGTTTTAAACATAAAAACTGAAATGAAATTATATAAAACATTAAAAAAAATAGTGGGGTGCCATGGCATACACCTAAAATCCCAATACTCAGGAGGTAGATTTCTGTGAGTTTAAAACCAGCCTGGTCTACAAAGTAAGTTCTAGACTAGCCAATGGCTACATAGAGAAACCCTGTCTCAAAACAAATTTTTAAACAATGGAAAAGTTATATAATAAAGGAACATTTTTCTAAGCACAAATGCAGTGCTAGAATTGATAAAGGAAAACATCAGCAAAACCAATCAGACTAAAGTTAAATGCATTTGGAATTACTGGTGTCTTTATATATAAAAATATAGGCAATATAAGAATCATTTTACAAAAGAAAAAGATACAAATAGCCAATGCACACTAATAACTTTTAGAGATGCAAGTAAAACATACATTTTCTCTACCTCAGTGGTTTATGTGTATTACCACAACATCAGCAGTAATGTACCCAGAGACGACAAGGCTGGCCTGAATAAGGTATTCTCACACTACACCAGTGGTGCTTGTTAAAGCTGAGAACAAAATCTGAAATAACTAGAAACGCTCTCTAGTTCAGTGAAATAACTAGAAATGCTCTGCCCAGTGTAGAAGAGACCCTCCTCCTGGATGCCTGCACAAGATAGTCTCCTGTCGCTGCTTTTGGATCAAGATGTAGAACTCATGGCATGCTTCCTGCCATGATGATAACAGACTGAACCTCTGAACCTATAAGCCAGCCCCAGTTAAACAGTTTCCTTCATAAGAGTTGCCTTGGTCATGGTGTCTCTTCTAATGGAAACCCAAATTAAGATGATATATAACTACAAAAAAAAAAAAAAAAGATAACAAAGATAATAAAGTGATACCTATGACTCAAGACACAAATGGAAAATAAGTATTATTTTCTCTTAGTTAATTGATTTTATTCAACAATAGCTTACAAATGCCTCAGAATAATAACAGCTTTATGTGTGTAGCCTGTTAATTTTTTAATAAATATCCCTATATACATATATAACATAGTATAAATATATATTTCTCTAAAATTTTTCTCTAAAAAATTTTACAAGTAGTTTTGATAATAAATCAAGAAAAAGAAATTATAAAAGAAAACTAAAACCATAATCTACCCTCAATCCTCAATGACAATTTTCCCCAAACTACATCACATAAAACAACAGTAAAGTAATTTAGCTATAGTAATTTTTTTTTCTCTATGTAGCCATGGCCATCCTGGAACTCACTGTGTAGATTAGACTGGTCTTGAACTCACAGAGATCACCTGCCTCTGGAATTAAAGGTGTTGGACTTAAGGATGACAGTACTCCTGGCTACAGCATTTCTGAAATAGCAGGAACAATTAGATAACAGGCCTTCAAGTGTTGTCATTAAACACAGAACGGGCCATCGTAATACAAGAAAGCCAGCTCTCAGCAACATTGGAAGAACTCGGCTAGCTAGAGAGGAGATCTGGAAAATAGTGTGGATAAAACACAATTTTAGTTAATACTGACTTCTTAATAACTTCTTAAAATCTGGTGTATTTCTTGGCCTAACATGACTGCAACTCAATCTCTGATTTGAGGTTCACTTTCACATATATTGGGTAAGACTGAGTATCTTTAGGGTGTTTTGAGAAACAACATACGTGTGTAACTTTAGAATCCAAAACTTAATTTTCCACAACACTTCTGTTATCACAAGATCTGGACCCAGAGCCGACGACATTATAGAAGCATGCTGGAACACACTGGGATCAAATCTGTATAGGTTATTTTGAGTTTCAGCAAACTTAAACTAAAAGAAATCCACTTGTGAAAAGCATATTAACACAAAAGAGAAACTTCAGCATGGAAAAAGTCAGACTTGCAATCATGTGGGCAGATACTCTTAATAAAATAAAGATATTTACAATACAACTGACCAAAAGCTCACAGACATGATGTTGTGTATATTAATTAGTAGGGTTAGTAGGAAACATTTTACTATTCCTACCTTGGTACTCCACTTTCACTCCAGGGCAGTATGAGGACCGCTTGATAGGAATAAAGTCTTCTATGTAATCCTTACTGGAGAACAACTTGTCATTCTCTATTCCAGGTGGAGAGTTTGGATTGGAACTTGGAACAATTTCCTCAAATGTGCCATTAATCATCATTCCTGTAATTGTCTTTCTGTAATATAAAAGTATTGATTTTATCTGTACCTATATTAAAACATTTTTATTAATAAACAGTATGTGTTCATCCTTGAAAATGTGCCAAATTCCGGTGGACACTAAGAAAAATTATCTGTAGCCCCAAACTTGAAAAGAAAGCAAAAATTACTCAAATTCATCAAGAATTTTAAACAGAATTACACAATATTCACATATATAGTGTTCCATAACATTTTTTTTTTCTGCTGAGCTGTGGATAATAGTCTATTCACATGTTCATCATTGACTTTATATTTGTGGAAGACCAGAATTCCACATATCCCTGCTATATTTTGGATCTTACATAACTTCCCAAAGGCCTGTGTGTTAAAAGCTTGGTTCACTGAGTGGCACTAGAGGGAGGCAGCAAGCTTATAAAGGATGGGATTAGTTGAGAGGTGTTGGACGAGCATGTCCTTAAATGGGACAGTGGGGCTCTGGCCCTTTCTTTTCCTCTTCTACTTCTGGTCCATGAGCCGAGTACCATTGCTCCACCATGTGTTCTTGCCATTGTGTGCTGGCTTACCACAGGCCCAAATCAATTGATTATGTCCAGAAACTCCAAAGTTGCAGACCAAAATAAATCTTTTTTAACTTACTTCAATTACCCTGTTAAACTGATTGAAAGCTACCATATTTAATAAACTATCATTTATTTAACCAGTTCTCCCTTACTGGAAGTTTATATTTTTTTGTGACTGTTATTATAAGCAATACTGCAAGGGCCATTTATAAATACTTATTTAATCATTTTCTAAAAACATATTTCCTAAAAACAGAAGAAATTTTGGAGAAGTTAGACAGATTTGTTTTTATTTATTTATTTGCAACTTTTGCTACTCATTGCCAGACTTCCATTGTATTTATATTCAATGCCTGTTCTTCAATATCACACAGATCTTCCCCTCCTAACTTGCTTTATCCCAGCCCCCAAGCCCAAGCAGGAACCCTCTGGGAATCCACAGAACACTTCAAAACTCCATATCTTCACCTGTCCCTCAGTTCCCCCCAAACCCAGTGCCACAGTTTTATCCCCAGCGCTTAGCAGGTCACCTGCTGCACCCAGCCTCCAACTCGAGCAGGCACTCTCTGGGACCCTCAAGCCACTCAGGCCAGGGAGCAAGCAGGCTAACTGCAGATCTTCACCCCTCCCTCCACTCCTCCAAGTCCAATCCCTCAGTCTCACCCCTAGATCTGTAGCCTACCTGCTGTGGCCTCTCCTGTCCCCATTTCCAGAGGACTAAGTAGATGCTGTGGAACACTCTGATTTCCCACTTCCTGCAGATCCCCTCAGCCCTACTCCCTCCTATCCCTTCCACATTCCTAAGTGTCACCTCTTGATACCTAGAAACATATTTTACCTGGAATCCCTTGTAACCACACCTATCAGGATCCCAGAAGAATTTCCTACCAGGCAACACAGATACCAATCACACTCTACTAAGAACCAGAGACAGCAATAGAAACCCAGGAACAAAACACCCACCCAACATAGACAAGGCCAGATATCAGCACCTAGAATTAAAATCTTCTCAAAATTATGATGCCTAGACACGAGCATAAAAACACAATCAGTAAGAGCCAGGACACTATGTCTCCATTAGAGCCCAGCAACCCTACCACAGTATGCCCTGAGTATTGCAATATACCTGAAGCACCAGAAGAAGACCTTAAAAGAGCCTTCATGAATATGATAGACCTCCTTAAAGAGAAAATGAAAAATTCCCTTAAAGAAATTTATAAAAACACAAACAGTAGAAAGAAATGAACAAAACAGTTCAAGACCTGAAAGTGAAAACAGAATCAAGAAAGAAAACAGAAAGTGAGAGAAATCTGGAAATGAAAAATTTAGGGCCTCAAACAGGAACCTCAAGAGGTAAGTCTCATCAACAGAATACAAGATAAGGAAGAGGAAATCTCAGATACAGAAGACACACTAAAAGAAACAGATACCTTACTAAAGAAAATGTTCAATCTTAAAAAAAAAATCTGTTACAAGACATCCAGGAAATCTGGGCATACTACTAAAAAAAAAAAAAAACAAATTCAAGAATAATAGGAATAGAAGGAAAAGAAACCCAGGTCAAAGGCACTGTAAAATCACAGACGTAAAATTTCCTAACCTACAGAAGAAGAATGTCTATCAAAGCAGAAGTATAAAGACCACCAAATAGACGAGACCAGAAAAGAAAGTTCCCTTGGCACATAATAATCAAAACACTAAACATGCAGAAAAGAAAGAGAACACTAAAAGCTGCAAGGGAAAAAGACCAAGTAATATATAAATGCAGACCTATTAGAATAATACTTGACTTCTCAACAGAGACTCTCGAATCCAGAAGGACCTGGACAGCTGTGCTACAGACTCTTAGACCACAGACGCCAGCCTACTAGACTACTCTAAATCCAGCAAAAAATCTCAATCACAATAGATGGTGATAATAAGACATTCCTTAATAAAACCAAATTTAAGCAACAAATTCAGCCCCATAGAAGGTACTAGAAAGTAACAGGAATCAGCAAGCCTTGCTTATTGATATATCTCAACACAAATGATCTCAGTGTCCCAATAAAAAGACAGGCCAACTGTATGGATGAAGAAACAGGATATATCCTTCTGTTGCATCAAGAAACACACCTGTACATCATGATAGTCATCACCTAAGGGTAAAATGGTAGAAAAGATATTTCAAGGAAATGGACCTACGAAGCCATCTTAGTATCTAACAAAACAGACTTCAAAAATAATCGGCAGAGATGGAGAAGGACACTACATACTATCAAAGAAAAAAATCTACCAACAGGATATTTTAGTTGGTTGGCCTGATGCTGCTTGTATTCTAATTGAGGCCCTAAGAAGAGACCTGGTTGTCCAAGAGATGAGAGAGACTGTGAGTAGACCCAAGTGACACTGTGTAACCTTGCTCCCAAGTTATTTTTGATTGGTGAAAAAAGATGCCGACAGCCAATAGTTGAGCAGACAAGACATAGGCAGGGTTTAGGGGTCCTGGGCTTGAAGACTGGAGGAGAATCACATGGGAGGGAGAAGAAGGTGAGGAGGAAAGAGAAGCCACCATGGGTTAGGGGAGTCATAAAAATGTGGCTCTGAGGGTTGGCCAATTGGAGTTAAGAGCAGCCCAGATGAAACATAGTAAGTAATAATAACTCAGAGTTATCAATAGGAAAGATTCTAATAGCACATAGGGTAGATATCTGCCCAGCTCTTGTGTTGTTTAAGGCTTACTGTAAATATAAAGGTTGTGTGTGTGTGTGTGTGTGTGTGTGTGTGTATGTGTGTGTGTGTCTTTTTTCTGGGAACTAAATAGTCAAAGGCAGAGTAGAAACCCCGAATTGGGATTACAATTTTCGACAACAGGACATTGCAATTCTTAATATCTATGTCACAAACATAAGGGCATCCAGGTTCATAAAAGAAATGCTACTACAGCTTAAATCACATATTGACCCCTCACACACTAGTAGTGAGAGACTTCAATACTCCATTCTCACCAATCAATAGAAAGGTCATTCAGACAAAAACTAAACAGAGAAAGAAATGCTAGAGCTAATGAATGTCATAAACCAAATAAACCTGAGATATTTACTGAACATTTTACTCAAACACAAAAGAGCGTATCTTTCTTCTCAACACCTTGTGAAACTTTCTCCAAAATTGAACATGCATACTGAATATCAAGCTGGACAGAGACAACAAAACATTTTCAGACTCACTACTGAATGAAAAATAGGTCAAAACCCGGGTGTGGTGGGTGGTACATGCCTTTAATCTCAGCATTTGAGAGGCAGAGAGATAGGCAGAGCTCTGTAAATTTGAGGGCAGCCTGGTCTACAGTGTGCGTTCCTGAACAGTCAGGGTTACACAGAAAAACCCTGTCTTGAAAAACAAAACAAAGAACAAAAAACAAAAAAAGGAAGAAAGAAAAGAAAAATAGGTCAAGACAGAAACTGAGAAATTAAAGGCTTTCTAGGATTGAATGAAAATGAATACCCAACATACCAAAATATATAAGTCACAATGAAGGCAGTTTTAAGAGGAAAGAGCTAAATGTACAGTGCTTTTCTTTCCTTTCCTTTTGTATTTTTATCTGATTAGTTATATATATAATGTTCATCTCTCTTTTTACCCTACAGGTCTTTGCATATACCCTTTGCAAATATCTTATGGCTTCCTGTTTAGCATTTTTATGGGATTTCTAAGTATGTGAACAAGTGAGTCTGTTTCTTGTGCCTTTTCTTGGGCTTGTATCCTTCTGCGTGTTTGTTTTGTCCAATTCCAATGTGTTTATTTTTTGTTTTGATTTGTTATATTTTATTATTATTCCTTAGATGCCTGCTTGTTTTCTAATGAGAGAGAGAAGCAGGTGGATCTGGGTGGGTCAGGAGGGCAAGAGGAATTGGGAGGAGTGGGGGAAGGGAAACCAAAATCAGGACATAATATGTAAGGAGAAAAATACATTTTCAATAAAATGTGAATATCACAGAAAAAACACTCCAAAATTTCTCCCTTACTCTTGGAGAAATACAAGATACAAGAAGAAAGAGCTTAATATTCCCTTATCTGTATTACTCATTGAAGAAAACACAAGATATAAGACAAAATAGCTTAAGGGTTTATCTGTATTACTCAATGAGAATATTGGTTATATGTGGACCTTCATAGACTTCTGATTTTAGTTCTTTAGTTAATGTCTTTTTTAAAAAAGCCATGACACAATTAATACTTGGTAAAATACCGAGTCAACTCTCATTCCCTTGACACAAATGAAACGAAGATCAGTGTTTCCTGGTTCTTCTCACTTCTCCTGCCCCAGCGTTACTCGTTCTCTCTCCACTGGAGCCTCTTCTTTTGCCCAACCTGCGAATACTGGTGTTTGTGAGATGTCCCATCTACATGGGTTTTCTTCCCTGGGCTATTGTTCTTTTGGGGTAATTTTACCCACTACATTCATTACCTCCTTCAGACAGTTGGTTGAATATCTACAATGTGCTAACTCTATTCTTGGGACTAGACTAGGAAACAAAGTCTTGTTCCCCCAAAGTTCATCTGTTAAAGGGAAGAACAACTAAACAATGTCAATGGGAAAAACTGCACTGTATTTAACATAACAAGGGATGCAGACATCAGTAACAGCCATAACGTTGGTATGTTTGGAGAATGCAGCTAGGGAAAGGCCCACTGAAGAGATATTTTGGTAGCTACCTGAATACTGATGGGAGCTGAGCCATAAGATTTAAAGGGGAAAACAAACTTGGTAGATTCCAGGTAAGAGTAAGATCAGAGTAACGGGAACAGAGGAATGTGGACAGGCAGAGACTGAATCATTATGGACGTTATAAGACATGGTAAGCACTTAGGCTTGTATTGTTTGCTGGGGCACCATTTGTGGGTTATAGTTAGAGGTATTTCATGGTCTAATTTGTGACCTTTAAAAATGTTTTCAATTGGAACAGAATTATAACACTTCTTCTCTACCTCCCATGTCCCCGACTTGAGAGTTGATAGCCTCCTTTTCTTTAAATTTCTTTATTTTCTTATTAGAAGAAATAAACTAAAAGAAAATATAGGAGCAAATTCTTATGACCTTGGAGTTTGGAAAATTTATATGTGTGTGTGTGTGTGTGTGTGTGTGTGTGTGTGTATTTATACATATATATAAAATTAAACAAACTTGTGAGAGCATAAGCTACACAAGGTGAACTATCAGAGTTTTAAGATGTGCTTCTAAGGACACCATCAGGAAAGTGAGAAGACAAACCACAGAACAAAAGCATTTGCAAACCATATGTGTAATCCAGGATTTGTATCTGGAATATACACAAAACACTTGGAAGCAGGCTTTTGCCCTCTGATTTCTAACTGGGATCAGACATCAGGAAGCCTCGACAGGAAATCAAAGGTGGGAGAGGGGCAGGTTTGACAATTATTCCTCCTGGATGTATCTCTGTTGGATCAGTTTGGAATCAATAATACATATCCGCCAAAGCTTGTGTGTTTTACAGCTGGGGAGGCAGTGATTCCTGCTGATCCTAACCCTGTGGTTATTTTCCTGTTGTCCTCTTAACTCACTAGTACAGCTATAATAAAAAGGACCGATGATAGAGCATTAGTAAGGATGTGAATAAACCATAAGCTTTATGATATTTGTAGGAATATAAGTAGTACAGTTGATTGGATCACACCTGGCAGTTCCATAAAAAGTTAAACACAACTTACTGTATGACCCAGTAATTCCAATTCTAGATAATTGTTTACACAAAAACTTGAATATGAATGTTAACAGCAGAATTACAATTGCAGAAAAGGAAATTAAGGATGAACAACCTTAATGTCCGTCCTAATGAACAGGTAAGTAAAACGTGATATATCCATATAGCAGACTACGATTTAGAATAAAAATAAATGAAATCTGGATATAAGCCACATAAGTAAATGTGGTGGTGGGGGGGGGGTTGGCATTTATTTTCATTGCAATTAAGAAAGACTTAAATTGGGCTCCTGAAGAGAATAGGAACTCCACAGGAAGACCAACAGAGTCAGCTAACCTGGACCTTGGGGCTCTCAGAGACTGAACCACCAACCAAAGAACATACACAGCCTGGCCCTAGGCCTCCCCACTCACATGCAGCAGATGTGCAGCTTGGCCTTCATGTGGGTCCCGAACAACAGGAATGGGGGGCATCCCAAAAGCTGTTGCCTGTACACGGGATATGTTCTTCTTGCAGAGACTTAAGTGCCAGGGTGGAGGCATACCCAGTGAGGCCCCCACCCACTCAGAAGAGAGGGGAGGAGAGAATGGGGGGAAGGATTGTGGGAGGGGTAACTGGGAGGGGGCAGTGAGCAGGATGTAAAGTGAATAAGTAAAAAATAAAATTAAATTAAAAAGAAATATTTAAATTATAAAGTTTAAAAATATGAATAAAAAATCTCTCCAGTGTCTGATACACATTATGCATGAAGTGAAGCAATTGTTTGGATTAGTACTGAGAACTGCGGCTTCTGGACTCAGTGCACAGGAGGACACTCATCTTCTTTTTCTCATTGCTCCACGTTCCTCCTTCTGCCAGTGTGCTTTGCTCAGTGATTGTGATGCTTTGTTTTTAAGCTTTGTTTCTTGAATGTATAGTTACACCTTCACTTGTTTTGTAGCTTGTATACACATATAAATACGCAAATATCTGAAGGATGACTGAACTGATAATAATATTGATAAAATACATTAGAAAATTGTCTTATGTCTGCATTTTTACTAAAGGAGGTTTAATATTAATATAAATTAATAAACTTTGTTCAGATGATTGACATATTAACTAAAAGTATAATGCCACTGGTTAATTTCTGAGTATTTTTTGTAACATCACTGAAGAGAGTAATAACTATAGTATGGTAAACTAGGGAAGGATAAAGAGGCTATAAGTAACTTCCAATTAGCCTCTTCTTTGTGCTTGAAATCAGAGCTTTCTTTAAAGAAAATGTATAGGAAGTAAAGGGATTTTCAGGTGTCTGTGGCGCTTACTGCTTGTCATTTATAGATAAGGAGAATTTGAGATTCAGGATACATACTTCTCAGGAACATCCTCCACACAGAACCTTGTTCTCTGCTGATCCAAGATTGAATTATCTGTCATTTCCGGAAATGGAATAGGTGAGGCTAAAAAGGAACAGTCAACATTAGCTTCTAAAATATCCTTTACACTTACAGAAGAAAGCCAAACATTCATCATTTTTATTATGGAGTTATCTTTATTTATTCACAAATATAATTACTTTTTCAAAGTGCTATTTGATTCTGGTCATTATAATCTACTTGCCCTAAACTCAATCATAGTCAAGAAAATATCATCTGAATGTATTAATAACTCCCTCCGCCTCACAGCTTCTCTTTGCGTAGACACTGCTATGATCTTAGATAATCCTGTTCAATAGTTCATGCTCTGCCTCACAAAGCCTTCATTAAGCACTCTAGTTCATTCTGATGTGCTCTCCTCAAAGTTCCCTAATATGGCTAGTAGGACTCTGGTACTTTTATACAGCCTTATATTAAAATTTTATGCAACTATAAATTACTTTTCAGATTAGATCCTTGATTCCTAAAGAAGAGGGACATTATACTCTTGTGCCAGAATATGCAAGTGCATATTCTACCATGAGTAGTATCCTGTCAGAGTTTCTCTCAGTGTTACTTTTGCCTAGGTTTGTTACTTTGATTACGTTACATCTTTATCCAAGCCTCATGGAAAAAACGAGGTAATGATTCAGAAAACACATCTGGGAATCACTCAGCCTAGATCGTAATCCTTGTGCTACTACTTATTAACTTCATGACCTTGAGTAAATCTCATAACCTTTCTATATCTGTTTCCTTAAATATGAATTGGGAACAAAAGCTATCTCATAATAGGGTTAAGATTTAACATGATGAGATACTCAATTAATTAGAATGATGATGGACATATTGCAAGTACCCAGTAAAATTTAGCAGCTGTTATTTAAGTTTTTTCTGGTTTTGTTTTTTCAAAAGAAGAAAAAATGATTAACTGTCTCCTTTACTTTCAGAGCAACAGCCTGATAAAGGCTACTCTCTAGGGCTAGAGACATGGCTCACTGGTTAAGAGCACTGGCTGCTCCTCTAGAGGACTTAGGTTCAATTCCCAGCATTCACATAGCAGCTCGACTGTCTGTAGTTCCAGTTCCAGGGGATCTATCACACATCCATGTGGTGCATACATCTGTGCATACTGGCAAAATGCTCATATACATAAAATAATATAAGTAAGTCTTTTTTAAAAAACAGCTACTTTACACTTTCAACATGATTATCACTTACATTCCATTAATCCCTCCATTTGTATATTCATCATGATTTCTTGTTTCTTCTTCATGAAGCTTTCTCTGTCAGTCCTATAATCAATGCCTTAGAAAGGCTTGATTCTCTTGCCTCCCTTTCCCTTATACTCACTTAGAAAAATCTTATCCTCAACTTTCTATGTATATGGAGGAAATCATCTGTCATGTTGAATTATCTCATTTTAGAGTACATCATATTTTAAATGTCATCCAACACTGACAAAGAATAACATGTCCTCTACTAAAAGCAGTTTTCTTGCTATTTGACAGTTATTTCACACATTCTTCCCTCAAATATCCAACTGTATTCTCTAGTGTTCTGTCTATAATTTTGCCTTTATATATGTAAAAATATCTTTTATTCACCAGATGTAATTGTCATCTTAGAGGCTTAGTGCTGAGTAAGCTCACCCTTTCTAGCTCTTTCTAAACTCTGGCTGGCTGGTTCAACTCAGCTGTTCTGGCTCAGACTCCTCTCTAAACTGACTGATTCAATCTGACTTCTCTTGGCTTCTCACCGACTTGCTCTGTTTTGCCTCAAACTAACTCTGGCAATCTGTTCTAATCTTCTGGCTCCTCATTCTATGGCTTGTTCTATCTTTACCTGCAACCTGTCTCTGTAAAGCTGTCCTAGTAAAACTGCATCCTTTTCCTCCTGTCTCCCTCTCCTTTTAGCCCCTCTCTCTGCTGCTCTCTTAAATTGATTCTCTCCCTGAGCTGTTCTCATGAGAGTTGGACATATCCTATCTCTAACTCATTCTGTCAGAGCTTTCTCTGATTCATTATTCCGTCTATCCCTCAATTAGATGTCACTTCCAAGAGTGGCTGCTTCCTTCTACAAACCAAGATTATATCATCATTTAGGATTAAAGGTGTGTACTATATTCTAGCCAGAAAGATTGAAGATGTGTCATTCCAGCCAGATCACACAGACATTTGGATGTGATCCCTTGCCAGAATAGCCATGTTGCTGGATTAAAATTCTTCTATAAACATACAAAATTAATATAAAATAGAACTAATCATCTTACAGCACCAATCCTACCAGCCTTCTGTTGTGAGTCTTAAGATCCCTATCACCCTGTCTACAAAAGGGAAAAGACTTCTGGCTCCTATTAAATACCATTTTCTCTAACTGTGCTCTTGATTCTATTCTTCTTTATTCTTAAGTTATTTTTTTCCTTTCCTACAAACACTCCAAGTTGTCTTTTTATCATATACTGAAAAAAAAAAACACATTAGGAAATAACACTTAGTTGTGCATGGTTACATATACCTTTAATGCAATCACTCAGAAGGTAGAAAGAGGTGAATGTCTGAGGTCAGGGGCAACCTGATCTACATAGCAAATTCCAGGACAGCCAGAGTAACATAATAAAGAGAGCCTGTCTCAGAAAGAAAGAAAGAAAGAAAGAAAGAAAGAAAGAAAGAGAGAGAGAGAGAGAGAGAGAGAGAGAGAAAGAAAGACAGACAGACAGAAAGGAAGAAAGGAAAAATAATCTTTTCCCCATTTTCTTTGACCTACTGCTTCATTTTACTTCAAGCAGGCAGAACTTTCAGTACTGGGAATGCCACTGCTCCTTGCAGAACACTCAAAAAACTTTTCTTTAAAGAGGAAGGAAGGTTTGGGAGGGCTGGAGAGATGGCTCAGAGGTTAAGAGCACTAGTTGCTCTTCCAGAGATCCTGAGTTCAATTCCCAGCAACCACATGGTGGCTCACAACCATCTGTAATGTGATCTGGTGTCCTCTTCTGGCCTGCAGGCATGCAGGCAGGCAGAACACTGTATATACAATAAAAAAAAAATCTTAAAAAAAAAAATTTTACATCAAATGAACATTTCTTAAGTGTTGCCCAAACCCACTGTTTTCATTTCACATTCTCTTCTCACTATAATACAAGGCTACAATGTGTGTATAGAGGTCAGAGTCAGTTCTCACCTCCAGTCCCATGGGTTCCAAGGTTCAAAGTCAGGTTGTCAGGTTTGGCAGCAAGCATCCTTACCCACTGAGCTGTCTTATTAGTCCCTGTGTCTCTACTTTTGACTCCCAACCTCTACCCTTCCCTTATTTTAGGCAACCAGAATTGTCTTTTCTGAAATGTGATCTGGGCTCTCTCATCCTTTTTCTTAAAACTGTCCAATGTTTTCCCATAGTTGCAACTTTATTAGCCAGTTTGAGCTGTTATACCCCAAGTACTACAGACTAGGTGACTCAACTAAGAACATTTATTTTTTCATGGTACTATGGATTAGAAAGTCCACTAACAAGACTCTGACAGACTTGGTATCTGATGGAGATTCTCTTCTACTTCATCTTGCTATGTCCTCAGGACAGAAAGGAAAAGAGGTTCTTCAGGATCTCTTGTACAAGAGTGCTAATCTCCAGTCTCATGACCCCTCTTCTGAATACAATCACAATGGGGGTTAAACTTGAATATATGGTTTCAAGGGCACACAGGCTGTTGTTTTTATAAAAATAAATAGATAAGAAAGGTCCATGTTACATTCTACAAAGCCTTAGATAATACAAAATTTGCTCACATCTCATATCTCCTTTTTCTTACCCAGTCCTATGGCCTAAGTTTCTTAATTTACCACACTAAACTCAGAAATAATTTTTAAGAAATAAAAACAAACATACCTCTTGTCCATGGACTCCTATATTTATCATCAATAATTTTTTTATCTTGATTTAAATATGAGGGAGTCTCAAACAATAAAGCATCTCTGTACAGCCTTTCTTTAACTGTGTTCTGTATGAAAAGGTAAAATAATTTTAACATATACTATTTACCAATATTCAGAATATTATTGTCATAAGTTGATATAATTTTTAAAGCAATGTGTTTGATATAAAAATATCAAATTAACCACATAATAGAGAATAATATCAGCTAGTTGTCTTATAAACATATGACAGGTTAAAATATATGCATGCTTAACTAACAAAAAAAGTACTATATCACTTAACAATGTGATTCTTCTTTCATTTACCAGTACCGCAGCCTACTCTGCGACAAAAGTGCTGCTGTTCTAGAGCTGTCTCTCAGCTGAAGCATCATCTCCTCTATTCAGTCTCCTCCTGTGACTTTGACTTCCTATTGAATTCATTATTCCATATACAGGCAAAAATGTCTGTGTTTTCATTATGTTTTATTTTGCCAAAGGTGTTATGTTAAATAAGACATTATCATCATCCAAGAGTAAGTGGTATAAAAGATCATTTAATCTGGCCTATGTAAAATGATGACCAAAGACACATGTCAACAGGAAAAAAAGCTTGACTAGCACTTTATCTAAAAAAAAAAAAAGTTACAAGAAATAACTTATATCTAAAAATTTTTGTTTATAATTGCTTTTGGTATAATTTTCTCATAAATTATATTTGATGACATAGATGGCATTTGCTTTCTTTCTGATCAAAAAGAAGATAACTTGTGGAGAATTTTGAATTGGCATAACTCTGCCAATTGGCATAACTCTGAGTCCTTGGATATTCAGATCATTTTCTTTCTCTTGTCTCTTAAGCATTCTTATTTTGCAAGATCTTCATGAAAGCCTTGGTTGTTATTTGGGTGGCTTACTACTCCTTCACTGATCCTATGAAGTCCACATCTTCTGCAAGATTTGACTTTTCTCAGCGTCACATCTATCACACCGAGGAGTGCAGTATGACAGCAGAGAATTAAGGCTCCATGAGCAAGACAAATCTTTGAGGACTTGTGATTATCTGCACTCTTGTAAATAATCAACACATTAATAAACATAACATTGAATTATGATTCCCACTTAAGCATATAACTATATATCTGTGTCTCTCAATTATGAGAAAATAAATAGAACCTGAATATATATATATATATGTTTTGTTTGGTTTTGGTTTTCTTTTTTTTTTTTCTAAACAGGGTTATTTTACATAGCCCTAGCTATCCTGGAACTCACTCTGTAGACCAGGATGGCCTAAAACTCAGAGATCTGCTTGCTTCTGCCTCCCAAGTGCCGGGATTAAAGGTGCCACCACCACTCAGCTGAATATATGTATTTCTTAATCCTATAAAATGTAACATTGTTTTAGTTTACTGGAATGTTTTTGTGCTGGCAGATGGGACAGGATAATGTAATATTAAAAATGAAATTTTAACTCGTCAATTAACATTGTAAGAACAATGAACTATTATATAACCTCTACCACAACTCATTTATTAACAATATGCCTGGACCTGAAATTCACAGCTGACATTTTCATAAGCTTCTTAGCTTCTGTGGACATTATTCTGTTAACTGTGAAACTGTCAAACCTATATAATAACAATATTTGACACAAGAATACTTACAGTGATTAACTGACATAATCCACTACATGGACAAAATATCTGGTTCATTGAGACATGTGTTATTGTCACAAGAACAATGACCAGGATTACTTTTGTGCCCATTCTTTCTACGTATTTGTTTCTTTTCTCTTTCTGAGATGGGGTATCACTATACTGCCCTTGGTGGCCTGTGTTAGCTTTCCAAGTATGGAATTACAGCCATGTGCCACCATTCACCATGTCTCTTAAAAGAAGACCACTTTGGGCTAGAGAGATGGCTCAGTGGTTAAGAGCACTACTTGCTCTTCTATAGGTCCTGAGTTCAATTCCCACCAACTACATGGTGGTTCACAACCATCTGTAGTGGGATCCGATACCCTCTTCTGGTGTTTCTCAAGACAGCTACAGTGTACTTATATACATAAAATAAATCTAAAAAAAAAAATGAGTTGGTGTGAGCACATATTTTTTTAAAAGAGGGGGAGGGGAGGTGTGGCTGGAGAGATAGCTCAGTGATTAAGAGCACTGACTATTCTTCCAGAGGTCCTGAGTTCAATTCCCAGCAACTACATAGTGGCTCATAACTATCTGTAGTGGGATCCAATACCCTCTTCTGGTGTGTCTAAAGACAGCTACAGTGTACTCACATACATACATATAATAAATAAAATATTTTTTTAAAAAAGAAGACCTCTTTGTTTAATAATCACCCTTCAAACTTGACAAAACTTTTTCTTCAGATAGCTTCAGACTTACTTTGCTATTTAATTATTTTAATTTAATTTAAAAGTTCCTTACAAAAGTTGCCTTTTAAAGAACTATTAAAGGTTAAAACTAGGGCTGGCGAGATGGCTTCAGAGGCTGAAGGCCCTTACCACCAAAGCTGATGACCTCAGCTTGATTCCCCAAGGACCCACACAGTGGAAAGACAGAACCAATTCTTATAAGCTGTTTTCTTAACCTCTACATGCACACCATCGCAAGGGTATGTACCCCCACACACATGTACAAACACAAACATGTTTACCCACACGCATGTACACATGCCCCCACACACAAATGAGTGTTTTAATTACAATAAAAAAAATAAAGTAATTTTAATGACTCTGAAAACAACTAAAGATAAACTGATGGATTACTGACAACTATCATGTACTGAACACACCTAACATGTTTTCAAGAATAATTCATAGTAAATGGACAGCAAGCTAGTAACATCGTACCTCATGCAAATAGTCTATCGCATAATATTTGAAGGCTGAAAACATAGCTCTTCCGTTCAAAGCCATACAAAGTTCAATATCTAGAAACATGAAAGTTAAATGTTGGTAAAATAGCAAAAGCAAGAGGAGAAAAAAACTCTCTTAACCACAAACCTTCTGTTCACTTCTTTTTCAAAGGGTCCTAAATGATAAAAGTATAAAGCAACATTTATTTTTGTGATAGAAAATCTAACATGCAAAATAATGTATATTGTTATTAATTTGTATATATTTTCTCTTGTCATTTAATCCAT
Source organism: Rhabdomys pumilio (assembly GCA_030674055.1). Taxonomy (NCBI): domain Eukaryota; kingdom Metazoa; phylum Chordata; class Mammalia; order Rodentia; family Muridae; genus Rhabdomys; species Rhabdomys pumilio. The sequence goes on along the minus strand of JANHMN010000004.1, from coordinate 81,292,569 downwards.
AAAAGTTGGTGAGTACAAATATGTTTAACATGATAATATTGTTGAAAAGAGGCCAGAGTGGCAGAAATGGAAAATGTTTTATCTAGGGTAATTGTGTTTCTACAGTGATTATAAAATTAAATAACTGAGGCCAAAACTCTATAATAAAAAAAATTTAAGGGCTAGAGAGATAGTTCAGTGCTTAAAAGCATTGGTTGCTATTGTCAAGGACCCAGGGTTGTGGTGGCACAGGCCTTAATCCCAGCACTCAGGAGGCAGTGGCAGGTGGATCCCTGAGTTCAAGTTTGAGGCTAGCCTGATCTACAGAGTGAGTTCCAGGACAACCAGGGCGATGGAGAAAAACCCATCCTCAAAAACAAAACAAAAACACAACAAAAAAAAGAAGACCTGAAGATATTATCCAATTATCCACAGGAGAGGGCTATAATCTACCCCGTCTTTAGTTATCATCAGGTAAATATTCTTTTTGTAAAACTTTCATTGCATCTCTATTCATTTATTTCTCTGTCTCTGTCTCTGTCTCTCTCTCTCTTTCTCTCTCTCTCCCTCTCCTTCCCCCCCTCCCCGTGTGTGTGTGTGTGTGTGTGTGTGTGTGTGTGTGTGTGTGTAAAGGAACAACTTGTGGAATTCTGTTCTCTCCTACTCTGAAGGTCCTAGGGATCAAACTCAGGTCCTCAGGCCTACTGGCAGGTGCCTTTACCCATCTCACTGGCCCAAAGTAAACAACCTTAATTATTCAACTTGCTGAAGTCTTAAAAGCAAATAAACTTCTAAAATAATCCATAATATAATTATTTTGATTAGTAACAGAAAATTTTAGATATTACAGTAAGCCTTTCAATTAAACTGAGTAAATGCGCACTCCAGATTAGTTTTGATATTGTAGCTGTCTTCAGACACACCAGAAGAGGGCTTCAGAACCCATTACAGGTTGTTGTGAGCCACCATGTGGTTGCTGAGAATTGAACTCAGGTCCTCTGGAAGAGCAATCAGTGCTCTTAACCACTGAGCCATCTCTCCAGCCCAATATTGACAGTCTTAAGTACCTATAAGTATGGTGCCAGTTGTGTACTGTACCCACTCTTAATATTAACATGGCATTCTTTTACTGATGACTATCTGAGAATATAATCATTACACCTCTGTGCCTTTTCACACATTGTACTGCAGTCTTTGAAACAAATGAATTCTAGAATTTTCACATCTTTTTCAAAAATTTATTTATATGTATAAGTGTTCTGTCTGTGTGTGTACATATGTGTCTGTGTACAATGTGTGTGCCTGGTGCCCTTGGATCTCCTGTGGTTACGGATGTTGAGAACTGCCATTTGAGTGCTGGGAATCAAACCTGGAGTCTCTGAAAGAGCAGGCAGTGCTTTAACCATTGAGCCATAGCTGTAGTCCCAAATTTTCCTGTCTTAAAGTTACATTTTTTTCCCCAGAAAATTATGCCTGTGTATCATCCTAGAAGTAGGTTTACAGACTAAAAGCAAGCACAATTCTACTCAGTCTACAACTCAATTTATGGTTAGCATTTATTTTCAATTTTCTATCCTTACATGTAAAGCTTAGTATTTCTATCGGCTTTAGAGTAGGCAGTCCCAACAAATTACTTTGAAGGAAGCTTTTTTTTTTTTGTAGTGGCTTCAATAATTGACATTCATGATATTAACTAAAGATACCATACATTACATTTCCTATCAGAATTTCATCTGCTAATTCTATTGCATTTAATAACAGGTATCCGAACCCACCTTAGTTTGGTGGGTGGGTGGGATGAAAAGATAAATTGGCTTTATATTTAAAGGCCAAACACATAGACAAGCATACTCACGGTCAAGATTAGCTTTTTGTTTGTTTGTTTGTTGACTTCTAAGACAAAGTTGCACTACGGTAGGCCTTGAACTCAGTGACAATCTACCTCTTGAGAGCTGGTATTAAAAGCGTGCAGCACTACACTTGCCAGAGACATTTTTTTTTTAAAAGATTAACTTTTAAATTGCAGCGATTTCCCAGGTTTATTTTTAAACCTACTTCTAAAAGATTTTATACTTCCTCTCTGCCCCTCCTCCTGGAATAACGGGTCAAAATACATAATAATTAGATCAGGTTATTGGACACAAAGTTGGGGAAGTTAGCTTTATCGATATTAACACCCAGGATGAGCGTGAATCTCTGAGTTTAAGTTGCATTTTCTCTCATTACATGAAGGCATCCTGGAATTTTCCCTTCCACACTCCCTCACAGAAATCACACAAAAACCTTTTTTTCCTAGGGGGGTGGTGGTGGGGTGGGGAGGGGAGGAGTGGGGAGCATGTAAAATTTTAGAGGCTGGTTCTGGTTACTTTCCCGTAATATGTAGCTAGTTTGGTGGAAATCCCACTGGCCCCTGCCAGGCCGCCCGGATTCCCGGCTCCTACTTAGCCTTGGGCGGAAGCTGGGTTCGAGATCTCATCCCTCCTCCGCTACTTAAGCCACGCCTCAGAAATCTGCTTTCTAGAGAATTCTGAGCTGCAATACGTTAGCCTCCTCGAATCTTTCCTTACCCTCAGCTAGAGAGGCCTTCCTTCCTTCTGGCCGGCTTCTCCTGTGGTGAGGTAAAAAGAAAAAAAAAATTTCCACCTTCGGATTTAGTAGGAGGCAATTTCCCCGCCCACTGGACACGTGACCTCAAATGGCTGTGGTGCTCAACGTTCCCATTGGCCAGGCCAGACTCCGCCCTTTGCGTTGGTTCTTCAGTTGCCAGGATGTGATAGTCTAGGGCAGGCAGCCTGTTCCGCTCAGAGTTCGTGTCTTTTTCCCCACCGTGCTTGGCTGAGTGAAGCAGGACACTAGGGGTGAGGTATGTCGCTGGGGGTCAGGTGTGACTCTGGGTGGGTTTGACGGAGGCGTTGTCAACCGGAAGTCAATAAGAGCGGAAGTCTGGGTTTATTTGTCTCTTGCTACTATGTTAATTAGCTAAGGTCCCCAGAAGCAATGCATGCCGGGTAGCTTTTCACAGGTAACTTTGAGAAGGTTTAGCAAGCTTCTGAAGTGGCTTCAGAGAACGACAGAGGGCAAAAGGGAGGAGGCATATGTAGGTGTGTGGCCAGGTGGCTGTACAGTACAGGAGAAAGAACATTTGAGGTGTGGCGGAAAGAAAATTTGAGGCAAGGCTTTGAATGGGAATGTGTGGATTTTAGATCTTGATTGATGGCCACTCCCTTACATTCTAACTTAGAATGACTACACCTCCCCTGATAAAGAACAGCTTATTACTTTGTGTTTCTAACTTCTGTTTTCTTTTTCACTGTACAGCTTGGCACTGAGCTTCTTCCCAGGAGATTGCAGGAAATAATGTGTATTTATTTATTTTATTAATTCATATCTCTTTCTAGCTAATATTGAAATGCTTATTGTGAAACATCAGTGAAGTAAGCCTTAAGTTGCCTTAAGTCCCTTACTTCATTCCATTTTCCACAGGTTTGTTTTAGTAATATGGGTTATCATTTAACAACAATTTTGTAACCCACCTGCCAATGAAGTACATTACTTTGCATTCTTCCACACATTTTATTAAAACTAAAATTATATAATTTTGCTAATTAGAAAAGTAATACAAACTCATTAGGACCAGTAAAACCATCCAAAGATACGTGTAGAAGTAACCTTCACTTCTGTCCTGACTCCCAGATAAGGTAACCATCTAAAAATTTAGGTTCCAGGGCTAGTGAAATGGTTAGCAAGTTAAGGTGTTTGCCACTAAGGCTGATAACCCAAGTTTAAACCCTAGTACCCACAAGGTGGAAGGAGAGACCTGACTCCCACAAGTTGTCCTTTGACCCCTATACACTGGCTGGGACATCCATGCCCCTCCCCATATGCACAAAATAACTTTAAAAAATGTAGGTTCTGTCTTTTGATACTTTGCATGTCATTACAAACCTACCACGTAGATAATTACAAAGTTGATTGATTGTTAAGAAATATTAAATGGGTACTTCATTTTCATCACTAAACAATAACTCATGAACAACCTTCCAGGTCAGCATCCATCCATCTAATGCATCATTACTATAAAATAGTTGAGGCGGTGGTGGCGGCACATGCGTTTAATCCCAACACTCAAAAGGAAATGCAGGGCTCCGGAGGCAGAGGCAGGCCAATCAATGTGAGTTCAAGGCCAGCCTGGTCTACAGAGTGAGTTCCAGGACAGCCAGGGATACACAGAGACACCCTTGTCTTGGAAGAATAAATAAGCAAAACCAAAAACCCTAGCTGAATAAATAGGGCATCTCATGGTAACTCTCTACCATAATTATTCAGTATGCCACAACTAATGATTTCACCTGAATGTCATGGTGAGATTCTTGGATATTTGCTCTTGAATAATTTCTATGGAATTTTTTTTTATTTGTTGTCTGAAGTCATGAGAGCATTTAAGATAGACGTGTCTTGTTTCCCTTTTTAAAAAAAAATTACAGCAATTTATATTAACAATGTCTAGAGGGATATTTTTTCTGAATATTCAGCAAATACAATACACAGCAGTACTGAATATATTTCTCTTTAGAAAATTTTGTCAAGTTCTGTGGTGAGGGGCTGCCTCAGCGCGGGGCGGAGGCTCAGTGCTGCTCCTTGGGCGGCTCAGGAATGTGGGGAGGCTGCGAGGCCGCGCAGGAGGAGGGGTCTGCAGAGCGCTGTGCCTCCATTGTGCCAGGCTGCTGCTAAGGCCCAGGCTGGAGAGGCACAGGGTTGAGGACAGCCATAGTCCCCAGGGGAAGACGACGGCTCATGCTCCCGCTTGCATTAAGACGGGATGACCCGTGAAGATGGTTCACTACTCTCTTGACCCAGAAAATCCCACAAAATCTTGTAAATCACGAGGTTCAAACCTTCGTGTTCACTTCAAGAACACGCGGGAAACTGCCCAGGCTACCAAGGGCATGCACATCTGCAAAGCTACCAAGTACCTGAAGGATGTCACTTTAAAAAAACAATGTGTGCCGTTCCATCGGTATAATGGTAGAGTTGGTAGGTGTGCCCAGGTGAAACAGTGGGGCTAGACACAGGGACGGTGGCCGAAGAAGAGTGCGGAGTTTGTGCTGCACGTGCTTAAAAACGCAGAGAGTAACGCTGACCTTAAGGGTTTAGACGTAGATTCTCTAGTCATTGAACACATGCAGGTGAACAAGGCACCTGAGATGCACCGACAAACCTACAGAGCTCATGGCCGGATTAACCCACACATGAGGTCCCCCTGCCACATTGAGATGATCCTCACTGAGAAGGAGCAGATTGTTCCAAAGCCAGAAGAGGAGGCTGCACAGAAGAAAAAGATATCCCAGAAGAAACCAAAGAAATAAAACTCATGGCACGGGAATAAATTCAGCATAAAATAAATGTAGATAAAAGTGAAGGTCTTCTGGTGGTCTTTATAAGCAGGCCTACTTAGATTACCTGTTCATCAGCCCTATTGGGAGAGATGTGCCTTAACATGCAGAGGAACTTCTTACTAAGAATTAATTATTAATTATTTAAATATCCAAGAATCTCACCATGACATTATTGAAAGAAACTGTTGACAACCACATGACTGGAAATATGACTGTCTAGCTTCATTGAATTAGCATTTACTGAGGAACTCTTTTTTTTTTTTTTTTTTTTTTGGTTTTTTTTCGTGACAGGATTTCTCTGTGTAGCCCAGGCTGGCCTTGAACTCAGAAATCCACCTGCCTCTGCCTCCCAGTGCTGGAATTAAAGGCGTGCGCTACCACCGCCCAGCTTACTGAGGAACTCTTATGCAGAGGACTATAGGTATAAATCTGTTTCTTCCACAAACTATTGGGTATATGATAAGCCTGTCTTGGGAAAGGAATTCTTTACGTTTGATTTCTAATTAAGCTATAACATAGCTTAGGCTATATTTATTTATTTATTTTGCTGTTTTTTAATTTTTTTGCTTTTTTTTAAGAGCAGTATTTGTGTGTGTGTGTGTGTGTGTGTGTGTGTGTGTAGTCCTAGCTTTAAACTATATCTACCTTTCTACCTTCCTCTACCTCCCAATTGCTGGGATTAAAGGCCTGTATCACCACTAGGTTAAAAAAAAAAAAAAGAAAAAGAAAAAAGAAAATTTTGTCAATATAACATATCAAGTACTTTATATTTATTTGATAATTAAACACTTTTTAGGTGTTTATAGTCCTTTGGGCTTTTTCTTACATGAATTGGCTATTATATTTGTATGTTTGTATACATTAGATCGGACAGTTTTTCTGTTGAGTAGATTGTCTGACTTTTTGAAATGGTCTATAGTGAGACAGAATATCACATCAGGGAGCATGTGATTAGGACAAAGTTCTTCATTTCACCACTGGAAGGGGAAGAGATTGGACTGAAGTCCCACCATTCCTACTAAGGTTATGCCTATGTAGGTATAGTAGTTAAAGTAAAATCCAGCTGTAGAAACAACAGGACATTCAAAATCTTATAAGAAGTTCAAAGGTAAGGAGTTCAGGATTGGTAGACCAAATCTGTTGGTCTGTCCGTCCATTCCCCCTCCCCTCAGCCCTCCCATCGAGTCCTCTGGAAGCTTACATTTTTCCTCTATCTCATTACCCTGATTGATCTACTGTTCTCTCTCTTCTCATGGGCTTAGACTAGAGCCAGGATTTAGGAGGTCACATGGTAGAGGAAACAATGAGCTACAGGTTAAAGGATCCATGTTTCATTGTGTGTGCACTTCAAATTGCGAAATATGATATTGATATACAAAAGTAAATAAGACAATGTATAATTTTAAAAGTGTGTTAAGAAACATCCATGAAACCTCTGCTGTACTTAAAGAATAGAGCACTATAGGACATTCAGAAACCCTGCATTTCCTTTTGAAATTACAGCTCTTCCCTAGCCTCCCCCCCCTAGAAATTACTATAATTCTGACTTATACTAATCATTGCCTTGTTTTTCTTCAAAAATGCTCTGCCCAAGTCATGATAGCTTGCCTATTTTTAAATCTTTCTGCTTTGTGTTACTTTAGCCCTTCATTCTTCTATGCAGTAGACATTATTGAATGTACTTAATGTTGATTTTTTTTCACTGCTGAATAATTTCTATAAATATTCCCCATTTTATTTTTTCACTGATACCATAGTTGGGATCCAACATGTCTTTTGAAAGCCCATGTGTTAAAAGACTTGGTCCCCCAAGCACTTGGCAGTACTGGAGGGTGATAGACATGATGTCTTAGACATGGGCACTAATGAAAGACAGATAATCGGAGTCCTGACCTTAGGAAGGATGTTGGAACCTAGTCCAGCCCCTTTCTTAACCACACACACCTTGCTGGGAAATGCTGCCTCAGTCAGTACAGGGCTAAGACAACTGGCCTTGGACAGAAACATTCAGACAAAAGCCAAAACTGACCAACCAACCCACCTTCTTCTCTTCCTCTCCCCATCCCTTCCTCCTTCCTCTTTTCCCCCTTCCCCACTTTCTTTCTGCTACTACCCTCAGCTTTAGGATAAAGTTTTACTATGTAGCCCAGGATGGCCTCAACCCATGAGTCTCCTCTCCTCAGCCATCTACATTTATGGTAATCCAGTACTATTACAAATTGTGCTCCTGTTGATATCCTTGTATGTGTACCCTAGAGTGCTTGCACATTTCTCTAGACTATAAATTTAGAGAAATTTTCTGAACTTGCTCATGAATGTCAATATGTTTTAAGAAAGTGACAGTTCTTGTTACTCTGTATCTGCAATAACTTTTAATAATTTCATACTTACCAAGTTTTGAGAAGTTGGTAAATGTCCAGTTGTCTTTTGAGGAGGGTTCTCAACTACTACCACATGGCACTAATGGCTACATGTGGCTGATCAGGCCCTAGACACATGGTTACATGTAGTTGTAATAAAAACTATTATATACAGTGTTCATGCCAGACAGTTATATACTTAGTTACAATTGAGAGATTCTGTTAATATAAGGAAAGAGACCAGGTGTTGGGAAATATATAGCAATCTCTGCTGTGGTGATGATAAAAAGCTTTTAAGTGGCGAGTTTTATTGAGAACTTGGTTTATCCTAAACACTTGGCCACACTTCAGTCCTACATAATATGTGATGAGCACCGGCTTATAAACTGGCATTGGATGCTTAAGTATCTTACCCAAGATTAGCTGGAAAGTGTGATGCTGAGTTTTAAACTTAGGTAGTCTGACTTTAGCATCCATCTTAATCAGGCCACACATCATTCAAAAGGAATGTTTGCTTTCAGTCTGCTACATGCCTTATACATACTTTCTCTATACATTTCATAAATTACTACAGGTGATTTTCTTTGTCTAGCTCCAGGAAAATTTACCTTCCCCAAATCACCTTTTTCCCTCCTGTAAACAATATAACTCAATCATTATTTTTAAAAGTTTGAAACTTTTTAACAATTACTTTTACTTCTAAGTGTGTTTGAATGCATGTGTGTGTGTGTGTGTGTGTGTGTGTGTGTATGTCTATGTCTGTATGCAGGCATGTATGTGAGTGCAGGTGCCTCTAGAGGTTAGAGATTCTAGAATCCTCTTCTACTTAGAGTGTACAGGCAGTTGTAAGCTGCCTCATGTGGGTACTGGACATTGAATCAGGTCTTCTGAGTCAGTTCAACCGCAGAACCATCTCTCAGCCTAAACAATTACATTTCTCTGTTAAGTCTATTTCATCATTTTTGCACCATTGTTATTTTAAATCTAAATGCAAATAAAACAAGTTCAGACACATACTTGAATATGAACTAAGCTCAAGAATTGTTATGGGAGGGGGAAAGGAGAAAATCCATTGTAGTCACTGTTTCGTTCGCATGTCATGTGGCCATGATGAAAATGTTTAATGTTTAATAAAAACATACTGTGTCAGACACTGAGGATGCTAAGAAAGACAATCACAAATCCTTGACTGAAGTTGCTCTGCTTGTTTGGGGTTTTTTTGTTTGTTTGTGTGTGTGTGTTTTTAACATTCCTTCAGAAAAGTCTAAGCGTTGCTGCTAGGATGCTGTTTTTAACATAACTAATGGAGGGTCTCACCTCTATGCTCAAGCCCTCAGAGCTCATCCTCTACAGCGTAGAGCAGCCCTAGTCACCATGGAGCTCTGAACATTTCTCAGATTTTCCTCCTCTCAAGGCTGTTGGACAGTGCTTTATTAAAACACACATACAACGCACACAATAATAGTTGTTTTCCTCATGTCTGCCTTGCCCATCAGACCACAGTGTTCCTGAGATCATGGTTTACACGCCATGCCTTAATTATCTTTATGCCTTACCAAAGGTAATCACTGAAGTAAAAAGTTAATTCATTTCTTCTAAAAATCCTTTTGACGTAACTATTTGGTTTTGCATTTTTGTTAAATGTAGTCTTTCAGTGTTTTTGCCTAGATATCAATGTGTATAAAATGTTCTACAAGCATGAGCACATGCATGCTAAGTGAGCATGGCATGAATATGGCAAACAGTCTCCTTGAGACAGACAGAATTGCATATCAGCTCAAACCAGATCGTGCAGAAAATCTGGATATATGGAATGAAAAGGGCATTGCATAAGTGTGTTACACAAGTGATTTATTGTCTTGGAGAACTAATGTATGGGTGTAGCTTCTAATACTATCTTTTGATCCTCCTGAAGGAGCTGCTTTGCATCAGTAGACCAAAAACAAATATTTTAGCACAGCATATTCAGCATGATTAAAGTAGGTAATTACTGCTGAAAGAGAGCTGTGGCTCCAGTGACGTTAGCATGAAAAAAATGCAGGTGCAGAAGAGAACCTAGAATTTCATGTTGGTGTACTGATTTTTCCATCAAATGCAAGAAATCAAGCATGTTAGCATTCACCTTTGTAGGCCTAATGACCTCTCTCACATGGTCAATTCCTCAGTTTTTGGACTATGAGCCCTCTCACGTGATGCTGTGCCTTTTATGTACATCGAAGAATTCATGTATTAGACTCTGACCAGGTTAGAAATTTTACCCATACATTGGACTTGAGAGTATAATTCAGGAACATATTGGTTGGAATAAATAAAATAATTGGGTCTCTATTTCCTTGGAACAAATGGCAAAGCAGACTACAATTTAACATTTCATTCCCCTAAAATGCCTCACATTTTGTTGCCTATTAAAATTAGGGAATTTCCCCAAAATTACATAGATATAGTATACAAGCCTTCTATTCACTCACGGATTCATTTATTAACTATTTTGATTGCATTTATTTATTTATTTATTTATTTGGTGTTTGGTATGTATGGGTGTGTATATGGGCACTTATGTGGAGATGAGCAGACAACATGAAGGGAGTCTTTTCTTTCCTTCTACTCTCTGGGTCCCAGGTATCGAACTCAGATCATCAGGTTGGCAGCAAGTGCCTTTACTCACTGAGCTGTCTGCCGGGCCCTCATAAATTATTTTAAGCTCATATTATGTGCAAGGAACTATACTAATTGGTGAGAGCTATCAAGTGTCCAGGGAACTGGCACCTTTACATAAAAACCAATCATTCCCTAAGGAAATTAGTGTCATAAGACTACAAAACTATAGCAAGGAAATAATAACTTATTATTTCAACAGATAAATTGTAGAGATACAAAAGAATAATTGATAACTAATATAGCATGAGATTAACAACACCTTTGGGAAATCTAGCCATTTAGAACACAAAAATCATATTATAGTACTACTGTATACCTAATAAAAAGTAAGTCAACTTAAAAAACAAATGTATTGTTAGACTTATGCTATTATTTATTTTTCCCTTCTTATTTATTTACTTATTTATTTAGACAAAGTTTCTCCCTATGTAGCATGGCTGTCCTGGAACTTGATATATAGAAATGGACTATATACTACCTCTGCCTGCCTCTGTCTCTCTCCTATGGGATTAATGGTGTGCACCACCAGCAGCTAGACTAAGTTGAGCTAAGTGTGATGAGACCTACCTATCCCAGAATTCAGGAAGCTGAGGGAGGAAGATTAAAAATTCAAGGTTAGCCTGGGCTATGCTACAAAGACCCTGCTCAAAGATAAACAAGGGGCTGGAGACATGGCTCAGTGGTTAAGATCATTGCTTGCTCTTGCAGAGGACCTGAAGTCTACCCCCAGCAGCTGCATGGTGACTCACAAATCCTCTGTAACTCCACTTCCAGGGAATCTAACAGGCAACAAGCATGAAGGTCTTCTGACCTCCACAGGTAACAAGCATGCATGTGGTACACATACTTTAATGTGTGCAAAACACTCATACACATGAAAAATAATAAATCTAAAACTGTTTTTGAGAAATAGCAAGAAACGTCTCTGGTGAAACTTGGAATTTTAAAATAATTTTTAGATGTTTAAATAAAACATTATTTATATTTACGTGTTTGTGTATTTTGCTACAGGTATATCTGTGCACCATATACATGCAAAGGAGGCCAGAAAAAGTTATCCAGTTCCCTGGAACTGGAGCTACAGTTGTGAGCTGCTGTGTGGGTATTGGGAACTGAATCCTAACCCTATTCAAGAGTAGCAAGTCCCCTAGAGTTGTCTCGCAGGTTTTCCTTGGATGCACATTTCACTTTCCATATACACTAATGACTTTTTATCTCTAAAAGTGCTTAATTGTATTTTAGCCTAAAGTACTGTCTAAAACTTTTATTTTGGTTCTTTAAAAGAATTCCAGCATCCTCTATGGACTCACCACCTGTTTTCTAGGCCAATTTACCTGAGTTCTTCCAGCCTTTTGTCTGCATAGTGCTATAGAATTTGGATTCTATCTACTGCTACTATCAAAATCTTCCAGTAGTTAGCCAGTGCATATGCGTAGGAACTATGATAGTTAAGTGCTGCCTGTGTCCTGGACTACTCACTGCCTGACCCTACCTGCCCTTGGGGGTTGGAGGTGAGGTGGCTGGAGCCAATCACACAGTCTCTGAGGAGCAGGTGAGAAACCCTGCTGCAAGCTCTGTAAATACCCTCCACCAGTGCCCCATTGGTCTCGAAAAAGCATCTCTTCTAAACAGCAGTTCCGATTGGCTGGCATTGTCTGCACCAGCAATTTTTGGTCTCTTAGGCAATTCTCAACTAGGTCTTCCTGCAGGAGATGCTTTTGCGGCTGAGCAGCCCCCTGCGTTTACATAGAGGTTGCCCTGCCATTCCTGCTACAGTTAAGTACCATCAATTTACCAGGTACTAAGCTTTGTATATGATGTAAGTACAGAGAAACATGAAGTTAAAGGGGGAAGTGATTGGTTCAAAGCTCTACAGCTAGGAAGTGAGGAGTCAGAATTCGAATCCGACTCTGCCACATGCCAACAGCAATACATTTTTTACACTCTTCATCCTTCATAAATCAGTCAGCCTCCTTATTTGGCCTTCAGAACTCTTTGTGTTCTATTCTAAACTTTTTCCAGCCACTGCTGACCTTCATCAAAATCACACTCTTGCCAAGTTACCATCATCACTATATTCCATCCTTGCTTGCTTTTCTTCTGTCAGTGCCTCATATTATAACCTCTGTCTAAATGAGCCTTCTCACACATCTCTATAGGTTCAAATACCTGCTGACTTTTAAAGGCCAACTTGACTTTCTCAGCTTTATTTGGTTTCCTCCAATCCCTCTTACCCCAATCCAGACTTTGTCCTTTTCAAACACAGTTTGTTTCTCTACTCCAACTGTTTGGGAGCAGCATATTTGTCTCCCAATACTAATGTTTATATGGAGCTTTCTGCAAATACTTTTTGATTCTGGGGGGTGGGAGGGAGGTGCTGGAGTGATGGCTCAGCAGTTAGGAACACTGGCTGCTCCTCCAGAGGACCTGAGTTCAATGTCCAGTACCCATGTGGAAGCTCACAGCCATCTGTAACTTGAATCCCAGGTTGTGTGGTGTCATCTTTTGGCCTCTGTGGACACCATACACACACATATGTAGTGTACAGACAGACATACATGTAGAAAACGCACACATAAACAAGAGTAGAAGCTCAATAAATATTTGGTTGCTCCTAATATTCACAACAGTTCTCCAAGATACTAATTTACCTTACTAACAAAGAAATTAAGGCTCATAGAAGTTAAGTGGCCTGCCCAATTGTATAGGTGCTACATGATGATTCAAGCTTGATTCTCCCTGTGACTTCAGAGTGTGGTTCCTCCTACACCATATGTGCTAGCACACACCTTTCTTTCAGTAGCTACTGAGTAAGTGTTGAGCCAATGAGTAAGTATGTCGTAAGAACATATTATTGCAGATGGAGAACCATGAGAGATTCGTTGGTCATAAAAGGAAGAGTACTCTTAAGCTCTGACTCGTCTCCATGTGTAGCACTTATCACTCATTTAAACAGAATGAAAACAAACCCTCCCATTCTGATAAACTATCTTAGGCAGCAAAGTGTTGAAGTCTTTATTATACACTTGAGAATACACCTTTAACAAATGTTTTGTCGTGTTATTTAAAGTCAGTAGATAGTTAGAAAATTGGGGGTTAATTTTTCATTTTCTATAAATTTCATGAAGAAAATTCTCTTCGTTGTTGTTTCTCCTTTAGGAGCTATACTTAGAAAAGCCATTGCAATCTGAAAGATTGTTTAAACATTCAGTGTATTTTCTTCTGTTTTTACTGCCTTTTACACCTAGAAACTCTAGGGTTGTGTTTGCACATGTGTGTATGATATTAAAAATATTTATAAAGTAATGGTTTTATACATAGTTTACTCTTCTGATCGTTGAATAACAAGTTATTCAACTATTAATTACCCTTTTAATTTTTTTTTTTTTTTTTTTTTTTTTTTTTTTGGTTTTTCAAGACAGGGTTTCTCTGTGTATCTCTCTGACTGTCCTGGAACTCACTCTGTAGACCAGGCTGGCCTCGAACTCAGAAATCTGCCTGCCTCTGCCACCCTGAGTGCTGGGATTAAAGGCATGCACCACCACTGCCCGGCTACCCTTTTAGTTTTTAAATTATGCCACCATCACATAATTAAATATGCTAAATTCATAGGCATATATATGTCTCTAATTTTTTGCTTGTTCTGCTGATGATTTAATTCTGAAATAAAACCATTGTTGGGAGTGTTAAAGTTTTAATCTCTGGTGTGATAATCTAACTCTTCTATTTAAAAAATGTCCTGGCTACTCACTAATAGCCTTGAAAACAAATATAAAAAGTATTTTGTTGTTGGTATGATGGCAAATACCTCTGTATTCCCCACTTTCAAGTATGTGCAGCCTTCCGGAGGCTGAAGCAGGAAGATCATTAGTACACACACAAACACATAATACGCGCACAAACACTCACGTAACAGCAAGTCTTGAAATCAGAGTAATTATTACAGTTTTGGTTCTCTTTTCTTGAAATCTATTATGTGAAACCTTTTGCATTCTGTATAAATATTAAAGTCAGCATGTCAAATTTACTCTAAAACAAAAGGCCCGTGCTAATAAAACTGGAGAACTTTTGGTTATATAGAAATGAATAAATACTACATGTTTTCATTCATAGATGGAAGTTTCAAAATTTGATCTCACAAAAGTAGAATATTACCTACCAGAGCTTGGATGAGATGAAGAGGAGGGTTGTTGGATACAAAAGTTAGATAGAATAAATTATACTAAATAGCACAATAGAGTGTTGTAGTTAACAATAACGTATTGTAGATCTTAAAATAGCTAAATAAAGCATTTTGAATACTTACAACATAAAAAAATGATAAATGGCTGAGATATTTTAATTGCCCTGACTTAGCCATTAAGCATGGAATTGAAATGACTTATATTGAAATGACTTGGTGTAACTTGATGTAACTTGGTGTAATCATGTAAACGTTCATGATTGTTATGCCATTTTTTGAAGTCAGTAGAATCTTAATTGAGGTTGTACTGAATCTATAGATCAACAGAGAAGAATTTTCATATAATAATTTTGAGTCTCCTATAAATATTCAAACAATACTTTCAAACTTAAAGTTGCTTCTTTGTGATAAAAGAATAGCCATTCATTCTTCTGCTTATTATTTGCTTTCTCAATCATTTCTTCAATGCATTTCAAAGTGCATCTCTCATGTGGAGCATTTAGTGGGGTCTTGCTGTGTGTGTGAGTGTGTAGATGTGTGGGCCGATGAGTCATGTGCCAGAGAAGGATGGTCAGTGTCCTCCTCCTTCATTCTTGGTCTTCCTGCCTTGAAGCAGTCTCTCACTGAATCCAAAGCTCATCACTTCAGGTGGGCTGGTTGGCCAGCCAGCTTCTGCCCCTCAGTGGTAGTGTTACACACATGCACAGCATTTTGTGTGGGTGCTGGAGATTCAGACTCAGTTCCTCACCCTTGCAAAGCAAGCACTCTTGTGTTGACCCATACCACGAACAGTGAGGTTGAGTGTCTGAAGAATATTCCAAAGACCCATATGGGAGAAGCCATTTTCTAGGCATCTGAGCTCAAGGGTAATACGAACAAAGTACTTTTCATTTTTATCATCAAAACAAGCAAAGCAGGATGAAGTTTACTGTTAGCTCAAGTAAATACAAGTACAGTGAGGGAATATGCCTTGTCATCCTTGGTCATGTGAGAAGAGCCAAAAACATTCCTTCAGGCCTTCGACTTTTCTGCAGAGAGTATGTGGTCAACCCAGGCCATTCCCTTCAGGCCCTTGCTTTCAAGTCCTCATAGTTTATGCAATAGTTCTTTAGGCCACCTTGTGGGAAGAACAGTCTATCCTCTGTGCTATCCATAGCTTACAGGAAGCTCACAGCCTTCTTAGACAGGCTCCCACATCTTACCCACTTCCTCAGCTCCCACACTGCTTTTTCTTTAAATCTATTTTGTCAATCTTGTCTCTTAATTAGAAAGATTAGGGTATTAACATATATCATAATTATTGGTAAAGTTAAATTTAAGTCTTTTACTTCATTATTGAAGTATTATATATATATTATATATTTTTTATATTATATATATATATTACTGAATATATATATATATATATATATATATATATATATATATATATATATAT
>JANHMN010000004.1:81255140-81276545 GCA_030674055.1 Rhabdomys pumilio | reverse complement strand
TATATATATATATATATATATATATATATATATATATATATATATATTACTTTCATTTATGCTCCTCCTTGTTCCTTTCTTATTATGTCCTGCCTTCTTTGGGACTATATTTAATGTTTTAATTGGCTTGAGCTATTTCTTTTTACAATTAGTTTTTAGTTTTTTAGTGGTGTGGTTATGATATATATATAAAACTAACTTTTCACAACCTACTTAGAATTAATATAAATTCTAGCAAAATGTAGACTATAACAACTTTATGAATCTATTTACCATCTCATTAATTAGTATAATTAATATATAATAAATATATAATTAATAGTTGATAATAAATTATATGCATATTACATTCCTTGGGAACTTCATCAGGCAATATTATAATTTTACTTGAAACACTGTTGCGGACCAGTACTCTGTCTAGTTTGGCTTGCACTGCTGCTCAGGTCCACGGGGCAAGAGATGAGAAGAATGGAGACAAGGCAGAGGGTCCGTAGTCAAGTCTGGTTACTCCTTTATTCCCCTCTTTGACTCCTCTTGACTCCTACTGACGCATATTCATTCTTGTTCACTCCTCTTAACTCTATTGACTATATATATTCTTACAAGGAAATCCTGGGTATTTATAAGCACACTCAGGAGAACACAGGTGAAAACATTTTACCATGTGCACTATGCAGCTGGGGTCACTAACAGCAAAACAAGCTATGTGGGATAAACAAGATATTTATCAGAGTGTGCTCAGCTGTTGTAGGCTGCTGAAAAACCAAGTCTCTATCAGGGTAAATGGTTCCAGATGGCTGCAAAGATGATAACTGCTTTCTAGTCGCTTTCTGCTTAAAGTCGGCTCCCTACAAAACACTATATAGAAATTTGAAGAAATAAGGGGAAATGGTGTAGATTGATTCAATTCTACCATTTCTTTTGTTGTTTGGGGTATTTTGTTGTTGTTTTTGTTTTGTTGTGTTATTTTGTTTTTCAAGACAGAGTCTTATTGTAGCCCAGGCTGACCTCAGAGTCACTCAATAGCCCAAGCTGGCTTTGAACTCCTGATACTCCTGCTTCTGCCTCCCAACACCTCTAACATTTTTCTTGCTCTTCCCTCATTCCTAAAGGTTCTCCCCCATGTTGGCTATTTCTCTTCTCCTTTTAGAGAATTAATTACTATTTCTTATAGAGGGCAAATCTGCTCTTAGCAAATTCTTTTCATTTTGCTTTGAAGTGCCTTTGTTTGCCTTTCCCTGAAGCTATTTTTTCCCTGGGCATAGTTTCTGTTTGACAGTTATGATTCCACTTCTTTAAAGCTATCCATCTACCTTGTAGCCCACATAGTTTTAGTCTAGAAATGCAGGATCACTTTACTCATCTTAGTGTAAGGTAATAAAAGGTAGCACATGATTTTCTGTTTGTGATTGTTATTAAGTACAATCCTATTCCTAACATTCTTGAGGCTCAAGATATCATTGGAGGCACAGAAATCAAATTCACAAGTTACAGTTACAAACTATTAAATATAATGTGTTCTGGCTTTTGATCTTTATGAATGAAAAGCAGGTGAAACTGTGAATTCTACTTAGTTGACAAAGAATAGCAAGATGATTTATAAGAGTCTGCTCTGATGAGGGACTGGTGATGTTTTTGTAATTACACACATATATACATATAAGACACACACACACACACACACACACACATATATATATATATACATGTATATATATAATCACATTTTCTAATCCTGTTTTCTATGAGAAAAATTGATCATTATATTGTCATGATCAAATCAACTATGTTATGTTTTGATCTATAGCAGGGGCTGACAACTTATGGCCTGTGGACCAAATCTGTTTGGTTTTTTTTTTTTTTTTTTTTTTTTTGGTTTGGTTTGGTTTGGTTTGGTTTTGGTTTTGGTTTTTTGGTTTTGTTTTGGTTTTTGGGTTTTTTTGGTTTTTTGTTTTTGTTTTTTTGTTTTTTGAGACAGGCAGGGTTTCTCTGTGTAGCCCTGGCTGTCCTGGAACTCACTCTGTAGACCAGGCTAGCCTCGAACTCAGAAATCCGCCTGCCTCTACCTCCCAAGTGCCGGGATTAAAGGCATGCACCACCACTGCCTGGCTTTTGTTTTTTTTTAAGAAAATATTTATTTATTTATTTTATGTATGTGAATACACTCTCACTGTCTTCAAATACACCAGAACAGGGCGTCAGATTTCCATTACAGATGGTTGTGAGCTACCATGTGGTTGCTGGGAATTGAACTCAAGACTTCTGGAAGAGCAGTCAGTGCTCTTAACTGATGTGCCATCTCTCTAGCTCCCAAATCTGTTTTAAAGGAAATTTTGTTGGGACACAGCCACCAAACCTTTATTTATGTATTGTCTGTGTCTACTTTTGTGGTACAATGGCATATTTGAATGGGTGTAAAGAATTATTTTTCTCATAAAGAAAAAAATGTTCACTGTATGACATGTAACAAACTTTGTCAATCATCTGTCCAAACTACTTTTAGAAACTTCTGGACCACCAATGTGAGTTGGTTCATGTCCCTACTCTCCAGGGGTAGCCATAACTGCTGAATATTATTTTAAATCAGCTGTTGTTAAGTATCTGGAACTTGTGCTAAGAACACTAGAAAGTAAAGAAACATCTATTTATGAGAATCTACTAATTTTTTTTTTTTTTTTTTTACAAAAACCACAAAAGGGGATTAAGAGTCTGTGGTACATGAGTCATGACACGCTTCCTACCTTCTTTCCTTCTCCAGTGTCTAAAACAAGTCCTCCACTCCTGGATGGATGTGGCCAAGAAGATGGAGCAGCTTCTCCCCTCCCAGTCAGGAGATCCCATCATGAGAGGAAAGTGACCAGCATTTCTTAGCCTACACCCCAGCTTTGAATTATAGACAGCTAAATCTGGTAGATGTTGTCACTATGCTCACCTCTCCCTTCTTCTAGCCCAGGCATGGTAAGACCACTGGGACTCTGGTCACTCTTGCCCCATTTGTTTATTGGACAAAAGTTCCATTTAGGACAATGAAAGCAAAGAAGGCCAGGAGCTGCTGCTACTGCCTCCCAGTATCCTGTCTATAAAGTAAAGGGGACGCTCCAGACTACCCTTTGTATATAGTCCTGTGGCTGAGGCATTTTGCCTAAGAAGAGAACAAAGAAAGAGCTGCTAAGCTCTCAGTGGTTAAAGGCTGGGCTCACAACCAAAAAAACTCATTTTGAAGTAGTGTGACAAGTTCAAGCTTAAGGATGCTCTTGGCAGGTTGATATTACTGTTCTTCACATGGGGTTGCAAACCCCTTCAGTTCCTTCAGTCCTTTCTCTAACTCCTCCATAGGAGACACCATTGGGGACCCCGTGCTCAGTCCAATGGTTGACTGAGAGCATCTCTCTGTATTTGTCAGGCTCTGGCAGAGCCTTTCAGGAGACAGCTATATCAGGTTCCTGTCAGCATGCACTTCTTGGCATCCACAATAGTGTCTGGGTTTGGTGACTTTATATGGGATGGATCCCCAGGTGGGGCAGTCTCTGGATGGCCTTTCCTTTAGTCTCTGCTCCACATTTTGTCTCCATATTTGTTCCTGTTAGTATTTTGTTCCCCCTTCTAAGAAGGACCGAAGCAGCCAGTGAGTTGTATCTTGGGTACTCTGAGCATTTGGGCTAATATCCACTTATTAGTGAGTGCATACCATATGTGTTCTTTTGTGATTGGGTTACCTCACCCAAGATGATATTTTCCAGTTCTATCCATTTGCCTAAGAATTTCATGAACTCATTGTTTTTAATAGCTGAGTAGTACTCCATTGTGTAAATGTACCGCATTTTCTGTATCCATTCCTCTGTGGAAAGACATCTGGGTTCTTTCCAGCTTCTGGCTATTATAAATAAGGCTGATAGGAACATAGTGGAGCACGTGTCCTTGTTATATGTTGGAGAATCTTTTGGATATATACCCAGGAGTGGTATAGCTATGTCCAATTTTCTGAGGAACTGCCAGACTGATTTCCAGAGTAGTTATACCAGCTTGTAATCTCACCAACAATGAAAGAGTATTCCTCTTTCAACCAAGTAGGCCCCCAGAGCTCCCAGGGACTAAGCCACTAACTAAGAGGTACTCATGGAGAGACCCATGGCTCCAGCTGCATATGTAACAGAGGATGGCCTCGTCTGGCATCAGTGGGAGGAGGAGCCCAAGGTCCTATGAAGGTTTGATACCACAGTGTAGGGAAATTCGAGGGCAGGGAGGCAGGAGTGGATAGGTGGGTGGGGGAGCACCCTCATAGAAGTAGGGGAGAGAAGATGGGATAGGAAGTTTCAGGGGGGGTCAGGAAAGGGGATAATATTTGAAATGTAAATAAAGAAAATATCCAATAAAAAATAATAGAAAAAAAAAGGATGCTCTTGGCAAATTAACACAACACTAGCTAGCACAAGCCAAAATCATCTCAAATCTCAAGGAACATTCTTCAGAATAGATAAGTCACAGAACAAGTCTTATCAAATTTATGAAAATTTAAGAAAATCCTATCTAGTATCCTTTTTTCCCACAGTCATATCAAACTAATAATCATTGACAGGAGGAAATTTGGAAAATTCACAAGGATGTACTTGATTTAAGCAATGTGGTCCTGAACAGTGGGTCACAGAAAAACCCAAAAGGGAAATAATAGCATGAGACAGACAATAATGAGGCTATGATATGCCAAACTTACAAAGTAGCAATTCAGGGGGAACGTAAGTTGCCAGCAAGCAGGGATCATTCAGGGATATAGAGTTAACAGTTGTCTTCTCTCTGGTAATGGTATCTTTAGGTACTCTGACAGCGTATATTGAACCTAACAATCTGTAGTCCTAGTTACATTGTATGACATTCTTGTCTTTGGAGTTGGCTAAGAACAGACTCTAGCTAGTGTGCATTTTGTAGGCCCATGCCAATGCAAAGAATTTCCTACAAAGATTTTAAATGATGTTAAAATTAAAGAAACACACACACATACACAAAAGTGGTTTGTTTGTTATGATAGAAAAGTCCAGGCTTGGGTATTTAACTATTTAGCACCCAGAAGGTCCTACTGTTTGGGGAAGTTGTAGAACCTTTGGGACTGTGGCCTAGCTAGCAGAGGTGGGTCACTGGGTCACCTTAAAGGCTATATCTGCCTCTGCCTCTGGCCCTCTTTTTCATGATCTGCCGAGGTATGAGCAAGCCAGGATGCAAGCTCTCACCACCACAGACTAAGCTACTCAAGTCTCCACCATGGTGGACAGTGCCCTCTGAAACGGTGAGCCAAACTAAATCCCCTGTGAGTTGCTTCAGTCAAGTATTTTGTCACCGCAATGGGAAAAGCTGTCATAAAAGCAATGAACTAATAATGTTAATAAGTTTGGGACACTTGAAGAATCACCAAGTCCAAAAATGTAGGCTAGAATTGGTTTTCCAAAAGCTTTATAATGCATGACAGCTTTAAAAACCTATCTTTGAATGATTTTTTTTCTCACATGGGGAGGTATCTATGTCTCATCCTTGTTTGTTGCTGTTACTGTTTTTGAGACAGATTTTCACTATCTAGCCCAGGCAGAATTCGAACTCACAACCCTGTTGCCTCCATTTCCTGAGTGCTGGGATTATGGTTGTACACCATCACTGTGACCAACTGCCTCTTCTTTATGGATGCAGGCAAGCGTACTATTGCTCTCACCAACAAGAATATCCAAAAAAAAAAAAAAAAAAAAAAAAAAAGATTCTGTGGAGTGAGGCATGCTCCAGGCTCTGAGCCACATGACAAGTCTGACAGTCTCAAAGCCACAGGCCATGAGAAGTCAAGTCTTGTGCTTCAGGTGCTCTGGCTCTTCACGTCAGCAGTGCTCAAGTATCTGACATTAGTGAAAAAAGCCTTTGATATTTTCCAAATGAGTCAGTTCTGTGCAGTGCAGGATCTCTTAGGGTTAACACAAATGTCCTATGTTGAATCCTTCCTTTTAATAGTAATGTAGTCAAGGTGCCAGTTGGCTGTGATTTATAGGCTATATCCATGTGCCACGTTTCAAATTTTTTATTTTGTTTATTTTTGATGTCTCCCACAAGAATAGATTTTATGTTTTAAAAATAGTTTCATTTTAAAAGGTTATCATTTCTATAAAAACAAATCACTGAAAATGAATTTCACATATACTTAAACCTCAGCTGATTGTATGTTACGAGGGTAACATAGGCATGGGGTGTGGGTTCCAGAGTGAGTCGGAGTGTGGCGGGTAGATCTTCAGCATGGATGGCTAAAAAGAAGAGCTGTAGTTTCCTCGTGCTGATA
This sequence comes from Rhabdomys pumilio, assembly GCA_030674055.1. Lineage (NCBI taxonomy): Eukaryota > Metazoa > Chordata > Mammalia > Rodentia > Muridae > Rhabdomys > Rhabdomys pumilio. Next base: position 81,270,241 of record JANHMN010000004.1, on the reverse strand, counting down.
TGGTTAATTGAAAATTGAGTGGGGTTTGATGCAGAGAGAGACTTGAAACAAGCAAGCTTGTTCTTATTCTGTCTCTGTGATAGTCACATGGCTCCTCATAGCTGCCCCCAGCAAATGGGAGAACAAGTTTGCCTGATTCATAAACTAGTGTATCTGTGCTGAATGCCTGAGACATAGGCACCATGCATGTCACAAGACATAACCATATCTTCCCAAGGTTAAAGAAAGAGGTACTCTTACATTGATGGCTCAGTGCCATCCATAGATCTCAAAAACAAAATGTCTTTTAACACAGAAATGTCAGGGAGGGGGAAAATAGTGGGAGAAATATGTAATTTCAAATAACATTGAAAAGTGTCTTTTACAGTGAGGTAGAGTGTGTCTTTCCCTATAGTTTGGACAAATACTTGTTCCCCAACTTCTGAAGAATTGTTATCTGGGAACCAAGTTGTCCTTAAATAATTTTGCCACACTTGTTGAAGTCACAGAGGAATCATTACCAGGAGAAAAATATAAGGGAATCCTAATGATTTAAAGAATAGCCAACACTGTGGAAATCCCTGTGGATTTATAGACTGCTCTGAGACTGTTCCTAGGACAGCTCCTACAGCCCAGAGTCAGTACTGGCTCCATCACTTTATGACTTTGTAGTCACATGGAAGAAGCAACTTAAATCTCTTAAATTCCTTCAGATGTAAAATACATTGAAAGCTTTTGTAGAAACAAATTGGACCAGGTATACACAGATACCAGAAAGCTGTAGGCACAGAATCGTCTTTTCCTCTTGTGTTGGACATCATCAAGTACTTGATAGAGGTTGTCTGAAGGTCATTATGTAGTCATTCTGACATTAAAGGACATGAGACATTCCCATGAATGTGCTCTCACTTTAAGATAACCATGAGGCTGGGTGACATGATGCACTCCTTTAATCCCAGCACCGGGGAGATAGAAATGGGTGGATTTCTCTGAGTTGCAGGCCAACCTGCTCTACATAGTGAGCCTCAAGATACCCAAGGCTACATAGTAAGTGCCCATCTCAAGAAGGAAGAGGAAGTAGAGAAGGGAGGGGGAGAAGGCAAGTAAGATGCTTATGTATCTCGGGGCTGTTGAGATGGCTCGGAATACAGGCACTTGCCACTGATGGCCTGTGTTTCACCTTCAGAACCCACATGGTATAAGGAGAGAACTGACTTCTGCTGTGTCACATTCACATGTATGCACACACAATAAAATAAATCAAACAATATTTTAAAGAAGATTGTGGCCAAGCGTAGTAGTGTATACCTTTAACCCCCACACTTGGAGGCAGAAGAAGCAGGTGGATCTCTGAGTTCGAGGCTAGATTGATCTGTTCCAGGACAGCTGGGACCACACAGATAAACCCTGTCCTGAAAACCAAAACAAGGTAGGGGAGGAGAAAAGGAAGAGGAGGAGGAGGAGGAGGAGGAAGAGGAGGAGGAGGAAGAAAAGGAGGAGGAAGAGGAGGCATAGTACTTCTTTTTGCTTGGGGGAAAATGATTCCTACTTCTAGACTCATTTTCCTGAAAATGTTGGGAAGTTTGGGCTCAATAGGATTCATTGAACTCACAGGAAACATTAAGAAAGAGAGCCGGTGCTGGTGGGGCATACCTTTAGTCCCAGAACTTGGGAGGCAGAGAAAATCAGATTTCTGTGACTTTGAGGCTAGCCTGGTCTAAGGGAACAGCCAAGGATACACAGTGAAACCCTGTCACAAAAAACTAAAATAATTATGATGACGACAACCACAACGACGACGACAAACACGACAGAGACTTAAATATTATGAAAAATTCAGCAAGAGCTAATATGCCTTTCACTCACAGGTCCTGGGAATTAAGATTTCATTTTCTCAGAAGGGCATTCATGGAGAGGAATCTAAAGGCCTGTGCTGCGCCATCAGAAGCCTTTATTTCTTATGAAACAAGACTGATTAAAGTGCTGGTTTTGCCAAAACCTTTAAATATGCGAAAGCAACACATCACAAATAGAGTACAGGTGGTTTATGTTGAAAACCCTCATTAAGCAAATTAGTGAACAGCCAGGAAACTGATTTGAATGTGAGAGTGGTCCTTGTAAATCTGATTTTCTCAGTGAAGAATAAAAGCTCATGACCCTGTCAAAGCCATAGCTAGTTAAGGGTAGAGATAGCAAATGGATTAGTAAACCCTGAATTTCAAACCACAGCCATTGCTCAATAAACTTTTGTCAGTCTCTAGTAATTGCAGGATTCTTTTCTGTGGTGGTTTTTGTGGGGTTCAGAAGTGGAGTTTTGCTATTTTTTTCCTAGGTATTATATGATCAACAAAAGCAAAGCAAATTGTATTTTTAAATTCCACAATTTCTTGCACTTTTCACACACACACACACACACACACACACACACACACACACACACACCCCTATTGAGAAATCCCATTTTTAAACAGTGATCTACTGTGAACATAAAACGAAAACTGCAGTTAAAGCAACATTGAAAGTCTGAGCTGGAACCAGGGGATGTGTTGGAAGTTAGACTTAAAATGTCAACTGGCACCTAGAAATGTGAGCCTTGGTTGCCACAACCCTTTTGACTTAAGACATGTGAAACAACCAGAACACTGGACAGTCATAATATACACAGACACTCAACGTGCATGTCAGGAAGTCTCAGACCTTGGGTGGTGGGTATTCTCATTCTGCTTATATGTGCTTTTACCTTTTAACAGTCATGTAGCCTTGCTCTGTTTTTGACAACAGTTCACATAAACACTCATTTTTTCCTACTGCCCTCAGAGGTACTTAGTTAAGTCTCTATTAATCCTTTCTATCTTTTCATTTTCTGAGTCTGGGGTGACGGATGTTAGAAACTATTCTCTGTGAAATCCAAAGTGCTGTCTACTTCTTGTGCTGCTATGAATCAAGCAGAGCACTTCCCTGTGCCATCTTCTCCCCCACATTCAGGGCTGGAGATCGTGTCAGTTTCTAACCCTCTTGTCCTTTGGATCCAGGTTTTGAACCTTTGCTCAGATACCTTTTGCTGTTGGCTGCATAGAAGACTCCCTCGCTTAGATGAGTACCCATGTTTTTGTAACAGCAACTTTGAACACATGCAGTTTTGGAGAGTTCTTTCTCTACAAATGAGATTGGCAGGCAACACAAGTCTGCCTTTTCTTATGGTTAAAGCCTGTAGGCCCTCTTGTAAATTTCTGTCATGCTGGATTGGAAATACTAATAATTTGAAACTATGTTAGTCCATTTGAATCGCTCCTGGTATTTTAAAGCTGGTTTATTTGCATGTTTGATTACAGAAAAAGCACACAAAGTTAAACAACTCAAGTGATAAGCACACTTTAAATCAGTTTGTTAGGCGGCCAAGCGTACAAAGTCCACTATTACGGAAAACACAGTTATCCAGGGCATTTCCACACCGTAACAGTCTTGTGACGTCTTCGAGATCTTTCCTTCATCACTTTCTACCTCTTACTCATTAAACTGCCTCTCCCACTATGTTCTCCTTCTCTGTGTTTCTTTCTTTATAATACTAAAATTCAGCTTCCCCCAAAACCTGATTACCACATCCTGTCTGTGTTAATGGCCTCTTTAAAACAAATTCTAATGAGGAGAATGTTAAAACTTACCCATATTCTTTGGACAAAGATTAAATTGTATGCTACTTCTAAAATGTTAAAGAATTTAAATTGACCCAATAATCCCTGCTTCTTCCTCCCCTCCCCCTCACTTTGTCAGTTTCTCTCCTGCCTCGACTTCCACATAGTAGGACTGCAGGTGTGTACAATCATATCCGACTAAGCAATTTGATCTATTAACTAAAGCTAGGCTTTTCAGATTAGTAGAAATTATTTGTTGATGATGTTTTGGGCACAGAATGGATCATAGATCGTATTTCTAAAATAGACCTCAAAACTTACCCCAAAGTTTATAAACAAGACCTTATTATATTTCCTAAATGCTTTGCCTAGCACATTATTGAACACTGCACTCAACAGCTAGATGAATAAATGTCTTTACTACCATTATGCCTGACTTAACTTCCACACTTCTAATATGTGAGGTTAATAACCTATTCCAGTCCAGCTTCTGAGCACTGTTTAAACGTTTTCCCTGAACTTGTCTGATAAAGGCCTCCCTTGTTCTCTGGCAACTGACCCAAGCTTGCTCAAAAACTGGAATAAAAGTTATAGACTACCAAACTAGACTTTTTAACCCATGAACCTTCTTTAAAAAGTAATTAGCTATTAGCTAAATTCTTGCAATTATAGCAACAGCAACAACAACAATAAAATACTGGGCATTTTTATAAAGACTCTATAAAGTGTGTCTATCCATGCCAACAGTAGGTATTGCTTTAATAAACAACCCTTCTCATTTGCATTTTTCAAGGTCAACTTTCAGTGTATCTATTTGAGATACTATAGGGGACTTTCTCAATCTTTATAACAAATTCTCTAGGGGAGACAGGTTTAATAATAGGTAATAAGGCTACTAGAATCCTGATTAATATAAAAGCTTCCTTTGATTTTTCCAGGTTTGTTGTTTGGGTGGGTGCTTATTTTGAGACAGGTTCTCTCAACAGTACTGGCTATCCTGGACTCACTATGTAGTCCGGACCATCTTGAAACACACAGAGATTCGCCTGTCTCTGCGTCCTAAGTGCTGAGATTAAAGCTGTGTGTTACCAAGACTAGCAACCACATTGCTCTTAACGTCACTAGGACTGAACAGAACCCCGAACATGACTTTCCCATTGCTCAGAAGGAGCTATTCTCCTGTGCCAGATTGGACTTGGTTCCTTAAATTAAGGCTCCCTTGTGTTGGAAACAATGTAATCACACTAAAATAAATTAACCAAGCAGCACAGTCTTGAGTGTTGGCCATTCCTGTCTCACCTTTATAACTTTAAAAGCTCTCTCTAATTGTTTTAAAGCTAATTGAGAGTCGTGATCTAACACTTACTAAGCAACATCTAATGAAACTCAATGGCTTCTTGTATTCTGGCTCCTCAAGGTTAGAGAGAATTTTGTACTTATGTTTTTCTTAAGCATAGGTAAATGTTCAGTGCATGACCTCTTTCTGATGCTTTGTTTAAATCACTATTTAACAATCTCTCCTTCCAAAATAATGACTGCACAGTCATCCTTATAGGATACCCTCCAGTGAAAATATATCAGGATATTGCCCATACCCTTCTCCTGTCTCTGACTTCTTTTTTAAGTATTTATTTTTATTTCATGTGTGTGAGTGTTTTGCCAACATCTATGTCTGTGCACCATGTGCATGCAATGCCCACAGAGACCACAGGGTTGTAGGTACTGGGAACCAGAGCAGGGTCCTCTTGAAGCACAGCCAGTGCTCTTAACCCTGAGCCATTTTATCCAGCTCTCTGACCTTCCTCTCACTCAAATGTGAGATTCTCCATCCACAGTCATTTCCTGTGGGACAGGAGCGACTTCCTACTAATGACTTTTCTAATGTCAAGGAACCAGACCTGTAAGAATCAACATACAGTCCGAGGAGTGACCACTGATGCTTTTCATCGAAAGATCACAATCGAAGGGGGCTGGATTGTAGAAATAAAGGAGAAATGCTGATGAAAACACTTCTCTAAACAAAACTTAAAAGCCACTACAGTGCAAAGCCTATGGAGATTCCAGCTTCCCTCCATGGATATGAACCTTTCTACCGTTACACCTCAGTCTCAGGTAGCTAGAATGACTACAACAGTCAGACAATTACAATGTTCCCAGAGGTTCAAGATGCATAACAGGACATCATTCATTGTTTCATGAATATTTCTATTGTATATGGATTTTTTTTTCAATCATATAATTCCTTTTTCTTCTCAATAGTCTATGGTTCATAAAATTTCCCACCTTCTCTGCCTTGCTTGGAACACTTTCATGGTACCTAAAGTATAGTGTCTAATCTCTCAAATCAAATCATTCTCCCTTTTTCAGCTTGAATTTGGATTTGAGAATACCAGTAAGTACATTTAGATAATCAAGGATGACTGTGTCACAGGGTATGGTCCTTATCAGTCCTTTGGAGTAACTTGAAGGCTTAGATGTTGTGCATAAGGGCACTAAGACACCAAGAGATAAGGTATTTCAGATCCATACTATGCCTGTTATACTATTATCGACCATTTCCGTTTAGCCAGCTCAAGAACCTATATCAAAGTCAGCCCCCAGGACCAGCTCTTACTACAATGTAAACAGACTGTAGGCATTTGCTTTGGTTCCCTGTCCTACCTGCATTAAAATCCTATTGCCTTCTCACCTCCCAGAGCTCTCTGATGCTTTATTTGCCTTCTCACCTCCCAGAGCTCTCTGATGTTTTATTTGTAAGGGTGTTTTGCTTGTATGTATGTCTGTGTACCACGGAGGCCAGAAGAGGGCATTGGATTCCCTGGCATAGTTTTGAGCTACCATGGGGTTGCTGGAATTGAATCCAGAAACTCTGGAAGAGCAGCCAGTGCTGTTAACCACTGAGTCTCTCCATAGCCCTGATATTGTGGTTTTGAGAAACTATTTGATGTCCATCTTATACTCTGAGCAATGCTAAGTAAGAGACTTGCTATCCGTGATCAGTGATAGTATATCCAAGTCAACAGCTATATGATATTTTAAAATACCTTATGATTGTTGGGCCTTCTTGAACAAACTACCCTTTCCAGTAAGGTAGCATCCAAAGGCCTCCAGAGGTGCTGCCTACACACCCAGGAACAAAAACTCAAATTCTCGGCTTGGAATTCTAAAGTAGGCTCTTGAAATTTGCTTCACAGACAATGGACTTCCAAGTAGAAATCTTTAGACCATAATCATTCAGTTGTGTGAAAGAGAACGGATTTTTAAGTTCAGAAGTTTGGCTTTGAAAATCCTAAGGCTAAGTCTGACTATAGAGCATAGAACACAATTATCTGACTCTAGAAGGATACAGTATGAGGTGAGAATGATTCTGTGTAGCCGTGAGGAAGTAGAATTTCTACCTCTCGGCAGGAAAAGACGTGAAGGCTCTTGGCTTCACAGTGTGTACTGAAGTGTTTATCCTTTGCATTCTTCCAGTTACATTCCCAATAAGAATGTGGAAGAGGTGCCTGTGCTCGCCCCATGAGGCACAGCAGAGCAGGAAAACCATCAGCAAGCTTCCCACAGGGTGATGGAGGGATGGTGCAGTTTGTGGAGCCCAGTCTCCAGCAGAGCTGACTCTCATAATCTGACACAGGCTTGCCTGATGTCAAGCTCCTGGGCTGCAGCTTCTCAGGCGCTTCAGGCAGCACTACCGGATGATGAGGCAACTTCATTTTGAAGCAATGTTGGGGTTCAGAAAAGAATACCACAAAGTGGAGGTATTCAAACAAAGTTCTCCTCTGACCCCCTGATTCACAAACCTCTTAAACTATGGAGACTAAAATTTCTCTTCTCCAAGAAAGAACATGGAAACTTGTTTTCTCCAAAGCAAGTATAAGGTCTAAAAATATTGCACCAACTCCTTTTTGTCTTGGAATGTCCTATAAATTCTCTGACATACTTTGATAAAAATCATAGGACCAGGCTGGAGAGATGGCTCAGTGGTTAAGAGCACAGACTGCTCTTCCAGAGGTCCTGAGTTCAATTTCCAGCAACCACATGGTGGCTCACAACCATCTGTAATGGGATCTGATGCCCTCTTCTGGTGTGTCTGAAGACAGCAACAATGTACTCATATACATAAGATAAGTAAATAAATTAAAAAAAAAAAAAGAAAGAAAGGAAAGAAGGAAAGAAAGAAAGAAAGCAAGAATACTAAAAAAAAAAAAAATAGAACCACTATTTTAGGGGCCCCTTCATATACCTACAAAGAGGGAAAGCTACACAGAAAGGCCAAAAAGAATCTAAGAATTTCCTAACTCCACCCATTAGCATTAGATATTACTCTTTTTATCTAATTATATTGCTGCATGAATGTCATACTTCATTGAACCTGTACACAAAATGAGCTACAAAGTGCATGAACCTATAAAATGAAACCCATAAAATTGTATGAGCTAAATGCAAAAAGATACATATTATATGATTTTAGTAGTATGACATATTTAGAATAATCAAATTTATAAAGACAGAAAATTCATACTGGTTACCAGGAGCTGTAGGGGAAGGAAAATGGAGAGTTATTGTTTAATAGGTAGTAGACTAGAATTTCAGTTTGGGATGATCAAAGTCTGTGGAGGTAGATGGTAGTGATGGTTATACAGCAATATAAATACGATCACTGTAACAAATTATATAGCAATGATATACTTGAGTATGATTTAAGGGGAAGATTTTGCTTTCTTTTATTGCAATCTTTAAAAATCTAGTTTTTAAAAGTTCTGTGTTTACCAAAAAGCGGACAAAAATAAGGCTAGGAGATAGTTTATTTGGTTAAAAAAAATTATAAAATATGGGTTTCTCCATTAAAGCATTCAGAATATTTAGGGTTGCTTTGCTTTGCTTTGCTTTGCTTTGCTTTGCTTTGCTTTGCTTTGCTTTGCTTTGCTTTGCTTTTGCTTTGCTTTGCTTTGCTTTGCTTTGCTTTGCTTTGCTTTGCTTTGCTCTGCTTTTGTTTTTATTGAGACAGGGTCGCTCTATGTAGCCTTGGCTGTTCTGGAACTCATTGTATAAACCAAGGTGGCCTTAAACTTAGGAAATCTCCTGCCTCAGCCCCCAAATGCTGGGATTAAGGATGCACATCACCATGCCCAGCCTCACTCGGGATATTTTGGAAGTTATTAGTCTATGAACAGTTCATCTGGTTCTCTCTAAGCCACCTCATAAAAATGAAAATTATGTCACTCTATATGCTAGCTTCCCATTGGAAGCTTTGACAGTCGCCTGCTCTGGGGGCTGCCCTCTTCATAAAGACACCAGGTAACTGTGACTTCCACATTACTTCCTGTAGGAGTCAGAGCTAGGCTTTACAGATCAGCTTATAAGCTTGAAGTCAGGTGATAATAAAACTACTGAGATCAACCTAGAAACTTCCCTCTCGTGATAGAAGATTGACTAGCTTCCTTGTCTCTGTTCTACAAGTGCTGAGCAGGCAGTTAGCTGATGCCTCATTTACAAACAAGGGAGACAAAAAATAGAAACAGTCTTTACACCCCATTATGCTACTGGAAAGATGTCTTAGCAATCCTTCCCCAAGCGAAGCATGCTGGTTCTGTCTGGTACGGAAGAAGTGCAGATATTCTGAACCTGAGTTCCATTATGGCCTCAATCATTAGGCCATGGCTCAAAGGAATGTAAAATTCAGGAAGAGCTAATTAAATCTATGCTAGAAGCAAACAAGCAATATTCAGATGTTTCTTACTCTACCTAAGATAAACTTCTCTTCCCTGAAGATTTTATGTAAAATCTTGACCACTTCTCATAGGGAAGCATGTTCTCTTCCATGTTTCCCTTCTGCTGTGCATAGACTGATGACTTTTGAACCGTACCTGACACACACCCCACCACCACCACCACCACCACCACCAAGACCTAAAGTATTGTTAACTCTTTCTGATCCTAAATGTCACTGGGGTATCTTCCAGTATATATCTTTCTATATAAAGATGAAAATTGGCGATTTTGAGGAAAAGGCAAATGGTTTCCCAATTGAAACAGAAACAGTTTTAAGTCCCGGAATCTATGTTAAGAAATACTTAAGAAAGTCACAACGCACTTGTGAAACAGACTTCAAATGAAGATGGCACATGGAGCAATTGCACCATGAAAGACCATTGCTGTCTCCACACCTCTATTCATTGAGGGGTTAACGACCTAAAAGTCTCAGGCAAGCTGAGAAACTCCCAACAGGAAAGTTGACACACTAGGCAGTTTAGAAACTGGCAAACTTCTGACAGGAAAGCCAACATATCAAAACCTCCACTGGTATTTATGACTCTGAGTTGTTGGGAGGTTGGCAGATGGTATTTTACACCCCAAAAGTTCCCTTTTCTGACGGTTAGCACTGCCACCCCGCAACAGACACAGCCCTTGCCATACAGTTTCCTCTCCTAGGCAGAGACTGCTGTCCTTCTGAGAAGGACAGTGTGCTTCTTTTAAGGTTGCTCTCCTCTTTTATTCTCACAATCCCCATCAACCGTTCAAATATTTATAAATATTTTAATATAAATATTAAACATCATTTATATATAGTACAAATGGAGAAAACCAAAAGATGTGTAACCGCGCACAAACAACAGATAAATAAAATCCAATAAAGGAATGGGAACTCAAACCAGTGACAAGCACTGGAGCTGGAAGTTTGGTTTTGTATGCTGAGAGAGATTGTAAATGTTATGTATGAGATGGATGATGCAAGCCAAACACACAGGGTCCTAGGGTACCCTCAGGTGCTGTGAGCAAAGATGAAAGTACTCTTCTATCTGCTGCTTGGGATCAAAAATTCTAATTAGCTGTAGGTATAAAGTGCATTGGGTCCAGGCCCAGGTTGTAGCCTGGCAACCAGGAAATGAGCCAGCACACCATATTCTGGCTGTAATTAGACCTTCCCTATTCTTTTTGGTTTGGTTTGGTTTTGGTTTTGGTCTTTTTGAGACATGGTTTCTCTGTGTAGCTCTGGCTACCCTGGCACTTGCTCTGTAGACCAGGCTGGCCTCGAACTCACACAAATCTGCCTGCTTCTGCCTTGAGTACTGGGATTAAAGGTGTGCCCTACCACCATCCAGCAAGTTTCTCTATCCTTAATGTTATCTGCAGCCTACTACTGTGAGATGTCTTTCTATAGGAGGGCCTGAGGGTACATAGTGAATAAATTAAAAAGTAGATAGGCAAGGAAGAGTAAAGAGGGGAAATAAAAGACTTATAAAGTGGCCGGGCGGTGGTGGCGCACGCCTTTAATCCCAGCACTTGGGAGGCAGAGGCAGGCAGATTTCTGAGTTCGAGGCCAGCCTGGTCTACAGAGTGAGTTCCAGGACAGCCAGGGCTACACACAGAAACCCTGTCTCGGAAAACAAAACAAAACAAAAACAAACAAAAAAAAGACTTATAAAATAAATAAATTCTCACTTAAATTCCAAAACGTGAACTTACTCTGGATTAAGATAGGTGACAACAAGCAGAATAGCGATTGACCCAAAGTAATTTCATCAAACAAAAGCCAGGACACTTAAATACATCAAGTTGGACATAACTTCCTTTTAAAATATAAGATTATAAAACAACATAAACATAAAATTATAAAACGACATAGGTATGAATGAATCTAGAGCAAGTACATATCTAAAAGAGACAACTTAAAAATCTGGAAATAAAAAAATACAAGGTAGATATGCTGCCAGTTGCCTTCAACACCAGGACTCAGAAACTGAGGCAGGAGGATCACAACTGTTGGCCTGGACCACACAGCCAGACTCTTGTCTCAAGAATAAGAAGTAAGTAGAAAAGCCCTTTAATCCCAGCACTCAGGTGACAGACTCTGGTAGATCCATGAGTTCCAGGCCAGTCAGGTCTATAGAATGGGACCCTATCTCAAAGCGAAACAAATACTTAAAAATACAATAAAGCAAAGCCCCGCCCTCCTGGATATCATCTGAGAAAGGAATGAACACTTTACACAGACAGCATGGCAAACATCGGACTCAATAAAACAGATCAGACATTATAAAATAAACTGTAAAATCTCATAGATTTATTATAAGAATGTACTTTTGTTTTTAAAGGTTTATTTATTTCATGTATATGAGTATACCATTGCTCTCTTCAGACACACCAGAAGAGGGCATCAGAACCCATTGAAGGTGGTTGTGAGCCACCTTGTGGTTGCTGGGAATTAAACTCAGGACCTCTGGAAGAGCAGTCAGTGCTCTTAACCACTGAGCCATCTCTCTAGCCCAAGAAAGTACTGTTTATTTATATGAAATATACAAAAAAGAAAATCTAGAGACATACAAGTTAGTGATTTCATGAACCCGAGGAATTGAGCCAGTATTGACTAAATTAAACATGATATCTTTTGGAAATATAGAGATATTCTAAACCTGAACTGTGGGTGGGAGACACAGTTTTATAAACTTACTAATAATGTTCCAATTACAAATCTAAATTAAGGCCAGCAGTGGTGGTGCACACCTTTAATCCCAGCGCTCGGGAGGCAGAGACAGGCGGATTTCTGAGTTTGAGGCCAGCCTGGTCTACAGAGTGAGTTCCAGGACAGCCACAGCTACACAGAGAAACCCTACCTCGAAAAAACAAAAATAAATAAATAAATAAATCTAAATTAAGTAAATGTATGACATGGAAATGCTATATAAATTAAGTGTAGGGGCTAGAGAAATGTCTCAGTGATTAAGAGTCTGGCTTTTCTTCCAGTAATTCTGAGTTCAATTTCCAGCAACTACATGGTAACTCAGAACCATCTGTAATGGGATCTCATTCCTCCTGATGTGCATGAAGACAGAGTATTCATATACATAAAATACATGATCATATACGTAAAATACATGAGTAAACACATTTTTAAAAATGAAGTCTAAATGATGTTAACATTGTATCATTAGAATACAAAGATGTTATATTTTGGATACTCACTAAATTGGACACAATTCAAATTAGAAACTAAAGACAGTCCAGGGAACTTGATACAGAAAGGCAGTGATTATATATCAGAGAGCATCAATGAACTACATGAAAAATAGGATTAGGGAGATGGCACTATGGGAAAAAATCCTTGCTGGGTGAGTGGAATCCAAATCTCCAGAACCCATGTACAAGCCAGGCATGTGCTGCAAGCATCCTGGAATTTAATGTTCTGGAAACAGAAGATGACAGCTTAGTGCTAGTGGCTAGCTAACCTAGCCAGTCTTGGTGAGCTCTGGCCAGAACAAGAGGCCCTGCGCAATCAATAGCAACTAAGAAGAGCACACTATTAATTTCAGACTGCCTAATATATGAACACATGCTTGTGTATCTAGTCATACACGTCCACTCACAGCACATACACATAGGTATATGGAAAAAAGAAATAAATACATAAAAGATAGATCATGAGGAGATGGCTCGGTAAAGTGCTTGCTGTTACAAGATATTTGAAACTGTTTTTAGTTAGGGTATGGCAAGCAATTGGCACACATCTTTAATCCTACTGGCTAGGATACAGACACACCCTTAGTACACATCTTTAATCCCAAACAATGAAGGTAAAATTAGTTTGTAGGAGGACAGCACCCATGTTTGACAGTGATGTCTAACTGAGTGGCAGACATAGAGCCGAATCAGAGAAAGATTTGACAGAACAGAATATGCCCAGCTCTCACGGGGAGAGAGAGAGAGGAAAGGGAAGCTACTTAAGGGAGAGACAGACAGTACAGGAAGAGAGGGAGAGTAGAGCAGCACAGAGGGGAGGAGACAGTTTTACTGGGACAGATAGAGAGAGCAGTGCAGAGAGAGAGCAAGCCAAACACAGGAGAAGACAGAACAAGCCAGAGAGAATGAGGAGACAGATTAGGAAAGATTGCTAGAGTTAGTTTGAGGCCAAGCAGAGCAATTTAGAGACTGAAAGAGAAGCCACATTGAGTAAAGTCAGCTGGGAGTAGAGTTTGAGCCAGAACAAGTGAGTTGAACTAGCCAGCTAGAGTTCAGAAAGAACTAGACAGGCTTCCTTGGAGGACTAAACCAGGATAAAGTAGGGCAGTAGTGGAGCTCATCGTATGCAAAATGAATTCATTAGCATACTCATTATGACATCATAAAAACACAATGGGAAATTTAAATAAAGCAGCAGGCCCAACCAAGGAGTCTTACTCTTTGGGCTTGGACTGCTTTTCTTTTCACATTGGAACGATCACATGCAGCCTAGAGAAACTGCTGTTGGTATCAGGTGGGACCACTGAATGTGTATAGTTTGAAGGAACTACATCTTTATGGAATTTCTGTAACTTTTTTTTTTTTTTTTTTTTTTTTGGTTTTTCTTGACAGGGTTTCTCTGTGTAGGCCTGGCTGTCCTGGAACTCACTCTGTAGACCAGGCTGGCCTCGAAATCAGAAATCCACCTGCCTCTGCCTCCCAAGTGCCGGAATTACAGGCGTGCACCACCACTGCCCGGCTGGGATTTCTGTAACTTAAAAAAACCTTTGACACAGGAATGTTAGCCATAACTTCTCACAACTAACAGGAGGTGAATGGATTGGGGAACCTTCTCCTCCTGCTTGATGAGTCTGCATTTCAGTTTTCCTGCTAGGAGGCAACAGTGTGCAGCCATTAGGATGCCTGGAACCAGGTAAGAAGATGATCAGCAAATATTTTAAGAAGTGTTTTCATTAGTCAGCCAAAACCCTACTTTCCCTTCAGATAAGGCTTCCCAGAAAAATTAAGCATCACTTGGAAGGAAGTGGGAAGAGAGTGACAGACTATCAGGGAGACTACTTATTTATCTCTATGTACTTTGGTATTTGCAAAGTTGAGATGGAGGGTTTATTTTTTATTTAACAAGTCCATGGATACCTACCTGGCTTAGCCCCGAGTCAGAAACTGATGGACCACTAGTGTTTAAGGTTTTTTCTTTAAGTATTTGTTTTAATTGGAAAAAATAGTTCTCATATAATATATTTGATCATACTTCCCCTCCCCCAATTCCTCCCATCCACCCAACACCACTCCCTTCCCCCCCCTCTCTCTCTTTCTCTCTCTCTCATTAGAAAACAAACCATGATGAAGAAAAAAAAAACACAAGGAACATACATACAGATACAACAGTATCTGTAAAATGCAAAATTGAAAACTATAATCTATAAGGAAAGTACCAGTAAGATAAAAAAAAAATGCCCAAATAAAAAGCAATGTAAGACCAAAAAAGAATCTACAAAAACCTCATTGAGTTTATTTTGTATTGGTCATCTGCTGCTGGGGGCCTGCCCTTACTGGTCAATATACCCAGTGAGACACTGTTGGAGAACACTGATTTTTCCTTTGCAAGTGAAAGTCAATTACAGATAGGGTGTGATGACTATTCCTGTTGTCAACTTGATTACATCTGGAATGAACTACAATCCAGAAATGCCCATCTGTGATACAGATCTTGAGGCTGGAAGACACAGGTGTCTGACCCAGATCTTGCCT
>JANHMN010000004.1:81185107-81234919 GCA_030674055.1 Rhabdomys pumilio | reverse complement strand
CCCCCCCTCCTCCTCCTCCTCCTCCTCCTCCTCCTCTTCCTCCTCCTCTTCCTCCTTCTCCTCCTCCTTCTTCTTCTTTTGAGACAAGGTCTCTATGTAGTCCTAGATGGAGCTCACTATATATGGTCACTATGTAGACCAGCTGGCCTTAAACTCATAGAGATCCACCATCCTCTGCCTCCCAAGTACTGAGATTAAGATAGACTCTCTTGTAGTTTATTGCTGTGTAACCAGGCTAGCTGGCCCTCAAGCATTCAGGGATTTTCTCATCCTACCTCTCACCTCTCTGTAGGAGTACTGGGATTACAGATGATCATTACTGCTCCTGCCTCGTTGTGGGTTCTGGAGTTTCAAACGCAGGTCCTCACACTGTGCAGTGAGTTTTTTTTACCTACCAAACCATCTCACCAGTAAAAGAAATACACTGTTATGGTCTCTTTTCAATGTGAGGCACGTTTAAAGTTCATCAGACTTATGGATGAGCCAGAGACACCAGGCAGAGCTGGTGTCTGGTGTCTGCTTGTCTTAGAACTCTGAGAATTGGAATGTTACCATCCATCAACTGCATGACTGATCCCACCAACAGAAAAGGGGCAGTACCAAGTTATCCATCAGATAAGGCTTTTAAATCTAAACTAATAAGATGAGGCATTTGGGAAGAGGGCTTTGCTAGATTGTAAGTCTCTAAAGTTCCAGCCTTTGCTGCTTTCATAAAGGACAGAAATTTCTCCTGGGCAGAGATTTAAAAACTACTGTCTTTTGTCTTTTCTCTATGCTAGTGTCCCTTTCTGCAGATAGGTGTATTAAAAGCTGCTGGCTGGGCAGTGGCGGTGCTCGCCTGTAATCCCAGCACTTGAGGCCAGCCTGGTCTACAGAGTGAGCTCCAGGACAGCCAGGACTACACAGAGAAACCCTGTCTCAGAAAACCAAAAAAAAAAAAACAAAAAAAAAAAAAAAAAAAAAAAAAACAAACTGCTTCATGTGCTGGCTAGGCAGTGGTGGCTCATGCCTTTAATCCTAGTACTCACTTAGGAGGCAGAGACAGTGAGTCTGGTCTACAGAGCTAGTTCTAGAGCAGCCAGGGTACACAAAGAAACCCTGTTTGTAAACAAACAAAAAAAACAAGCAAGCAAACAAACAAAACTGCCTTGTGTCTCTTAAGAGTGAGGGTCTTATTTCCTATACCAGCATGAGGACCAAAATTGGAGCGTAGATCAGCTCTATCCAACATACATGCCTTTTAACCTCTGTGCCTTAATGGTCCTTCTCAATTTTTGAATACGTTTGGTAACTATTTTTTGTGCACAAGCAGCTGTGTGCATGTGTTGGAGGCCTTGGCAGTTGAACTTGGTTCTCACACTTTTCTCTGGCGGTGAGGAGGTAGTTGAGCTGGGGAGGGAGAGGCTGGCTGTGTACATCCTATGAGGAGTAAGCAGGAGAAAGTTGTTACAGACAAGGTCTAGAAATTACCCAGATGCCCTCACAAGTAGGAAGTGTCCTCTTTCTCTTTTAGGAACCATAGCTTCAATTGGAGACAACGATGACATCACTAGTTGCTCAATACAGAAACCTAGATGTCATCTCTAACTCATCTGTCACTCCCATATGATCAGCTGTGCTTTTGACTAAGCAGCCTAAGTGCTTTTAGATTTTGTCATCTCATCTTCACTTCTGCCACAGTATTCCCAAATCTATGGCATTACCCTATCTTGCCTACTACTTAGCATGTGGTTATGAGTTTGGTTATATTAAAAAATCTTCTGGGAGAGAGGTCAAGTACTAAATTGAATCAATCTATACCTTTGATGAGTTCAGGTTACTGGACCAAGGCCATGCTGTTTTGGGAGAGAGGCTCTGTATTTGTGTTAATAGGAAAGAAGAAAAGGCTCTGGCCCCCTTCCAGGGTGATGAGGATCAGATATGACGGGGAAGACCTCCTGAAGATCTTGGCTACAGAAAAAAAAAAAATTGAGAACACAAACAGGGCAGGTAACTTGATTTGCTGATTCCTTAACATGGGAAAACAGTCCATTAACTGGCTTAGACATAAAAATGTCTCTAACCAAAACCTCAGCTAAAATTAGATAATAAATCTTGGTTATGGAATCCTTAAGATTCTTCATTCCATCCTTCATATGGCATAAGTAAAGATTTATTACAATTGGTTGCTAATCAAATTAAGTCATAAAAAAGACAGTTGTTGTTTACCTGCTCAAACAAGGAGCAAAACTTCATCCTTAACTTATCTATGCACCAATCCACACAAATATCTTTTTTTGGGGGGGGGTTCAAGACAAGGTTTCTCTGTGTAGCCCTGGCTGTCCTGGAACTCACTCGGTAGACCAGGCTGGCCTCGAACTCAGAAATCTGCCTGCCTCTGCCTCTGCCTCCCAAGTGCTGGGATTAAAGGCGTGCACCACCACTGCCTGGCACAAATATCTTTATAGTGCTAAAATTTTGGCTGTAATGTTCATATATTGCAGAATGCACAGCTCTGGCTGGATTCATCCTTGGAGATGCTTATATGACCTGCTGTTCCAACCCCCTGCCTCCTGAAACTATCTCCAGAGAATTGCTTCCAAAGCAGCTTCAGAAATAGCTGGTAATTCCAGATGGCATCGTTTCATCCAACCTTTCAGACAGATCCAGTCAAAAACTCCCGTCAAGTCCTGAGCCTTCTAAACATACACAGACTGGATAACAGATACTAAAGCTAGCTTTCTTAAGTCTAACCAATTTTTCTAATTTTCCTACCCCTCCCCACTCCTTTAAAGAATCTTTCATCACCCCTATTCATCAGGAAAAACGTTGTGGAGAGTTGTCACCCCAATCCCTTGGGTTTGAGTATCTGGTTATGGTTATTTTTATAAATTATAGATAGGTTGTCATTTTAAAGGATAATTTGGAAATGGTCATAATTTTAAACGGGAAGGAAATAGATGAGATGGATTACTAAATTTATTCTTGAACAAAACATTGTGTAGCCATATCTTACATTGATAAAAATCTTTTTTTAAGGTTTCTATTTATTTATTATATGTAATTACACTGTAACTGTCCTCAGACATTCATAAGAAGGCATCAGATCTCATTATGGATGATTGTGAGCTACCATGTGGTTGCTGGGATTTGAACTCATGACCTCCAGAAGAGTAGTCAGTGCTCTTAACCACTGAGTCATCTCACCAGCTCCCAATAGAAATCTTTATAATTGATAAAAAAAATTGAAGTTATAATTTCTTATGTAAGTATAGAATTTAGGATGATTAAGTAATACAAGTTAAAGGCCAGATAATAAACTCATAGTTATACTAGATCCTGATTTAATTATAATAAAATATCTCCAATATTATTCAAATAAAAATAGCTAAGAGTAGTTAAGGTTTAATAGTTCAGATATATTTTACATAGATAGTTTTCAAAAACATCAGAAATCCACAAAATATGACATTTAATGTTATTTCATTATTAAAGATTATTTGACTACAAGACATATCTGCTCCTGACAGTACCCCCTTTACAGTTCAAAGAAGATATTGAATATCATTACCTCCAGATGGAATTGCTAATTGTGGCAAGGTTAATTTTAATTGTGGGCAGAAATTGCCCTAATTCACCTGCAGACAAAGAATACTGTCCAAGAAAGGACACACATACAACATAGTTGACAGCTTAATTCTGCCAAGACAGGGTAAGCTAGTCCTTCATATTTCCTGCTTCACATAAGGTCTGCCAGATGGTTTGACAAGGCTAAAAACATGCTCCAACATTATAAGAAATTAAGGGACTGTTCAGACAGCCAGCTCTCTCTCCAAATTATATAATTTTGGAAGCTAGGTCCTTGTGCTTCCTACATATTCAGGTAATAATTAATTTGTTCTGGGATCTCTGACAAGAGTTGAAGACTAATTATAGTCTCATAATCAAACCTAAATTGATTAACATTTAGGAAGATCTAGATTTGAAATGATAGTTTTCAGATAGTAATGCAAGTCAATATCAAAACATAACTCAATTATAGAACTATAGACTCTTTCAGTTAGGATAGATGATAAAATAATATATCTAAATTGACAAAATAGATGGACTGGATGCCTTTAGTATATATCATACCTCACAGTTTACATGACTGTTAAAATTATGTTCAATGTATATCTAAAAGAAAAGGCCTTTTTAGTGGACAAAAAGAAGGGAAATGTAGCAGTTTATGTTCTCATGCAATTATGTTACCCCAAAAACCTGTTTGCAGTGTCTCCCACATAGGCTAAAAGAAGCCTGCCCCCAGTTGGCTCTGATCGAGAAATAAAGTTGCCAATGGCCAGTTGGACAGGGAGACAGAGGCAGGACTTTTAGGATTTCAGGGCAAAAATCACAGAGGAAAAAGATGAGATTTCTCCATGACAAGGGCATAAGAGACAGACCACATCCAAAAAACACAAGAGGGAGAGATGACCAAAATATAAGTACAAAGGAAAAGGTGGCCCCAGAATAGCTCCCCCAAAGGGTCCATGGGCAAAAAAGATAAAATATGGATTTAATAAGTAATAATCCAGGGATATCAGAGGGCAGAGTGTGGAGAGCTTTTGGGGATGCTTCTAGAAACTTGACAGGAATTTGACATTGGACCAGGACACAGAAATAAGCTCAGGCAGGAATCTGATTTGGGGGCTAAAACAAAGAAGTAGGTTTCAAGCAAGAATTTGACTTTGGACTAGGATGGGGGAAGTAGGCTCAGATATCTTGGTCATCCTGATAAGCCCTTAGAAACAGTGATCACAGAACTTTGTTTATTGTCTTGCTTGTTCCTTAACCTAGAACTGACCTTATTACTTGCATGTAATTAAAATGGTATAAAAGCAGACTGAGGAGGGGAATAAACCTGCTTCAGCCTCAGAACTGGCTGAGGTCATGCTACAATGCTGTCTAATTGTCTTTTTTCTTTTTAATACTCACTCCCTCCCTGGAGAACACTTTGACTGACTGAGCTGGCTTGGTCAGGAGAGTGTGTTAGCCATGGGGTGATTTGGAAGTGCCCAACCATTATGCTGCTTAGGACATATTAAAAATAAGCCAATGTATATATGTGTTTCATGCATAAATCAAAAACTCATGGACGGGTGCGGAAGACACACCCACCAAGAGATTAAAACAGAGTAACTACTACTACACTCAGAGGCTGCAATGGTGGTCTTGTCATAAAGCCCTTTGTGTCTTAGCTTTTTCACTGTGACCAGATCCTCTAAGACTCCCCACTGACTGCATCATGCCCTAGTAACATCAACTTCACACGATTCTCTACCCGAAGCCTACACTCTTTTTTTTATGGCCCTCAAAATATACCGTTCTTTTTTTTTGTTTGTTTTGTTTTGTTTTGTTTTTTTGTTTTTTTCGAGACAGGGTTTCTCTGTATAGCCCTGGCTGGCTGTCCTGGAACTCACTCTGTAGACCAGGCTGGCCTCGAACTCAGAAATCCGCCTGCCTCTGCCTCCCAAGTGCTGGGACTAAAGGTGTGCGCCACCACCGCCCAGCAAAATCTACCATTCTTAAGACAGGCTAACGGGATCACTATGATCTTTTACCTTCTTGAAGTTTCTACACTGCAGGTTCAGCTACCTAAAATTTTCATCAGGTGCTGAGCTATTGGACACAGAATCCTTTTCCAAAATTGCACTCCCACTGATAGACCAACCCTTAAGGGAAAGGGAAACTTTTCTAAACTAACACTTTGGAAATTGTAACTTAAAAAAAAAACATAAAAGTGATTGGTCTTTAAATTCTTTTGGTTTGGTTATTTTGTTTTATTTTGCTTGAGACAGAGTTTCTCTATGAAACCCTGGCTGTCCTACAGCTCACTCTGTAGACCAGGCTGGCCTTGAACTCAGAGTTCCACTTGTTTCTGCCACCAGAAAGCTATGATTAAAGGCATGCACCACCACACCCAAGTTTTTATTTTATTTTAATTTTTATGTGAATGGGCACAGTGAGTGGGGAGCTAGACAGATGGTTCAGCAGTTAAGAGTACTTCCTGCTCTTCCAGAAGATCCAGGTTGGGTTCATATTACCCATGCTACCTGGTTCACAACTGCCTATAACTTTCCCTTCAGGAGATCTGGTGTCCACAGATACCCCCACACATGTGTAGCAACACATGCTTAACCCTAGCACTCCAGAGGCAGAGGCAGTAGGATCCGAAGTTCATGGTCATCCTTGGAAACATAAGGAGCTTGAAACTAGCCTGGGCTACAAGATACCCTGTTTTGAAGAAACACAAGAAAAGGAAAAGATAGCCTTCTTAAAAAGCACTGCTCAACAGGCATGGTGGCACTTGGAAGGTGAGTTCGAGATCTATGTGAGTTCGAGGCCAGCCTGGTCTACAAAGACAGCCAGGGCTACACAGAGAAACTCAAAAAACAAAGCAAAAAACCCAAAACCAACCAACCAACAACAACAACAAAAACAAACAAAAAACCAGCACCACCACCACTACCAAAAACCAAATCTGTATTTAAAATCACTTCCCGTGAATTCCTTTCAGGAAAACTAACCCACAGACACGTGTCCTGGTTCTGTGGAGCCAATCAGACACATTTCCTTTAAGTTTGCAATCCTCAGAACTTCTAAGAATTTTTATTCTTTGTTTTAACAACAAAAAATGTATTACATTTGCTTATTTTTTTCATTTGCTAATTTTTTATGTGTTTATTGGGACGAGGCCTGTGGGTGGAGGTCAGAGCACTACCTACTAGAGTCAGTTCTCTTCTTCCACCTTGTTTGTTCTGAGGACCGAGTTCAGGTCATTAGGCTAGGCACCAAGTGCCTCTACCCTCTGAGCCACCTTGCCTGCCCCTTTCTCTAGTCTTTAAATGGTTATCTTTTAAGAATTAGTGTTCAGTTTAAGTCTGGCGGTCCAATAGTTTCAACATTGGTGTCACCCCTGAGTCTACATAAAATTTAGAATAGTCCTTTTCAGTCTTTCTTATATTGAATATTTAAAAATCTGCAGTACAGAATTACCTTGTTATGGATATACAGGAAGTAGAAAGTTGTGTGATCTTTGTTTAATACTGATAGAAATCTGACTTACATTAATTTCTTCAGAATGAAGGAGATTCCATAAGCTCATGTAAAGAGCCATGGGAAAGATAACCATTCCCCCCCCTTTTTTTTAAAGATTCGTTTGTTTGTTTGTTTGTTTGTTTACATGAATACAGTGTAGCTGTCTTCAGACACACCAGAAAAGGGCATCAGATCCCATTACAGATGGTTGTGAGCCACCATGTGGTTACTGGGAATTGAACTCAGGACCTTTGGAAGAGCAGTCAGTGCTCTTAACCACTGAGCCATTTCTCCAGCCTTTTTTTTTTTTTTTTCTTTCAGAATTATCAAATTAGCTCCAAGAGAAGCAACTAAAAATTTGGGGGGAAGACTTAAAAAATTCAAAAAGTATTTTATGCTGAGGTTTCTTCAAAGTTGTTTGTATTTACTCAGAAAAACGTAGGGATTTTGTTGTTGTTGTTTTTGTTGTTGTTTGGTTGGTTTTTATTTTGCTTTGGTTTTTGTTTTAATTTTATTTTTTATTTTATGTGTACAGCTGTGCCTGGTGCCTGAGGTAGCCAGAAGAGGGCTCACAGATGTTTCTGTGTATAACTGTGTATACGTAGTGCAAGTACCCACAGATGCCAAGGATATTGGATCTCTGTCGCTGGAGTTACAGCCCATTGGGAGCTGCCTAATGTGGGTACTAGGAATTGAACCCAGGTCCTCTGGCAGGGTAGCCAATGCTATTAACCCCAGAGTCATATTTCCAGAGCTCTGAGATCTTTTCAAAACATAAGCCGGGGCTAGAGAGATGGCTCAGTGGTTAAGAGCATTGACTGCTCTTCAGGAGGTCATGAGTTCAAATCCCAGCAACCACATGGTGGCTCACAACCATCTGTAATGGAATCTGATGCCCTCTTCTGACGTGTCTGAAGATGGGTATGATGTGCTCATATATAAAATAGATAAATAAATAAATCTTTAAAAAACGTAAGTCAAGTCATGTCTTTGCATGAACTGCATGTTCCAGTGGCTTCATATCTCTTAAGTAAAATCCAAAATTATGACTATTACTGTTGGAGCAATCAAGTGCTCTTCAGTAGGGATGCCAGACGTGCAGCTTCTTGGAACACAGCATGTTCCCCCTCTACACATTTAATGCATGGCTGAGTTGCTCGCTTCCTTCAGCGTATTGCTCCAATGTTACGTCTTTGGGAAACCCTACGGGTCACAGCAGCACACTCGTCGATTTATTCTGTCTCCTCTCTGGAAGAACTCATTCATTTTGTTGTTGGTGTTGCATTCTTGTTCCACTAAGTGTGAATTCCATGACAGCAGGAACTTAGTTTTCTGCTGTTTCCCCACCATTTAAAACAATACTTACGACATAATTGGTCTTGAATAAGTATTTGTGGAATGAATGAATGGATGAATGAATGCATCTGCTTAGCTTCTAGGGGGCTCCCACATAGGAATTCAGAAGATGTTCAACAAAATCCCCAGAGAAGTCTGGTCAGTGTAGCATAGTACCTTCGCTAATATGGATTCAAGCACAAATCAGCAAAGGCATACAATTTTTGAACCTGCCATTCACTCATTTTCCCCTTTAATTTAATAGTAGCCCCACTTAGAAGAACTATGAATTGCCAAACATAACTTGAGGATTTTCTTTCTGTTCCTTCTCTAGGATATTAGTTTATTTCCTAACCCTTTCTTACACATATATCTTAGACACTTTTTTTGTTGTTCGTTGAGAATTCATACATGCATATAAAGTGTTATCATAGCCTCCTCCACGTCTCCCCTCCAGCTTGCTCTGGACCACCCAGCATGCCCCCTTCCCAGCTTCATGTCCTCTTGTTCTGTTGTAGTTTATAATGACCCACTGTGACCAATTAATACTGCTTTTATATGCATGGGTATGGGGCTATCCACTAGAGCATGGGCAACCCACAGTGGCCTCAACCCCAAAGAAAAGTGGCTCTCTCTCTGTCGGCTGCCATCAACAGCCAATCTTCCCAGCTTGGGTTGAGGATCATGGGAATTTAGGCTCCCCATCTCATCCGAGCTGGAATTTACTGGCTTGATCTTGTACACCAAACTCTACTTTTTTTTTTTTTTTTACATATTTGCATGGCTGACTGTCTTATCTCATTCAGCTCTGGGCTTACATACTATTTGTTTAGGGAGGTAACAACAGATGGCTGTGAGTTTATGAGTGCAAAGTCATGGTCACCAAGGTCCTAAAGATCTGCAAGAACAACACTAGCTACTCTCATTGCTCTTTGTTGCCCACAAGAAGTAGATGGAGAAACCCTATTGCTGAAGAAACCACACACTTGGATTGCAGGGCATGGAGATCAATCTCAAACTTCCCCCGCTGCTGACTATCTTTCATAGAGCTGGAAAGCGCTGTAGTCTGCTGGAGGGGCAAAGATCTCAATGGTCTTACTTTCAGCATTAGATCCCAGGTGCTACAATATCAATTTGTCAGGCGAGATGTGCTTAATGGCATAAGAGTGGTGTGCTAGCTAGTTTTATATCAACTTGACACAAGCTAGAATCATCAGAAAGGAGGAAGTCTGAATGCCTTCATATAAGATCTGGCTCTAGGCAAGCCTGTAGAGCATTTTCTTAGTTAGTGGTTGATAAGGGAGGGTCCAGCCCATTACGGGTGGTTCCATCCCTGTGCTGGTGGTACTGGGTTCTACAGAAAAAGCAGGCTGAAGTGGGGTGTGGTGGTGCATACCTTTAATCCCAGAGCTTGGAAGGCAGAGGCAGACAGATCTGCGTTTCAAGCCAGCCTGGTTTACAAAGCAACTGCCAGGACAACCAGGGCTACACAAAGAACCCCTGTCTCAAAAAAAAAACAAAACAAAACAAAAACAGAAAAGTAAGTAAATAAGTAAATAAATAGATGAATGAAAAATAGAATAAATCAAAGCCAAGGTCTGGACATATTCATGCAAGTTATAAAAGACTGTGAAAGATATTGTAACACAAGAGTATATAAATGCTAGTGAAAAGTTCCCTTTCCTCCTTAGTGTGGTTGGGACTCAGCCTGATTTCCACTGAATATGCATGGCAAGTAGCCAGTAAAATACCTCAAGTTAACATAAAGTATTAAATTTTAGGGGTTAGGGTTGTAGCTCAAAGAAGCGCTTGTTTAGCCTGTGAAAGGCCCTGGGTTCAATCCCCAAACCACCAAGGAAAAGGAAGTGGGGAGAGGAGAAACAGTAGGAACAGTAGGATAAGGGTATCTTCTTGTAGTGCTAACGTGCCATAACTATGGAGGGACTGGAGTCTGAAGAAGGGACTGAAATGTCTGAGTAAGACTGAGTGAGCACAGCTAAGAACTTTGAAAAAGCAAGCAAGCAAACACACTGTAAAATTATCCTAGTTAACCAAGGACAGACCACTCCTGTGAATCCAGATGTGGATGATACAGCTGGTCAGAGCCTTGTTGCTCCATGTAGGATCTGTATAGCAGGTTGTGTGCACAGCCAGGGTGCTTATTAAAAATTCAGACTCTCGGGCTCCACTCTAGGTTCACTGAATTGCAATTTGCATTTTTGCCAAGATGCCTGGCCCATGCATGCACACACTAAGATCTCAGGATCCTGGCCTAGAACAGCAGCAAGGAGGACTGAGGAGCCAAAGTGAACTCCAAGGGATCCCAATGGTGGAGCAGCGATGTTATTGAAACAAGACACTCCTTTTGCTCACCCTTCACACATTCAAATTACAAGCAGTCTGGTCTACTTATTAGCAATGCGCCTGGCCTCGCGTAAATTATTTAACTCCTCCTTGCCTTATTAATAGAACTCTGTTGTCACTACAGCATCCAGTGAAAACCTGCTAATTGCTATTCTATGGGTTCTCTGTAATTCTCTACATGCATTCCACCAGCAAGTGGTTACATATCTAAATCTAACTTTAATGCATTTGAGCTATCTCACTTGTAAGATAACAACTTACTGGGGACTGAACAGAGACTAATGATGTGTCTGGAGGGGCACAGCATTCCACTGTAAAGAATGATATTGTCTCCTTGTGGAGACTATTCTAAAGTCAAGGGGAGAGATGACTCTGTGGTTAAGAGCACTGATTGCTTCTCCAGAGGACCCTGGTTCAATTGCCAGCATCCACATGGCAGCTAACAACTGACTGTAACTCCAGTTCCAGGGGATCTGGACTCTGTAGGCACTGCACACACATGCTGCAAAGACATACATGCAGGCACAACACTTAAACACGTAAAAGTAAATACGTTTCTAACAATTTAGAAATTGGCAGTTAAAATAGAAGACTGCTCCACGAGCTTATGTTTGAGGCTTGCGCAGAGAGTCGTCCTGATGAAGATGCTGGTCTGTGTACCAGAGGAGAAGCACCCCAGATTATGAAGAACTAGTCCTTCTCCCTTGCATAGTGGTCTTGTTGGGGAAAAAGCATTATCAGTTTAAATCCTGCTGATCTCCCTGCAAGGTGGAAGTGGAGAGCTAGGGACCGAGAAGAGTAAGAAACAATACAGGGGCTGGAAATACAGCTCAGTGGTTAAAAGTGCATGTTCACCTAGAAAACTCAAGCTCAGTACCCAGCACCCAGGTCAGGCAGCTCAAACCACCCAGAGCTTCCGCTCAGGAGGATCTGACTCCTTCTGTCCTCTGCATCCTCTGTGGAACACCACATCTGCTCTCTACTCTCTCTCTCTCTCTCTCTCTCTCTCTCTCTCTCTCTCTCCCTTCTTCCTTCCCTCCCTCTCCCTCCCTCTCTTGCTGTGTCCTTCTCTTTCTCAATTAAATATTAAAAAAAACCAAAAAACAAAAACAGTAAAGATTTTAAGCTGGAAACCCCGAGGTATCAAAAGAAAATATTGTCATTTCTTATCAATAAATGACAATTTTAAACAAGTGACTATTTCAAACTGGCTTGTCCCTATGTAAGAACACTGGTTGCTTTTGCAGAGGATCCAGGTTTGATCTCCAGCACCTACACTATGGCTTATAACTGTTTGTAATTCTAGTTCCAGGAGGTCAGTGCCCTGTTCTGGCCTCAGCAGGTGGCAAACATGTGATACACAAGCAGGAAAAATAAACAGAAAATATAAATCAATAAGTCTTTTTTTTTTTTTTTTTTTTTTTTGGTTTTTCGAGACAGGGTTTCTCTGTGTAGCCCTGGCTCTCCTGGAACTCACTCTGTAGACCAGGCTGAACTCCAACTCAGAAATCCACCTGCCTCTGCCTCCCAAGTGCTGGAATTAAAGGCGTTCGCCACCACTGCATGGCCCAATAAGTCTTTTTTAAAACACCAAGCCCACAGGAAGATCCCAAGTCCAAGTGACATTACCAGTGAATTCCATTAAGCACCTAAAGAAAAATTATATAAATTAAAAAAAAAATTGGCAGCCAGGCATGGTGGCACACACTTTTAATCCCAGCTCTTGGGAGGCAGAGGCAGAGGCAGAGGCAGAGGCAGACGAATCTCTTAGTGTTCAAAGCCAGCTAGGTTCTGGGTTATGCTGAAAGACTGATTGAAGAAAGAGAGACTGCAGGATGAATCTGGGCTTCTCAAGCAGCAGAGGGATCGGCCTTTCCAGGACTGAACACTGAACAGCATCCTAGAAAACTCTTTTTTTTTTTTAAATTGGATATTTTATTTACATTTCAGATGCCATCCCCTTTCCCCATTTCCCCTCCCTAGAAAACCCCTATCCCGTGCCCCCTTTTCCATTTTGCTTTTATACAATTTTTTAAAAATGTTAATCAAAGGCTTTATAAGTATGGTAATGCTCAATCAGAAGTGTAACCCAATATCCAACCTAGCTATGTAAACTATCTTTGACTGGTGGAGACACGTGAACTTCTGCCTCCATGCCCCCTCTCTCTTTCTCTCTCTTTCTCTCTCATTACCGAGCTTCTCATCTACTTCATCTTCTCCTCTCCTTACTCCATCTTTTCCTCTCAGTGCTCCTTCCCCCTTAGCTCCTCCTATATATTACCCTTCCTGTTAAAATAAAACTTTTCTCTCAAAATACAATTAGAGCATAATTATTCCTATTTGTACCAGTGAGGTACAAGATAGTCTTAATACCCAGTCCATCCTTTTGTTGACTAACCAGTACCTCTGTCGTCTCTCTTGACTAAAACACTTAGTTTTGAACCTGGCTTTTTCTTGGCTTTAGAATGAATGTCAGCTGAAAACCATCCACTCAGATCTTTTCTCTCAAGGTAAATAGCCAGGATTGGCTATGAGACTATGGGTCTTCAACGCCGTCAGAAATCCAGAATGACTAAATTAACTGAAGTTATGGGAAGCACTAAGCATAGCTTCTAAAACTTAGCCAATTTATAGAGACTGCTGAACACCTGGACAGCCCCTATACTACCGAACATTGGAGCATCAAATCTTCAGCCTTCTGGCCCAAACTCATCTGACAGACTTTAGTGCTGCAGAATTATTAAGGGCTGATTACTCTGTCTAGGCAGATATAATCAGTCGACTAATCTGCAAGTGTGTCCTTTTCTGGACAGAAATTTGTCTGTAGATGGAGAGAGGCAATTCTTGCCTAGTGGCTGTCTCACCACAACTGGAGTAACTCCAAGGATGGTCAATTTCTTCTTAGAATCCAAGACAGGAAGCTGTCAGGAGCAGACAGGTCTCTAATCAAAATGAACATTAATATAGAAATATTTGTGACGTCAATTCTGTGGATTTCTGACGGAAAACTCTTTTTTTTTTTTTTTTTTTTTTTTTATTGCTACACAATCCTTACCAAAGTTCTCTTTTTTGTTGTTGTTGTTTCTGTTTTTCAAGACAGGGTTTCTTTGTGTAGCCCTGGCCGTCCCGGAACTCACTCTGTAGACCAGGCTGCCCTCGAACTCAGAAATCCACCTGCCTCTGCCTCCCAAGTGCTGGGATTAAAGGCGTGTGCCACCACTGCCTGGGCCAAAGTTCTTATCTGATCTAGTGGTTGTCTTGAAAGACCCACCACCTAAACAATTATGCAAAGGCCCTGAGAATCCTAAAACAAAACAAAACAAAAACAAAAAACCTTTAACAATCACTGGCACAGGCTACTTGAAAGCGTAGGTGCCATCATTCCAGAATTCATGACAGATACAATGGTTCTGCTAAATTCTATTACATTCATTCATTTTTATTCATTATTTATTCATACATATTATGTATTTGTTCGTTTGTTGTTCATTTATTTATCCATTCATTCATTCATTCATTCATTCATTCATTTTATTCATGTATTTGATCATTCATTCCTTCATTCATTCATTCATTCATTCATTCATACAGGGCTCTCAACCAGGCAGTGTTGATGCATGCTTTAATCCCAGTACTAGGAGGCAGAGACTGGAAGATCTCTGAGTTCAAGGTCAGCCTGAGAGAAAAAGTTCCAGGACAACCAAGGCTACACAGAGAAACCTTGTATCAAAACAAACAAGCAAACAAGTAGGCTCTCAGGCTGTTGCTATGTATCTGGAAGTGTAACAGGCTGACAAATTTAGGGAGCTCCTCCTGCCTTTATACCCTGAGTGCTAGTATTAAAGCCATGGGCCACCCCACTTTTTCTCAATTTATGATTTTTATAGGTAGAAAACAGTTAAAAAGCAAAGCAAAAGCCAGTAATCTAGATAAAATGAGACAGACGGATGAATCATCCCTGTTGAAGAATAAAAATAAAACCTTCATAGAATATAATATTTCTGGGACTATTATCATGCACACATGTATGTGTGTCTGTATGTGTGTGATAATACAACACTCCAGCTTATTTTATAGACAAAGAACACTGAGGTAACTGACTTTTTCATGCCACATGGCAAATAAATAGAGGAACTAAAAATGAAACCCAATCTGATTTTTCAAGGTACTTGTGCTTAATTGGTAGAGTGCTTAAACCCCAACTGAGTTTATCTCAACAGCCTTTGCTCCTCAATGAAAGTTAAATGTGGCTGACCTTGGTGGCATGGAACTTTTTAATCTGAGCACTTGAGAGGCAACGGCAGGCAGATTTCTATGTGTTTCAGGCCAGCTAGTCTGTATACAATAGAGCATTTCAGGTCAGCCAGGAACACACAATAAGACCCCTAGCTTTAAAAAAAAAAAAAAATCACATTTTAATTACATTTTTAGTAACTCCTTAAAGTAATAAAATCGGAAGTAGAAGTTATGTGCCAGGTGATATTTTTAAAATATTAACTATAAATATTAACTATAAAATATTGTTATAGCAGTTATGAGATATTTGATTAGAAGCCAAAAACATTAAGTGAAGTAACTGCCTTATATACCTGATATGATACGTGAAGGAGACGGAGTTGGACCCAGGTTGGTCAGGCTGAAAAGCCACTGTAGAAGCGCTTTGCTGAGCTAATTTAAATGTCATATAATAGATGTTAACTCCTCAAAGTGCCATTTGTAAAGTAGACTTCTGTCTCATATTTAATTTGGTAAACAACATTATATACATATTAGTTTTAACATCTGAAATGTATCAAAATATATTGACAGATGCCAAGATGCATCTGCAATTGAAACACTGTGGTCCTTCCGTTAAGTGTACCATTCACTTAAATTAATAGGAATTTCAACATAATCACTTCAGAGAGCAAGCAACAAGTAGAAGAATCAAGAGTGTGCTGCTGTCTCTCAAAGGTGCTTTCTTGAGCCAGGTGCGGTAGCATATGGCTGTAATCCCAGTACTCCAAAGGTTGAGGCACGATGGTCAGTGGTTCAAGATCAGGAGATGGGGAGATGACTCAATGGGTGAAGTGCTTGGAGAACTTGAATTTAGATCCTTAAAACTCATGTAAAAATCTGTCAGCAGCAGTTAGGGTCTATAAACCCAGTGCTGGGTGAGGATGAGTAGGGGTTTGAACACAGCAGGACAACCTGTCTATCTGAAACTGTAATCTTCAGGTTCAATGAAAGACCTTGTCTCAATCATTCAATCAATAATAAATAAGATGGAAAAGACGATAAATTGTTTCTCTGCCGGAGAAACAAGCCAATTCAAACCAGATTACAATATATTAAATGTAGGTTTATTGGGAAGTTGCTCTCAGGCAAAAGTTCACAGGCCCCAAGGAAGGAGACCAGGGAAGTCGCCATGGGGATTTGGGGGTAGGGGTGGGAGAGCGCAGAGAGAGAAGAGTAAGAGAAGAAGAGAAGGACTGAGAGGAGACCAAAAGGAGACCAGAGGTAAGAGCCTCTGGGGGAAGGGCAGCTCAGCTGGTAAGTTTAGGATTGGGGGCAGGGTATGCCAGGTAGGAACTGAAGGATCCTGAGAAAACCTGGAGGCCAAGTCTGCTCTGACTTGTAAAATATGCGCCTTAGTCCCTTGTCCTAGAGTCTGAAACCAAACAAAAAGGACTGAAGGAAATGGCAGATGTTGACATCCAACCCCCGACAAACACTAACACAAGCAAGCACACTCTTGTGTATACACACACACACACACACACACACACACACACACACACACACACAATTTTTAAAAAGTGTTTTCTGCTCAAACTAATTTAGGAAAATACCAACATGTGTTTCTTCTTGTAGGAAATAGGAGACATATGACTAAATGGAAAAGAACACATATTAATGTTTTGACCTAGCAAACTGTGAGTTAGCAAAATGCATTGTAAGATCAAAGATGAAAACTTTAAAAGTAAGTAAAATAAAGCAGATTTTTAGCTAGGTGTTCAGACAAGAATGGAGGAGCCGAATAGGATCTGAACTCTAGTGACCTGTGGGCACTCCCCTGACCACACCCACTAAGCAACCTGCAGTCTATCTATCAGCAGGACCCCAACAGACAATTTACTGGCAACAACATTTGTGAGCTATTCAGGGTCACCCAGAGTTCTGGGATCTAAAGGCCTTTACAAACTAGCAAACAAAGGTATGTTAATCACCCCAGCTACACCTACATCCACCGCTTTTCTAATTCCAATTAGAACAAAGAAAAATATTATTTCTCTTGTCAATTAGCATCAGGAATTAAGCTTGCTTTGAAACTTCAAATTTACCCCTTGTCTGGGAAATAACTTTTCTGCACTTAAATTTGGAAAGCTTTTGTAGGGATGAAAATTTACAATATACATGTCTTAACACAGTAACATTAAGGAACTTAATTACTGCTACCATCATTTAAGGTTGGTTTTTGAAGACCAGGTTTGACTGGGTGTAACCAGGTCAGCCTCTCACCATCTTCCTGCCTGTGCCTCTCAAATCCTAGGGTTACAAGCGTGCACCACAATCCCAGCTCTGAACTGTGATTTTTAAGATGTTTACTGAAATGTTAAAGAAAAACAAAACAAAACAACAATGCTGGCAAAGACAGAGATGTAGGCAGCAGTGGAATGAAGTGAGTGCTGTATGGGTTTCTAATGGGTCATCGAATTTAACTAGGCAAAGTCACACATCAGTCTTTTGTGCCCATGCTGGGATTAGAATAAAGACCTTGAGACTGCCAAGCAGGTGACCAGTCACTGAGCTATGCCTCTAGGGCCTATATATCTTTAATCAATTCTCTGGATTAATTTCGTAAGAGGGAGGAGGAGGGAGATGATTAATATTTTTTTCTCTTTTTAAAACTACTTTTTAAAAACTTAAGAACAAAGAAGAAATCTGAGCAAATTTACTAGTGACTTTTGTCAATGCAGAATAGTTCATTTATGCAACGAACAAAATATTTTAGTGCTTACAAGGAAGAGTTACAGGATCTCATTGATCTTAGGTCATACGCTTACAGCATTTCCTGTTATGTATATTTACATAATTCATAATACATAATTCATGAGACTCCATTTGAGTTAACTATTTGAATATATTCAATATATATGTTTATATAATATACTATGTAGCATATGTGTGTGGAGCACTCACTAATTTTTTTTTTTTTTTGGTTTTTTGAGACAGGGTTTCTCTGTGTAGTCCTGGCTGTCCTGGAACTCTGTAGACCAGGCTGGCCTCGAACTCAGAAATCCATCTGCCTCTGCCTCCCAAGTGCTGGGATTAAAGGCGTGTGCCACCACCGCCTGGCAAGCACTCACTATTTTAAAACGTGTTTTAGAGTCGTTTTAAGTTCACAGCCAAACTGAACAGAGAATCCTGCATTCCCACACACCCCACTATATCCCTTTCTCTTCAGGACTTTACTGTCAAAAATCTCACGTTGGTGTGGTACATTTGCTACAATCAGCGAAGCAGCATATTGTTATCACCGGAAATCACACTATTAACATTCACTCTTGGCACACTTTCCCACCCATGGGTCACATGTATGTCATGGGTCACATGGAACATCATAGGACTGTATGGAACAGTTGGGATTTCTGGGATCTCTCTCTCTCTTTTTAACTTTGTTGTTCTCAGAATATCAGTGTTGAAATCATAAAGTGTGTTGACTTTTTAGATTGGTGTATGAGAAATTTCATTAAAGACTATTTTCCTTGGGCTGGAGGGATGGCTCAACAGTTAAGGGCATTGGCTGCTCTTCCAAAAGACCTGTGCAACGCAAGATCTACTTGGCACTCACAACCATCTGTAACTCTAGTTCTGGGGGAATCAGATGGGCCATCAGACGCCCTCTTCTGTTCTCTGTAGATACTGCATGCATGTCCTACCCGGGTCTTTTGAAAGATTAGCAGCAAGTGGTCTTAATAGCTGAGCCATCTTTCCAGCCCCCAGAGCTCTGGTTGGAAAGCCAGGTTTGAGCAGACTAAATTTAACCAAGATGAAGTGCAACATAGTTGATCTTTATTAGGTTAGACCCAATTACACCAACTTTCTTTGTTCTGTGTTACCCACCATACTGTATGGAATCTTTGCTGTAAGGGTCTAGGAAAGATTTGGAAAAATGAAAACTGCTACAAAATGCTCAAATTGAGAAATTTATATCGTTGACTAAGTCCAAGGGAGTACTGATAACACACAGCATTGTTTTGTATATGACTAACGAGCACATTTTATGAAAAAGAAACCTGGCCTATTTTTATTTGTAAGATATCATTGAGTGTGAGATGCATTTCCATTTTGGATTCTTAAAAATGCTAAGTTAAGAATGTTTTAAAAGTGGGCCTTAGAATTGATTAATCACAATAGTGGCATTTAAAACCCTGTGTTATTATTTCCATGTATGGATTCCATCCTGCTGTAACTCTATTAACCAGTAACTCTCAACAACTGGAGATTAATTTCTAAGCATGGCTCTTTCCCAGATACTACACAAGTAGAACAAGAACATTGCAAACTTACATTCGTGTAATTGTAGTTTATCGTGTAAATCAAAGATTGAAGCCGCCCGATTATTATTAACTACAATCAATAGCAAAACAAAACCTGAATTCAATTCTGCAATCCCTTGAGGAGGTCGTGGATTATTTTTAAAAAGTAATTTGAATAATAAACAGCTTAAACACAGAACAATTGTAAACAATAGATGTATCCAGGCTGAAGAAACAAATGGAAACATTTACTACTAGTCTCTCCCAGTACTGACTTCAAATTAAAATACACTTTTGTTTTTCCACCACAGAGGTTCACTGAATTTGCCCAGTCTGGCCTGGAATGTGTGCTCAGGTTCAGGTAATCCTCCTGCTTCAGTCCCAGGAGTAACTAGGCTACATACAGGTTTCTCACACCTTCATTTCCCCCATGTTTCAGTATCGTACACATGCGTAATTAAACTTTTTGGTAATAGCAACATTTGACAGCCTTTTAAAAAGGAGTAACGTAATTTAACACAGTATATCTAAAATCTATCATCCCAGCAAATAACACAAGATTTATGAATGAGATGGTTTGTCAGCGATGTATTGGCAAGACTGAACAGCCCAGCACTTCTCGAACTAACTCTCTTGGCTACATCTTATCCAAGTTACACTCAGCTGCCCTAGAGGACGTACAATCTTGCGCGAATTCATCACCAAGAGATTCTTCCAATTCTGAGTTTGGGGATTCCTTAAATAACACAGTCTCTAGGCTCCTCCGGATTTGGCCAAGATAAAGTGTAGAGGCGGCGCGTGCTGCTTAGAGACCGTGCGGAGGGTGGGGGGGGGGGTGCGCACGGAGACTGAGCCCGCGGGCGCGGGCGCGGGCGCGGACGCGGGCGGCGGCAGCGGTTGGTAGCTGCCGGGCGGCGAGCACGCGGGGGCAGTTCCGCCCGTGGGCGCGCGGGCCGGCACCGAGGCGGGGAGGGCGCCGCCCCCGGGGGGGGCGGGCACCGGGCTCCAGAGGGCGGGGTGGGGCGGACCGCATCGCGCCGGGATTCGGGCGCCGGCAGCGGGCAAGGACCAGAACGCGGAGCTGCGACGATCGAGAGGGACGGCGGCGGCGGCGGCAGCAGTCGGGAGGGTCTGGACCACCGGAGCCCGAGCGCGCGGCAACGGCCGCCCGGAGCGCGCAGCGCGGTCAGCTTGCGCTCGCAGCACACCAGCGCGCGCACGCTAAGGGGTGCGTGGTGCCGAGCGCGCGCCGAGCGGCCGGGGGCGCGCAGGCCCTGCCCGCCCCTTCCGTCCGCACGCCCGCCGCCCCGCCAGCCCTTCCTCTCCCACCTTCCACTCGCGGCCCGCGCCCCGCACCCGGCGGCCCCCGCGTCCTCCTCCCGCGGCAGCGCTGTCCGCGGCGGCCGGAGCGGGCCGGGCCGGGCCAGCGGGCCGGGGGATGGCGCTGCTGGACCTGGCCCAGGAGGGAATGGCCTTGTTCGGCTTCGTGCTCTTCGTGGTGCTGTGGCTGATGCATTTCATGTCCATCATCTACACGTGAGTTGGAGGGTCGGGGCCTTGGGGACGAGCTGGGCTGGCAGCCGTGTGTGCGGTGGATGGTAGCGTTCTGCGGGAATAGAGAAAGCTGATTTCCAAACGGTCCCCCCAGTCGGTCTCCTTGGGGCCGTGCGGCGCGGGGTCCTGGAGAGGGAATAGCGCTGGAGTCACGACCCGACTCCTGGGTTGCAGGCGACTGCAGAGCTCTAGGAGAGAAGCCTGCTTCTCTGTCTGGTGGAGGGTTGTCTGCTTGGTCTGATTGTGTAGGAGATTCGTGTGATTTTTTTTCCCCCCAATCTGGCGAAGATATGGTATATTGTGAGGTTTCCCCCTCCCTCCGCGCGGGCCACGTCTCTCTTAAGGAGATGGTCCTTTACACTCTTCCGGGAGCTGCTCACCACCACCCTGCGACTTCCCAGTGGATTACCTCCTTCCTAGAAGAGCTGTGTGCTCAGATAGGTGTGGAGCACCTGTCCGCCTTGAAGAACGTCCGTCACTTGAAGCCTGTGTTATAGCTTCAAGTCCTGTCAGGGTGGCATTTCAGTATCATCTGTATTTTTTTTTCAAGTCTTTATTGGCTTGTTTAGAGGTGCACTCTACCTCTGTTTTCCACATATATCTTTTCATTTGACAGGTACCTCTCAAGGCCTACTAGGTACCACCTGGTATTGGGCTGGGGACACAGGTGAGAGAGAGCAGGACAAAACTCCTGCCCTCGTGAAACTTACATTCTAGAAGGATGAAACATGATAAAAATCTAAATAAGGGTTATTCCCTATAAAGCTTCTGACTAAAACAGAACAGGTTGAAGGGGCGGAGAGAGATATAGGTGGCTAAGTTTTGATCCATCAATGAAATGTCTTTAAAATGAGCCTATGTAAATGTGTAGAGATGAACTCATTTGGCATTTTAGCCTTAAAATGTGTGTGTGTTTGTGTGTTGGGGGGGGGGTGTTAACTACCGAATAGGAATAGTCTAGAATAATAGGATGTATGTTAATAACAAACAGGGAGGGATGTTAAGCAATTACTTTTAGATTTTTTCCGCTATAGAAAACATGTGCTTTTCTATTTGGTGTGCCGTTTCCTGATACTGAGAAAGATGACACTTGTATAAGATAAGCAGACAGAGTTTTTTTTGAAAGTGAAAAAAAAAAAACATACCCCGTTCAGAGTTTAGAAATTCAAGCTGTATTAATTTTAACTACATGGGCTCTTTAGAATGCAATAGTTCAGAAAGGAATAAAGAAGATAGTTATGACACATACCAAAATGTTACCTTTTTTGCCTACCTTCCTAATTATGTTTTTTTATATATGAAGAGGGCAGACAAAGGAGGAGAGAGGAGACTGTACCATGTCATGACTGTTGTTCTAGAGCCTGCTTTAAAATCTCACCTACTGAATAAGTGGGTTTTTGAGAAGCAGTACAGGGCACTGTTCTAGGTGCTAGAAGTTAAGCATGAAGAACCAAATACCCCAGGCTGCTGCTGCTAGGCAGCTGCCTACAAAGTAACCTGACCATTGTTTTTCTCATATCAACAAATGTGTGAGCTCTCTCCATTGGTTTAGGGAGATGCATGGCGTTTTAGTTTCTGAGCTTTTAATATTCATTTATTGCTTTTGGTAGGCAATTCATATGATTCCAGTTAAAATTAAGTAACACTTAAGAAATGGTTATATTTGTATTTCTTAACTTCTTCCTGTGTGGGGGAAATCAAACCCAGGCCTTCTGCATGTTGGGCAAGTGTTTTATTGCTAAGATATAGTACTAGTTCCTGTGATGAATTCTTTTGGGGGGGGGTGTTGTGTTGTTGTGGTTGTTTGAGACAGGGTTTCCCGTATAGCCCTCCCTGGCTGTCCTGGAACTCACTTTGTAGACCAGGCTGGCCTCCAGCTCAGAAATCTGCCTGCCTCTGCCTCTCAAGTGCTGGGATCAAGGGCATGCGCCACCACTGCCTGGGCTGTGATGAATTTTTTTGTTTGTTTGTTTGTTTTGGTTTTTTGAGACAGGGTTTCTTTGGTGATGAATTCTTATACATGTATCTCCTTAGTTCACATTTCAGAGGGAGAAAAAGTATTGGACCAGAAATGAAAATAAATCTTTTAATCTTTGATACAATGTTGCCTTATAAAATGTGATAGCTATTCATAGTCCTGGAGGTCTTGGATGATGGGTATTTCCCTGTCCCTTATTCTTCACTGTTTCTTTTGTTTTGATTTTCATCCACTTAGTTATTGGTTCCACTGAGTAACTTTTCAGGTATGTATATGCTGATTTCATTTAGTCATAAATGATGTGGATATAGTCTTTTGTCTACACTGCAGTCTATTGCCAAGTTCCTCTGTTTCTGTGGCGGTAACTCCTATGTTAATCTGTCACATGCTGTCGCATCTCCTATTTTATTGTCTTTCAACTTGTCTTCTGTTTTATGTTTCCTTTTATCATCTGCATTTCCAAGTATTGTATAATTAATTATGTTAGTCTGTTTTTTCTACTGTCGTGAATTTTCCTTTTTAATTTTCACATATTACACTGTGATTTTTCTCAGCATTTTTTTTTGTTGTTGTTGTTGTTGTTGTTGTACAATGAGATCTAGAACCCTAATAAGTAATCTTTTTCTGAGATAGGGTCTTCCTAGGTAGCTCAGCTTATCCTGGAACTCATGATGTAAACCAGGTTGACCTTGAACTCACAGAGATCCATCTGCCTCTGCCAGGGTTCTGGAATTAAAGTCGTGTGCCAACCATGCCTAGTTATAGTTTTACATTTTTGAGCATAGTACAAATATTAGCTTTGTTGAAGTGCTGTAAAAAAGCTTTGTAATTATTTTTTTATACTCCAGGACATTACCTTTAAATTTTAAAAAGTTGTGTGTGTGGGTTAAATCCTCACAAACAACCTGCAAGAATTAGTTGAGTTCTTTCCTTCTACCATAAGGGGGTTTGGGTCTGGGGATTGAACTTAGGTTATTAGGCCTGATGGCAAGCACCTTTACCTACTGGGCCATATCTCCTGCTTCATTACCCTTCTTATACAGACAAGAACATGCCCGGGGGTTGAGTGTGCTGGCACACAGGCAGGTGGATTTCTTTTTTTTTTTTTTTTTCTTTTTTTTTTTTGATTTTTCCAGACAGGGTTTCTCTGTGTAGCCCTGGCTGTCCTGGAACTTACTCTGTAGACCAGGCTGGCCTCGAACTCAGAAATCCACCTGCCTCTGCCTCTGCCTCCCAAGTGCTGGGATTAAAGGCGTGTGTCACCACCGCCCGGCGGCAGGTGGATTTCTGAACTCAAGGCTAGCATGGTCTTCATAGTGGATTCCAGGACAGCCAGCGTTACATAATGGAGAGGTCCTGTCTCAAAAAAACAAAATCAACCAAACAAAAGAGAAAATCAAACACCCAAAGTATCTAGATTTCATTGTATAACAAAGAGAAATGCTGAGAAAAAAAATCACAGTATAGTATGTGAAAATTAAAAAGGAAAATTCACACCAGTAGAAGAAAGTTGGCTGCTGGGTGGTGGCGCACGCCTTTAATCCCAGCACTTGGGAGGCAGAGGCAGAGGCAGAGGCAGAGGCAGAGGCAGAGGCAGAGGCAGGTGGATTTCTGAGTTCGAGGCCAGCCTGGTCTACAGAGTGAGTTCCAGGACAGCCAGGGCTACACAGAGAAACCCTGTCTCAAAAAAACAAAAAACAAAAAACAAAAAACAAAAAAAAAAAAAAAGAAGAAGAAAGTAGACTAACGTAATTAACATCTGTAGTACTTGGTGCACATCTGTAATTTTAGCATTCAACAAGGCTGAGGCAGGAGGACTGCAGTGAAGGCTAGCCTAAGGTATAAGACCCTGTGTCACAAAAAACAAAAACTTAAAAACAAATAACTAGCAGACAAATTTGTATAGATTCAGCCATACTCTTTCTTGTTTGTTTGATAAGTTTCTTTCTTTCTTTTTTCTTTTTTTTCTTTTAAGTCTGGTCTCACTGTCATTTTTTTTTTTTTTTTTGCATGTATGGTTTCATTAAAAAAAAAAAAAAAAGTTCCCAGTTTGCTGGGAATTGTTTTCAAGTGAAGAACAAGGTTGTTTTTTTGTTGTTTTTGTTTTTGCTTGCCTTCTCCTAACTGTATATGAAAAATTGCAGTTGAGTCTCAGAATTTAACAAAGTTCAAGAACCATGGAAATGGTATTTTGGTTAAAATACTGTGCAGAATCATCTTTATTTTAATAAAAGGATATATTTTCTGAATGCATGTTCTGTCTGTATCTCTGCTGTCCATTTAAAATAAGACAAAGATGTAAGCAGATGTTAGTGCCCTTTCCCCGAAAACTTGTGCTTGCAGCTGGCTGTCTAGCAGTTGCCAGGTTTCTAAACATTAGCTTCGTACTGAGTGTCAGGTCAGCAGGATGGTGAGCTCCCAACTGTTAAAGAAGCATGAGGAACAGCAATATTGCAATAAAAATGTAAAGTATTTTGGAAAGTTGCTTTTAAAAAAATATTAGATACAATATACAAAAATGTAAGATAGTTTGGAAAGTTGCTTTTAAAAAATATTAGATACAGTGTATCAATGACACCTGCTGGGTCTGTTGTATTGTATCTTCTTACAGTTAGAGAAAAGTCTTAGCCTGTATTTTCAACAGTGGAGTTAACCTTTGATTAACACATTGACTGTCTCTTATTCAGTGAAGTTATTTGTTCTGATTTCACAGGTCTCCCAATCCCCATAAGCACCCCTCCCCCCAATAAAGAGTAGTTGTCCATAAAATAGAAACAGGTGTTTCCCGTGTTTTGCATCTGTCTCTACTGATGGATATCTCTACCACCCACTTTGTTCCTCTCTAACTTTAATACCAAACGGAGGCACAGTCATTTCACAGTATTATTTTAGATGGCAGATGCTTATGGGAAGGGTCTTATTTTCCAGATTTTTGATTTTCTAAAAATAGCAGATGATTATAGTCTCAAGCAGTCAGTGAGAGCTAAGTGGTCTTTATGGGTTATTTTGTTTTTCCTTTTGTTCAGTGAGTTTGGTTTCCTAGTTGGGAACTGAAATGAAGACATACAAAGGTCTGAAAGTAGTTGTTTTCTTCCCCTGGAGCTATGTGGAAGCCATCCTTTTGGATGGTTGATCTCTCTGGCATCCATTCTTCTCTCTTCCTTCTCTGTCTAATGACTGCCTTTCCCCTCTGTGTGGATGCTCTACTGATTAGCATTAGATACTCCTTGTACTGATTGAAAGTGATGGCCAGCATGGGAATAGTGCTTTTTAAAAAAGATTTATTTATTAACCTTTATGGGTATGTTT
This sequence comes from Rhabdomys pumilio, assembly GCA_030674055.1. Classification (NCBI taxonomy): domain Eukaryota; kingdom Metazoa; phylum Chordata; class Mammalia; order Rodentia; family Muridae; genus Rhabdomys; species Rhabdomys pumilio. The sequence goes on along the minus strand of JANHMN010000004.1, from coordinate 81,208,801 downwards.
TCTTTTATGGGTATTTTGCCTGCGTGTGTATTTGTATAGCACATATATCACTGGAACTCATAAAGGCCAGAAGGGACCATCTTTTTGTCTTTTTTGATCTGTGTGTGTGTGTGTGTGTGTGTGTGTGTGTGTGTGTGTGTGTGTGTACAAGAGTCCCTGGCTGTCCTGGAAAATTCACTCTGTAGTGCAGGCTGACCTTGAACTCAGATCTGCCTGCCTCTGCCTCCCTAGTGCTGGGATTAATCCTAGGATCCTGATGATCCCAGAGAAAAAACTACACATGCTAACCCAGCTTTACTGTTGAGAGGTGGTTCGCCTTTGGTCGCCCTCTGTTCTCCTTACAGTTGACTCCCTTCATCTTCATCTCTCCCTTTCTGCGTCATTTGTCACATTGTAATCTAATCATCATTTGGAAATCCTGGGTCATGTGCTTGAGATTCCCAGTGCCTTCAGGTTAAAACTCAGCCTCTTGACACAGTTCACTGGGAGTGGAGCCAGGACCCTGCCCCTTTCTTCAACTGCATTGGTTCCTGCAATGGAACTGTGGAAGGTACACTGTTCTGTCTCCAAGGTTATCCCTCCTTCCTTCCCTTTTCCCCTCCCTCTCCCTTTTTTCTCTCTCTGTCTTTAAAATATTTTTTTTCTCTTCATACTAATTCAAGACTGGAGTTTTGTGAGTGCTTTGGAGTGTCACTTCTCATGTCATCCTGGGGCTTGGGGGCATTGCTCATTTAAGCAGAGTGATTTTTCTCCTTTTTGTGTACATTGTAAGTTTTTGAGGATACAGATATTGGCTCATTTACCACTGTGTCTTCAGAATCTACTAAACATTAAGTCACTACTTGTTTAATGAATATATTATCTTTTGAGTTTCTCTAATAGCTGTATACACATATACACACACACATAAACATACATGATTTCATATAATATATAAAATTATATACAATGGATACATAGCCATTATTTCCATCTCTGGTGGTAATTTCGGTTTAAGGCAAATGGTCAAAATTTGGGATGCATTTATTGGACATAGATTTTTTAAAAATAAAGTTGGACCAAGTGAAATCTTGTTCTCACTTTGTCTAAACCAGTTGCAGGTGAAACAGAAACTGATCCATGTCAATCTGTTTACATCAGGCTGTTAAAATTTTTCTCAAAAGATTTCCTAAGGGACCAGTTGTCTTGCTAAAAAATAATTTTACATTCAGTTCTGTCCTTTGGTGAATGTAGAGCCCAGGGCTAGCCAGGGTTGGCTCACAAATATAAATGTCACAGTGGGTTTTTATTCTCTCTCCATTCACAATGTTTTCCAGATACTGAATAGTTTAAAGGCTGAGGTCTGCTTTGTATGGGAATTGTGTACAAATGGGGAATGGTTCATTACTTCCGGTGGCTTTTGCCTTCATGGTGTGCTCATGGATGTTGTGTAGTTTTTAGCATTATCTGGTAAGTCCTTCTATGAGCTACCTTTGCTGGTTGCTATCAGCAAAACATCACTCTCTGCTTTCTGTGGACCAGAGTTAATTGTAGCCTCAGCAGAGGGTTAGCGAAGTGGGTTAGTTTTGTGTGTTTGTGAATCTGTTATTGAGATCTCCTGCTGATATTTGAGTCCATTGTCCAGTAGAGACAATTTGTGCTTTCCTATACAGTTAGCTAACTCCTGGTTATCTGTCTTTCTCACGGGAACCTTATGTCAGCAAAGTTACAGTTGCACTGAGGTAGGCTTGAGCTGCTACTAAAGTGCGTTCAGATGCCCATCGTGAAATGCTAAGAGCTCCGTGGCAATAACATGAGTCACAACCCAACCCACATTGATCATAAACACAGCAACAGCCTTCCAGAGTCCAATTATATGTGGCAGCGATGGAGGCCACTAATCATTGGGGATAACTGTCATGGGCAAGCTGATCCCACAGTCAGTCAGTCCAATTTGATATGAAATATTAACAAGCATGGTGTGGTAACACTGGAGAGAAATTTCTGGCCTTGGAGCAGTTGGCTTATTGGAATCACACAGCACAACTTGTAAAACAACAAAACAAAACAAAACAAGAGCATAGTCTGGAGCTATAAAGCAAGGTGGCCCTTGCCCTTGCAGACTATATACTGTAGGAAGCCTTAAGCAAAGTCCTGGTGCCTCACCCTGTTTGAGATTACTGCCAAGGCAGCAGCCAGCCCACTGGAGAGGATGAGCCCTGCTCTCTGCCACTGTTGCTCAGTCTGCCATCTCCCAGAGGCCTCTCCCTCTCTTCTTCTGCCACAGCTTAGCCCAAACAAAATTGCAAGTCAGAGCTGTTGGTGAGTGAGCCTGAAAGGTGGGACTGCATAAAGGATGGGTTAAAACCATGAAAGTTTTAGCCCCACTTTCCAGAGACTAGGATGTCAGGGTGAGGCGGACATGAAGCCCTCCCTCTCAGTCACAGGGAGCTTCCTGCAGAAGTCCTGCGTGTCTCCTGCCACTCCTTTACCTGCTTCTCTGAAGAGATACACTCAAGTTCAGTGGAGAGGGTGGGACTTCAAAGGCCGTTCTCTTTCTGCCCATGGCTTCTTGCTCGTAATGTTTGGACTCTACTCCAGTTCACCAGCCTGCAGCTAGCAGGGCCAGCCTGCCTTGCCCACAGTGCTTATAAACACCTCTCTCTTCCTGGCCTTGACTTGACAGTAGCCTTGCCTCAGTATAACCTGAATGCTTTTGTTATTGTTTGAGGGTGACACTGGCTCCCAGTTGGAAGCTTTAGTTTGGAAATAATTTCTCTTGAAAAAGTATACTTTTTCTTTTTTTCTTTTCTTTCTTTTTTCTTTTTTTTTTAGAAAATTTACTGAATTTAATAGCTCCCCCAAATTGCCCACTTAAGTTTGCTCAATAGTGAAACCAAAGCCTAACCATATAATAGGGTTATTCACTCTGTGCACAGTGTATTCTTGAAGTTGTAATAAAAGCTGATTTATGAATATTGAATGGATATACTTGTTAAGAGGGGAGATACTTCACTAGAATAAAGAATATTGTTAAAAAGCCAGGCAGTAGTGGTGCACGCCTTTAATCCGAGTGCTCTGGAGATAGAGGCAGGCGGATCTATGAGTTCAAGACCAGCCTGTTTTACAGAGTCAGTTCAAGGACAGCCAGGGCTACACAGAAAAACCTTGTCTCTGAGAAATCAAAGAATATTATTGAAATCCCAATCAAAGCTCATGCTTCCCCTAAGCAAGAGCTAATCCCCCAGGTATTAAACTAGTGATGGAGAGGGGTTCTCACCTCAAGTGGAGTAGAAAACGGGTGGGTAGCCTCTGCTCCTGGGGACTGTGCTGGACTAGATATGCAGTCTCTCTCCCCAAATCCTTTACAAGTCGAGATGATCTTGGAATTGCACACTAATGAAGAATTACTTTGAATATTGTATCTGCTACAGAACAGATATTATCCTGCCTGTGTCTCAGCTTCTTCACCTACCCGGGGTAAATGAGGGAGCTTCTTCTGGTTTGGGAACCCAACAGCCAAGACAGGTTTGAAAGATTGCAGAGCCTCTGTCTGGTGGAAAACTCATCTGTCTTAGAAGAGCTCGTCGAAAACCAAGCAAACCAAAGGGCACTAGTAGGCTCTTAACTCGTAATAATTTGTTACAGTAGTCAATGTTTCTTAGTCCCATGCTTGTATTGTGACACTTTTGGATATCCATAGAACGTGTTTACTGCAGTGCTGGGAACTGAACCCGAGTCCTCACCTATGTAAATGTACTTCCCCTGAGCTATGTCCCCTAAAACTTATATTTCCTAAATGTTTGACATAATTTTTTTACCCTAGCTATTACACCAGTCTACATACTGGCTTTCTCTTTTTTCTTTTAAGTTTTTCCTTTCATTTGTTTGTTTCAGGTGCTTGCCGTGTAGCCCACATTGGCCTTGAACTTGGGATCTCAACATCACAGACTCCAGAGGGCTGGGATTTCAGGCACATGTCCTTTTGTTTGAGTCTTAGATATGATTTAAACCCTGTGTTAGGTGTGTTTTAGACTGTATTTTCTTTTTTTTTTTTGGTTTTTTTTTTTTTTTTTTTTTTTTTTTTTATGGTTTTTCGAGACAGGGTTTCTCTGTGTAGTCCTGGCTGTCCTGGAATAGACTGTATTTTCACTTACTCTTTTTTAATCATGTTCTCTCTCTCTCTCTTTCTCTCTCCCTCCTTCTCTTTCTCTCTCCCTCCTTCTCTCTCTCTCTCTCTCTCTCTCTCTCTCTCTCTCTCTCTCTCTGTCTCTTACACACACACACACACACACACACACACACACACACACACACACGCTATTTAATTTCTGTTTTTCTCTCTTCTACTGTTTGCCATCCTTAAATTTAAGTCTCTGAACCTTGGTAATTCAGAGAAGTTGCCCGAGGCACAAAACGTCCTTGAGTGCCAACACTAGTCCTTTTCTTTTTAACTTCTTTTTTTCCATTTGTTTGTTTGTTTGAGTTGTATTTGGTATTAGCTGTCATTGAATGTTTACTTTCAGCCTGTATTTCTGGAACTGCCCTGCAAGGTAGACACTGTTATGCACACATAAAGAAACAACTTGCCCAAGGGCACACTGCTAGCGCTCTGAGTTAGAAACCCTGGCAACCTGCCACCAGCTCATGCTTCTAAATCTGCTCAGCTGTACACTGCCAGAGGCAACCTAAAAATAACCCGGAAGTGAACTGGAGTAGGCCACGTGATAGCTAGGGGACATTTCTGACAATGGGTGACATGCTCTGCTCCTCCCTTTTTCACAGAATGTGCACTGTCCCCCAGACTAGTCTGTCTGTCTTGCAACTGCTGCTCTTTGTGAAAGCTCCATACCCTGCCTTTTCTTCTTACAGTGACCTAGTCTCTGAGGTCTATGGTTCTCTGCTTGGCACTTTGGAGTTGCAGGGAGCTGTTTGAGGACTTAAGAAACCTCAGTTGCCTGGGCCTTATCTCTAGAGGTTCAGCACCAGAAGTTTTTAACTCCCTGGGCAATTTTGATGAACAGCCCCTGGTGACTGTTTATCTACCGGTGTGTCCTGCACCTGTCACCTGTCACCCTCCCCCTTCTGTTTCCTTCTCCACTTACCTCAGAGCCCACAGTTCGCCCTCGCCCTTTGCCTCGGCTCACCTTGCTTGGCATCATGTATCAGTCTGTCCAGTTGTCCTGGATCCATCCTGTGGCTTCAGCTCCTCGGATTTCAGGATCCTGCAGAGGGTGGTGGCTGGCCATGTGGACAAGTACTACTTCACGTTCATGGTCTCAGATCCCTGTCTGGCACCACTTGGCGTCTGTATTTAGTGCTGTCTGTTGCACCTTCTATGTCTTCACCATCCTACCATATTCTTGGCAGATTGTTTGAATTCTTGGCTTGTGTTGTGGATCCTCTTAGGCCAATGACTTTTTTTTTCCCCTTTACCCTCTAACTGGCTCTTTGGCCTTAATCTGCATATGCAGATGTTATTTAAAAATTACCCCAGGAAAGTCCTCCTGTCCCATCCAGCCTCTCTTGGGCCCTTCCTCTCAATTCTGTAGTTTTAGGGAAACTCAACAGTTTCTCTGTTGTTATGTGTCACCTCCCATTTATTTACTTTACTTTTTGTAAAGTTTTTTTTTTTTTTAAATTATGTAGTATTTACTTAGTGCCACATGTATTTGGTAGTGCCGTGGTAAGCTTGTGGGGATCAGAGGGCAGCTTCCAAGAGTCAGTTCTCTTTGTTTTGTGCGAGTCCCTGGGTCTGCACCCAAGACTGTCAGTCTTGGCAATAATTGCCTTTTATCTCCTGGGCCATCTTGTTGGCTCCAGATACTAAGTTATTTTAATCTGCTTTTAGACATCTACCTACTCCTGGGCTGCATCTGATGCCTCCTTGCTCACAGTGCTCAGGATTCACCACTCACATCCTTAATATAGAGCATTTCACTTCCTGACCTGGCTCCTTGGAAGCATCTATTGCTGTTCTTCAAAGAGACGGCAACACTTGTTTTTGTTTATGTGTTTGTGCATGCCCGCTTGTTTGTGTGTGCCGTGCTCCTCTTATGATGGTCACCATGAGTTCCTTGAGCCCAACCCTGAGTCATCAGGTTCACGTGATCTCTCCTCCATGGTCAGGCAAGCCCTGTGGATTCTTTTTTTTTTTTTTTTTTTTTTGAGACAGGGTTTCTCTGTGTATCTCTGGCTGTCCTGGAACTCTCTCTGTAAACCAGGCTGGCCTCGAACTCAGAAATCGACTTGCCTCTGCCTCCCAAGTGCTGGGATTAAAGGTGTGCGCCACCACTGCCCTGCCCGGCAGCCCTGTGAATTCTTAATCTACATTTTCTCTCAGTCTTCCATTCTTGTACGCCCTACTATTGGCCTTTTAAACTATGCAGCCTTTCTTTGCTTTTCTCCTCTGGACGGTTAGAGCATCTTACCTGCCTTCCATCTCCCTGCCCCTGTACTTTACTCTTCTAACTTAAAGCAAACAATCCCAGTCATTTGATTTGTGTCTTCCCTGGTTATTTCTTGCCTGTGTCTCTTCAACCTTGCCTGTGAAATGGAAGCAGAGTTCACAGTAGGGAAGAGGCATAGGCCAGCATGTTGGGATATGCTAAAACATACTTTCTATTTCAGAGGTTGGGAATGGTGGGGGCAAGTGGAGTAGACCACACACTCAGGCCATACCTAGCAAAAGCCTCGTCCTTCGCCCTCCTCCGCGGTGGTTTAAGCGTGCTTTGCTGGTACTCTGTTCTGGCACTAATTTGAACAAGGTGAGAAATACCTGCTCAAAGCACTTAGAACTACAGTGATGATAAGCACACATGGGAAGTCTGGTGTCTTAGAAGCACAGAGAAAATGAAAAGCAGACCTTGAGTGTCCAGGAGGACAAGCTCTAGTCCCAGTGGCATTCCCAGGCTGGTTTCAACATCCTGATTAAGCGGCCCATTGTGTTTTCCCAGGACTTCGCATGCCTGGCCATTTTTACAAGATGGAGACATTTTGAATTTCACTTTCCTGAGTTCTGGTATTTTCCTGGACTCCGCGCTGTCCCTGCATTTAGAGGAGTCTGCTATACTGCGCCTGGACTCCCAGGCTGGCATGTGACCAGGACGTGATCTCAAAGGAGTAGTGGGGAGGTTGTGGCGTTCACCTTGGCTCTGTGTCTCATGCACACTGGAGTCCTTGACCTACTGCTCAGCGTCTGTAACCATCCTTTCCCAGGCTTTGTCAGAATGGTTTTGGGTGGGCAAATCCAATTTGTGGTTTTTTAATTTTGTCTAAAAGTTAAAGTCCAGAGGAAGACTTGGGTTTCTGATGCTTTGTTAAGTTAACAAAGAGAGACTCTGCATGCTCTTTGTAGTAGCCATACGCCAAAGGCAGCCAGGTATCAAGAGCACACTAATAGAAGGAATTCTATAATGAGGATGAATAAGCTGTAGATGATCAATAAACCATTAATGTGGACAAATCTCACTCTAACATAATGGTAAACAAAAGAAGCCCAATATAAAGGGGAACTAGACATGCAGAGGGGGTTCTGGTGATGCCGCTGTTTATGACCTGGGCGTAGACTGCAGGGAGTTTTGCCTTAGCAAACTCCTTGAGTTGTATATTTATGTGTCACTTTACAGTAGTTACCAATAAAAAACAAACAGTGTGAAAGAAAGGTCAAGAACAAGCCATGTGCAGTAGTGCTTCAGAAGAACTGGATTCCCAGCATGAAGCCTGGAAGGGAAAAGTGCCATCTAGAGTCCCAGCAACAAGCAAGTCACCTGCTCCAAGATCCAAATCCGTGCTGCCTGCCGACCACTGAGACCACTTTTGAGACACCGAGCAAGTGGTCTGTTTACACTATTTTGAAAAATCTAACTGTGGATCTGGTTTCTGATACACTGGTCACTGTCCAAGGAGTTCTTTCTGTGTGCTAGGCAAAGGAACCGTGTCCTAGCTCTAGTGTTGTTGACATGTCTGAGTTGTATGGAATTTGTACAGTTCCCCCTTTTAAACTACAAGTCTCTGACAGTAGATGTGTCTGCTCACCACGTGTGTGTCTGTGTTTAAGTACAAACGGTAACCTAGCATTCCGGGGCTGAGTCCGTTGTCCAATAAGAGGATGCTAAACAAAGTGCTAACTCTGCATGGTTATGATTAAATGGACTTTTTTTTGTGTGTGTGCTTTTGATAATGATTTCAAGTACCCCACACCAAAGAGCTTTGTCAGTTGTATCACATAAATTCAAAACAGTGTTCTCCAAAGTGGGATTGCATATTCTAGGGAGAGTGTACTCCATATTGATCCTTGGGCATACAGAAGGAAGTACCAAGGACTGGTTAGGCAGAGGGAAATGGTAGGGAGAGTGTACTCCATATTGATCCTTGGGCATACAGAAAGAAGTACCAAGGACTGGTTAGGCAGAGGGAAATGGTAGTAGAGGACATGATTTGAGGTTCTGCAATGTGGTTCGGTTTTAATTTTGTGAGAAATTTCTGATAATAGCCCCTACCAATTCTTTTTATCCATAAACCTAGAAGACAGGATATGGCCAGAAGCAAGAGGGCACTGAGCACAAAGAGTAGTGGATCTAGGGAGCAGGGAGTGGCAGGAGGCAGGTGGGGTCTGTGCCACCATATGGAGACCAAGTGAGAATTGGAAAGGAGGGAAGCCTGAGCTGAGAAGGATCAGCCTTGGAAATGTGTAACAAGTACCTGTGAGCAGAGACTGGGGGGACTTGGAGGCCAGCAAGGGCTTTGAAATGCAACCACTGGTGCATTTCTCTGCAGAAGCAAAGGGAGTGACTTTGGGGAAGGAGAGCCTGGTTCACAAGTTCCCGGGAATGCTGGCTTTTGTCTAATCACCAGAAACCCTTCTATAGTCCAGCCTGAGCTCATTTCTGGACATTCTGACTGACTTTCTGAGACCTAACAGTAATAAAGTATGAAAACAGAAGTGGGGATTCTAGCGGCAGAAAGGGGCAGAAAGAGGGACAAGAGAGAGAATAATGGGAGTGGTAACTGTCGCTAAAGCACACAGCGTCCAGATAGAAACACTTTTTTTTTGTTTATTTGGTAAGTGAAAACGGGCCAGTAATTTGCCCTAGTCTTAGACCTTTTTGTCCTCCTATCTTTGTCATATTCTCTTCATAATTTCTGGGTGGGTTTGTGGGGGGGGCTTTATTCTCTCTGATGCATTTTGGGGTAGTTTTCCTCAAATCCAGTGCCTAGTTCTGTCTTCCACTGCTGTATGCAGTCTTCTGTCTTGTCTGATCTTTGAGCTGGTAATGCCATATAAATCAGTGGTTCTCAGCCTTTCTAAGGCTGAGACCCTTTAATACAGTTCCTCTGTTTGGTGACACCGCCCCCCCCCACCCCCCAATGAAATCATTTCATTGCTACTTCATAGCTGTAGTTTTGCTCCTCGTATGAACCATAGTGTAAATGTCTGTGTTTTCTGATGGTCTGAGGTGACCTCTGTGAGAGGGTCGTCTCACATCCCACAGGTTGAGAACTGCAGACACAGGAGCACGCTTTACACTTGGTTCTTGCTGTCTTGACAGTGTCATTGTTTTCCTTCTCTAGGCCCAAGACCTGGAGAAGAGAGGTTTTCTAGGAAAGCTTCATATTCCCCCATCACTGAATCTAAGATAAGCAGTGTCTCAAACTTCCTCTCAGGGTCTAGAGTGTTCTGCTTTGTTTTTCAAGAATTCCAGACACAGGGGTGTCAAAACAAATTTTTACAGCAGGCTTCTTTCCTGATTGGCAAGGTATAGTATAGTACTGGGAGCTCCAAGGCAAGCTTGGGTTCCCGCCTGCGGTCACTGAGGAGTTCTTTCTTACTATTTACACAAAGTGCATTCTCTCTGTGTGTATTCCTGTGTCAGTTTAAAACTCCCCTCGGCTGGGCAGTGGTGGTGCAAGCCTGTAATCCCGGCACTTGGGAAGCAGAGGCAGGCGGATTTCTGAGTTCAAGGCCAGCCTGGTCTACAGAGAGTTCCAGGACAGCCAAGACTACACAGAGAAACCCTGTCTCGAAAAAACAAAAACAAACAAACAAAAAAACCCAAAAGCAAAAACAAACAAACCACCTCCACCCCCACTACCACCACCACCACCACCACCCTGCCTCTGTGACAGGATTTCTCTGTGCAGCTCTGGCTGTCCTGGAACTTGCTCTGTAGATCAAGGTGGCCTGGAACTCAGAGATCCTCCTGCTGGGATTAAAGTCATGAGTTGCCACAACCTGGCAAAACTCCATTTTCTAAATCTCTTGAGGGACCATATTGGTGGCTTAGGCCTATACTCTACTGTTCAGAGGTTGAGGCAGGAGAATCAGGAGTTCAAGTCCAGGCTGTGCTACGTAGCACTGCAGTGTTGTGCTCTGGAAGGATAAGGAAGAATACCTGAGCCTGGTAAACTGTGGACTGGATGGGGTGAGTGGGGGTGGCAGGGATCTATGGCACTCATTATTTTTTGTGATTTTTAACCATGGTATGGGTTCAGGCATCAAAACTGCAATGTAGACTTTCTTTTGCTTCTGCAATCCAGATGCCCTTTACCAGATGAGTTTCTGCAGACATCTACAGTCTATTTTGTTAGAAATGTGTGTCTGTGATCATTAGTGTTAGATTATGCTTTTGGTTGTGTTTAACACTGTGGATGTACCTATATTTTCCAAACTGTCAGTGACAAAGAAGTAAAAATTGTTGAGATTGTTCCAATCTGTCATGGCGTGGCACTACAATGAAAAATAGATTGCTGGTCACCTGCTTGGGTGTCATGGTAATGTCAAATCACTGTGCTTTAAGTTTTCTGAAAGACTTTCTTCTATTTCTTCTCATTGCAAAACAGTAAAGCACCTGGCCAGTCAGTCTACACTGGGCAGTGGTCCGTCACCTCCTAGCTTTTGCTGCTGTAGATCAGAATTTAACTCTTCAAACTTGTTGGTTTCTGTTTTTTTTTTTTTTTTTTTTTTTAATTTTTTTTGTTTTTTTTTTTTTATTGTCAGTAACAGTTTTTTCTACAAAGATGTTTCTGTGGCCATAAGTGAAACAGGTGTTTGCTGAGGTGCACTCTGCCATACCCAGGGAGCCAAGCTAAGCTGACTGGTCTGCATGTGTTCCCTTACTGGTGCACTTCCAAGTGTGTACTTGACACTTGCAGCGTTTGTAGTACAGTTCTTTGAACTGCGGATGTGCTGACACTAATGGGCTTTTGCTCTTCTAGAGGAAGAGCTCAGTGGGTTTTCACAATCTTGGCAGGACTGCCGCTTGGCTGGAACACTTCTAAGATGCCACTGATTCCAGAGATGTCAAAGCGTGGAGACACCTGGATCCCAGGACTCCTCACAGACAGATCCAGGAGTGCTCTCGCAGCTGATTACTGTGACTGCCTGGAGACTGGCTGATGAGATGGGGCCTGCTCTGTTTTTGTAGAAGTAGAGAGGGAAAGATGCCAGCAAGTTCTCTCTTCTCTGTCCCTCACCAGAAGCTGTAGTACCCTGGGCATGGACCAGGGGTGTGAACCCGAGCCAGCTGCTCAGTGGTGCTGGTATATCTTCTGGTGCCATTAAGACTTTTTCTTTTCTTTTAAATCTGAGGGTTTGTTTTTTCCTTCAGCTCTCTCCTGCCCTGCCAGCCTGAGCTTCTTGCCCTTAGACATTTCATCTATCCCGTTCTCAACGTACACTCATTACACTTCCATCTTCTGGCACCGTACAGTACGGATAAAGGTTTTACCTACTTTTATAGCTGTTTGGTTACTTCTTGGCAGTTTGAGAAGTAGGGAAGTAGGGTAGTCATGTATAGGCAAATACTGTGATTCCTTTGGGGGCAGGGGAGATGTGTGTGTGTGTGTGTGTGTGTGTGTGTGTGTGTGTCCCTCCCTGTATCTGCAGAGGTTAGAGGTTAATTTTGGGTATCTTATCTCATCAGTTTCAATTTTACTGAGACAGGCTCTCCTCCCTCAGCCTGGAGCACACTGCTTGACTAGACTGGCTTGCTGGTGATACTGTATCCTACTGTATCCACATCCCAGCATTGAGATTACACACACAAGACCCAGCTTCTTACATGAGGGATCTGAACTCAAGTTCTCATGCTTGCATAGCAAACATCTTACCCAGTGAGCTATCCTCCCCTCCCCCCAAACCTGCCCTTCATTACCTCAGTATATGTCTATGAGTGCCTGCTCTGACCCTGTGGTTCCTAAGCACTGAGAGCAAGCACAGCAGTGAATGGTAAACATCCAGGGAGCATCCATATGCTGTCCAGCATTGGAACAGCCATTCTGCATTCTTCCTTCCAGGTTTCCTAAACTGGAAGCTCGTTTGGTTTGTCTTCTCTTCGTTTTCAGCTCTCCTTATCAGAAAGATGTCAGCTTTGGGAATTCTCTTGTTAGTGCTGGGGTTTTGTTGCATAGTTAGCAGAGGGTTTGCCCAGCGTGTGCGAAGAAGCCTTGGGTTTGATCCCACAAACTGGGCATAGATGTGCATGCTTTAATCCTGATACTTAAAAGGTGGTAGGGGAAGTTAAAGGTTCAAGATTATCCTTGGCTGTATGAAACCCTGTCTTAAAACAAAAACAAAAATCCAAAACACAAAAGCACCTTCCCTTGAGGTGCCCAGCCTGACGCTTTTGAGTTGCCTGGCTTTGTTCTGCCTGCCTCTCTTTCTCTCCTGACTCTTGTTTAAGCCTTTATTAAGATGTTTAGCCCAACTCAGTTTAGTGATTCAGTGATGTAGTATGTGCTTCTTTTTGATTTAGCACCAGCACATCCTCTAGAAATAACTCGTGTGTTGTTTTTGTGTTTTAGCCGGTTACACCTCAACAAGAAGGCAACAGACAAACAGCCGTATAGCAAGCTCCCTGGTGTCTCTCTTCTGAAGCCACTGAAGGGGGTGGATCCTAATCTAATCAACAACTTGGAGACATTCTTTGAACTGGATTATCCCAAAGTGAGTATAGTGCTGTGCCTGTGGGAATGGACTACTTCATGGGTTTACTTACTTACTTTTGGAAATTTCAACACTGTGTAACACTGCAAAAGCCCTGATACGTTTTATATACATCAAAGTTGGGAGTTTTTCCAGCCCGTATTCTGTAAGTGAATGCAAGAGAAAGTCTATTTTTGGTAATGAAAGAATACTTGTGTTGATTATGACCCCCTAGCCTGTCCCTTGGGCTCCCACTCGCCTGTGACGTGCACTGTAATCTCACACTTTGGTTCCTCTGCATCAGCCCATCTCACAGCTCAGAGCCCTCCTTCTGTGGGCCTTTTGTGTTATGTCACATCCTTGTGCATTAACATTGGTGGGAGAGAACACTGTGTTGATATGTAGTATGAAATGAGTGTCAGCATATGCCAGAGACAGTTTCTAGTCTTCCATAGTATAGGTTAACTTCTGAATTAGAAAGCCAGAGAGATCTGTCAGGTTCCTGCATCTAAGGGAAACTTTTGTTCAGCTAGTATTTTACTTTAAAAACATTAACACAGTGGTAAATGTAGCACAAAACCACCTAGTTCTTGAGTAGAGAAAACAAATATTTAATTCAAATACAAGGTTTTCTATAAAACCTGTATATAAAGTAGTTCTTTTTGGGGTTTTGTTTGTTTGTTTGTTTGTTTGTTTGTTTTGGTTTTTCAAGACAGGGTTTCTCTGTATAGCCTTGGCTGTCCTGGAACTCACTCTGTAGACCAGGCTGGCCTCGAACTCAGAAATCTGCCTGCCTCTACTTCCCAAGTGCTGGGATTAAAGGTGTACGCCACCACTGTCCAGCCAAAGTAGTTCTTTATAAATAGTAACTTAAAATATTTATACTTGAAGGGTTGAATGTACCCCAGTAGGGCACATGCCTGGTATGCACAAAGCTCTGGCATCCACCCATGACCAGGTTACATAGGGGTGGAGAGACAGCTCTCAAACTGTGGTCCCTGCTACATAGAAAGTTTGAAGCAAATTGGGGTGAGGAGTGGTGGTGGTGGAGGTATTTTTGCTTGATACACAGTATTATTATTTCATATATTAAAAAGCACATTTCATGACTTAGGGCATAGCTTGGTAATAAGAATGTATGCTTAGCATGTACAAGACCCTGGCTTTAGCTCCCAGAACCACCCTAGGAATTCAGTTTGGAATGGCATTTTATCCTCTTTACTGTAGGCAAAGTTTGAGTTCCTAATGTCTACAGGTTTGAATCAATGAGGAGACTCTCTCACTTTTAAATTGTTATTTTTGCACCTAAATTTACTCATAAATAAAAAACGGGTAGCATTTCTGGTACTGCAGTTTCAAGTGTTAAGTTCTTAAGTGTCAAAGGACTAAGTTTTATTAATTTGGAGAAGTGTTTTGTAGTTCCCCATCTTGCTTTTCACCTTTGGACATTTCACAATTTGAAAAAAGAAGCTGAAAGAGATTGCAGTCTCATGGGCTGCTGGGCTGCCCTCCCCTCCCGCACGTGTAGTCTGGATTGGTAGTTCAGTTCGCTCAGTTACAGGATTTTACTAGCTCTTCCATCTCCTGAAGATTTAGAAAACCAGTCTTTCTAAAAATATTGCAAAGGTATACTTATGTACAATATGTACTGTATTTTAATATGTATGTAATATACCTAAAAAATTATTCTGTGTATTAACTAGGAAAACTTTTTAACTATATCTAGTGTTTAGCCAGTTATAAGTGGAGGGATTTGACTGTTTCCATGCAGAGATTCCTAGCAAATAAAATGGTTCTGTCACACACTATGAAGACACAGAGGTGATGCCTCATTACCATATGATGCTGCAGAAAACGCTTAAGAGTAGTTCTTTCTTAAGTTTGCTAGAATTCTTTTTTGTTGTTGTTGTTGTTTTTAAAGCCTGTCTTTAAGTATCTGCTCCTGGATAATGTGAATTGAGTTTTCTTTGCAGGGTGGCTAATTAAGTAATTTTTGTTCTGAATTTTAAAATTAAGTTTGAAAGGTGTAATCACAATTGGAACCTTCCAAGCCTTGTGACAGAATAAAGATGAGCTGTCTATCTCCCCTTCTGGTATGGGACAACTCAGTATTTAAGAGAGCAGACTGCTCTTGGGGAAGACCAAAGTTTAATTCCTGGTTCCAGCATCAGGCAGCTCACAACTGCCTAGAACTAACTCTGGAAAATCAGACTTTTATGGCCTCCATGGGCACTACCTGTGCATGCACAGTCACATTTACACAGAGAGATACATACACGGTGAAAAGTTAATCTTTTTTTTTTGTCTTAAGATATAAAGTTCTGTCTTGCTTGGGGAGGAAGCCACAATAAGCCTTCTCCTTCTGTGTCTTACAGAGTCGTAGTGCTTAGAAGCACTTTTTTCCTCCTTGCTGTCCATACCTGTCGAGCAGTACATACTATAAAAGCATTAAAGAATTCTCTAGGGTGCGCCTGGCTGTGTGGCTTAGTAGATAGGAGGAAAGCTAGCTGTTATTTCGCCCTTTATAAAGTCACTCAGCCTTCCTACTCGTCTTTATTAAGGACACAGTCTTCCTCCACTAAGTGTTCTGAGACATCGGGGCTGCTGGTAGACTCAGCCCTCTGGGAAGTTTCAGGGGTGTGGTAGGATTGGCACCCTTTGCTCTCTCAGACTTTTATCCGGTCTTTTGAGGCCAGAGGGCTGTATGATTGGCTGAACCCTTGTAGCACTTCTGATCAGTCATCACTGAAGTGGAATAGCAAGTGGTAGGCATCATAACAACATGGCCCCCACCCCTTGACTTTACCATCTGCTTAATTATTATTAAGACTTTTTTATTAATTAAAAAAAAATCCCCACCTTATTGACAAAACCTTTCTTGACTTTAGTCCTGGTGCTCTTGTGTTCAACCACAGATTTCTTTTCTACCAGTATTTTGGTGAGGTAAGATGCATGCTGAAGGCATTATGAGTATTTTGTTCTTGCTTTTTGCTTTTATATACTTATCAATCGAAGTAAGTAAGCAGAATGGGCTTTTCCATGGCTTGACTCAGTCCCTGTGATTTGAACACTTCAAAAGTTACTGGATGGTTTTCAGAAATGCCTTTCTAACTAAGCATAGCATTGAGCAAAATGAGATTCTGGATGTGTTCATATGAGGTCAGTGAAGCATGCTTTTCATGGTGGTAAGCGTTATTTTATTTAAAAATGTTATTTTATTTAAAATATTTGTAAACAGTAAATAAAATAATAAGAAAGAAAGTAATCACATTGTGTCCTTTCTGGGCTTTATTTACCATTTGTAGCGCCTTCGTGAAGCAAGGCTGGACTCCAGGACAGAGTTTCAGGAGAAGGAGTGTGCTTGGTTTTGCTCCTTTTCAGTGTAGCTGTTTACACTCCTGCACGTCCTGTAAGCTTTGAGTGCATGTTAAGTGGTGCAGGTTGTGAACAAACTTGATACACAGGTTGTCACTGGGACAGGGCCAGTCAGAGAATTGACAGATGTCAACCTCAGGCACTCCAGGCTCTCTGCTGCTGCTGCTGGCACACAGGTCCCTGGCCTGGAGAAGCTGTCTCCACCCAAGCAACACTTATCATAAGCATCTGGGTCCTGTAGGATTCCTCCCTAAGCTCTCAAACTTTATGTACACAATTACATTTTTTTCTTTCATCTAGTTTTTGATCACTCTAGAAATGCTAACAGTGCTTGCTTCTATTACAAGGGGTTTCTTAATGTTAAATGTCTTCTTTTGACTAGTATGAAATACTCCTTTGTGTACAAGATCATGACGATCCTGCCATTGATGTATGTAAGAAACTGCTTGGAAAATACCCAAATGTTGATGCTAGATTATTTATAGGTAAGTAACAAAGTCCATGTTAGCCATTTTCCTTTGGTAGTTTTAAAATACCAGTAAATCTTCTTGCATTAAACTCTAGATTAGGATTCAAGGCACTCAGTAAAGTTAGACAGCATGCTTTCTTTAAGTGTATTTTCTGGAGGGGTAAAAGATATTTCTGTTCCTTCAAGGAAAGTTATGGGAAAAAAAGGTCTTGGTTACCAAATGACACACACAAAAATAATATCTTACTCGGTAGTCAGGTGTGAGTAGAAGTAGTAGTTGTTGTCTTCTGATTTTTCTTTTCCCTTTTCTGTTTTGATTTTCCCCTCGGTCTGGTCCGTGGTTTGTCTAGTCTCAGGCTCTTGGCCACTCGAGCAGTGTTGGGTGTGGGTTAGGTCTTAATAGAGTATGCTTTAGTTACAATCAGATACTTGTTGGTTACTTTCACAACTTTTGTGCTGCTGGCTGTTCGGTCAGCGCACCTTGCAGGCCAGTGTTTGCCTCTGGTAGTTCTCTAAGTAACTTCCAGTACCGTGAACACTAACCAGCAGGGGTGAAGGCTCTAGGTAGGCACCCGCTCTTCTTCCTGTTTAGTGAGTTACGTAGGTGGTGTCTTCAACAGTGGGGCCTCACCATCAGTTCGTGGAGAACAACCAATAGCCTTGCAGTAACCTAGGTTGTTTGGGGTATTTCATGGGGCCCCTTTGGCCAACAACTTATGATTAGATGTGCCCCATTCCTGCACTGCGGGTTTCACTTGGTAGTGAGAAGTGTCTGCTTGGGGCTTTGCCTCCAGTTATTTGGTGATTCCTTTACATTTCTTTCATATATCTATCCATCTGAAGGAGCTTCTACTGTATTAGGTTTCCATACAGCCCTTCAAATGGCCCTGAGTTTTAGCTGCCCTTCTCTGGGGTTCCTGTATTGTTTCTGTTTCTAAGTGTTTTCAGTTATGGCCTTTTCTCTGTATAAAAGTGGGTGTGGCTTGTGTCAATTTCTCGTATTGTTGTAACTACCGTAACTTCAAAATGAGTCCTGTGGGCTTTTTTGTTTGTTGGCTTTGTCTGCGTTTATTCCCTACACTAAATAAAATGTGTTGATGATATTATGTAGCATGATACTTTAAAATATGTGTATGTTGTGAAATGGCTAAATCAGATTAATTAGCATGCATACTCACACTGATTTGTGATGGGGAATCTCAGCAGTTTTCAAGCTGTTACAATATCATTGTGCTGTACAGTTATTTTAGGTGTCAGTCCATAGTATTAGTGGAAGAATTTGCAAATTAGAAAACAGAGACTAGATTGTCAAAGAAATTAAAAACTCACCTTTTGTGAATGAGTAATTTTTATAGTAATCTCTACTATGAGTAATGGGTGATGTTTAAATTATGAAATATGGCTGGACTCAATTTCTCTCTCCATCCTGTATCTTTTTAGCATTTCCAGCTCTGTGAATGTCTTACCGTTGTGCCTTTGCATTTTTAGGTGGCAAAAAGGTTGGCATTAATCCTAAAATTAATAACTTGATGCCAGCATATGAAGTTGCAAAGTATGACCTCATATGGATCTGTGACAGCGGGATAAGAGGTGAGGTTCGTCCTGCTTTATAAGACTGTTCATCTGATGATAGACCGCCAAACATCTTAAAATATACTATTAATCAGTCTGTAGTTTGCCCAATAATTTACTCCATCATCATGTATGGTAGACATTAGGTGTGCTCTATAAGATTTTAATTTTTTTAACCTAACCTAGATGGTACATGTATTAAAACCTTTGCATTTTTGAAGAGAAAAACCTCAACCATTAAAAACATAGTGATAGCCACTATCTGGTCTACAGCCCCTCTCCAGAGTAACATTCCTCATTTGTTGGACATTCTGTGTCCTTTGGGTTTCTGTCATACACTGTTCTACCAGAAGAGTCAAATCAATATGTTTCCTAAAATATGTAAATTTATTAAAAAGTATTCATGTACTTTTAAAAATTCACTTAGATGATTACAGCAAGAAGTCTGTCTCCTGGGCTAAAAATGTGTAGTTTTTTGAAGTTTTATATACTCAGAATAAGTGATTGGTATTTATTAAATCCAAATGTTCAATATATTTTATTGTAACTTAATTACAATTCACAAAACTTAATTACATCAATGGACATTTTACTAAAAATTTTTTTCTCTTTCTCTTTTTTTTTTTTTCTCTTTTCTCTGTTCTCACCTTTTCCCCTCCTAAATTTTAGTCATTCCAGACACATTAACTGACATGGTCAATCAGATGACAGAGAAAGTGGGGTTGGTCCACGGGCTGCCATATGTAGCAGACAGACAAGGCTTTGCTGCAACCTTAGAGCAGGTAAGTGCAGGGCTCACAAATCATGCTTGTCACTCGTGCTTGTCACAACAGTGCTTCCCTCAGAACTGGCTGCCTGACCTCAGCTCTGCTGCCCATGTGGGACCCTGCTGAGAGCACAGCACCCTTGTTCCTAGGAGGAAGTTCTCAGGTCCTTGGGGTCACTTACTTCTGAGCTGCCCCCACCCTATGGCTGTGCATAGGGGATGTCTGGTGGCCCCGCCCTTAGCTGAGTGTACAGTGAAGATAGCATCTTCACTGAATTCTTAATGTTCACTTCAGACTATTGTCTTAAATAATGTTCTTTTCAACTGAAAGGTATTTGGTGACATATTGTAAAGTTGTTTTTTTTTTTTTTAAAGTTCATGCAAGTCCTATTTAAAATGAAAAAAAAATCCTTGATTTCCTTTTTAAATAAATATCTTAAACATTTTTCTTTTTTGAAGTTAAATATACAAAGCTCTGGATTCCTTTATGGCAAAAATGAAATACCTAATTTTGTTGACTCCCAACTCCCCTCTCCTGTCTTCCTGCCTCTTCTTCTTTTCTACTCCCCCATGAAGTCTTGTTTTTTGCAAATTCTGGGATCAAACTCAGGGACATAACCGTGCTAAGCAAGCTTTTCACCACTGGGTAACATCGGCAACCCTTTCTCCTCAGGGTTATAGTCAAGCATATCTTGTAGGGAATGATAAATTGTGGGGACACAGAAGAAGCATACTACCCCCACACCCAGAGGGAAACCCTCCCTCCTCACTGATCAGGGCAATGAAAGTCCACTTCTGTTTGACCAGTTTTGGCACTTGTGACTGTTTTGGTTTTGCCAGCATGTTTTTTTTTTTTTAATGTGCCCTTTAAAAAACATGGTTGTGAAAAACAATGTGTGTATTAGTTTTATCACTTCATAAGCTTTCCCCATATTAAAGCTTCATAAAAGTCATATCTAATTCTATACTGTTAACGGAAAGCAGGGCTTGTCTGTCACAAGGGAAAGGCTCTTGGTATCAGTTTTGGTGTTTGGAGAGGATGTATCCACTCCCTCTTCACATTGTGCTTCTGTACGGTGCTCGATTCTAATTGCCACAGATCCACGAGAGTGAAGGCACATTGGTGTTAGGACTTTGATTTGACCTTTGGCAGTTTAATCTCTCTCTGACTCCCTGACACGCATAAACGCGTGTTCATGTAGGAGAGTGAGGATGCATATGTAGGGGGAGGTCAGAGGTCAATACCAAGTTTCTTTCTCAGTCACGTGCCACCTTGTTTTTTGAAACACGTTTTCGAGTCTCTCACTGAACTTTGGAGCTTCCCAGTTTGACTGGGGATGTTGGCCTGCAAGCCCCAAGGTCCCTCCAGCACCAGTTTCCACAAAGACTGGGATTATAGGTGCATATCATATCAAACTTTTATGTGTATGCTGGGTATATAACTCAGGTCATTATGTTTTTGTGACCGTCACTTTGCCAACTGAGCCATCTCACCAGCCCATGGAAATATTTCTCTTACTGGAAGAGATTGTTAGTGTTAAAATCTTGAGTTATCTGGTTGGTAAAATGCTTCATAAAAGTCATATGTAATCCTATATCTGGTTAGTAGTTAGTTACAGGTAACTGTTTTAAAATAAAATACTATCATGGCCTTTTACCTTAGAAACAAGCGCATAGATGTTTATATCAATGAAAGACATTTCCCAGACTGTACCCAGGCCACTATGCTTAGAATGAACGGAGATGCAACCAGAAGAATCTTCCTGCATGATAAAGAAACCTTCAGCTGAACCCCTGGTCCCGCCTAGTGCTACTTAGAGCTTACGATGGCTGCTTCTGCTCTAGAAGTTAGGTTTGGCACTCCATTGCTTCAGTGGAGTCGGAATTGAGCATAGGTAGCAGTAATCACAGTCTTACCTGCCTTGTACAATTCCGTTGCTCTGCTCTTCGTGAATTACTGCGATGAAGAAAGCCCGCTGCTCTGTACCTGAGGGTAATTGGAAAAGGCAACATACCTGAGATAGAAATAACAAACAGGGCTTTATTTCTATCAGGTAGGGTGGTGGTAGTCAGTTCCAAAGTGTTACAGAGAAAGAACAGTCAGAAATTAGGGGCTGGAGTGATAGCTCAGCAGCTAAGAGGGAGTACTGATCTTGCAGAGAGGACCAGAGTTGGGTTCTCAGCACCCAAGGTGGGCAGCTTACAGTAACTATAACTTCATCTCCTGAGGGATCCAGACCCTCCAACCTACAGGAACTCGTTTCCCTACACGTGGTCTGTATATATGCATAGGTGCTTACACACATGCACACGCACTCACACGCGCGTGCGCACACCACTAAATGTTGTAAAATCAGAAGACACTAAATTTTATTAAAACTTAATGTACCAGTTAGTATTTACTCTTTTATATGTAAATTCCATGTTACTTGGATTTATCTTTTAATCTATTGGTTTTAGAAAAGATAGTGTTTACTTTCTGGCCAGTGAATATGCTTTCACTCTAAAGGTAAATATTTCTTGGTACTGATGATAGCTGAGTATTCAGTCAAACAAATCACGGACTGCCTGGACTACAGTAGCGCAGTGGTGTGCTTTTCCTTCGGGTAGCTCATGGGGGCATGTTAGGATGGATACTCACTCGCTCGTATTTAACAGACAGCATTAGGAAAAGTTTACAAGCTTCATAGTTTTAATAGTTTTAACACTAAAACCTAATTGATTATGTCTGTGTTTTCTCGGGCAGGTGTATTTTGGAACTTCACACCCAAGATCCTATATCTCTGCCAATGTGACTGGCTTCAAATGTGTGACGGGAATGTCTTGCTTGATGAGGAAGGATGTGCTAGATCAGGCAGGGGGGCTCATAGCCTTTGCGCAGTACATCGCTGAAGATTACTTTATGGCCAAAGCAATAGCCGACCGGTAAGAAAACTAAACTATTTTTAGTATCTAGCAAACTCTGTTGGCTTCTCTTTCTGTTCCAGCCATGGGTTTGGGCTACTTTATTCTGCTATTCTGCTAGTGAATACAAAGGTTAGTAATTTTGGCAACGCATTCACATCCAATATCCGTAGGTACTGATAAAACAAATACCTTCCTTCGTTTCCTTCAGATGCTGTAGTTTGAAGTGGTTGACAGGAAGCTTTTGAGAGAATGAAGGTAGAAAGTTCTGTGTTTTAGAAAAAAATAAAGCTCTTGGTGTTATCATAAGCCAATAGGTGGGTTTTTTTAGGTATCATTTGAAACTAAACTTTGTGTTTTATTTATTTTATTTTTTATTTCTTTAGTTTATAGGCATGAGTGGTTTTCCTGCTTATGTATACAACATGTGTGTGTCTCTGGTCCCCTTGGAGGTCAGAAGAGGACACTTGATCTCTGGAACTGAAGTTACTGATAGCTAGGAGCTACCATGTGGGTGCTGGGAACTGAACCTGGGCCTCTGCAAGCAGAACAACTGCTCTTAAACCCCTGAGCCATCTCTCTAACCCAAAACTTGGAAATTTCTTAGCACATTATTTCATACTTTGCTGATAAGCCGCATCCTCATTTAGCATTTCTCTGTCACAGAAAATTTGTTTGAATTTAAAGGAGATCACTGCTCTGTGTGATTTCTTATTTTAATTTTTTTTTTTAAAGAGTATATTGAAGTTCTTCCATATGGTGTTTATGAAGTTCACAGGCACCTCTGTCTTCTGTGAGACCCAATGCCACTTGATTACTTTTCTTTGTTGAACATACATACACACACACACACACACACACACACACACACACACACACGGACACACACACGGACACACACACGGACACACACAGGGAGATGGGTCAGAAGCAAACTGTTTAGAATAGAACTCCCTCACTGAGTCTGTTGAGAATGGCTGCCCTAGAGTTTCTTAAACCATACACCTAGGGCATGTGGTTCCTTGTGGCTGGAATGTGATACCACTGAGGGCTGATGCAATCGCTGAGAAACGTTCATAGCACCAGTTTGCTCATCTTCAAGGACTGGGCTAGTCCTGAATACCAGCTGCAGCTTACTCTTACAGTGATTAGTGAATGCAGAACCAGTCAGGCTTGAATATGTTCATCAACATAAACATAGATCATATTGTAATTATCTTTATTTTCAGAGGATGGAGGTTTTCAATGTCTACTCAAGTTGCCATGCAAAACTCTGGTTCGTACTCAATTTCTCAGTTTCAATCCAGAATGATCAGGTAAATTAGGAAACTTATCATTTTTGCTAAAAAGCAGTGTGTGTGTGTGTATGTGTGTGTGTGATGTGTACATGTGCTACGAGATATAATTATACATACATACACACACACACACATATATATATATAATGATTTTTAAAATGCATATGATGCCAGGCATCAGGGTGCATGCATTTAACCCCAGTATTTGGGAGAAAGAGGCCAGGAAATCTGACTTCAAGATCAGTTTGGTCTATATAGTGTGTTCCAGGGTAGCCAGAGCTACATAATAGAGTATTGAGGGTTGGGTGGGGAGATTAATTTCCTTCCAGAAAAATTTGTTCTGTATTAAGAGAAATTGAATGCCTAAATGTATTTTCTTTGATAATACTGAAATTAAAAAAAAAAA
>JANHMN010000004.1:81145060-81185097 GCA_030674055.1 Rhabdomys pumilio | reverse complement strand
AAAAAGCTGGACCTGGCGATTCGGAGACGCACCTATAGCTTTGGTTCCGGGAAGGTAGACATGCTCTTACTGGTCAGCCAGATCACCCAAAATATGTAGTTTAGAGACCCCGTCTCGAAATCTCAAAACAAACAGAAGGTGGAGATGCATTTGAGGAGTGCAGCCAAATTTAATCCTGTGGCCTCTACACCTGTCTGTACAGCTGAGCACACTCACTCACACACACACACACACACACACACACACACACACACAGAGAGAGAGAGAGAGAGAGAGAGACAGAGACAGAGAGAGAGAGACAGAGAGAGAGAGAGAGAGAGAGAGAGAGAGAGAGAGAGAATCCCAGCTATCCTGGAACTAGCTGTGTAAACTAAGCTACTAGAGTATGGCCTGGAATTTGCAGAGATCCACCTGGGTCTGCTAGCTGGCTGTTGGCATGCACCTCTGCAAATTCCAGGCCATCCAAACAGAACCTCAAACTTAGCCATTCACCTTCCCCTGAAAGCTCGGTGTCTCACCTCCAAAGAGCACAAGTTCTACTTTATTCTATCCCGGAATCCCACCACAGATTCTGCCTACAAATTTACATTTTCACAACGAAACTCATGCTCACTTTCTTTCCTCTGAGATAACTCCATTAGAGTGAGACATTGAACTTCATGTTTTTTTATCACTTTCCCTAACTGCCACCTCTTCAAGCCACCATGAAATCATCAGTAAAACAAGGGAAGGACTTCACCGCAGACTCTGAGATTTTCAGTGCAGGGCGAGTTTATTGACACATCTTCCTTTTTCCTTCTCTCCTGCTACGTGGGCAGCCTGCAGTTCTTTCTCATACGAATGTAGTTTCTTCCTCCTCTTCCTGCCTACATGCCCATAATCTCGCTCAGAGATCCTACGATAGTGTAAACCCCTGGATGACTGTTTTCCGACCTGCGCTCTGCTCATGAGTATCTTGACTTAATCTCAGAAATTGTGCTCACTCAGTTAATTACTCATGATCTGGACTTTGAGCACACTCTGTGATCACTTGTTAGCATGTACCCGATGCTGTGCAGAGTCTCAGTCACCTCCAGTGACTGATGGGCACCACTTTGCAGTTCACAGTGCAGCTGGGAGGTTACGGGATAACCAGGAAATGGAACTGTGCTCTGAGAAAGGAATTGATCTTGTGCCATTAGAACTCAGGAGTGGGAAAGAGGTCACTCCTAACTTAAGAAAGCTCTGAGACAGGGAAAAAAACATAAAGTGAGTACGGGTGTGGCCAGTGTTGTGGGCAGAAGAGGCCTAAACAGTTGGGAGGGTGATAAGACACTCTATCTGTGGAGAAGAATGAAGTCCAGCTCAAGGTGGAGGACAAACAGATAAGACTCAGTGTAGGTGGGGCCAGCCCTTGGAAGGTTGTAAATTCAGCTAACAAGGCTTGGCCTTTTTTTCTTTCTATTTTTTTAGAGGAGCACAAATTTATACTTTCATTCTGTCTTTCCTTTCTTCCTCCCCTTTTAGCTATAATTCATGATGGTCTTGGAAGCTTGGTGAACATAGACAGAATTTATATACTTTTTAATGTATCATAACCACTAAACGAAATGGAAGATAATTTGTTGGTATTTAAGATCCTTAGTATGGCTGCCATCTAAAGTCTGACAGTGCTCAAAAAATTCTTTCCTAAAACTTACAAACTAAAAGAGAGTGAGCAAAGACCTCTTTCTCCTGGAAGGCTTTACCTCCAAGACAGGGTTGGAGAGATGGCTCAGCAGCTAAGAGCACTTGCTACATTTGCAGAAAACTGGGGTTTGGGTCCCAGTATCCACATGGTGACTCAGGGGATCTGGTGCCCTCGTCTGGCCTCCACAGGCACCAGGCACAGGCTGTATGCTTATATACAGTCAGGACACTCTTATGCATGATAAAAAACACTTTAGAAAAAAGAAAATCAAAACTGGAAGCAAATGTAGTCCCTCGGCAATGGCCTTTTCTAAGTTTGCATGCAGCTGGAGGCTGAGGGAGGAGGGTGAGGCCCCTATCAAACGCCACAAAAGAACAGAAAACAAAGCCCAGGCCCTTCTTTTACTCTCTTCAAAACCACTTCCCAACTATGATTTTTGCTCTCTAGGTCCAATTATTGAGTAGAGATATCGGAACTTCTGAGAGTTGATAGTGGCTCCCCTGCCTCTGGTTTTGTTCAAAACAGAGGCGAGAGAGATATGAGACAGGTGTTAAGTCTGGACAGTTTAATTCAGACCCTATCTTGTGATGTTAAGAACCAACATAAAAATAGCCGTTATAGAGGGCTGGAGAGATGGTCTGGTTAAAAGCACATGCCACTCTTCCAGAGGACCCCAGTTTGGTTCCAGCAGTCACACTAGGCAGCTTACAATGAACTGTCCCTCCAGTTCCAGGGGATTTTACACTCTCTTTGAGTCTCCAAAGGCATGGAGTCATGTGTACCCCCCCCTCAGACACACACACACACACACACACACACACACACACACACACACACAATTAAACATAATTAAAATAAAATCTCTAAGGAAAACAGTGTGGTGGTTTGTATACGCTTGGCCCAGGGAGTGGCACTATTTGGAGATGTGGCCTTGTTGGGTAGGTGTGACCTTGTTGGAGTAGGTGTGTCACTGTGAGCATGGGCTTTAAGACCCTCATCCTAAACTGCCTGGAAGTGGGTATTCTCCTAGTAGCCTTCAGATGAAGATGTAGAACTCTCAGCTCCTCCTGCACCATGTCTGCCTAGATGCTGCTATGCTCCCACCTGGATAATACTAGACTGAATCTCTCAACCTGTAAGCCAGCCCCAATTAAATTGATCTTAGAAGAGTTGCCTTGGTCATGGTGTCTGTTTACAGCAGTAAAACCCTAAGACAAACAGCCATTATGGAGCCAGTTACAGGCTGTTTGCTATGTCACCTTTGAGCGGGCACATGGGGAATTCCTTTCTGGGTGTCTTTTAACTAAAGCCTTGAGCTGTTATCTCCTGGACACAGTGAAGTCTCCGACCAGCAATATTCACTATGTGAGCAGCTCAGAGTCAAGTATTCTCAGTCAACAAAGAGGTTACTATGACTTTCAGCCTTCCTTCTACCTTAAATCTTTAAAAACCTCTTATTTTTATTGATAAGAAACTACCTCAAACAAACAAAAAAAATCTCTAATGTAGACATGTCCCTTCTGTATGAGAGCAATAACTTTTCTCTGGTTATATTTTATTTTATGCCTAAAGTAGCTTAGAGCTGCCATAATACAGTACCACAGACTAAGTAGCTTAAGCAATAGAATTTACTTCCTTCCTGTTCTGGGGACTGAAAGTCCAGAATCAACATACCGGTGGATTGGTTTCTCCTCAGGCCTTGCTCTCACTAGTGGCTGCCCTCTGTCCTTCCTGAAGCTTCCTGTGGTCTTTATCTGTGTTCTAATCTTGTCTTAGGAGGGTACCAGTTATTGTTGGATAAGGCTCACGCTGAGGCCCTCACTTAGCCTTAATTACATGTTTAAAGGCATTATCTACACACAGTCATCTCCTCTGGTGTTGAGGATTCAAACATTTGAATAAAGTGGGACAACTTTTATGCCTCCCCACAACATACAAACATATATACACACAAACACACACACACACACACACACACACACACACACACACACACACACAGTACAGAGAGCAGGTTGTATTGATATATTATATGTATATATGGGGAGAGAGCTAGAGAAGGAGAGAGAAGGAGGGATGGAGGAAGGGAGGGAGAGGGAGAACAAAAATTAAAGAAAAAGAGGCCATGAATTTTTCTGAAAGAGAGTGGGGGGACAATGCATGGGAGGGTTTGAAGAATGGACAGGGAAGGGGGAAATGATACTGCTTTCTTCTTCTCCTTCTTCCTCTTCTTCTTCCTCCCTTTATTTTACATGCATTGTTGTTTTGCCTACATGACATTAAAGTGTCAGATTTTGGAGTAACAGACAGTTGTGAGCTGTGGGTGCTGGAAATTGAACTTGGGTCCTCTGGAAGACCAGTCAGCGCCCTTAACCGCTGAGCCTTCTCTCCAGCCCCCATGATTCTTCTTCTTCTTTTTTTTTGGTTTTATCGAGACAGGGTTTCTCTGTGTAGTCCTGGCTGTCCTGGAACTCACTCTGTAGACCAGGCTGGCCTCGAACTCAGAAATCCGCCTGCCTCTGCCTCCCAAGTGCTGGGATTAATTAACTATGCAGTATATGCTTTATGTTGGTTCTTCTCTTGTCATTGTTTTCAAAGCACTATTTTATCCTTGATGTCTTTTCTTGGCTCTGGCAGCTTCCTTCTTTGGTCTCATTAGTTTGTTTTTTTACTATATCAGATTTATCTCTGATGTCTGAACGCTGTGATTAGAACTTTCAAGATTCCAATACTGATCTGGTAAATGCCAAGTGGCTCCATTTCTCTTCCAGATGACTAGCCATATTTTTCAGTTAATCCAAACCTTTCCACCTATATAATGCACCGAGCAGTGTTTACACACACAATGTACAGGATACACTGGCTAGTGTATGTTGAATCACAGCCTGACCTTTTCAGCCCCACTGGTACAGCTCCAGTAGGCCTATTTTCAGAACACTAATGCATCCAGCATTACATAAGTATATTACCATGTGTTCCTGTGTGCAAGTTTTATATTGTTGGCAAATGCTACATTGCATAAATTAAGCTGGTCATAAGTCGAGACAGGACCTCTGTGGTCCAGTAGAGACAGGATCTTTCCATGTAGTCTGGAACTCACTATGTAGATTGGCCTCAAACTCACAGATATGCCTACCTCAGCCTCCCGAGTGCTGGGATTAAAGTCATGGGCCACAAGGCCTGGCTTCGATTTCAAATATATATATATATATATATATATATATATATATATATATATATATATATTTTTTTTTTTTTTTTTTTTTTTAACAGAATAAAAATGCCGCATTGGTGGTAGAGCTTTGACACAAATGTTTTTATCTTCTCAAGCTTCCAGCACCATCTCTTTCTGTGAAGACCACACAGGTGGGTTGGAAGGAATCTGTTAGGAATGGCCCATGATCTAAGTTTCTTCAGGAAAAATACAGCATCAGAGCAGCAGGAAAATCATAAGAAGGGAAGTTCTTATGACATTTGAAAAAAGTTAGAGAAGGCCACTGATTCCTACGTGATGCTAAATTCTGTTACCAGGATAACCCCAGGAGATACCCATGGCTGTCTATGATGTGTTTTCTTCAAAGGTAAGTCCCTGCTAGGTTATCTGATCCCAAGTAATCAGCCATAAACACATGTGCATGTGAGCAACACTAAATGGACTCAGTTGTGTGTGTGTGTGTGTGTACGTATAGCAATAATTACAGAAGTCAATAACTCAAGAGGGAATGAGGAGACACAGGTGGAGTTGGGTAGAACAACGGAAATGATGCAAATACAATACACACACACACATGAAATTCTCCATTTTTAAATTTAAAAACTAATTAGTTATTGAATTAATTATTATATATTGAAGATACATACGTTAGCCATATAGAGTAGCTCACACCTTTAATCCCAGAATGTGGGAGGCAGAGGATCTTTGTGAGTTTGAAGCCAGTCTGATCTACAGAGTGAATTTTAGGACAGCCAGAGCTACGTAGTAAGATCTGATTCAGAACAAACAAACCAACAAAACACTAAACATAAGATATATACATTATATTGGATTTATGTATGTTTACATATGTTATATGTAATGGTATGAAATGTATATTCACATGAATGTATGCATAAATAGATAAATGGTAGATGATAGATAGATAGATAGATAGATAGATAGATAGATAGATAGATAGACAGAATAATTGAAAGGCATTCCAGTGTGGCAAAGGCTCTACTATTCACAAGCTGAGTAACCTTGGGCCAAGTATTCAATCTCTCTGTGCCTCAATTTCCTCCTCTGCAAAATGGGGGAATAATGGTACCCAGGTCTAGGGATGCTATGAAGTTGAAGTGGATTGCTACGTGAAGGTGATATTCACACACACACACACACACACACACACACACACAGATACACACAGTTTGCCTACTATGGACTTTGTTAAACTGATCATTTCTGGGAAACGTCACAGGGCTACTTCTGTAATCAGAGAAATCGTTAAATATTAGGACTGACTTTGCTGCAATTAAAACCGTGGGATAGATTTGGATGACAAACTAGGATCAACTTCTCAGAAAAATTCCAATTTTACTAAAATATTAATGGATGATAAGACTGTGGAATCATCGGAGAAAGGAAGGGCTGGCTACTTTATGAGGCTCTGTTGGGGGAGTGGTTGGGGATTTGCAGCTAAAATGCCGCTACCAAAGCTGACAAATATTCTTCTGTAGGGTGTGGCTGGTGTCCTGTCTACCTCTATAGTAGCATGTGTGTGAGCAGGTTCCACTGAGCGCCTCTGATATGCTGTCCTTGCTTGTCCTTTGGTTGAGCAGCCACCAGATATGGGAGCCAGGAGGCAGGTGTCCTTTGGGAGAATTTTTTTCAGTTCTGGCAGCAGGAGAGTCTTTACAACCACCAATGTCCTGCATAACTAAGTCACAGTGTCTGGAGCGGGTCCAGGCATCTGCATTGTTCAAGCCTTCTATGTGATCACTGTGTGTGGTCAGCATTCATAACCATTGCTTTATGGGTTGTTATTTGATATGGGGAGGTATTAAAGTTTAATTTATCAGGAATAACACTCACTGTACAGGTTGTTGATGAAGAGATTTGCTGATTCTACTGTTCTTCCTGTTGTGGCCCTTCCCTGGCAAGTACACTTTGCATTTGAATTTCTCCTAAAGAGTATTAATTGCTCAAGCCATATTAAAAGAATAGAAGACTGGGGGATGGGGACTCATCAAGTACTTGTTATGCAAGCATAAGGACCTGAGTTCAAATCCCAGAACTCACATAAAGCTACATGCATAGCACTCTCCTATGACAAGACAGGAAGGAATGGTTGGAAACTCATTCAAAGCTCACTGGCCAAAAACATGAAATTGTTCTCTGATTTCATACACACAAATATACCTAGGCTAGAGAGATAGCTAAGTGGTTGTAAACGCTTGTTGCTTTTACAGAGGACAGGCGTTCAATTCTCAGCACCTGCAACGGAGGTTCACAATTATCTGTAACTCCAGTCCCAAAGGATCTGATACCTTCTTCCAGCCTCTATGGGCACTAGGCACACATGTGGTACATAATCATACATGCAGGCAAAACACTCATACACATTTTTAAAAATTAAAGAATTGAGAAAAATATTTTTAAAAATATGTATCTAAAAAACATATTTTTTAATAGAGGAGAATTTTCACAGTGTCCTGGAGGAAGCCAAAGAAGAATCTGGATAGCCTGGCTGAGCCCTGATCTCTGCTTCCTTGCTGGCATTCACTGCAAGGTGAATACAAGACTGAGTCAGGTAAGACCAGTGCCAAAAAGTCACCAATGACTACAAAGAAACCAAGTCTATCTGAGGTCAAATACTCTGCTAGTATTTCCAGGCCTTCTGGATTGCCAGGCAGCAGCTACCCGCCCTCAGCTTCCACCTAGAAGGCAACAATGTAACGACAAAGGAGTTACTCTGGGTCAGAAAGGTCCTGGGAAACTGCGCTGAGCCGAACTCTAGAGAGTACACTTGGGTCTTTCCCAACCAGAGCAGGCGTTGCCCATTATCTAGGTGTGGACAAAGAAAGCATCCTACCTTCTTTAGCTTGTCCTCTTTCAGAATCTAAATTCCTGCACAAATCTCTATTAACAATGTCCCTGTGGGAGGGCAGCTGCTCCGGATTAGAATAATAAAGATAAGACTGGAGTCCTTTGTTCCTGTTTCCACAGTGCCTTCCTGGTACAGTTCCTGGAGGAGATCCGTAGGCACTTTGTCACGGAAGTAGACCTGTACAAGTATTTCAAGACTTTCTAGAAATGTGTGAGAGCCGCTCTCAGCAAGAGGCAGCAAAACGAGGGCGAGTTGGCTTGAGGAAGTATGCATCTCAGTGCAGAGATCTCTTGCACAAGCACCCATCTCAGACTTCGGGTTGTCACACGGAGTCAGAGCCACTGCTAGGAAACCAAACTCATGCCGACGTAGCCTTATATTGTAAAAGCTAAGTTGACACAAAACATGATAAGAACATGTGGAAAGTTCTGCTCCAGGAGAGCTGCCAGGTCTAGGACTCGCTGCCCTGCAGCCAATATATCCTGAGATAAGAATGAGCCCAGGTTGGCCCTGGCCAACTATGTGGGAAGGGCAGGCACTGCCCCTGACTTTGGCTTCAGTCATGTGCTTTGTCAGACTGGCTTCTGCTTAGCCTGCCCAACGACTCCTCTGCTTTGATGTCATACGAGTACAGTGCTTGCCAACTGTAAGATCTTCTGGACTCCAAAGGTAGATTTTTATTAGAGACTAAAACTTGAAGGAAGAAAATGATTCTGTGAAGTAGAGGCTGGGACTTTCCTTCTCTGAGTCTTGGTCCCTTGCTCTAAAGGATGGGGAGCTTTAGATGTTTCTCTCTTCCCTCATAAGAGCACCTGATAGCTCCTCCATCAGAGCAGACACCCTATGATGTTTCCTGTGTCTGCCCAACAGGACGATGAGCTCAGCACCAGACCAGGCCACATCCTAGTCCTCAGTTCAGGGCATGCACACAAGTGCTCAAACATACATCAATCAGGGGCTGGAGAGATTGCTCAATGGTTAGGAGCACTGGTTGTTCTTCCAGAAGACCCAGGTTCAATTCTCAGCACCCACATGCAGCTCACAACTGTCTGTAGCTCCAGTTCTTGGGGAATCTGACACCCTCACACAGACATGCACGCAGGCAAAACACCAAAGCACATTAAAATTAAAAAAAAATAAGTTATATAAAAAAATACTTCTATCAAATGAGAGTAGGAAGGAAAGGAAAATATAAAAAAATACTTCTATCAAATGAGAGTAGGGAGGAAAGGAAAAAGGAAGGACGGGTGGAGAGGAGGGAGGGAAGGAAGAAAGATATGTCAGAAGGCTCTGGGAACATAGATACTTGCATAATGGGTGTTAGGTGTCCTGTTTCTCAAAACTAGGAGAGAAGAAAAAAATATTTGTATCTGGCCCTAAGAAGGCAAAAGTAATGAGCCAGGTATTGAACGGTGAAATAGGATTTCAATTATCAACAGATGATTCTAGGAAAAGCTTTGAGAACATCCCAAGTTACATCTTCTTAGTAGAGGCACTGACAAGGACGATCAAAAGACTTTCTCCAGTGGTGTCTGAGAAGCCTGCAGGCTGGTCAGGGCCAGAAGGTGAGAGTTGGTTAGAGTCTTGCTGTTTACACAAGTTTTTTTTCATGGAGCCAGGAACAGAACCCAGTGCTTGGCTAAGCAAGGTGAGCATTTCACATTGAGCCCATCAGCACAGGGTTCAGCTGGGAGAGCGGGCCAGACAAAACAGTATAGCTGAGGGCTAGAACTTTCTCCCCCATCTACAGCAATTTGGAGAAGATTCTGCTCATGCCCGAACACACACAATCTTCAGAAGAGGGAAAGGACGGGGCAGAGTGGCATACACCTTTAATTCCAACACTTGGGAGGCAGAGTCAGGCAGATCTCTCTAAGTTTGAAGCCACCTGATCTACAGAGCGAGTTCCAGGACAGCCAGGGCTACACAGAGAGAACCTGTTTTTAAAACCAAACAAAACAGAAAACCAGGGGGAAGGGACTCTGCTGGACTTGGAATCTCCAGTGCTCTGCGTCATGCCAAATTCCTCTGAATACATTTATGTCCCCTACCCCCAGCTCTGTAGGGAGGAGTGAACACAGAGAGCTGTTTATCATTTGGGTTATTGTTACAATGAGCCAACTTCATTTCCAGTCAGGAGGTCACAGTGTTGGGCACAATGGTATATGTCTGTAGGCCAAGCGCTAGAAAGGCTAAGACTGGAATAGCTTAAGTCAGAAGTTGAAGTCCATCCTGAGCAACTTAGCAACGCTTTGTCTCCAAAATTAAACCAAGAGGGTGGAGAGGTGGCTCAGCAGTTAAGAGCACTTGTTGCTCTTGCAGAGACCCTGGTTAAATATACAGTATCCACGTGGCAGCTCACAACTGCCTGTAACTCCATTTTCTAGGGGATCCAACATACTTTTCTGACCCCTTGGGCACCAGGCACACACATGATGCATAGACATACACGCAGGCAAAACACTCCTACACATAAAACAAAAGTAAATTCATCTTTCAAAAAAAGTAAATCATGAAATCATAGAATTACAGGCCTTCTCCTTCTGTCAAGCATCCTTACTTTTGTATAGCATCCATTACGGTAGCCACAAAGACTTTACTCAGCTTTGTCCTGCCCAGGGCCAGAGGTAAATGAAGCTGAATCCTCCAGTACAGAATTGGGTGCACTAAAGCCTAAGTAATCATGGCTTTTTTTTTTTGTTTGTTTGTTTGTTTGTTTTTTTCGAGACAGGGTTTCTCTGTGTAGCCTTGGCTGTCCTGGAACTCACTCTGTAGACCAGGCTGGCCTCGAACTCAGAAATCCGACTGCCTCTGCCTCCCAAGTGCTGGGATTAAAGGCGTGCGCCACCACTGCTCGCAATCATGGCTTTTAAAAGACTTGTGAAGACTCCAGATTGAAGCTGGAAAATCCTACCCTGAACAAAATAAATACCAACATCCATGCTGAGGAAACTCCATCTCTTACAGGGTCTCAGCTCTGCCCCAACTCAGTCTGGTTTTAGAGACTTTGGACTTGCTGTAATCCTCCTCCCAAGTCTCTGAAGGGTCAGGTTTCTGTTCTAACCCTGCTTTCCCCAGAAAGGCAGTCTCCGTTCTGGTTTTGCTAAATTTAGGTCTGCTTCCTTCCTCCTCGTCCTCATCATGGCCATGAAGAATGAAAGCAAAACTCATGTGACTCTGCCATCACTTCTCTCCCAAATCACAAGTGTGACTCAGCCTGTGAATTGTCCCAGTGTCCAATCAGGCTTCAAGAGAAAGCAGTAGTTTTGGAGTCTAACTTTTCTCATTGACTGCATAAAAGGTGCTAAATGGTGGCTTCCCTAAAGTCTCAAAGTCTGTCTTTGTGTGTGTGTATGTGTGTATGTGTGTGTGTGTGTGTGTGTGTGTGTGTGTGTGTGAAGCATGTTTTGATATCACAAGTTTCACTCATGTTAAGTATTCAATTCTTCAATGGTTAAATACATACAACACGACAATCTACTTTAAAAGTATCTCCATCTAAGATTGTATGAGCCAGAGGCCCAGGAAGCTTATTGCTACTAGATGTTGTCTTCTAGAGCTGACAGGAAAGCTGCATTCATGAAATCTCAACAATATGGCTGCCTAAACAAGACCTGCATAACAACAATGCCCGTTGGTTGACATGCTAATGTAGATGGGGGTGAGAAGGTTTGGAATTTCACAAGGCCTTTCCCCTAGATGAAGACCTACAGTTATCAGTGGCAGCTAAGACGACAGTAGAATCTGTTTTTCTCCAGGGATGAGTCCCTGAGAGGTTGTTGAATCTCAAATGGTCGACCCTAATCACAGTCCATATGTACAACACTAATTGGCCCAGTAGGTTATATACGTGATAGTAATAGTTGTAGAAGATTGGTTATGCTTTTGAGAGGGGGCTCAGGGGCATGGGAAGTGTTGCATGGAGGAAGGGGAAGGGCAGAAGTAATGTAATCATAACAGTCATGTACTCTCAAACAACTTTTAAATAAAAGAAAACATTTTTATACCCCAATAAGATCTTTCACACTCATTTATAGTTAACTCCTATTTCTCCTTCCAACTCTAGACAATCACTAATCCACGTTCTGTCTGTACATTGACTTGTTCAGAATATATTTTATCAATGGACCCATTAAGCATGTGAGCTTTTTGTGTTCATATTCTTTTATTTATAATCTTGTTGAGGTTCATCTAGGCAGAACCACGTATAGTATTTTGTTTCTTTTGATCCCTGAATAATATCCCAGGTCTATGGTTTTTAAATGGGACAAAAAAATAGAAATTTCTTGTTAATGGATTCTGCCTCTGGGTTTTTCCTGGAAGAGCTTTTTTAGCACAACCTCCATGACTTCCCTTCTTTTCGAGTAATCTTTATTTCTGTCTTGATGAAATGGAAAGTGTGGGTCACTCCATTGTGTTTTGGACAACAGGGTGTTTCGGAGATCAGACCACCTTAACTCATGTCCTCTGAGTCATGCCATGTTCTTCTCAGACTGAAAGTTCTCTGCAGGGAGAAATCCAATCCCCAGTGACCCCATATCCTCTGTCTCCATGAACGCTGAACCACCAAGTATTTAAGAAATGCACAGGAGGGATGCTTATGAGGGGGCCCAGTGAAACAGCTGGTCCTTCTGTGGGTTTCTGCAGCTGTTGGACTCGGAGCCTGCTTCCTGGTAGCGTAACAAGCTCGGCTCTACCACAGGTCTTCATTAAGCCACCAAAAGGTACAATAAATAGTTGAAAACAGAAAAATGAGATCTGCTCAATGTGGACACACTGGAAAGAGGAACAAAAAGACTCAGTGGCTCACCTGGAGTCCACCTCTGGGGTCCTGGTGTGAGACTCAGTTTCAAATAGAAAGCAAGGGGTATGTATGGATAGCTAACCCGTCCAGGTCAAGATGTGATTCCACCCATCATTGACCTACCATTGTCTTAGCATAAAATTATTTTGTGAGGTCGTCTGACAACTTGCAGAATAGAACTGGATGTAGTCTCTTTTTAGGAGGCGAGCTTCTCCTCCTCTGCTGGAACCAGCCTTCATCCTTGTCTTTCTCTGGCAGTAGACATCTAGGGAAGTTCCACTTCCTTGAGACCCATTGTTTCAATGGTCTGATAGCCACAGGGCAGAATATAAGAAACCCTTTCGAGCACCCTCCTTCCTGCCACGACAGCTCCATGCCCATCTTTTCTGTTCAGTTGTTTAGTGCTAACTTTAATTTTAGTGACAGTGATCAAGGACACTAGACAACACTGGCAGCAGGCTAACAGCCCTGAGGTCTCACTCTCATGTGTCCCTTCTGTCAGTTACTGAGATATACTAGAGACAGCACAGACTCCTTCCAATGAGCTGGCTACCAATGACCTTAGGGAACAGCAAGCATGCTGGGACAGTTGCTTAGGTTGTTAGGCAGACATAGCTTCCCACTCTCTACTCTTTCATCTTTCTCTTTCTCTCTTTCCACATCTCTTCTTCTTAGCCCTCCCTTCCCACTTCTACCCTACGGTCATAGACGATGGAACTGTGACAGTTCAGAAGAGTTTTGGTACAAGTGAGCAGTGCTCCAGTGTTAGCTGAGCATACTTCAGGAAGGTGCCTGAGGCCCCTGAATTTAATGCTAATGTTGCTGGGAGCAAATCAGCAGCCCAGCGTGTTTCACTGATTTGTGTCACCCAAGTCCCAGTGAAGAATTGCTTCTTTGTTTTTATTTTTATAGTGTCTACATTAAAACATTTATAGAGCTCTAGTCCTGGTCTTTTCTTCCCAAGACAGGTTTCTCTGTGTAGCCCTGGCTGTCCTGGAACTCACTCCATAGACCAGGCTGGTCTTGAATTCAGAGATCTGCCTGTCTGTACCTCCTGGGATTAAAGGATTGTGGCACCACCACCTGGCACTAGTCCTGGTTTATTTGGGGGGTGGGGACTAGGTTTGAAGATGAAGCATCAGGTGTGGCCAAGCAACCATCCACCCCACCCCACCCCCAATGGCCATGTTTGCCATAGATTTTTTCTTTTATTCAAATTTTCTTCTTCCATACTCACTCATACTACCCACCCACCCCCGAGGCACTGAACTCCTGTCCCTTTGAAAGGTGCTGTCCAGAGAGGTTCGTTCCTGGAATCTGCAAAGGCTTGACAAGCAGATGAACTGGTCAGAGACTTAAAACTGTCTTCTCAGAATGTGAGGCCTGTTGATCTGCCTTTAATCGGCCTTTAATTTCTCTTCCTATCCATTGTAGGGTGTGTTGCTAAGAAGATCTGGAGGAATGAGCAGTGGCTTGGCTTGGTCTTTTGAATGAGAGGTTTAGTGGATTCCTTTGTAAAGAACAGCTTTATGGCGCTTAGTACAAAGCTGTGTGTGTGAACTGCTCAGTTTGGTGGCTGACAAAGATGTAGCTAGCAAATATTAGTATGTCTGTGTTGTCAGTAACCCTGACTTCTGGCCCTCTGGTCAGCTTCCAGCAACATCGGGACCCTATGTGCTGGCCTTCCTTTAACCCTGTCACATCAATGGCCACCTCCCTGTGCTCTGCATCCTAATCTCTCTCTAATGCTTGACTTCAACTGTTTCTGAATCTGAGCTTAATAAATAATACTGTAAGCCAGGTCTAGTGGCACACATTGTTAATCCCAGCACTTGGGAGGAAAAGGCAGGCATATCTCTGTGAGTTCGAGGCCAGCCTGGTCTATGGAGTGAGTTTCAGGGCAGCCAGGGCTGCACAGAAAAATCCTGTCTTGGGGGGCTGGGGGAAACCAACAAACAACAAACAAACAAAAAACCCACTATGCCTTTGGGCCTGACTGGTTATCTGACCAGTGAAACAATGGATTGCAAAACGTTAACATTCCCCAGGAATCTCATGCTGGAAGGAGAGAAAAGCTGAAATCCTGGTGTCAGCCAGAGGGGTAACCTGCCTTCCGGGAGAAGAGCTTACAGTTTTGGCAACTTAGTAAACCACTTGGCAGAACAGAAGCAGGGATACTATGGTCCAGCAGTGGATAGGGCCACATTTTGTCTAGGGATACTTCCTTATGTGGGCCACTTGCCCTCTACTTAAACTTAAAACTTCTGACAGTACCCTGAGGACACTCTTGGGGATCACCCCATCACTTTGGTCTACTTCCTAATTTGGCCACATTGAACAAAAACTCTGCATTTCATCGACACTCAAGTCTTCAGTTGGCATCTTGGGAATGGATGGCTGAGTCCAGCTTGGAAGGGCTTCTGGAATCTAGGCTTTGACCCTAAACCTCCCTCCCATAGCACTAAGTGTGTTGGTTTTGTGACACGGCTGTTTCTCTTTAGTGAGTAGCTGTAGAAGCCCTGAGCTGACTGTAACTGACCACTCTTGCCCACATTTGGGGGCCAAACTATAGCGGCCCGCTCTGTTCCGCAGGTCCGGGTTTAGCAAGAGAGAGAGAGGGGGGAAGAAGGGGGAAGAAGGGGAAGAGCCTCAAAAAATAGAGACAAGCCAGAGGATCTGTAGTAAAGTCTTCTTTATTGTCTCCACCATACACACACCACTACACCTACTACTACTACACCACACCACACAACAAGGAAATCCTAGGTATTTATAAACACATGCAGGAGAACACAGGTGAAGACATTTTACCACGTGCACTATGCAGCTGGGGTCACTAAACAGCAAAACAAGCTATGTGGGATAAACAAGATATTTGTTAGAGTGTGCTCAGCTGTTGTAGGCTGCTGAAAAACCAAGTCTCTATCAGGGTAAATGGTTCCAGATGACTGCAAAGATGATAACTGCTTTCTAGCTGCTTTCTGCTTAAAGTCGGCTCCCTACAAGTAGCCATGAAATGGAAGAGAGGCCACATGCTGGCCTTTTGGGAAAGGAAGTAAGACTTCCTTCAGTCTGCCTCTGTGTGGGGAAGTTTCCCAGGACACAGCGCTGCTTGTCATGGGTTGCTGAGGAGTAGGGAAGACAAAGGTGGCAGCAGCATTGTCAATGAAGGGCCTGCTAACTCCCTAGGTAACAGGCTTGCCTCCGACTGGGAACTGACTTGAGATGAGTCTCAGCAGTGAGCAAGCCAGGAGCTGCAGCCTGTTCTGAGACTGTCAAAATGGAGCCACACTAGTGGTAGTATAAAACCGACAGACATCAACCTCACTGAGGAATCTTCCTCCACTACCTCCCCAGTGAGTTTCTCTTGTCTCTTTTCTCTGCAAGACGTGGGATGCCAAGCCCTCAGATCTTCAAACAGACAAAGTAGCTAGCTGTCCTTCCCTCGAGGGCAGCCACAGCTCTGCCAGAACCCAGCCTATTTGTTTCCTGAAGATGAGTCACAAGCTCCATTGGGGCCCATGGGACTCAGGTTCCACATGCTGCAAAGTCAATGAATGGCTACTTCTCCTGTCTATGTGACTGTCTTCCAGCAAAACTCAATTCTAGTCAGATGTGAAATGATCAGGCAAACTGCCCAAGTCCCCAGCCAATAGGTGGCAGAGCTGCAATTAGGACCCAGGAGGTGGAATCCCATTTCCCTAGTCTCTAATAAAGATGCAGGGTTTAGGAAGGAAGAAGGTTCCTTCGAGGGTTTCTTTTGGGACTTTTGAGCAAAGCCTCTCTAGGGAAGGGAAACTGATTTCTGGGTAGAACTAATATGGTTGTCTGGACCACCCCCACACCCTTCTACCCCCATCCCCACCCAATTCATAACTAGTGGGATGTATGTTGATCTTTATAGTACCAGAGCACCTGGCCTATGGAATTACACCAGCCTGAAGTCAGAAAGAAACCCACCCCTTCTGATGGCTTACCTTGGTTGTCAACTGGGTGAAATTTAAAATCATCATGGAAACACACCTCTGGGATATCTAAGGGAGTGTTTCCAGAAAGCTTTAACTAAGGAGGTATGTGAATGAATGTGACATAGGCCCTTTTGGTCCTGGACAAAGCTCAGAAAGGCAACAGCATTTGTCTCTCTCTGCTTTCTCATTGCAGAAGCAACATGACCAACTGCCTCACCCACCTGCTGCCTCAATTTTCCCTGTTCCCTCAAACTATGACCCCTTCTTTAAATTGCTTTTAATAGGAGTGTTGCCACAGAGATGAGAAAAGCAGCCAATACGCAGCAGCATCTCGAAGGGGCCCCAGTTCTGTGGAGTCCATGGTCGGGCATAGATAATGAACTCTTCCTCACCCTCCGTCTCCCTGTCCATATTCTTTTCCTCAGAAAGGCCCCCTGGACCTTGACTAACAGGTTCCTGCATCAAAAAGACCCAGCTGCACACTCGAAGAGCAAGCCCTCACCCAACTACCCAGTTCATATTACTTGAGTTACTTTGCATCCCAGAAAAGGCAGGGCATCTGAGACACAACCATAGCTTCTGGGCCTGTATGAAGTCAACCTCATTGTGACAAACTTTTTGATCTAGAACTGGAGTATGTGAACCACTCAGGGTACACATTCTGATTTTCATGGCTGTTTGGATTCTTACGTTAATTTGTGTCCCCCTAAACCATTTGCACCAGAATGTCCGTATGCACATAGCTTTTGGGAATCTGCCCCCAGTTGCTTCTGATTGGTAGATAAAGATGCTGACAGCCAAAGGCTGGGCAGGCAGACAGGGGCTGGATTTTTAGGATTCCTGAGCTAAGGATAGGGAGGAGGGAGAAGGAGGAGGAAGAGGGAGAAGAGGGAGAAGAGGAGGAAGAGGGAGAAGAGGAGGAAGAGGAAGAGGAAGAGGAAGAGGAGGAGGAAGAGGAGGAGGAAGAGGAAGAGGAGGAGGAGGAGGAGGAGGAGGAGGAGAAGGAGAAGGAGAGGTAGATGAGAGGAGATGCCATGCCTCTCAGTGCAGGACAGAGAGCATAGCTGCCATGTAGGAGCTGGGGGAGAGAGGCCCGACTAGGTCCAGGGCATCCAAGATGGAGTATATGATTTAGTAAGTAATAACTCAGAATTATCGGAGGGAGATGGATTATCCACATGGAGGTTAGGAAGTGAGTGGCCCAGCCATTAAGTTGTTTAAGGAATAGTAAAATATAGAGGCCGTGTGTGTCTTTCATTCAGGAACCCAGAGCTCTGGAGTGGGTAGCAGGGAACGTGGCGCTACTGGGGAT
The DNA here is from genome assembly GCA_030674055.1 of Rhabdomys pumilio. Classification (NCBI taxonomy): domain Eukaryota; kingdom Metazoa; phylum Chordata; class Mammalia; order Rodentia; family Muridae; genus Rhabdomys; species Rhabdomys pumilio. Next base: position 81,167,261 of record JANHMN010000004.1, on the reverse strand, counting down.
TTTTAAATTTTTTAATGCTACAGATATATGTGGGACAGAGTAAGAACACACAGTGTATTTTACTTTATTATTTTGAGACAGGGCTTCTAGTTCAGATGGGCCTCAGACTCATTATGTATCCAAGGATGCTTCTGAGTAGTTGCTGGGAATTGAACTCAGGACTTCTAGAAAAGCAGTCAGTGCTCTTAACTGCTGAGCCATCTCTCCAGCCCCCCAAGGATGCTTTTGAACTTCTGATCTTCCTGTCTCTGCCTTCCTGGAGCTGACATTGCAGGTGTGCACTAACACATCCAGTCTTGAGCAGCACTGGGAATTAAATCCAGGGTCGTTTGCATGCCAGGCAGGAACGCTCCCAGCAAGCTACATCCCCAGTCCAAGATGGTTTTTTGTTTGCTTTGCTTTTTTTTTGTTTTTCTGGTTTGTTTTGTTTGTTTGTTTGTTTGTTTTGTTTTTCAAGACAGGGTTTCTCTGTGTAGCCATGGTTGTTCCGGAACTCACTCTGTATAGACCATTCCGTCATCAAACTCAGAGATCAACCTGCTTCTGGGATTAAAGGCATAAACCACCACTGCTCCTTTTTGTTGTTGTTTGTTTGTTTGTTTTAACAAGATGCATTTTTAAACTTAGGGGGTTTTTTTTGTTTTTTGTTTTTGTTTGTTTTGTTTTTTTTGTTGTTTTTATCTTTTCAAATCCTGAGGCCTAAGTTTTTTTCTTCTTAGTCAAACCCAAGACCTTCACTCTGTTTGTTCTTCAGCCTTCCAAAGAGACAGCTCTCGGTGAGACTGCCTCCAGATGTTCTCACATACACACAGGTTGATAAACGCCCGCTGTGTACCATGAAGAATAGTTCTTTATGACAGGGGTCGTGGCAGCAGGCAGCTGGAGCAGGAAGCTGAAGGGGCCACATCCTCAACTGCAAACAAAAAGCAGAGCTAGCACACTGAAAGTGGGGTGAAGGTATAAACCCTCAAAGACCACTCCACTGACTCACTTCCTCCAGCAAGGTCCCATCTCTTAAAGGTTCCATAACTTCCCCAAATACTGCCATTAATTGGGGATCAAGTGTTCCCCAAACACCTGAGCCTATGGAGGACATTTCCCATCCAAACCCTTACATAGAGCGTTTGGGCCAAGCTTGCGAGTGCAGGAAGGGTGATTGGAACTTTCCAGAAGTCCATCTCACAATTCTAGTTCCTTATAAAGGGCGCTCCCTCCCCAAGATAATGCAAAGAGGAAACATGAGAAGAGCCCTTCACCTCAACGGAGGTGAGAAGCTGAGGGCTACTTGAGGCGTCCTGCTTGTGTACACCATCATTGTCCACTGTGAATCAACAATGGTCAGAAACTTCCACTGAGAACCACAGAAAATGATGTATGCTTGATCAGCAATGGCGCCAAAGAGAAAATGACACACGGGAAACCACAGTAGCGATTCACCACACAGAAAGCCTGAGAGCAAGGCACCTGTGTTAAGGCTGCTCCAGCCCAGTTCCCCGTGGGCTCACACACAGCACTTAACAGATCTTACCGGTTTCCTCCTGCTTTTAGTAAGTATCTACTTCAGATATAAGAATAATGTTATTGGAAAAAAAAATGCCAGGCACAGATAAGGAAGTACAGGAGACATCAGTGGCAGTGGGAACCTTCTAGAATCTTTCAAGTTAGACCGAGAAGAGCCTACTCCTGGAGACAGAAGTTTTTTGAGACCACTATAATAATCGATGTAAACTTTTCTGGTTTTTTTTGTTGTTGTTGTTTTTCGACACAGGGTTTCTCTGTGTAGCCCTGGCTGTCCTGGAACTCACTCTGTAGACCAGGCTGGCCTCGAACTCAGAAATCCGCCTGCCTCTGCCTCCTAAGTGCTGGGATTAAAGGCATGCACCACCACTGCCCAGCTGATGTAAACTTTTCTGCCATGCACTCACATGTACGAAATGGCTCAACTCTTTGACTACAAGATCAGCGTGCGCAGGGAGGGCCCTTGGCCACCTGACAAGGGGGCGTATGCAGTATTAGTGATGATTCTGATGTTCTTTGTCATTTTGACAGGCTCCTGTTGTGCACTCTCATGTGTTTGCAAGAAGACCGCAACCCACGTGCGTGCCAGCCAAGAGGAAACTCAGTGCAGGGTTTGAGTCCTTTGAATTCAGGATGGCAAATACTGCTGCCTAGATATTTGTTTCCTGGGAGTTTCCCCAGAGGTCCAGGGATGCCAAACATGGAAATACAGGCCGCTCATTATATGGAGGGTGTAGGTGAGGGATAGCTCATTTGCATAGCATGTATGAGGCTGTGGACTCAGTCCTCAACACTACAATAGAAAGCCAGGGGTGGAGCGAGGAAGGGAGAAGGTCTGCTAAGGGAAAGAACTGAAGCTTCCCTCTGAAAGGGCTGAGTCCACTCCCCAAGCTTGTTCAGACCTCTCTGTCCTGAGGGAGTCAGCTTCCTTATTATGCAATTAAGTTTCAAAGTTCTGGGGAAACTTTTCTGATTCATCTTTCACCTTTGCTCCTGTAACAACAACAACAACAAAAAGAAATAAAGAAACAAAGAAAGGAGGGAAGGAAGGAAGGAAGGAAGGAAGGAAGGAAGGAAGGAAGGGAGGGAGGAAGGAAGGAAAGAAGGAAGGAAGGAAGGAAGGAAGGGAGGAAGGAAGGAAAGAAGGAAGGAAGGGAGAAAGAAAGAGAAAAAGAAAGAAAGAAAGAAAGAAAGAAAGAAAGAGAGAGAAAGAGAGAAAGAGAGAAAGAGAGAAAGAGAAAAAGAAAGAAAGGAGGAAACAAAGAAAGAGAGAAAGAAAGAAACTGAAAGCTTAGGGTCAGGGAACCTGAGGTTCTTCTGACTTCCCCTGGTGTTCAGGCTAGGAGAGGGAGCATGCAACCACCGCAGGAGGAACCAAATCCCTACTGCTTTCTCCACAAATCACCTTGCCATTCTGACCTGGAAGCAGTCAGTGTTTGGGGCAGATGGAAAAAGAGTGCTCTCCCCATCTCTCTGAAGGTGGCAGCCTGCAGAAAGGAAACACAATGGAGCTACACCACAGGACAAGCAGCTTTTCCAGACTCCCTCAGGCTACAGGATAGCTTCCCCAGAGAGACATCCATATGGGCCACTGAGGTCAGCCATTCACTGTGGATTCAAACATAGAGAAGAGCTTGGTGGCCTCAGCCACTCTCTTCTTGACCAGATTGGCTGTTCTTCCATTCTTCCAGACGGTCCTCCTGCACCTGCTCACCTGTCCCATCTCTGACACCATGTTCAGACTCTTGGCTTCACATCTAACTGTGGCCTTGATCTTTGAGTTCATCTTGTCCTTTCCAGCTCTCCTCCCTCCTCCCCAGAATTCAAATGCTCTCTTACACTGTGTTTAACCCAAGGTCCTTCTAGCTAACTCTGGCTGGCACCAAAATGCACACAGTAGATAAGTGTTTGTTCTGTCTCCGAAGCTAAGGTCAAGCCACCCTGGGGCCAGTTCCAGACCATCTAGATCTAACATGACAGCTCTTGTTTGCTGGAACTTTCTGTGGCCTGACTTCATCTTTCCCCTTTCCAGCAACCTGGGCAACAGAGTCTGCAGCAGTCAAAATTCCTCCTTGTTCAAATGAGAGAGAGGGCAGAATCCATTTAACTGCCTATCTCAGTCCTAGTATAGTGTACCTACCACTAGTGGTACCATTTGCCCCTAAGGCTAATAGCACCCTCTAGTGATGAACTAACTGGAGCCAAGAGTGCTGATAGCAACAGTAAATTACTAATATTTCTTGTGCTTATTTTTCTATCTACTGTTATATGTCCTATTTATATTGATAATTTAACCTTGCATAAATCCATCAAAGGAAGCATGATTATCAACACCATTCACCACTTTACAGATAAGAATAAAGGTAAAGAGGGATAAGGCACTTGTCCAAGGTCAGAGAGCTAGCCAGGAGCACAGTCATGTTTTGGGGACAAAAGACAGCTCCCACCCACTCTGTTAAAGCCCTCCATCCCCCCCCCAAAGAACTTCTTCCTAGGTCAGATGTACTACAGGCCTGCAGATGGGAAGTATGGGCTTCCTTCTTCATCCCACACTGCGCAGGAAAGATGAGAGGACCAGTACTTCTGAATATGGGACCTCTGCTCCAAGTATCCTTATTTGTGCTCTCAAAGATGGATACTCAGTGTTATGATTAATAATTTTTACATAAAGAACAGCAGAGTCCTGGACTAATACTTACTTAAGACTAATACTCTTAAGACTCTCAGCATTACTGGCTCCCAAATTGGGATTCACAAATGTAACACACTGTGCTGTGTGGACTGTTTCTGACTCAATCTTTCTCCTAGTCTAAGATGGCATCAGTGGGAACTGCTGCATTGCTTCATGTACCACTGAGACAGGAAAGCATGCTGACCATTAAACCAGGGGCCCTGTTAATAGTAAGATGCATCAAGTTTACCGATGTTAAAATGGGAATCATGAAATATGGCTGTATCCATGTTGTTGGGGCAAAATAAGTATTTTTATAAAGAGCTTAAGTCAAGAATCTACACACAGTAAGATCTCAGTCAGTGTTAGATAGAAAGATGAGTTATTTAATGATCTTGTACTTGTGTTTAATCTTTGTAGAAGGCTGTATTGGTGGAAGGTGTCACTGTCTCATGGCAGAGTGAAGTCGAGATTGATTCAATGGCCTAGTTACGAGGAGCTAGGTAGATCAAAATAGAATGAGATGTGAATGCTTCCACCCACTTCCAGGGAAGCCCTACAGGTCTGTTAACAGTCCAGGGCAGGATAAGAGAGCTGGAGCCCCTGAATTTCCTAAACAAAGCCTAGTAGGTAAAGTCTGGGTAAGAAACTCATTGATACTTTAAAAATGAAGGCGTGAACGGGCAGCATGACCAGTGGGGACATGGTACTCACAGTTTAAGACAGAGTATATGTATTCTTAATAGTGTTGGTATGATGGAGAGGTTGCCCCACCAGAAAAGGGAGAAAAAGACTGCCATGGCAATTCCATCCTGTGAAGTTCTTTGAAGAGCCCACATGCCCTTGCTCCTTTCTCGGGACTATTCATTACTACCCCCTCTCATTGATCTTGATGCTACACTTTCTAAAATCGTACTTTAGGACCTGATCCAGAACGAGGGGCTAGGACTCCCAGTCTTTCACAAGGAGTGGAAACCATCATCCAGAGAAAGGACACAGCAGGAGACAGCAAGGTAGGGACTTCTTTTAAATGAGGAAGATGCCGGAAGCATTCCTTGCTGGGTTGAGGTTACATGATGCAGAAGGAATCCACCTGTCTCAGAAAGTAGAACCCACTCTTGGCCTCTCCCTGATGGTAGAATCTGTTTTGGATGGGCATAGAGGGAAAAGAGGACCAGGTTCGACTCTACATAAGCTGCATTGAAGAGAAACAGTCATAGTGATAAGGATGGTCTCAAAGGCTGTGGCTTCTGCTGCTTTCAATATTTGATCAGGGGATTTCACAGTTAAGAAAGCTCAGGGAGGAGACAGAAGGCCACTGACTGATTAGCTCCCTGTTGCTTGCCACTGTGGTTTGCCCGGACACATCATGTGTGACACATGCTCAGGACTGACAGTCTCTCTCTCTCTCTCTCTCTCTCTCTCTCTCTCTCTCTCTCTCTTATCTCTCTCTCCTCCATCCCTCTATCCCTCCCTCTCTCTGGTTACAGAAAGGTACAAAAAAGCCTTAAAGAAAAGGCCAGTTTGGGAGAAATCAAGAGTTTTATCCTGAGCCTTTGGTGTCTATAGCAGTTGAATCTTTTTTTAGAATGAGCACAAATACATAACTCGGAATAATAAACAAAGCATTGAAAAACAGAACTGCTGGGTTCATACCAAATCTCAAGGAAATGTCAGAAATTTGCTTTCTCTACAAGTAGCTGTCAACACACTTTGTCTGTAGAAATCATGACTCTCGAGCCGCAGGTCACTTTTGACATGTGAAGGCCGGAAAATGACAACTTCCTATTTCTTGTGGTTTCTGACTCACCATGCAATTTTTAGACCCTCTTTGCAAGATACTCCATGAATGTCAAAAACAGCCCATTGTTTCAACCAAGGCTACGCATCATTCCTTTGCTTTTTGACTAGTTGGCATTATTTTGCTTGCAAATACACAAAAATATCACTGAAGTGGAAATTTCTGGCTTCTTTGGAAAGTCAGTTATGTCAAATGATGTTTTGCTGGGGCAGATACGTGAAAGAATATTTTGCTGAAGCAGACACAGGTGAAGGGATGTTTTGCTATAGCAGACATGTGAAAGGATGAGTGATGTTTAGTGGAATATAAATATGACCCCACAGACAGTGGGCACTCGAGCATTGGTTCTCGTTGCAGATGATATGCATGTATTGGTTCACCTTACATTGCATTGCTGAGCTTCAGTTGTGGTGACGTCATAGAGAGAAACTCACCAAAGAGCTTCTCATGAGGTTCCTGTAGCTTCTTGCTGCTTCTGAGAACTTGGGCTGATTGGCAGGCCTTGAGATTTCTTCTGGATTGAACTGTGCTTGCTGATTTGTATGTGGTGTCTGCTGAGTAGACTGGACTGCAGCTCCTGATTCGTGCTTAGTGTTTGCTAGTGGACTGGACTGAGAACAATGAAGATTGGAATCCCTCCGAAGAAATATTTCTAAACAGGTCTACTTCCTCCATATCCTAATAACCTTTCTTTTCCACTACCTCTGGTGGGTGGTGGGGTAAAGGGAAAGTTGAATCCTTATTAGTAGGTTGAAAAAAATATATGCCTACATATCACCCTGGTTTTGTTGGTTTCTTTGAGCTCTAACCAAAGGCATGCACCATGCACTGAGCATGCCTGCCCTCCTTTAATGCCAGGACAGCCTTCTACTTCATGGGTTTCTTTTTGCAAGATTTTCCTTTACCTTAAACATGAGTATTCTGGCCTAGAATGTACCGTGTAGCTCAGTTTTGCCTCGTGCTTACAGTAATCCTTCTGCCTCAGCCTCCAAAATACTGGAATTTTAAGTGTGAGTCACTATAATCAACTAAACATTGTACTTTCTAGGATTCTATCTTGTTTTTTTCTCTCTGTCCACCATCCCAGTGATGTATGTATTTACTGGATTTTTTTGCAGGGCAGGGGGTTAAACTAAAAATCAAGCGAAGGGCTGGAGTGATAGCTCAGAGGTTAAGAGTACTTACTACTCTTGCTAAGACTGGGGATTCAACTCCCAGCATCCACATGGTACCTGAAGACCATCGCTAACTTTAGCTACATGGGATCTGATGCTCTCTTTTGACCTCAATGGACACCTGTATGCATATGATGCACTTACCCCCATGCAGACAAAACACCCATACACACAAAATACCAATAAATAAATCTTAAAATTCAGGTGAATTTACCACCTTCTCAACAAATCTTCTGTCTCAGAGAAACCAGGCTATCATAGTTTGGTCTTCAAATGTTGTCCAAAGGTCCGTGTATTAAGTGATGCTAACATGGCATCATTTAAGAATGGGAGATAATAGGAAGCATTAGGTCATTTGGGATGTGTCCTCGAAGGTAATAGTAGAACCCTGGCTCCTTCTTCTTCTCTTTATTTGTTTCTGAACCATGAGGTGGGAAGTTCTGCTTTTCCACAGGCTCCCACCATGACAAACTCCCTCATTGTAATGAGTTCAATTGATCACGGACTGAAACCACCAAAACTGTTAGCCAAACCAAACATTTTTGCTTTATAAGTTGATCACCTCAGTGCTTGTTACTGTGACAGAAGGCTAGCTGACATGCGAGCACTCTTACATGTCTTCTGCCCCCTCACTTGTCTGGGTACTCTCTTACCAAATCATGAACTACCCTAAAACATATAGTGATTGAAAGCAAATATTTATTTTATGTATGGTTTTATGGGCCAGAAGGACTTAAGCATTTGGCTAAGTTGCTTACCTCTGGTCTATATGTCATCAGCTAGATATGTGGGAATAGAGGGTCATTTTCACTCATATTATCTGGACCCAGGTCTCAACCTTTGTACCTCACATGGCATCTTATTCTCCAGGGTCTCTCCTGTGGTCTGGGCTCCTTACAACTTATCGTTTTAGGCTTAGTCATGTTTCTTACATGGAAGCAGGGTTCTAAGAGTCAGGGTTATGAGGTGAGGCAACTGGTATACTGTAATTGTCACTGGCACAGTGTAATGTCCATATTCTAGTGTCCAGAGTTGGCTAGGACCAACCCAGGTAAGGAGATGGATGAGAACAGGACCATGATACAAACACATCTGACATGCTCAGCTCCACAGTCCATCACCAAGTCCCTATAACCTTGGAAATAACTTTTTAAAGTATATACTTTTTTATTTTAATTTTTATAATTTTAAATGTATTGCATGTATGTGTCTTAGAGTTTTACTGCTGTTTACAGACACCAAGGTCAAATTAACTCTTATAAGGACAACATTTAACTGGGGCTGCCTTCAAGGTTGGAGCATGGCAGCTTCCAGGCATATATGGTGCAGGAGGAGCTGAGAGTTCTACTTCTTCATCTGCAGGCGTCTAAGAGAATACTCATTTCCAGGCAGCTAAGATGAGGGTCTTAAAGACCATGCCCACAGTGTCACACCTACTCGAACAAGGCCACACCTCCTAATAGTGCCACTCCCCGGGCCAAGCATATACAAACCATCACAGTATGCATCTGTGTGGGTATGTGTATGAGTGCTGATACAAATGGAGGCCAAGAGTCTTGGATGCTCTGGAGCCGGAGTTACAGGTGGTTGTGAGCCATCTGATATGGAACTGGGAACTGAACTATGATCCTCTGGAAGAACAGCGGATGCACTTAACCACTGAGTCATCTCTTCAGCCCCAGAAATAACTTGCAAGTGCCTTGGTCCCTCTCCTACTCCTCTGTCATTGCCTGAGGCCACTCCAGGATTTCTGTCTTCCCCTCCTGCCTGGCTTTTGGGCTCTCACCAGCTCTATTTTGTTCTCCACGAGGCTGATAGAGGTATCCTTTTACAAGACGGGCTAAGTTTATGTTGACTAAACTTGTATTTGGCTCCTGTGTTGGTGAGTTTTCTTGTTGCTGTGACAAGATAACTGAGTCAAAGTAATTTAAGGAAGGAGGTTTATTCTGGCTTACAGTTTGAGGGAATATATTCCATCTTGGCAGGGACTTCACACAGGGTGGTGGAAGTAGGTGGCTAGCTAGTCACATGCATAGGCTGCCAGAAAGCACAGAGAAAGGAGCAGCTGTGCTCGACTTGCTTGCTTCTTTTTATGTGGTTCAGGACCAAGTTCATGGGATGGTGCGTTTAAGGTGTGTCTCCCCACTTCAGTTAGCTTCATGAGGTAATTCTTCACAGATATCCCAAAGACAGGCTTCAAGCATAATTTTTGATCTTTCTCAAGCTAGATCTTCAAACCATCAGAGTTTTGTGCTACCCTTATGAAAATCCTAGTCCTCTTACTTACAATGGATCTATACTCAATTCTTCCCCCACTTTTCACTCTGTACTTAAAGCAGAGAGAAAGCTACATTTTGTTATTCTTTGAAATTTTCATAATGTCTACAAGGTATTTTGATTATATCCACTCCTATTCTCTCCCACCAATAACCACCCCCCACAATGCATCTCTTGTCTAACTTCTTGTCTTTTTTATTTAAAACACACTGGGTTCAGTTAGCATCACCCATATGCACATGGGTGTGGTCCCTCAATGGGGCGTTGGCAATTCACCAATGGCTACTTCTAAAAGAGTTCAACTCTTCCATCAACTGCAAGTAGAAGGAGAGACTCATAGCTGTTGAGAGTACTGAGAATAAATGGCTGCAAGTGTTCATCAGCAGGACACCAACACAACACCACTCCATCCAAGCCTCAGAGGACATCACAGAAGTGGGAGGAGGAAGGACAGAGCTGGAGGAGAGCTATGATGTGGCTGTTGTGCACACGACCTCACGACAGCTGTGGTTGCCTACACAAGATCTGTATAAGATCAACCCAGTCTCATCAACTTCCAGCATTAAGTGGGGAGAGTCTGCTGAACCCCACCTCTAGCCAAAAGCTATGTATCAAAATATGTACCAAATACACAATTCTTTTTCTTTTCGTCTTTTGCTTTGTCTTTATTATTCTGCAGAAAAGTGGTATGTGTGTGTTAACTTTCCCTCTATAATTGTGGCTTCCTTGTAATGTAGGACAACATTTCATCTGGATAGTGTTATTTAGTTATAAGACTTTAAAACCCTGTTCATGAGGCATGGCTTCCATTGCTGCTGTTTCCCTCAATTAGTCTGTCTTAAATTTTATTTCTAGAATTTACATTGCCTTCTGTGCCTAATTTTTACTCATAATTGGCCTTTTTTGGCCATTTCTTCTGTTCTTTTTAAGCTTTCTATAAAATGTGTTTGGTTGTCCTACCACAAATATATAAGGCCCAGACTGGCTTTGAACTGATGATTCTTCCTGCCTTTGAGTGCTAGGATTACAGGCCTGTAACACTACTCCCCAGTTAGATAGCACATATTTCAATTTAAAAAAAAAATATAATCTGACCTATGCTGGAGAAGCAACCAGTGGAATCTACCTCTTTCCAAGCACTAGGCAAATATTAAGAACTGTTAAGGCTCTGTTAAAAATCATTTTGGTGGGGCTAAAGGGACGACTCAGTGATTAAGGGTGTTTGTTATTCTTTCAAAGACCAGAGTTCAGTTGCCAGCACCCATGTTGGGTCTCACAGCTATCTGTAACTCCACGTTTAAAGTATCTAATACCTCTGACTCCCCTGGGCTCTTATATGCACCTGCACACATAACCACATGCAGACAACTACACATAATTAAAACTACTAAAAACAAACCTTTAAAAATCCATGTTGCTGTTAATGAAACCTTATTCCAGTTATTTCTATTTGTCTTTTCGATTTCTGATGTTTCTTTTCCTATAAATAAGCAAAGACTGCAGAGAAGAGGCAATCTGACTAATTAGCATATTTCAATTTCTTCCTGTTGCACTACTTAGAGCAAACAGTAGCCAGACAGCTTCTGTTTTGATAATTCCACAGATGCTTCCAGACAATTATGCAAAAGCTTGTGGCCGATTGCCCAGGCTCCTGAAAGTATGGCCCCAGGCAAGACTGCTAGAGACAGGCTTACACCGGGCTTTTGTAGCCACAAACCTCAATAACCCATTTCCACCTTAGCCAGGGAGGGAGCACCACCCTGGGTAGAAAGATTAGACCGAAGGCAAAGTAGTGACAGAGGAAGACTGTGGTAGGGGACAAAGACTGATTGCAGATAGGAATAAGTTGTCACTGGGGCTAGAAGAGAAATTTATTTTGTTTTATTTTTTCAAGACAGGGTTTCTCTGTGTAGCCCTAGCTGTCCTGGAACTCACAGACATCCATCTGCCTCCTGAGTGCTAGGATTAAAGGCATGCACCACCCTGCCTGGCTTAGAGGAAAGACTATTATTGATGTTAGAGGGAAAAGACTGTGGTTGGACAGACAAACAGGAAGCATAAATTACACAATTATAAAACCTAGTTGCACAGGCAGGTCAGATTGTTCAGTGGGTGGAGGCACTTGCTGGAAACTGACACAGACCAAGGGCTAGAGTGGTGGGGTCCTGACAGTGAAGGGGAGGGGAAGGTCACAGTGGGTGCCAAGTTCCAGGTAGATAAGAGAAATAAATTCTCATATCCAATTGCTGTATGATGACCAGCTATAGTAAGGTGCCATGCATTCATAGTGGCAAAAGAGTAGACTGTTTACAAAGAAGAGAAAGGATAAAAACAGAGATGATAAATACATTAACTATCCCTATGTGTTGCCACACTCCTCTAATCCCAGCAGAGGAAGAGACTGGCAGATCTCTGTGAGTTCAAGGCCAGCCTAGTCTATGTGGTGTTTTCTAGGACAGCCAGGGCTATGTAGAGAGAGCCTGTCTCAACAAAAGAAATAAAACATTAGTTAACTGATCGTTATTTACATGTATATAGTATATATAAATAGGCAAAACTCTATTTTTTTTTATTAAGCAAATGTCATAATTTAGGGCCCAGCAGGTAAAAGCTCTTGCTGCCCAGCTCGACTGAGTTCACTCTCTGAACTCCAATTGAGGAAGAAGAGAATTGGTTCCTATAAATTGTCCTCTGACCTCCACATATACCACACACACACAATAAATAATAAAATAATAAAATAAATAATAAATAATAATAAAATAATAAAATAAAATAATAAAAATCTTTTTTTTAAAAAAAAAATTGAAGTCAGACCAGATGTCATTAGCTTCATTCTATGACCTGAATCCCCTGAGACAGAAATATCACTTGAAAAATCTAAAAGCCACCAATGCTCAGGGTGCAAGCCCCTTGAACAGTTAAAAATTTCACAACTTTGGACTTGAAAGCCAGCCTTCTTTTTCTCTTATATATACACTATTATTTCTATATATGTTTGCACACTCATGACCTTAAAAGTCCTGTAAAATCCCCAAACACAAGCCTTTTAAATTGTATATTTAAATTTACCTCAACAAGTGGGAGTTGATTTGCATTTAAGATACACTGTCAGACAAGACCATCCCCCCTGAGCCTGGTTTCTTTCATTGGGAGAGCAGACTTGTCAATAACTATTTTTTACACCACACGGTGCTCCTGACTTACTAATAGAATTTTCAAGTTGCTTTTCCTACCCAAGACTGAAGATCATGTGGAGGAAGGCAGAGGTTTAAATGAGGACCACCCTGAACTACCACAGAATAAGCCCTCAACTGTTCCCAAAGACAAAACACTGGTGTTTTCCTTTAACTGACTGGTTTTAACAGCCTTCCTCTACAGTTTCATGTTCCTGCTCTAACAAGCTCATGCAACATTCTCTCCCAGTTAACCAAAAGCTGCGACCTTGAGAGAAGTAACACAGGCAGTGTCTGAAGAACACGCTTACAAACCAAAGCTGGTTGCTATCCCAGAGTTCTGTCCACAGAACTCTCTGCTGTGCTGTGCTGTGTTGTCCCAGGTCTCCTAAGATTTGTGTCATCAGGCTGCTGCTAACCACACACACATATCAACATGGGAAATTCCCACAGTGCTCATGTGTTTGATAGAGAAGTTTTTAAATATGTGAGGCAAAACCCCCAAAGAACTGAGACAAGACACTAATCACAGTTACAGTAAGAGCCCATGCCCCTCAGGACACAGGACTGGGAAATGTCCCTTCATGTCCTTTGTTGGGAGGATTCAAGAGGCTCTCCATCCAAACAATATAAGCTATTGTCGGTGCTTTTGGCTGCCTCCCAAAACTTGAGGGCAAGACCTTATTGACACCACACATTTCAGACACCTGGAAGCTTCCTCCCTGAGAACTGGCTTTCATAGTATCAGGAGGTGCTACAAAAGCTGCCAAGTGAGAAGAGCGTCCAATACCCTCACCCAACCAGAAAGCCTACAACCAATCTACTGAGATATTCCTAAGGGTGCAACAGCAGCTCTGATATCCTGAGGAAACCAAAAGCCATCAAGTTGGATTTAGGGCCCTCTCAGTAGGCAGGGATTCATGCTTGGTTATAACCTTAGCCATAGCTTCCGCCTTTCTAATCCAGTATAATTTCTGTTATACGTACACCCAAGATAAATGTAGTTCTCATCCTGCATCCAAAAGGTATCTTTTTGCAACACACAGAGACCATTATAAAAATCATGGCTGCTCCAAATGCAAAGAACACTGACCGTGAGTTGCTCGGGCATAGTGGATGCATCTATAATAGCTCCTACCTGACACTCCAGGAGCATTCCGGAAGAGAAGGTGGACAGATTGTACGAACCAGAGGACCAAGGTGTCTGCTGTGAGATACGGTCTTCTAAATATGGTTGGGAAGCCCTATTCCCGAGATCTTAACCCTTTGATCACCTAAACAAGATCTGTGCAATGACAACACCCACTGACATGTCAATATGAATGGTGGAATTCTCACAGGGCTTTAGTCCCACATGAAGAGATATAGGAAGTTAATGGCTGCTTCTCCAGGCATGAGCCAATCCCAAGTGGTCAGTTCCCTAAACACAAATACATATGAGCAACACTGAATGCAGTAGATTGAAATGCATGCATGCAATGAACACTGAATGCAGTATATTGAAATGCATGCATGCATGCATGCATGCATGCAGTGAACCATTAGTAGATGATATGTATGATATTCGTAGACATGTACACACACACACACACACAATATATACATTGTGTGTGTGTGTGTGTGTGTGTGGTTTCTTTTTAAATGTCACAATAAAACAGCCTAGCGTGAAGACATCTTTAGATTCTCAGAACATCTTTTCTGATCACAAAGCACAAGCAGATACTAAGGAAGAAAGGAAGCCACAGAAATAAAACCTGTCCTCTGTAGGAAGGATAGGAACAGCCTTCCCATGCACAGCACCCCCCCTCTGTCTCTCAGCACACGCTTCCCCTGCATTGCACACATCCGGGTGGTCTGACATGACAGACGATCTGCCTGCTTCCTCTTCCCTTTCTAGCTCTGCATGTTTACAGACTCATCACACAGAGCTTTTTGGGAAACAAACCAAGTCCTTTGCAAGACCAAGTGCTCTTAGCCATTAAGCCATCTCTTCACCTGCCCCCCTATATCCTAAATTTTTAAAGAACCTAGTTACTGATAATATAGAGCTCACCAATAAATACCACAAACTGTTGTGTGCTAGGGAATACAAAAATATTTATTTATTTATTTATTTGTTTGTTTGTTTGTTTTATTTTTATTTTTTTAAGATTTATTTATTTCATGTACACTGTCACTGTCTTCAGACACACCAGAAGAGGGCATCAGACCCCATTACAGATGGTTGGGAGCCACCATGTGGTTGCTGGGAATTGAACTCAGGATCTTTGGAAGAACAGTTACTGCTCTTAACTGCTGAGCCATCTCTCCAGCCCTCTGCACCAGAAATAATACCAAACTTCAGCCTGTTGGTTGGAACTTTTATTTATTTATTTATTTATTTATTTATTTATTTATTTATTTATATTGGATATTTTATTTATTTACAATACAGATGTTATCCCCTTTCCCCCATTTTCCCTCCCTAGAACCCCCTATCCTATAACCCCTCTTCCTTTATGCTTTTATACCATTTTGATTACATGCATGTATTAAGGTCAGTTCTAGGTTGAGGGTCTAGCAATACAACCGATGCAAATAGTCAAAGAACAAGCAATACAATAAACACAAATAGTCAAAGAAAAAGCAAGGCATTAAACCAATTACGTGAACACTCCCATGATCACTGTTCTAAAGGCTTATCAGGAAGACCAAAGTATCTGAGCCTACTTCCCTGTCCTAGCCCAAGGACATTTTCATGTCTGAAACCTACTTCCTTGTTCTAGCCTAAAATTTAGATTCCTAAATTTTAGGAATCTTGTATCAGATTGTTCTTGTATCAGATTCCTGCCTGAAGCCTACTTCCTTGTCTTTGGCCCATGTCAGCTTCTTGACAAGCAGCCCCAAAGGCTCTCCACCTTTTCCCCTTTTTTATTTCATTAACAAGACTGAACCTGTCTTAGGTCATTCTGACAAGAGTACCTTCCTTATCTGTCATGGAATATGCATTATCAAAAGCAATGCACTTCTGTCTTACGTTGATAAGTTTCTGTGAAGAATCTTACCCTTCCTTGACTTGCCAACCTATTAAATTAATAACTCTGTCTGGGGGTCCACTATCAGTTTCAAGTCATATACTTTGGCTGCCAGCCTGTTGATGTAGTTAGAGACAAGCTTTAATGCAATGGGCAGGAATAAAAGTATTCCAAGGACAAGAAGGGCTAGCCTGATCAAGCTATATATGCCATTCCTGAGTTTTGACCAAAATGGAAATACTGAGCTCAGGCCATGGATAATTTTATCAGCATTATTTGCAGCATCAAAGCTCAACAGAGCAGCATTCTTTAAATTCATAATCTCACTATGCAAAGTTAACACACCCAGAGAGGTGTTAGAATTATGCCAAATATCCTACTTGTGTTTTTAAACTCTTTTTCTAATTATAATGACAATCATTGTAAATTTCAAAAGTAACACTACTCCAATGATATTTGTCATGACACCTGGGATGGCTCCTAACTCTTGAACCCTGAACCTCCTTCAGATAATTTGAGTGGGTTATAGAGCATCATTCGTTGTTCCAGATACCTATATAAATCCTTTTGTATATTCAATACATTAGTAACATTTTTGCTAGATGGTTAACAAAAATAGTTGTCTTAACTCCTTGTGTCAATGCTATTGCAGAAGCAATGGTGCTAGCAATTAATGGAATTAAAGCTGTTATACCAGCAATAATCAAGCCTGCTACCCTCTTGCTTCTGCTTAAAGCCTAACTCACTTCTTCTAGCACTTTCAAGCTTTTTTCAGAGAATCAAGGTTTTCTAATACTCAGGGCAGTGAGATAAAAGCTTGTTGATAGACCCCCGTAACAGACATGCCAGCTTTCAACACAGTAGCATAATTGGAAATTATACAGTCAATGCAATTTACAGTAAATACTGTAGAAAAGACAAAAACCAATTTTAGCTTGACAATTAAAAGAGCATTAAAGCATACACTAAGCCTTGTTTGAAATCCAGATCCAGTCCCAACTTTATCTCTTGCTATCGTAACATCATAGTGAGCTGTAGCTAACTTCCAAATATGTCTCTGACATTGTCCAGATCCAGTCTTCCAAAAGTAGACTGTTATTTCTAATATTGGATTGATTTCTAGACCAGTACATGATTGAGTCCTAATAGCTGTTCACCTTTAAGAAGAATACAAGAGACATAATTTCTCTTTTCGATTCTCTATTCCACAAGGTCTAAAAACTTGAGGCAAGGCAGTTTGTTCCATCTGGCATATAGTCAAGCAAAGGTGGGTCAGGAACATATGTCCAATACAGCTCCCCAGTCACCCTTGTCAGGGCACTCAGCAAGCTCACAGGTTGGCATCATTCTTTGTCTCAGCAACGGTATGTCTCGCCAATCTTTTTAAAGTTCCACGGGCCTCTTCCACAATACCTTGTCCTTGAGGATTATACAAAATCCCCGTAATAAATTGTTGACAAAAAGTCTCAACTGCTCGACTACAATTACCAGATTCATTATCTGCTTTTTTTATTGGATATTTTATTTATTTTCAATAAATTTTATTTACTTTCAATGTTATCTTCTTCCCATGCCCCCAAAACCCCTTATCCCATCCCCCCTCCTCCTATTTCTATGAGGTTGTGCCCCACCATCCACTCATTCCCGCATCCCTGCACATGAATTCCCCAACACTAGGTTATCCAAACTTTCAGGGACCAAGGCCCTCCTCTTCCACTGATGTCTGACAAGGCCACCCTCAACTACTTATACAGGTGGAGCCATGAGTCCCTCCCTTTGTGTTCCCAAGCTGGAGGTTTAAACCCTGGGAGCTCTGGTTGAGCATTTTGATACTCCTTCTAAGAAGGACCAAAGCACCCACACTTTGGTTTTCTTTCTTCTTCTTGAGTTTCATGTGGTCTATGTGTTATGTCTTAGGTATTGTGTGCTTTGGGGCTAATATCCACTTATCAGTGAGTGCATATCATATGTGTTCTTTTGTGATTGGGTTGCCTCACTCAGGATGATATTTTCTAGTTCCATCCATTTGCCTAAGGATTTCATGAACTCATTGTTTTTAATAGCTGAGTAGTACTCCATTGTGTAAATGTACCACATTTTTTGTATTCATTCCTCTGTTGAAGGACATCTGGATTCTCTCCAGCTTCTGGCTATTGTAAATAAGGCTGCTATGAACATAGTAGAGCATGTGTCCCTGTTGTATGTTGAAACATCTTTTGGGTATATGCCCAGGAGTGATATAGCTAGGTCCTCAGGTAGTACTATGTTCAATTTTCTGAGGAATCACCAGACTGCTTTCCATAATGGTTGTACCAACTTACAATCCCACCAACAATGGAGGAGTGTTCCAGGAGTGTTCCTCTTTCTCCACATCCTTGCCAGCATCTGCTGTCACCTGAGTTTTTAATCTTAGTCATTCTGACTGATGTGAGGTGGAATCTCAGGATTGTTTTGATTTGTTTCCCTGATGACTAAGGATGTTGAACACGTCTTTAGGTGCTTCTCAGCCATTCGGGTTTCCTCAGTTGAGAATTCTTTGTTTAGCTCTGTACCCCATTTTTAATAGGGTTATTTGATTGTCTAGAGTCTAATTTCTTCAGTTCTTTGTATACCTTGGAGGGTATACTTTGTATATCCTCTATCAGATGTAGCACTGGTAAAGATCTTTTCCCAATCTGTTGGTTGCCGCTTTGTCCTATTGACAGTGTTCTTTGCTTTACAGAAGCTTTGCAGTTTTATGAAGTCCCATTTGTCAATTCTTAATCTTAGAGCATAAGCCATTGGTGTTCTGTTCAGGAACTTTTCCCCTGTGCCCATGTGTTCGAGGCTTTTCCCCATTTTCTCTTCTATTAGTTTCAATGTAGCTGGTTTTGTGTGGAGATCCTTGATCCACTTTGACTTGAGCTTTGTACAAGGAGATAAGTGTGGATCAATTTGCATTCTTCTACATGCTCACCTCCAGTTGAACCAGCACCATTTGTTGAAAGTGCTGTCTTTTTTCCACTGGATGATTTTGTCAAAGATCAAGTGACTATAGGTATGGAGGCTCATTTCTGGGTCTTCTATTTTATTCCAATGATCCTCTTGCCTGTCTCTGTACCAATAACATGCAGGGGTTTTTTTTGTTTTGTTTTGTTTTGTTTTATTATCACTATTGCTTTGTAGTACAGCTTGAAGTCAGGGATGGTGATTCCCCCAAAAGTTCTTTTATTGTTGAGAATAGTTCTCACTATCCTGGTTTGTTGTTGTTGTTGTTGTTGTTTGTTTGTTATTCCAAATGAATTTGAGAATTGCTCTTTCTAACTCTGTGAAGAATAGAGTGGGAATTTTGATGGGGATTGCATTGAATCTGTAGATTGCTCTTGGCAAGATAGCCATTTTTACTATATTAATCCTTCCATTCCATGAGCATGGGAGATCCTTCCATCTTCTGAGATCTGCTTCCATTTCTTTCTTCAGGGCCTTGAAGTTTTTGGCATACAGGTTTTTCACTTGCTTGGTTAGATTCACACCAAGGTATTTTATATTATCTGTGATTCTTGTGAAGGGTGTCATTTCCCTAATTTTTTTCTCAGCCTGTTTATCTTTTGAGTAGAGAAAGGCTCCTGATTTGTTTGAGTTAATTTTACATCCAGCCACTTTGTTAAAGTTGTTTTATCAGGTTTAGGAGTTCTCTAGTGAAGTTTTGGGATCACTTAAGTATACTATCATATCATCTGCAAATAGTGAAATTTTGACTTCTTCCTTTCCTATTTGTATCCCTTTGACTTCCTTTTGTTGTCTAATTGCTCTGGTTAGGACTTCCAGTACTATATTGAATAGGTAGGGAGAGAATGGGCAGCCTTGTCTAGTCCCTGATTTTAGCGGGATTGCTTCAAGTTTCTCTCCAATTAGTTTGATGGTTTACTGTATATTGCTTTTACTATGTTTAGGTATGGGCCTTTGATTCCTGATATTTCCATGACTTTTATCATGAAGGGTTGTTGAATTTTGTCAAATGCTTTCTCAGCATCTAGTGAGATGAGCATGTGGTTTTTTTTCCTTTGAGTTTGTTTATATAATGGATTACATTGATGGAGTTCCAAATATTGAACCATCCCTGCATTCCTGGAATAAAGCCTACTTGATCATAATGGATGATTGCTTTGATGTGTTGGATTTGGTTTGCAAGAAGTTATTGAGTATTTTTGCATCGATATTCATAAGGGAGATTGGTCTGAAGTTTTCTTTCGTTGTTCTGTCTTTGTGTGGTTTAGGTATGAACGTAATTGTGGCTTCACAGAACAAATTGGGTGGTGTTTTTTCTGTTTCTATT
This sequence comes from Rhabdomys pumilio, assembly GCA_030674055.1. Lineage (NCBI taxonomy): Eukaryota > Metazoa > Chordata > Mammalia > Rodentia > Muridae > Rhabdomys > Rhabdomys pumilio. Next base: position 81,147,314 of record JANHMN010000004.1, on the reverse strand, counting down.
TTGTGGAATAGTTGATAGAGAATTGGTATTAAGTCTTCTTTGAAGGTCTGATAGAATTCTGCACTAAAACCATCTGGTCCTGGACTTTTTTTTGGTGGGGAAACTTTTTTTTTTTTTCCCCCGAGACAGGGTTTCTCTGTGTAGCCCTGGCTGTCCTGGAACTCACTCTGTAGACCAGGCTAGCCTCGAACTCAGAAATCTGCCTGCTTCTGCCTCCCAAGTGCTGGGATTAAAGGCGTGTGCTAGCACTGCCTGGCTGGTGGGGAAACTTTTAATGACTGCTTCTATTTCTTTCGGGGTTATGGGACTGTTTAAATGGTTTATCTGGGTCTGATTTAACTTTGGTAACTGGTATTTGTCAAGAAAATTGTTCATTTCATCCAGATTTTCCAGTTTTGTTGAGTATAGGCTTTTGTAGTAGGATCTGATGATTTTTTTGAATTTCCTCAGTTTCTATTGTTATGTCTCCCTTTTCAGTTCTGATTTTATTAATTTGGACACTATCTCTCTGCCCTCTGATTAGTCTGGCTAAGGGTTTATCTATCTTGTTGATTTTCTCAAAGAACCAGCTCCCGGTTTTATTGATTCGTTGTATAGTTCTTTTTGTTTCTACTTGGTTGATTTCAGTCCTGAGTTTGATTATTTCCTGCCATCTACTCCTCTTTGGTGTGTTTGCTTCTTTTTTTGTTCTAGAGCTTTCAGGTGTGCTGACAAGCTGCTAGTGTATGCTCTCTCCAATTCCTTTTTGTAGGCACTTAGAGCTATGAGTTTTCCTCTTAGCACTGCATTCATTGTGTCCCATAAGTTTTGGTATGATGTGTGTTCATTTTCATTAATTTTTTTTTTCGAGACAGGGTTTCTCTGTATAGCCTTGGCTGTCCTGGAACTCACTCTGTAGACCAGGTTAGCCTCGAACTCAGAAATCTGCCTGCCTCTGCCTCCCAAGTGCTGGGATTAAAGGCATGCGCCACCACCGCCCGGCTCATTAAATTCTGAAGTCTTTAATTTCTTTATTTCTTCCTTGACCACATTATCATTAAGTAGAGTCTTGTTCAGTTTCCACGTGTATGTGGGCTTTCCATTGTTTTGTTGTTATTGAAGACCAGTCTTAGTCCATGGTGATCTGATAAGATGCATGGGGTTATTTCCATTTTCTTGTATCTGTTGAGGCCTGGTTTGTGACCAATTATATGGTCTGTTTTGGAGAAAGTACCATGAAGTGCTGAGAAAAAGGTATATTCTTTTGTTTTAGGATGAAATGTTCTATAGATGTCAGTTAAGTCCAATTGGTTCATAACTTCTGTTAGTTTAACTGTATCTCTGTTTAGTTTCTGTTTCCATGATCTGTCCGTTGCTGAGAGTGGAGTGTTGAAGTCTCCCACTATTATTGTGTGAGGTGCAATGTGTGCTTTGAGCTTTAGTGAGGTTTCTTTTATGAAAGTCAGTGCTCTTGCATTTGGCACATAAAGATGCTCAGAATTGAGAGTTCATATTGGTTGACTTTTCCTTTGACGAGTATGAAATGTTCTTCCTTATCCTTTTCAATAACTTTAAGTTAAAATAGATTATATTTGATATTAGAATGGCTACTCCAGCTTGTTTCTTAGGACCATTTGCTTGAAAATTTGTTTTTCAGTCTTTTACTCTAAGGTAGTGTCTGTCTTTGTCACTGAGGTGGGTTTCCTGTATGCAGCAAAATGCTGGGTCCTGTTTCCGTATCCAGTCTGTTAGTCTATGTCTTTTTATTGGGGAATTGAGTTCACTGATGTTAAGAGATATTAAGGAGAGGAGATTGTTGCTTTCTGTTATTTTTGTTATTAGTGGTGGCATTGTTTGTGTGGCTATCTTCTTTTGGATTTGTTGGAAGGAGATTACTTTCTTGCTCTTTCTAAGGTAAAATTTCCCTCCTTGTATTGGAGCTTTCCCTCTATTATCCTTTTTAGTGCTGGGTTTGTGGAAAGATATTATGTAAATTTGGTTTTGTCATGGAATATCTTGGTTTCTCCATCTATGGTAATTGGGAGTTTTGTTGGATATAGTAGCCTGGGCTGGCATTTGTGTTCTCCTAGGGTCTATATGACATCTGTCTAGGATCTTCTGGCTTTTATAATATCTGGTGAGAAGTCTGGTGTAATTCTGATAGGTCTGCCTTTATATGTCACTTGGCCTTTTTCCTTTACTGCTTTTTAATATTCTTTCTTTGTTTTGTGCATTTGGTATTTTGATTATTATGTGATGAAAGATATTTCTTTTC
>JANHMN010000004.1:81135060-81140060 GCA_030674055.1 Rhabdomys pumilio | reverse complement strand
TGTGTTAGGAGGATGAAGGGGACTGAAAAGGCCTACAGAGGATGACTCTTTAGTATGGGCGCCTAGCTAGGTGATTATCCCCTTAATTCAACCCGGTTTCAGAGGCATACTACAGGCTTAGAGGGCCTGGAAGCACTCTGTCCAGCAGGTAAGACCCATTCGGTCAGACTGGATCTGGCTCCTAATGTCATACTGACCAGCTGTATGACTGCATAAATGACTGCTATGTTCAAAGCCTCAGTTTCCCCAAGATAACACCAATCAATACTTCATTTGTCAGGTTCATTGTCAATATTAACTAAAACACACTGTATAGTGTTCAATAACCACTAACTAATAAATTTATCTTCCAACCATGCTGAGTGCTGACTTCAAATGGACTTTCACTACCTCTGTGGTTAGAACTTTTTTTTTTAAACATTCGAGCCAACATTTATGCCAGTTAACCAGTGAGTTTCTCCAGTAAACAAGTCAAGGCTATGTGTTCAATCACACATATCTTAGTGGGGGGAAAACTGTGGAGTGTCCACGCCTGCTCTGGTCCACACCACAGCCAGAGTCTGTGTTGTAAGCTGGTGAGCTCTCCTTGACAGGAGATAGATTTCTCCTCCATCTGGTTCCAACTTTTTAAACCCGGAGGGGACTTATGGTTGACTCACCTTTGGTAGATTTTCACTGCCTTCCATCCTTGGCAGCTGTCTGGATTGTTATCTGGATTGTAGGGTAATACCACCAGGAATGGTGATATTGGCTAGTTGCCAGGCAGAAACAGCTAGGAGACAGTGAGGGCCATATTCAGAGTGCAGCTTCAGCTTCTGGGCCTTAGAATGGCTGCAATCTCACGCTCACTAATCACTACTACCCTACCCAGAGATAAGGACGCTCCAAGAGGGGTTTGCTTCTCGATCCCTGAATCTAATGATTGAAATCACTTTTCTCTTTCCAAGATATATCAGACAGGGACTGGAATACATCCTTTATCTTAGAGAATTTGCTTTTTTAAAAAGAATTGTTTAGTTAGGCCAGGCTGGTGGCACATGCCTTTAGTCCCAACACTTAGGAGGCAGAGGCAGGTGGATCTCTGAGCGCAAGGCTAACCTGGTCTATACATCGAGTTCCAGGACAGCCAGGGCTGCACAGAGAAACCCTGTCTTGTAAAACAAAACAACAACAACAAAAAGATTTGCCTCGTTAATTCACTTACTTTATGTTTATTTCCATGTACTTGTGTGAGTTATGTGCACTGCATGTGTGCTGCGTGCATTGCATGTGTGTTATATTTACTACGTGTGTGCAGGTACTTCAGAGGTCATTGGGCTTCAGAACCCCCAGAATTAAAGTTACTGGTGATTGTGAGCCACCTGATATGGGTGACTCATATGGGTGACTCAAACTGAACATGATTCTCTGTGAGAGCAGAAAGTGCTCTTAAGCGCTGAGCCATCTCTCAGGCCCCAGTAGTTTGTTTTCTTTTATCTGCACATGAGCTCTGTAGTGCTAAGGATATCCCAATCTTCAAGATAATTGGTGCTGTGGTGGTATAATTGGAACTCAGAACACAAAGCTAAGTTTGTGGGAATATTTTGCTTCCGTTTCATTCACGGAATAATTTGTGTAAAAATCTAACTTTTATAACGTCTTTCTTTTTATTCATTGTTTTGGCAGCAGTGGGCAAAGCCTGTAAGTCATCTGTGTCCCCGGGGCCCAGGCTGACAGGGCAGGGTGGGCAGTGGTCAGAAGGATGTTTTAAAGAGAAGATAAAAAGGCAGAGACCTGAAAGCTGCTCCCCCTGTTTCCACTCGAACCCCACATTCCTAATGGCTTCCCACATTACTCAGTTTACACCCAGTACCATACTATAGAGTCCTTTCCCATTCATGTACAGGTCTCAAAAATGATTCCCATTCGATGCTTTTATTTAAATTCCAGGAAAGCGAAGACGTTGACATTTGGTGTCAGAAGTGGAATTCGAGCACACTGCTGGTTCAGACCGGCATGACCTTTCAACTAGACCATGCTGACCACCACAGTGAAAAATTAAAACACTCAATTTCACAAGCCCAGTCAGCACCCTGATCACATACCCATGAAAGAGACGGAAAGTTAAACCAAAACAGATCGACCGTGACAGGATATGCTGAGCTCAGCTCTTAGGTAATCTTATTCACAGGTCATCTGCTCATGTTTGGTCTGTTTACAAGTCAGGAAATGAGGCAAAAGGGAACACAAGAAGCGAGCGGAGTCTAGAAGTTTCTCTGAGCACTGTGGTTTCCTCAAATCTTATCATCAGCAGCACCGAGACAAGACAAGCCTGTAACTTCTCCAAGATGTTATTGTGCCTTGTCAGTAATGCCTTAAATATTTCAAAGCAGCATCCTTCCCCAGCCTCTGTTAGGACTACCAGAATGTTTCACCCAAAATCTATTCCTACCTATTCGTATTCACGAGATACTCATTCAAAGGAAAGCAAAACATGGGAAGATGGTGCTTGCTTTGGAAGCATCAAAACCTGAGTTCCACCTCCAGAATCCAGATGTGGTCAAAGGTAAAGACCAAGCATAGCAGCTTCACTGGGGTGGTTCTAGCAGTGAGATGCTCAGTTGCAAACTCAACACTGTGGGTGACAGATGAGGCACTGGGCACAACCCAGATAATCACACTCTCCAGAGGCTTAGCTGTAAAGAGAAAATGAACTGTATCTAGATAGCAGCCCAGAGGGGTGGGGAGCCTGGGAAGGTGGCTCAGTCAAAGACTTACCACATAAGCATGAAGGCATCACCCCAACCTCCAGTGTCCTTTATTAGTTACAAAAAGACATTAGTTACAAAAGGAGGAAGGCTGGAGAGACAGCTGCTTTTCCAGAGGACCCAATTTCAATTCCCAGCACCCTCGTGGTGCTTAACAATTGTCTGTAGCTCCAATTCCAAGAGATCCAACACCTCCTCTGGCCTCTGTAGGTATCACAAAGTTATACACGCAGGCAAAACAACCATACACATGAAATAATAAAGTAAACATTTAAGCCATTAAAAGTTGATGCACTACTATTATTATTTTATCGTTATCACTATTATAATCCCAAAGCTGAGGAGGCAGAAACAGGAGACTCCCTGGGGCTCACTGGCTAGCAAGCTCAGCTGAGAGACGCTGGTGTATTGATTGCTCTTAAAGAATCACTCCTTAAGGATGACCTCTGACCTCTACATACACATGCACACATGTGCACATGTACCTGAATGCGAGTGTAACACACACACACACACACACACACACACACACACAAAACAAAAAACAAAAAACAAAATCTGGAATCTATAGAAAATTGTTTTAAGTTTCTTGTACACACTGGGCTTTGGATGTGGGCATGTTTTCCTGTTGATAAGAAAGCTTCCTGAGAAGGAGCCATTAAGATTCAGAAGAAAGGTAATCAAGGCTGAGGAGCTGGTAGTCTGGCACACTAGTCCCTCCAAGGGCACCCAATGAAGTCTCAAAAGGTGGATCTTCCACTTTCCAATCTAATGGGAAGACTCCACCTGCCACAGAGTCTCAAACTCCAGCACAGACTGGGGGTGGGGTAGGGGATGGGGGGTGGGAGGTGCAGGCTGGGTTCTAAGGTGACACAAAGACTTCTGCTTCCTAAGTAGTTTTAGACAAGCAACTGTTCAGATCCAGCCTGACTCCCATTCACAAGGGCAGCCAAAGGTATTTTGTTTGTTTGTTTGTTTGCTTGCTTTTGGAGGATATTTTCATTGTGTAGAAGAGATGACTGGAAAACAGCGATTCAAGCGAAAGCCAGAAAAGACTTCTGACTCCAGCACTCTGACCCCAGCCTGTCTGCCAGAGGCAGCCTCCCCCTTGCAGAGCCAGCTCAGAGGTGTGCCAACTCGGAGGAAGGACTCAGTGAGAGCAAGGGCCTGCTTCCCAAGAAGAAGTAGGAACAATATCTCTGCTTTCAACACAAACAAACCCACAGTTTGTGAATCACGAATTACTCTGCAGGAGGTCCATCCTGAAATTTGTTTGGGCTTCTGCAGGAGAGTTGGCTCCATTTCCATCAAGATTACAGAAAAGCCAAGGCCACCAGAACCAGAGAAGAAACTATCACATTGTTGAGTTCAGTTGTCAGCCACAGCCCTGGAGACTGAATGCCAGAGGCAGAAGCACTCAGAGTGAGTTGAGGACATGGGATTTGCATCAGAACTCACCTTAGAGAAGTCCTCCTTCCGGTCTGTTCCTTGTTCCTGGTGTGGGGCCTTTCCAGGCCTCCATTCCCCTGTGATCCCATTGAGACTCTTCCTCTTATCTCCCTTCCCTAAGTGTTATAGTATAACAAAGGGTGAGACTGGGGTGGGAGACCAGCGCAAAGAAGCGACAGCCTCAGAACTAGCCACAGCTCTCAGAACAAGGAAAGTATCAGGCAGTGGATTTGCAAAACTGTGACCTTATCTTTTCCCCAGTGTCATTTCGAGAAGTGTGAGTTTCAGCAATTTTGCATGTGCCAAATGTGACTGCTTCAAGCTTTGTAGGCTAGGCTTTTCTCTGCCACACCACTCTGGCCCACCACTGTAACTTGAAAGCAGGCATCAGCCAAAGGAAAAAGAATGAGCTTAACTGTGTTCTAAGAAGATGTTGTTTATGGATGCTGAAATTTTAATTTTGTGTAATCCCACATGATATACACACAGAGAGAGAGAGAGAGAGAGAGAGAGAGAGAGAGAGACAGAGACAGAGACAGAGACAGAGACAGAGAGACAGAGAGAGACAGAGAGACAGAGAGAGAGAGAGGATTTCTCTGTGTGACTCTGGTTGTCCTGGAATTTGCTCTATAGACTGGGTTGAACTCAAACTCAGAGATCTTCAGGCCTCTGCTTCCCCAAGTGCTGGGATTAAAGGTGTGTGCCACCACCATCCAATAATTAATTTCTTCTTCTTCTTCTTCTTCTTCTTCTTCTTCTTCTTCTTCTTCTTCTTCTTCTTCTTCTTCTTCTTCTTCTTCTTCT
>JANHMN010000004.1:81101363-81126819 GCA_030674055.1 Rhabdomys pumilio | reverse complement strand
GTGTGTGTGTGTGTGTGTGTGTGTGTGTGTGTGTGTGTGTGTGTGTGTATTGTAATGTCCAAAACTAACCTGTAAACCCTGACGGCCTAGGAATCAGGTAACTTCCTGGAATGCTGGGAATTGTAGTTCTGGGAAATAACAAAGCCTCGTGGGAAAATATAGTGACCTATATGTTTGTCCTTATAAGCCCCTGCAACATGTGGCTTGAGGCCATTCCAGCTGGAAAATTCTGTGGAATGGTCCTAATTAAAGTTTAGCTCTTGGTCAGTATTTAATATTTAATAAAGCTTGCCTTAAGTTTGGCCCCAAATGACAGAGTTTGTTTTTCTGGAGAACTGCAGGATTAATAATGCATATACAGGGTAACGGAAAGAAGGAGGACATGTTGGAGGATACCAAGCTGTAGCCTTCCTATACCATCTTACCCCTTGCTCTAAGAGAAATTTCTTATTTGAATTCTTATGGGCAACTATGTTGGTCCCACACAGGTGAATGACTCAAGCCCAATGTGGGTTTTAAGTAGCATCTTCTGAAGTGTGGGCTCTGCACAGCTCGTCTCATTCACACAGGTGGGCCAGCGGATCTGAAGAGATAAAGAATCCAAGTTGTGGATAAAATGACATGTGCCTGGTTTTTGTGGTGGTCAGCAATTCTGACAATCATCTTCTAGGTGACCTTCTACCTAAACTTAAAACTGTGTAAAGCTTGATGCATCTTCTCCCACTGTCTGCTTAGGTCTTTATGTATGATTTAGGGGAATTAGCTGAGTGTTAGTGACTGCCTTAGGAGCCACCAGCAAGACACCAGGGTGCATCAGAAGTGCTCATATAACCGCTTTCCAACCACAATGATAAAAAACAGAAACCCAGAAAGTAGATAAACAAAACATTGTCTCTTTACCTTCCCATGGAGGTGCCACACTGTGGCTGCTCTGAATGTTGGACTTCCTCTGTGAAGATTGCTATCCTAGCCTGGCGTACCCCTTGCCTTTTTTTTTTTTTTTTTTTCCTGTTCTATAAGTGAAATCTTCTGAACTACCCTCTCCAGGTTGTATCATTTTGGAAAATAGATACAAGCAATTTGCCACATACTCTTAGTTTGTAGAAAAAAAATGTTCAACCAACCACATTTTAATGGAATACGTTTTATGTCTGTATCTAATGTTCTCACCATATACAGAGAAGTAGAGACAGTTTTCTGAGGCTATAACGCTGGTGCTCACTTGTGGCTCATAAAGATGTTCTGAAGACAATTACAACGGGGATCTCTCAAGGTCTTTTTCAATAGTGTTTAGTTTTTCCAAGTGACTACTTAAACAGCAAATATAACTTAGGTGGATAGCTAGCATGCCTGGATACACAGTATCATTAATCACAATGCTCCTCCCTCCTTACACATGCTAGGCAAGCACTCCACCACTAAACTTGCGCCTGGCCACATGTTCTGTCTTTAAATGTTATTTTGAAAGGTTTAATAAGCAACTGACTCCTCCCCCTTCCCACCTCCCAGCCTCCCCAGCACGGAGACAATCCAGTGAACCATCTCATTCTTTCTGCATTTGTAATGTCTCCCCTACATTAGATTTCCTCCCTTGGCTCTTGATTTCAGTTCTTACCACTACTTTTCTTTCAACTTTGTGCTTTTGTTCATACTCTTAGGTGAACCCACACACTGATACACTCTGCCTCTGGTTTCCCTTCTAGTCTCTGACTGGGTAACGTCTACTAGTCTTTCAGTGTCAGCTCAGACCCTGCCTTCACTGGCCTCCAGCCTTGAATCTCTCCATTATACTGCTTGCTACTCTACCCGCAGGGTAATAATCCCATCTCTGGAGAGGGAGGATGAAATGCGGATTGTGATGTAAAATAAAGATAAGACTGATTTCCCAGTCACAAGGGGGAATTCAGAGATATAATGAAAGGAAATGACATCATCAGCTTGTTTCCATCAGTTACAAGGCCAATTTGCTAAAAATGAATGTAAAATTAACAAACAAAACAAACCCCAAAAAACTGATTTAAATTTTCAGTCTAACTCTTTGAAAACTGTACTGGGAGACAGCATGGTTTTATATGTGTGTAGTCAGGAGACCACAGCAGGGGGACTGTGAGTCTGAGGCTAGCCTGGGCTATGTGGCAAGTCATAGGGCAAGGTGAGCTAAGTAGTGACATGGAAGCCCCTGGTGTCACCGGTGAATGAAAGACACACATCTGGTCTTCATTGGGGTGTAAGAAAAAGAGCCCAAAGGGAGGTGGTCAACTGGATGCCATCAACTAAAAACCAAGAGGGGAGGTGGTCAACTGTATGCCATCAACTAAAAACCAAGAGCATCAGGAACGCCTTTAATCCCAGCACTCTGGAAGCAGAAGCAAGCGGATCTCCAGGCCAGCCTGGTCTACAAAGAGAATTGCAGGACAGCCAGGACTACACAGAGAAATCCTGTTTGGAGCCGACTTTAAGCAGAAAGCCTCTAGAAAGCAGCTATCAGCTTTGCAAACATCTGGAGCCATAAACCCTGACGTGAGACTTGGTTTTCAACAGCCTACAACAGCTGAAGCACACTCTGATATCCCACATACCTTGTTTTGCTATTTAGTGCCACAGCTGCAAGGAACACGCGGTATCCACGCCTACAACGCATGCAGTGCACGTGTTATCCACGTGCTATCCACGCCATACATGCCTGTAAGGCGCACATGCTGTCCACGCCTGTAAGGCTTATGTCATATCCACACCTGCAAGGCATGTGGTGTCCACTCGCCTACAAGGCACGTGGCAAAAGCCTATAAATACCCAGGATTTCCTTGTAGTGTGGGGGTGTAGTAGTAGTAGTAGGTGCAGTGGTGTGTGTATGGTGGAGACAGTAAAGAAGACTTTACTACAGATCCTCTGGCTCGTCTCTATTCTTCACGGCTCTTCCCCTTCTTCCCCCCACTCTCTCTCTTGCTAGACCCTGACTTGTGGAACAGAGCAGGCCGTTACAGTTTGACCCCTAAGGTGGGGCAGCTCAGGTCTTTACAAAACCCTGTCTCAAAAAGAAAAAAAAAAGTAAGAAAGAAAGAAAGAAAGAAAGAAAGAGACAACAACAAAAAAAAAGAGTATTAAGACATAAGAGAACCATGTATCTGGTAGCAGAAAGGGTGGAGACACCTCCATGTGAGTCAGGGTGAGAAGCCAGCAGCCGTTCATCGTGGAACCTTGCTTAGGGATCTCACCTCTCGCCTCTTTTCTACACCCCACGTTTGCTCCCACACTTTGCTTTGTAATATCACTTTTCACTGCTACAAGAAAGAGACAGATGAAACCAAAACACCTACGCCACAACACTTTCTGGCCTTTAGCAAAACTCAGAGATGAGACTTCTGTTAAACTAAATATTTTATAAATCAACCAATAAAATGATAAAGAAAATCCAGAGATGGGAGGATACTATTCAAAGTCTGTATAAGAAACGCGACAACAGGGGGAACTGGTTGTTCTTCAGTGGAAAAGGCTCTTCAGAGACATACAAATGGCTGGCAAGTGCATGAGAAAGTGCTCAACCTTATTGATCAGCAGGAAAAATCAGAACCACAGTGAGGTTCACCTCATATCTGCTCTCAACAAACAAACAGATACACAGAGAGACAGACAGACAGACACAAACCCCAAATCTTCAGATGTAGGAAGGAGAAGCCTTGGCCAGGTTTGGTGGCCCATGCTTGTATTCCTGGCGCTTTGGAGGCTGTGGCAGGAACATTCTAATGAGCTCTAGGCCACTGTGGGTTAGGGAAAGAACCTGTCTGCAAAAGGAAGAGACATTTTGTTCACAGTTGCTGAGAAGGTGAGTTGGTAAAGACATGACACAACACAATATGGACATTTCCTTAAACACTGATCAGAATTTCAGTATGACCCAGTCATCCTAATTCTTAGTTTCTTTTCAAAGAAAATCAAATCATGCTGTCAAGGAGATCTCTCCACTTCCAGGGTCTTTGCAACATTATTCACAGAAGGTGGGACATAGAGGCAATCTGAGTCCTCATCAACAGAGAAATGGGTGAGGGACATGTGAGGAGACACGCGAGGAGACACGCGCGCGTGCACGCGCACACACACACACACACACACACACACACACACACACTATGTAGCTGTAAGGAGATCCTGCTTTCCACCCTGGGGGACATTGCGCTGCATGAAATAAGCCAACAGGGAAAGAGACATTGTTGACTACACATCAACCAAACATGTTCTCTCCTTTGTCTTTTTATAAACAGACACTGCACAGTTACCACTTATGTTGATCTCACAGGAACAAACGAGAAAGGTGTTTCTGAGGGTGTGAGTGAGAAATGAGAGGATGCTGGGCACGGGGACAGACATCGGTCTGAGGGTAAATGAATCTTAGCAACCGTACAGGGACAGTGCTTAGTGAAAGCTCATTTTATATGTGAAATGTCTTGTAAAAGCAATTTTAGCTACTCTTTCTTGTATGTGTGTGTGTGTGTGTGTGTGTGTGTGTGTGTATGTGTGTGTATACGTGCACATGTTTATATGCATACAAGTGGAGACTAGAAATCTACATCAGATTTATTCATTCCTTCATCATTCCTAATGTATTTCTTAGTATTTCTTTTTTTAACTCATTCATTTTTTTTATTTTTTTATTTTTTTATATATTTTATTTACATTTCTGATGCCATCCCCTTTCCCCATTTTCCCTCCCTAGAAAACCCCTATCCCATGCCTCCTTTTCCTTTTTGTTTTTATACAATTTTTTTTAAATGTTAGTTAAAGGCTTTATAAGTTTGGTAATGCTCAATCAGAAGTGTAACTCAATACCCAACCTAGATATATAACCTGTCTTTTACTGGTGGAGACACGTGAACATCTGCCTTCATGCCCCCCCACTCTTTCTCTCTCTTTCTCTCTCTCATCACCTAGCTTCTCTTCTATCTTCTCCTCTCCTTTCTCCATCTCTTCCTCTCCGTACTCCTTCCCCCTTAGCTCCTCCTACATATCACCCTTCCTGTTAAAATAACACTTTTCTCTCAAAATACAATTAGAGCATAATTATTCCTATTTGTAGCAGTGAGGTACAAGATAGTCTTAATACCCAGTCCATCATTTAGTTGACTAACCAAAACCTCTGTCATCTCTCCTAACTAAAACACTTAGTTTTGAACGTGGGTGTTTTTCTTGGCTTTAGAATGAATGTCAGCTGAAAACCATCCACTCAGATCTTTTCTCTCAAAGTAAATAGTCAGGATTGGCTATGAGACTATAGGTCTTCAACCCCATCAGAAATCCAGAATGACTGAGTTAACTGAAATTATGGGAAGCACAAAGCATAGCTTCTAAAACTTAGCCAATTTCTAGAGATCGCTGAACACCTGGACAGCCCCTATACTACCGAACGTTGGAGCATCAAATCTTCAGCCTTCTGGCCCAGAATCATCTGACAGACCTTAGTGCTGCAGAGTTATTGAGGGCTGATTACTCTGTCTAGGTAGATATAATCAGTCGACTATTCTGCAAGTGTGTCCTTTTCTGGACAGCAATTTGTCTGTAGATGGAAAGACGCAATTCTTGCCTTGTGGCTGTCTCTGCACAACTGAAGTAACTCCGAGGATGCTCAATTTCTTCTTAGAATCCAAAACAGGAAGCTGTCAGGAGCAGACAGGTCTCTAATCAAAATGAACTTTAATATAGAAATGTTTGTAACGTCAATTCTGTGGACTTCTGATGTTTTGAAAACCAACTATCCATGTAAGGTAACCTGGACTGTTGTCTGTTAACTCCTCTCAGCTATTTCTAAATAAAATATAGAAAACACCCTAACAATAAACTCCAAGCCATGAATTTGCTATAGGCCCTTAACTCACAGGCTAACAATCTCAAATCTGTTAAAAAAGTTAAAGAAGGACTGGGTCTAAGCCTTGTATTCCTAAATGTGTTATACAGGCACAATGCCCATGAGAGTACCAATATTCCTCTCTTTTTTATATCAATAAGAAGCTTGTGACAATGAAAATCTTAAATTTGAGATCAAAGTAAATTTTGTACCATTTAAGAAATTATAACTTCATCTTGATACTAATTATACAGATTTCTATCAATAGGTTGTGGCTATGCCATAAATCCTAGCTAATCCTCTCTGTTCCATTGCCCATTAACTCTTCATTGACCATCCATTGCTGTAAGATGATTATTAGTATTTTGTGCATATTATTTAATGCTGGATATGGAAATACAGCAGCAGCTATTCCTTAACCAGTTAGTTACCTCAAATAACCACACAGAGACCTTTTAATATTTCAAAACTTAGGCCTTAGTTGGACAGACTCTCAACTAGCTCATTTAAGCTAACCTGAGCGCCGAGCCCCATCCAGCCAGCCAGATGGTTAGCTATACCTCCCAGGCCCATGGTCATATCTGCCTCCTCTCTTGTCTCCTAGTGAAAAAGCTTTCCTCTTTCTTCTCTCTACTGCACAATCACAGGCTTTAGCCTTTTATTGACCAATTAACTTGGGAGCAAGGTTTGCACAACAAAAGCTTGTGTAGTGAGAATTCGCTCCTCTTGGGGGAAAACAGATCCTAGAGTGCAGAATTTATCATCTGGATACATAGCGGCACCAGACCCACCCCAGCACATTGCTCACAAGTACTCATCACAATAGACATTCTCTGGGTTCCCTAATAAACCACTATTTTCTACAGCTGTGAAGTTGCCTCCCAGGTTTTCTCCTTGACAATATAGGATGACTGCCAGTGGTGGACTTCTTCAAGGGGGCAGACAGTTCCAGTTGCAAGCTCAAGTGTGGGCCCAGAGCAACCACAAGCCAGTTGCATAACATCACCAGGAAACCAGCACTTAAAAAGGAAATGAAAAAGTGTTGATGATTCAGTAAACTTATTCCTGGAAATAATAAAAGACAATAATCTGCATAGCAGCCTCAGAGCAGGTAACATAAATATTGAGTTTGGAACAATATCAAAGCCTAAGCCAGCTCTCACTTAAACTACGATTTCCTTTGCAGTACACCTCTGTGTTTAGGGTGATTTAAAAACAGTTTTCTTTGCTAAGTATCCACAAGGTGCCTTAGGAAAATAGCTTAGGAGACCCCAAGGATCTTTGTCACCATTACAATGGTGTTCTGCAGAGTCTCCGTGAAAGTAAAATGAGAATTCCTTGAGAGCTGAGATTTTTTTGAGCGTCACTGGAAAGCACTAGGGGGGTGGCATGACTAGATTCTCCTTAGGCCCAGCTTCGGGGACTGCTGTCATTTGGAAAATAACTTCATAAAATAAGTCCTTTCTGTTGCTCAGACAGCTTGTTTTCCTTCTAGTTAGCCAGTGAGCATTGTGGTTGGCCAAGCCAGCAATTATGCATAGCAGGTGTCTTATATAGTAAAAGTGGCTATAAACCCCATTTTGAGAATTTTTAAGATCAGCTTTCAAAGTTCAGGAAGCAGGAGTTGAGAAGTAATGCCAGCTTTATCATTTTGGGAAAACTGTAACACCCCACAGTTGAAGGTGATGACCTGGGTAGCCACGGGGGTAGACAATAAAACTCCAACCTATTGAAAACTGACTGATAGGCAAGAGATAAACCTGGCTGGTCAGCCTTAGAAAGCCAGCTGATGGATGCAAAGCAAGTTACAGGTCTCCTGCAAATGTCCCTAGCCTTTCATGGTTAGTCCTCCAATGCGCAGCTGCATGCCACTGGCCCTCCCTCCAAAGCACATGACCAGCCGATGCAGGCTTCTCTGCGACGTGCATTGCCCGTCTCCTCCCTCTCGTCCCATCTCAGCTACTTTTCTATTGGTGTGAAGAGATGCCATGATGCAGGCATCTTACAAAAGAAAATGTTTATTAGGGCTCATGGTTTCCGAGGGCTGCAATCCATGATCATCCCAGCAGCAAGTAGGCAGGCATGGTGGCAGAACAGTTGTTGAAGGCTCACATCCTGACCCACAGGCACCAGACAGACAGACAGACAGACAGACAGACGGTACTAACTGGAATGTCAGGTATCTTTTGAAATCTCAAAGCCCACCTTTGACATACCTCCTCCAATAAGACCACACCTCCTAATCCTTCTCAAACAGTTCCACCAAGTAGGGAACAAACACTCAAATATATGAGCCTATGGAGGTCATTCTCATTTAAATGACCATAGGCTCCATGCCAGGCAGATTGCTTCTTCTGCTCACTTCCTTTCTTTCATCTGCTGTAGTGAGAAGCCTGATCTCATTGACCCCTTAGCAGGATCTCCAGGGCAGGTTCCAGTGCTGCACCTGAAGGAACTCCCTACAGAAGCCTACAGAGGTCAGGTGGGGCAGCAACAACTTCTCAGTTGCAGGCGAAGCAAACAGTTGTATGCAGACATGAGGGAAGGGGAGGCTGGAGAAGAAGCCTAGTGGTTAAGAGTACTTGCTGTTCTTGCAGAGGACCAAGGTTTAATTCCCAGCATTCACATGATTATGATGACGCATAACCATCATAACCATCCACTTCCAGGGAGATCTGATGCCCTCTTCTGAACAGTATGGGCACCAAGTATACAGGTAGTACACATACATACATACATACATACATACATACATACATACATACATACAATATTCGCAAGCCAAACACTAAGACACATATAATAAATTTTTTTAAAAGCCATTTTTAATGAAATGAGGGAGTAAAATGTCTGACACAAGAGACGTGTCACAGAGAGATGAGGAGGTGGGATGCTTGCAGATCAGAGTGCGGACTGATCTTTTTGCCTTGGTGGGGTCCCTTCAGTCTCTGTCTAATCCAGGGAACTGTTTCAGCTGCATCAAGCTCAGAGCAACCTTCAGACCACACGAACATGAGTCAGTTTGCCTCACGGATAGAAATAAGACTATTCATTGGTGCAAATCACAGGAAGCAGAGTCAGCCTCGAGAAGCAGCTCCAAGCCTCTGGAGACAAGAGTGAGGGACATCAGTTAGTCTTCAAGACTGTCAGACACATACATTCTCTCTCTTATAGGACTCTTATACATGTATGTATGTGGACACCTGCCCTGCACCCTCTAGCCAGGACAGTATCCTGCTCAGCAGGCCATCCTTTATTTCCCATTGGCCTCAGCTGTGGCTGCATAATAGTTCTCCTTCCATGGGTGACTCCTTTAGGCAGAAGACAGTGCGATGCCCTCAGGACACTGGAACTTATGTGTTGTTCCCCAGTGCTGGTTCATCTCTGTGACAGCTCAACACACAGTGGCCTCGCCAGACAGTCCAGCTCACTCTGGTCTTAGAACCAAGCCCTCTCAGTCATTGAGTCCATGCTTCCATGGAAGTTATGGTGCCCTCGGACAGAAGTATTCATGGCTTGTGCTTTCCCCACCCCACCTCAGCCCAACTGCATACAGCCAGGGCCAGGATCTCGTGCCTGCACAGAGTGCTGGGAGCTACAGTCAAGGAGGGCTTGATTCTCATGCAGTTTATAGGCAGAGTTGGAAGATGACCCTCACAAACGCTGTCCCCTGGAGTACACAGTTTTTACATAAAATCTCCCTTGTTTGTGACTTGCTTCTAACTCACAGAATTTGGCAAATGGAGAGTTTTTTTTTTTTCCAAATGTAATTGAGGTTCCAAATTAGCTCATTTTCAGCTGGTTCAAGAGGTGACATTCTAGAGTCTCAGGGAACCTGACTTTGTCGGATGACAATGAAAGCCCTTTTAAAGAGGCACGACCATTTCCCTCCCAGCAGAGGGTCTCCTTTCTGATTTGGTGACATAATCAGTCAGGTTGCAGAAGTCTTCATGACAACCAGCAAGTGGTTTCCAGAATCTGGAGAGGCACGCAGATCATGAGGTCAGCCTCCAGATAACAGCCAACAACATGTTAGTGACTCCACCCATATAGGCATGGGGAAATGAAGTCTGCCAGCAAACTCAATAAGCACAGAGGTCTTTCTAAGCCAGCCCCCAGATGACAGCATCACCTGGCTGGTGTCTTCATGTGATCTGTGACATCCTGAGAAGAGGGACATTTATGAGAGGCAAATAGTGTGGTAGACTCTTTGTTCTCAATACATCCCCAAATCTCTTTCCCAAATGTATAAAAGCCATTAAGATTTCTGAGTTGCCAGGCAATGGTGATGTATGCCTTTAATCCCAGCATTTGGGAGGCAGAGGCAGGGAGATCTCTGTAAGTCTGTGGTCAGCTTGGTCTAAAACAAAAATTCCAAGCCAAGTAAGGTTACATGGTAAGACCCTGACTCAAAAAGAAACAAAGCATATAGTGTGTGTGTGTGTGTGTGTGTGTGTGTGTGTATGTGTGTGTAAGGTTTAAATTAACATCTGAAAATTGATGCTTGCTTAGAAAAGCTTGGTTTTGTTTGTTTGGAAGAAAACTTTGACAGATTACTTATGCAAATGTTGCTTAGGGCATACACTAGCAAAAATTAGAATATAACTAAATAAAACTGAATATTTTTATTCAATCTCTTTTTTATTCAAAAGATAGCATATCATACATATTGTCATGTTTTGGTTTTCTCATTAATATAATACATCTTGGAGATTTCTGTATCCGTGCTTAGACTTTTTTGTGTCTCTTTTACTGCAGCATAATATGTCATTGTATATATAGAAGTACCATAACTGATTCTACTAGTTTCTCCTCCAGAGACATTTGACTTGTGGGTGAGTTTTTCTATTAAAAGTATTAAGAAGTGAGAAAATGCTTATTTTGAACCCGTGAAGAAGATTAGTCCACAGGGCAAGTCCCACATTGAAAGTTCTGGTTAGATGGCCAAAGGCATGTGTAATTATATACATATTGCTGAATTACCTTTCCTGAAAGTTAATCTTTTACTCCCTCTAACAGTGAGTTCCTGCTTTCTCCACAGCCTCTAGAAAGCAGTATTATCAAACTGGGTTTCTCCTGGCTTGAAAAGGGAGAGAAGACATCTCACTATGAATTTTGTGGAAGTGATGCTTTCAAGTCAAAGGACCATGTGAGGGATGGGTGAATGGAAAAGCAGCCTGAGGTGGAGGCACACAGTAGAGTGTGTGGAAGTAGGAAGACTGTCATGTCCTTTGTAAGAAAATGAATGGAACTGAAGGTTATCATGAAAATAAAGCAAATGAAACCAGAATCAGGAAAAACCATGTTAAATGTTTGCTCTCATGTGTGGACACTAAAAAAGAGGAACTTGAGCAAATCTTTAGTTTATGTACAATAAATACTTGTATGTGAATAAATCTGTTTTTTTAAAAAAACAAACAAACAAACAACCCTGAGAATATTCTGGGGAGTATCAGAAAAAGGCTGGCGCTTAGTATTTTTTACAAATCTATTTTAACATGACAGCAGGTCATACTGGCACAGAGAAGATCAACAGAATAAAACAAAAGTTTCAGATGACGGGGGTTGGGGGGAGGTCAGTGAACATGTGGAAAAATTTATAGTGACAACAAAGGTTACGCCTCCCTGCCTCACTCCTAGGTCCAAATCAATCCCTAGTAGCTTAGAGATCTAAGTTTTGAAATCTTATGTTTTATTTAATACCTTGAGTTTGGAAATTCTTCTGAGCATAGCAGAAGTTATTCCTGAATTTCTGACCCAGAAAAAAATGGGCAAATATTGTGGTAGACTCTTTGTTCTCAAGGCAATTTAAAGGGAAATGACATTAAAAAACTGACTGTGCAAATATGAAGGGTTTTGTGTGACGATATATAACACAAATGGAGTTTTAAAACAATATTGTCCTCTTTGTTGGGGTTTTACTGCTGTGAACAGATACCATGACTAAGGTACCTCTTAGAAGGACAACATTTAATGAGGGCTGGCTTATAGGTTCAGAGGTTCAGTCCATTATCATCAAGGCATGGCAGCATCCAGGCAGGCATGGTTCAGGAGGATCTGAGAGTCCTATATTTTCATCCATAGACTGCTAGAAGACTGACTTCTAGGAAGTTAGGAGAAGGGTCTTAAATCCCACTCCCACAGCGACACACTTCCTCCAACAAGGCCACACCTCCTACTAGAGCCAAGCATACTCAAACCACCACAACTGTCCTTTCTGAAAATGATACACTAGAAAAAAAGCTAATAAAGTATATGGCAGGAAAGCATTAAAATCACAATGATATACAGAGCTTTTTGGGAAAAAAATGTTTGTGGGGAGAGGGTAGTCCATGTGGGTTCAGGTTTCCATGGAGGCCAGAGGCGTTGGGTTCCCCTGGATCTGGAGTTACAAGCTCTTGTGAACCACCAGATGTGGGTGCTGGTTACAGAGATCAGGGCCTTTCCAAGAGCTGAGTGTTCTTAACCACAGGGCCACCTGCAGCTCTGTAGAGAGCTTGTTTGATCAATAAAGGACATGTATCTTACAAAGAAAAAAGGTAATAGTTCTCAAACACCAAACTACAAAAGCCCAACCAGTACTGCACTGTCAAGAGATACACACACAAAACATGAAAACATTCCTTTCCACCTACCAGTGGCATGGCAGTGACGGGTAGCAACACAAGCTGCTGGAGTTGAGGCTTTCTACTGGTGAAAGCGTGAGCTGACTTCTTGTATCGGGAGGTGCTGGTAGTAAGGTCTGGTTTCCTAATTGGTTCTTGATTTGTTCAATAAAGGAAGCTGAAAGCCAGTTGTTGGGTGGAAGGGACAGGTGGGACTTCCAGGTCCCAGGAAGAAAAGCAGATGCAGGGAAAGAAAGAGAAGGGGCTTTTTTTTTTTTCCGGGCTTTGAATCGAGAAGAACGAAACAACTATGTAAGATATTGGGGTAGCTAGAACCAGCGGCCTCCGACACTGGCGGATGGCTGATACAGGCTAGCTGATAAGGTAAGGGCAGAAGATTCTACGCCCAGCAATTGTGCTATCTGGCAAGGTCTAAAATAATAAAACTGCCTGAGTGCTTTTCGTCCGCTGAGGAGAGAGAGAGAGAGAGAGAAAGACAGAGAGAGAGAGAGAGAGAGAGAGAGAGAGAGAGAGAGAGAGAAGAAAGAAAGGAGAGAAAGAGAGAAAGAGAGAGAGTCGGGGTGGTAGCTGGTGGTTTCGCTAGCTGGGAGGGACAAGAGAAACCAAGAGGGAGTCAGTGGAGCCCAGACAGCAGCTCTCAGCTTGCCCATACTTCTGTGAATTTAGTCTAAGTAATAGCTGCATGCCTTTCTATAGACTTGCATAAGGAAAAAAAATCTGGAAACAGTCTAGATATATATATGTGTGGTGGAATGCTATTATTAAGTAAGAATACTTAATAATGCGTGGTGGAATGCAATTTATGAAGTAAATTGCAGTATAGATTTGTAAGTCAGTCACTGCTGACAATGTCTAGGGAACACGGGTGAGTGGAAGCACGAAGCAAATCACACCCGTAGTCGGAATCCTTCTTGTGGAGCCTCACAGATGCTCTCAAAAGGGGGGCAGCACCATGGGTCACCACAGAGCCACTCTCTCTGTACCCAGAGCATGCAGTGCTTTCAAAAATGAATTTGCTGTGGGCTGGAAAGTCGGTGAGAGTTAAGAGCACTTACTTATTGCTCTTGCAGAGGACCCAAGTACAGTTCCTAGAACCCACATGGGGGCTCAGAACCATCCATAACTCCAGTTTCAGGGGGATGTAATGCTGTTTTCTACATGTGTGTAAAATACTCATACACGGGCTGGAGATAGCTCAGAGGTTAGGAGTACCGACTGCTCTTCCAGAGGTCCTGAGTTCAATTCCCAGCAACCACATGGTGGCTCACAACCATCTGTAGTGGGACTTGATGCCTTCTTCTGGTGCGTCTGAAGACAACTACAGTGTACTCATATGCATAAAATAAATAAGTAAATCTTTCAAAAAATACTCATACACATAAAACAAGTTTTTTAAAATTGACTTACTTTATTGTATCTTTCACTGCATAAACTTGAACACAAAAACCACACCCTCTCTCCCTTTAGAAACAAATGCCTGGCCTCAGACAATGATGTCATAGGCAGAAGGCCCTTAGACTGCTATGCCAGTGGAGTTTTGTTTCTCCTGAGAAGAGAATAGAAAAATAAAAGATTTTGAAAATCAGAGTGAGATGTTAGCAATCAAAAGGGATCACTGATCAATTTAAATCAACTTAGACATTAACTTTATTCCAAGCTGCTGTGAATTTCAAGATAAAGACATTACTCTGGGTCCACCTCAAGTGCAGCAGTTCCAGTCCTCAGACAGAAAACACTATTCTGTCTTTTTCTAATTGGTGTCCATTCATTTACTTGGTTGTTTGTGGCTCCTTCTAGAAGTGATGGGTGGTACTGAACAGTCAAAGAGAGACATACAGATTCCGTCTAGGTAATATAGAGACTCATAATAATATAGTTTAAAGATGACATAATATTATTTGGATATATAAAAACATGGCTTTTCTAAAACCAAAGATAGCATTCTATGAATAGTCTCAGTAGTTATGCAAAGGCTGACAAGACTCAAGTCACAAATTTGCCTGCACAAGTTTCTTGGTCCTTGTCCCCTTCCCAGTGCCCCCCTTTTCTTTTCTTTCTTTTTATTTATTTACTTATTTTTATTATTTTGAGTAGGGTTTCTTTGTATAGTTCAGGCTGTCCTGGAACTAGTTTTGTAGATCTGCTTGCCTCTGCCTCCCAAGTGCTGGGACTAAAGTCACCCGCCACCACCTCGACCATTTCTCCCTTTAAAATCAGGACCAAAACCCTCTGACATTCCTACCACACAACCTTGTAAAGATGGAATGAAGGATGTGCTTGTAGCACACAGCTAAGGGTGCACTCATGAATTAGACATACACACACACACACACACACACACACACACACACACACACACAGGAGTAGAGGAGAAAGAGAGAGAGGAGAGAGAGAGGGGGGGAGAGAGTCCATGTGTGGGCACACTCATGCCACAGAGCACAGGTGGCATTCTGAGGACAACAGGCAGGAATCAGTTCTCTCCTTCCAGTGCATGGGTTCCGGGGCTCCATCTCAGTCTTCAGACTGCTCCATCTCTCTGGCTGCCAGATCTAGCTTTAGTGAGTGGGCCTCACAATCCAGATCAGCATCGTGGTCTATAGAGTCTCAGGTTTTTGACTGCATTTTTCCCAGGACACACATAAGTTTCCTAAGAGTCATTCCCCACGTTGCTTGGGAGTCCAGTTAAGGCAGGGAGAAGGTATTATCATGTAAAAATGCTTTTTCACATTGTGGGAAAACCATTTACGAACAGCAGGAAAATGAATGAAGGTTCTTGCAAATACCCACCCCTGCTCCTGTTGGGTGTGTGCACAGAGCAGCTCCACGTCATAATTTGGAACAGTCAGAGGAAATGACAGCGTTTGTGTATTTGCTATTTTTGCAGCTGTGGATGGACTCCGTTTACATTTCTATGCTGTACCACAGGCTGATAGTTTACTTAATATTTCATCAGTTATTGAACCCAAGTTGTTTTTAATCTATATATATTAAACAAGTGAGACTTCTTCCTTTCAGTGGTAATTATGTTAAATCCCCATGTAGGCAACTTGGATAGTTATCCTAGAATGCAAAATTAGAGAGCTGTAGAAATATTGGTCCTAAATTTCTATCTGTGGTTAGTTACTCAAAGGACAGAGGCCTCTATTACTCACAAGGGCCAGCAGCTGCCATTGAGGACACTGCATCCCTCTGTAGTTGAGTAGAACACAGGTTGGAGTAGCTTTGTGGACAGTGTGATGGTGTTTGAGTGGCTAAGCATCAGTGATTTCTAAAGAACAAAGAAGCTGATAACTTGGGCTCGTGGTTCAGGAGCCTGGGAAGTCCAAGCACAGGCATCTTCTCGACTTCTGATGATGGTCTCTCAATGCTTCAAAGCATAGTGCATGCAGAAGGAAGAATGGACTCGAGAGTAACGCATCCTCTTGTGGTAACTAAGCCAGTTCCATAAGGACAGAAGCAGTGCCTCCTGACATCCAATTCAGTTTGTAAAGTCCCAACGCAATCAAATTTCACCAAGAGTTTAGTGGAGACAAATCACATATAAATCATAGCACCAGGTCCCCACCAAATACCCCATGAGAGAGCAGAGAACACACCAGCCACGGCCCTGCTGGTGCACAGTTCTAGATTCACACTCTTCTGTGCTCCACCCTGAGTGTGTAAGCACGCCCCTTTCTTTCCCATGTTCCGAATTGTGTGTTTCTAGCAAGGGAGGGAGGGAAAAGAGAGAAATCACAGCCTTGGAGTTAAGCTGTCTTAAGAGAAATAGCTGAAGAATACCCAAGGACTTTTAAAAGTCAAACTTAATACACTTTCCTGTATATCCACATGGACAGTAGGCCAGCCCTGCCTATAACTGATGTTTCATGGACAGTCTCAGTCATGGTTATTGGGGTGTAGGTAAGATATGTTAATCATCATTGTTCCTTATCCCCCAAACTCATGGAGATGCTGACCATGAACTGGATGCTGCTTCAGCACACTGCTCCTATACTACCACCAGATCCAAATTTCTTGAGAGAGTCAGAGAACAATTTTATAGATAATGAGTAAGAAAAAGGGGGGAGGGGGAGAAGAATGGTCAAAATTACAGAACGGATTGCTTTTTCTGGAAAGCAGGCATCACTTTTGGTCTCACACAAACAACTGGAATTGTGTCAAAGCCACGAAGGGAACCTGAGAGAGTGGCCAGGCTATTGTACTTTCTGGTGTGTGTTACGGACTAATCCTAAAATGCTTGAAACATTTATTCATATCAGTATTCTTTATCCAGAGTCCTCCTTCATAAATTTCAGCCCAGACTTAAGCCCATCTCATTACCTATTGAGAAGACTAGATCCTGAACTAACAGTAGATGAACTAATTAAAGGAACATGCAGAGGTTCCATGTCCAATGTCTATGGGACCTGACTCACAGGGTCTGCGGTCTATGCACATCCAGAGTAAACAAGGCCTGACTCATGGGACCTATGACCTGTGGTATTACACTGGACATGAGTCTTAAGTTCACAGATATACAACTGATCCAGAAAGCATGGAACACACATAAACTGCTCCCAAGTTTTAAGATTCCACAGAGACGGCTGCCATCTTGAATTCAGGAATGAGGCCATGCAGGAATGGAGAAAGTTTTAGCCCCATACAAGGGCTTAGGATAGGAGCCACAGGGTGGATGGGCCTGTGAAGCTGTCAGAACATCTGTGCATCATCAGGTGAGTCTTCCCATGCTGAGCCCATCAGCCATCTAGACAGAGTGGGGAGAGAAGGCACAAACGCTGCACACACTGCTGTTTCCCTGTGTGCAGCTCATACACATGGCCATAGGGTCAGGGCAGGGAAGCTGCACAGGGGACCAGCCTTCCTGCTGGAGTGATGGGGTGGACATCCCTGCTTTTCTCCTCCCAGCTGCAGGCCAGCCACACTGTCTTCCTACTGCCTGTGCCCGACC
Source organism: Rhabdomys pumilio (assembly GCA_030674055.1). Lineage (NCBI taxonomy): Eukaryota > Metazoa > Chordata > Mammalia > Rodentia > Muridae > Rhabdomys > Rhabdomys pumilio. The sequence goes on along the minus strand of JANHMN010000004.1, from coordinate 81,109,409 downwards.
CTCCCTCAAGCCCCCAGCTGTTCTGCATGACTCCCAACACAGCCTCCCCCCAATTCCACTCATTCTTCAAAAGTGACAGTCTCACATACCACACTGCTGAGAAGGAGAGGAATGCAAGAATGGTCACAAAAGCCACGGAGCCCAGTCCAACACCCACCATCTGCTGTGCTGTGAGTGATGAGTCTGCGGGAAGAAACCAAATGATGAGCCCACAGCCCGTCCCATCACGGCCCTCCCGGGAGAGCCACATCCAACTGTGCTCATTCTGTTTTAACCCAAAGCTGAGCTTCACTTAACAAGGAATCTCAAGAATGCCACCACAGTGCCCCTGCGTCCCCAACAGCTCCTGTAGGTTTCAGGCCTCAGGAAACCACAGTTTCAAAGTATTTCTATCAAGGAAGCATAAAACCAGATCATATTAAACTTACAAGGGAGGAAAAAAAACCCAGACTTGTGGACACACCAAAGCCGCGTGATGCACACTGTGTGCACACCAAAGCCACGTGATACACACTGTGTGCACACCAAAGCCAGGTGATGCACACTGTGTGCACACCAAAGCCACGTGATGCACACTGTGTGCACACCAAAGCCGCGTGATGCACACTGTGTGCACACCAAAGCCGCGTGATGCACACTGTGTGTACACCAAAGCCGCGTGATGCACACTGTGTGCAGAAAGTTCCTCACTCAGGTTGTTCACACTTCGATAGATTGTTATGGGTCATTTCCTTTCACATGGAAGAAGTCAGTCTGATATCATTTGAACCCAGGCTTCAAAAATGTTAGTCAGTTCCAGTAGTCACATATAAATTAGTACCTTCTGTTGGGCAGACCTTATCTCAAAATTACAATAAAATAAAAAATTATACTTTCGTATTCAGAAGAAGAGGGTCTCGACATTTTAAAATGCTAAATTATCAAATGGAAAGAGGCCAGCGAAGAAACTGAAATTTACTTGTATATTTTATATGAAAAGACTTGATTATCAGCATATTAGCATAATACTATGGAATATTAGCATAGGAAAGAATATGCTAGAACAAAATACAGTGCACAGGAACAAAGCCAACCCCACCAAGCCATCTCACAGCTTGAAAACTGGAATGAGCAGGTTCTCATCCTATCTCCACACCGTCCCTCTCTACCACTGGGACTTTAAACCAGCTCACCGGCCATTGCCGGTTTCAGTTTCCACACTGAGGGATGAGCTTAGCACACAGAAATCCTAACAACAGCGCCCACCTTCAGGGTTACTGTGAGAAATAAGGGTTTGCCACATAGCACCAAGGAAGCAGATGTCAGCTACTGTTAACTTTTGTTACCACTGTTTGGTAACTGTTTCAAATAACTAAGTGAGATGATAAATGACCCATATCTGGTAAGGAGGGGAAAAGTGGTTAATTAGAATAAAGTGATTTTGATCACTATAGCTTATTTCATACGTCAAAATAAAGTGCAGGTAAATTAAAGACTTAAGTTGAAATATGAAAGAACTGGAAAATGTTGTCAAATATTTATATAATCTTAAAGTGGGTGAGAATTTCTTGTTAATAGGCAACCACATTCGAAAGTGTGTATTTTATATGCACAGAACTGCCATGAGCAAGGGGAAAAAAAAGCACCGTTTGCACAATTAGTGAGGCTTTGGGTTTTTAAGAGAAAATGTCCTCAGCACTCGAGAGGCGGAGGCAGGAGGATCTCTGAGTTCGAGGCCAGTCTGCTCTACAGAGCAAGTTACAGGACAGCCAGGGCTACACAGAGAGACCTTATCTCCAAACAAAACAAACACACACATACAGAGAGAGGGGGGCGGGGAGGGAGAGAGAGAGGGAGAAAGAGAGAAACAGACAGACAGATAAATAGACAGAGACAAGGAAGGAATACAGCACTGGAGATGAAGATATGGGGGTTAAAGAGATTCTGATACTTTTGCGCCTGAAGTACTTCACGCAACCAACCTTTCTTCCTCCCCAGTTTTTGTTATCAGTATTTTCCCTTTACCTTCCCACAAACTTTCTCCACACTTTAATCTTTGATGGATGAAAAACGCTGAACTGAAGGCCCTTGGACTGGAGTCCATGCCCTGTGAGTCCTGGATTTGCCATTCATTCATCAGGAGTTCCTCGTTTGACTGTTCTCCATCCCATTTCTAGGCCTACCCACACCCTCATATCGCCCACTCTGTCCTCAGGGGTATTGTTAACTGTTGGCAGAAGTCAAAAGATACTGCTTTCTGCCCTGCTTCCTTGGCCAACGAGTGAGTCTGCATGAGGAGGAAAGGGGAGACACCCAGGGTATCTTGTGCTCCACAATGACTCATTAGAAACTCTGTCACTGCTGCTATGGGGGAGAGCCAAGCCATCACCTGGGCTGGCCCTGACTTCAAGCTACCTTCAGAACACTTTTGGTGGCGCCCTCTTTGTACAAAGTCCTTGTCTACTGCTCAGCACTAGCCTTCTCTTCCAAGTCTCACAAAGGTCGTCTACTGTTGTTATCTGTCTTATTCGAAAATTGTGTGACTCTGCCCTGACGTGCTTTATACAGGTGGAAAGACACTGACAGCCCTCACAATCCAACAGGACAGAAGCAAACTTTCCCCAGACCATCCACCAACAGCATCTACCTCAGCAGCGAGCCATGCTAGTCTTTGTGGTAGATATGACTATTAAAAGTTAATGTTAAAAGAGACCTTTGGGTTGGTGAGATGGATGACTCAGAGGTTAAGAGCACCGCTGCTCTTCTGGATGAGTGGAATTCAGTTCCCGGCACCCCTGTTAGCCAGCAGCTCATGGCCACCTGTAACTCCAGCTCCGGGGCATCTGTCACTCCCTTCCGGCCTCTGAGGGAGGGCACTGCTCTTCTATGGCATATTCTCACACAGACACATGCACAGTCACAAATTTTAAAGGAATAAGAAAGTGCCCTTAATGTTTGCAAAGCATACTTGGATTATGGCTCCCAGCATGGTCTCCAGTCCTTGGCTACAGGTCTTTCGGTTTGCTTCTCATACAAACTCAAAGTCCACAGCATCACTCACGGGTGTGGCTGTATAGTTTCTTCCTCTGTGAATGCCTAATAAAATTTACAAGTGGCCAATTTGAATGATAGGGTTTTTTTATGGTCTTGCCCTTCTCTGGCTCCCCTCCCTTCCAGTCTCATGCTGTGGGACCTTTTATTTTCCCTCTGAGTCATCTGCAGAATATTCTCTCAGAAACTCAGCCGAGGGACTCATGTGCTGTTAGTCATTCTTAGAGAAAGTAAATACATTTGAACCATAACCCTCCTCTCTACAGAGTCTCTGCTCGGGAGTGAACCCAGCTTCTCTTTAATCTTTTACTGATAGAAAGGCCACAGGTGCTGAAAAGGAAGTTAAACCCTGTGACAACTTTGACGACTTCCTCTGGGTGTGGGCATGTGTACACAGGTATGGTCATTTCCTGAGGGCAACTGTTGCCATCAAATAGTAGAAATGAATTAATGCCATGACTTGGTCTGGCTTGGGACACATCCAGAGGGCAGTTGGTGCCTTTGTTTGAACACAGAAGAATAAGGAATGATTTAGTGTGTCCTTTTTTTCTGTTATTCTACGGTCTCTTTATCTGACTTCACTGTGGGTGACTCAGAAAAGGGGAGCAAAGCACGAGACAAATTCAGAGGTAACATCTGATAAAGCAGGAGACAGATTCAGAGGTAACGTATGATAAAGAGGCAGCAATGCTAGCAGGAAATTTTCAGTGTCAAATATGTCTTAAGATCTTCAAGACCTAAGTTCTGACCTGTAGGCTCAAGTCCAAGGGTTCGTGTGACAGGTCAGGCCTATTGGAATAATCTCCTCGCTGAAGACTGCATCCTCAAAGTGCGGCCTCCACAGCATCACTTAGAACAGTCTTTGACTGAATAACCAGATAAAGGAGAAAGTGTGTGTGTGTGTGTGTGTGTGTGTGTGTGTGTGTGTGTGTGTGTGAAAGAGAGAGAGGGGAGAAAGAGAGAGAGCCCCGATATCCCTAGGGAAACCCAGAGAGAGAGAAAAAGAGAGATAGAAAGAGAGAGAGAGCTCCCAGTATCCCTAGGGGATTTAGTTCCAGAAAACCCTCCCTTAAGAAAACAGAATTTTTTAATATTAAAGTCCCACATAAAATGTGTTGTGACTTGGCTCTGTCTCCGGATTACTTCAAATGGTGAACACAATGTAAATGCTATGTAAATTCCTGATATACTGTGCTGTTTAAGGAACAGTGACAAGGGGAAGAACCGGCCTACAGTCAGCATGGCAGCAACTGTCTTTCAAAATATCTCAACCTTCAGCTGACTGAAGCCACAGGTCCCTGAACACAGTTGACTGACTTCGGATGCCCGCACTCTCACCTTAGTCTTGTAGCTTGCAAATTTTCTCAGCCTATTTAGTTTGACAAGTATTAAATCTGTCCTGCATTCTTCATAAACTGATGGCTGCCTACCTGCTGGATTCAGTGAGCATCTAATGCATGCCAGGCAATGGTCCAGTGTTTTTTTTTTTTTTTCTTCAATATTCTCCCCAAATGTTTGAAACCTCACAGAAAAAGATTATTACCAGCTGCTCTGTAGCACTGGAGAATAGCTAAAGAAAAGGAGACGGAAGGGTGGTCCTAAGGAGCTCTGAATGAAGGAAAGAGGATGTTATGTTTCCATCTTAACAATGGAATGCAGCAAGCAGCCCCTCACAGGGAGGTGACCAGGCATTCAGGTAGGAGTGATCAAGTCACTGTGTGAGCAAAGACATTAAAAGAGAGACAGAGAATAGCTAGGACACCCGTAAGAATGGAAAAGAATGAGAGCCATAATCAGTGGGTGTGCTGCTGTCAGAGGCCTCAGGCAGAATACTGGGAAGCAATGGGGAACCCTAGAAGAGCTACCAACAGAAACACTAGCATGAACAGTGCAGTTCAGAGGTGGTCAGGTGGCCACACGCTGGGATAAAGAGGGAAAGCCTGAACTTGTGTGATGGGAGATGAACCAGGAGGCTCTGCCACCTGTCTATGCTACAGGGATGAAGCCTGAGCTCCGCACAAATAGAAATAAATGAAAGGGATGCAGCATGCAGGCTGAAAGAGAACCGGGCAGTCACCCATGCCTTGGGTTTCATGCCTGTGCCTGGAGAATGTTCCCTGATTACAGCCTGCCAGCATCTCAATGACTCAAGAGATCACAGACTCACAGTACTTTGTGGCTAGAAGGAATCTCAGCCCAGGCAGAGGCAGCTGAGGACTAGCTAAGTTAAAAACCGTTTCAAAGACACTGTCTGATCAGGAGCTTGACAGAGGTGAGGATGCTCAGGCCTCTGCATTTGACATCAAATACAATTCCCTGGCTATCAGGCTTTCTAGTGGTGGCACCGTGAAAAGCTAAATACAAAACTCAGCACTGGGCAAAAGCCAGAAGAATGCCAGGCACTGTGCATCAAGGAGCCGAAGTGATTCGGGGATAACCCTGCATCATACTCCTCTCCAAATTACCTAATCGGAGTTGTCCTGGTTAGGGTTTCTATTGTTACATGAAACACCATGACCAAAAAAGTAAGCTGGGGAGGAAAGGGTTTATCTGACTTCCACTTCCACATTGCAGTCCATCACTGAAGGAAGCCAGGATAAGTAACCCAAACAGAATGGGAACCTGGAGACCAGAGCTCAGGCCATGGAGGAGTGCTGCTTATTGGCTTGTTCCCCATGGCTTGCTCAGCCTGCTTTCTTGTAGAACCCAGGACCACCTGTCCAGGGATGGCGCCACCCACAATGGGCCAACCATCTTCATCAGTTACTAATTAAAAAAATGCTCTACAGGCTTGTCTACAGCTTGATCTTACTGAGGCATTTTCTCAAGTACGTTTCTCTCCCCTCCAGTATCAAGTTTACATAAAATTACCAGCTCAGGAGTCTTCCTTCCTTCCTTCCTTCCTTCCTTCCTTCCTTCCTTCCTTCCTTCCTTCCTGCCTGCCTTCCTTTCCTTCTTTCTTTCTTTCCTTTCTCTCTCTTTCTTTCTTTCTTTCTTTCTTTCTTTCTCTCTCTCTTTGTCATCATCATTATGATCATTATTTGGGTTTTTGAGACAGAGTCTCACCACGTAGCCTTGGCTGGCCTGCAACTCACTGTGTAAAAAAAACAGGCTGACCTCAAACTCAGAGATTGACCCTCTGCCTCCCTCTCTGCCTCTCTGCCTCTGCCTCCCAAGTGTTTGGATTAAAGGTTCTCAGTAATGATTCTTAAATTAAGGATGCGGAGAGATGGACAATTAGAAAAGTCACTCACATATTCTCAAAATCCTTCCTATTTATCACAGAGTTCATCACAACTACAGCCTCCTCTGTGTCTCTGTGTTTTGAATGTCTCCCAATCATCTCCAATAGTTTTCGGAGGTTAGATTCTAGAAGCTTTGTCTGTCTGAAAGCTTGTACATCTTCTCACAACTATACTTTTCTTGTACGCACTCTATTCTGTCCTTGGAGCTCCAGGGTGTGCACTGGCACACACCGAAGGTGTTCTGGATGTTGGAATGTATGTTTGTTTCCTGTACCTTTCATTAAACTGCTTCAGAAAAGAGCTTGGCCACAGCACACATCTCTGTTAAGACAGCAATCTAAGATACAAGCTGCCGGATAACCCACCTGGCCCAGCTCCAAAATCAGCTTTTCTACTCTTGTAAGCTTGAGTAGAGATAAAAAGGTGGAAAGTAAGATGAGGAGAGAGGCAGACAGACATAAGCCTCATTCCCTGAGCCCCTCCTCCACATGTCCTGCTAAGGCCCCTCTAAAACAGAGCACTCATTGTAAAGTCCATCCACCACAACTCTAACTGAGGTCACCCTGCCTCATACTACAGTGTTGTCTTCTGTGGCTGTGCTCAGGATGGGGTGTAAGGAGTTAAAGGGACATGTGTGGGCTGAGGGCAGCATTCCTCAGCCTATTGCCAGGAATAGGTCCATACGCAGAGGTTATAAATTTAACAAGATTTCTGGAATTAAGCACAAACTAATGGAATAGCTGGGAATCAATTCCACTGGCTGGCTGCCTATTGTTTTTAAATAAATGCCTTGACTAGGAAGCCTGACAAACAAGGATCCCTGATTACTCAATCCTGAGGCAGCTTCCCAATCCCTTCCTTTGAAAACCCTGTTTGTGGAAAGGGATCGCACGCCTTGTCAGCAAGAGCCAGATCTGGAGCCAACGGAAGAAGAGCTGTCCCATCAGGCAGACCAAGTCAGGAAGCCTGAGTGATCACATGGCCAGGCTGCTGCCAGGACCAAGAAGGCTTTCCCTACCCAGCGGGGGGTGGGGGAGGTGGTGGCTGCTGTCAAGGGCACTGCTTTTTTCCATTTGATGTCATATACTAAAGTTTGAGAATTATTATGTCTTCCATGTATCAGAGTTGTACATCTGGATCTAATCAAGAAAAATATACAACCCCTGGATTTTTGGCCTTGGAGTTGGATGCAGCAACCAACCTTTGAACTCCATTCTTTTCCTGCATTCCTTTGGGGGTTTTGTCTTATTTTTCCCCCAGATGTAGGATAGTTCTATTCTGTAAATAAATTATTTTTATTAATATAGTTATGCATCACTTAATAGTGGGGACGATCCTGTGAAATGTGTCAGTATGTAATGCCTCATTGTACAAATATCATAGAACGTTCTTAAACAACATGAGTAGCTATGTTTCTAGCTGACACAAATTCCCCAACCCTGTTTTAGGCAGAGTCCTGTTATGGATTCTAGGCTGACAGTCACTGTCCTCTGACCTCTGCCCCTAAGTGCTGGGATTCAGCCACATATGGTCCACGTCCCACTCTAAGAGAGGCCATCTTTTTGTGCCTTTCCCTATATTTGTGGGCCACCATTAAACTCAATTGTCATTGTTCGTATGTGACTGAGTTTGTGTATGCAGGTGTGCATGGTGTACAGCCAGACAGCAGGTCTGACTGACTCTGTGTGTGTGTGTGTGTGTGTGTGTGTGTGTGTGTGTGTGTATGGTATACAGCCAGACAGCAGGTCTGACTGTGTGTGTGTGGGGGGGG
>JANHMN010000004.1:81086772-81101353 GCA_030674055.1 Rhabdomys pumilio | reverse complement strand
GGGTGTGCATGGTGTACAGCCAGACAGCAGGTCTGACTGTGTGTGTGTGTGGGGGGGGTGCATGGTGTACAGCCAGACAGCAGGCCTCGGGCTTCTAGAGCTCTTTCTTTGGTCTGCACCCAAGCTTCCCAGCACCCTTAGTCTTGATAAGAATCTTTCCCTCCTCTCAGTGTCACTCTGGTGGAACAACTGCCCTCTCCCCAACAAGCCGTATACAACAGCCAACATGGACTGATCACTATCGCAAATTCAGAGTGACTCAGCCAATGGAATGCCATCGGAGCTAGGAGGAAGAACTCTCTAAACTGTAAAACTTTATTGCCACTGAAGTTATTCATCTGGGTGTCTAAGGCTCATCTCTCCTATCTTACGGCTACAGGAGAAAAACAATGGGGCCAACTGACACTGTCACAGGAGAGACGGGAGGCTGATAGCAAGGATGGTCGCATTCGTGACTCCTTATGTAATTTCATGAGCTCCCACCTCTTCAGTAATGGCTCAAAGATGTCATACCCTATGGCATGAGAATGTCTGTATTTTTCTGAAGATACTTTAACTTGTACGTCTGTTACCACCTGTAACAATTTAAAGCAAGTCCTCAGTATAATATTGGTGTTGCAGGCTGAACGTGGGGGAAGGGCAGCATCCATAGGGAGAGCATGGCCTTACCTTTTACCTCAGCCCAGACAGCACAGGAGTACCTTCTCACCTGGAAGGGAAACAGAGCGGTCCATCTAAGTAGGAGACATGGGGCACCATTTTAAACAGTAAAATGCAATTGCTAAAGCCCTCTGACTCTCAGCCTCTTCATACCCTAATTTGAACCAGAAAACCTTTAAGGTCCCATCTAGCTTTTTATAAGTGTGTGTATTTATGTTTTGTGTTGCTAGGGATTAAACCCATGACCTCATACATGCTTGGCTAGGGCTTTACCACTGAGCCACAACCCCAACCCTAACTCTTACTTCTCATAATTCAGCCATCTATCACCAGTATTCAAGGGCCTGGCATGAGTTACACATATAGGATTGGCTCTAGACATCACTTTTGTGGATTTCCAAAAGATGTCAGAAAACTTTCACCACGAGTAGACAATGGACCATCAGGAGCATCATTCCTAAGCACCAGCTCCGAGCATCTGGCATGGACTGCCTGAGAACTCGGCTGGGAATTCTGAGATTGCATCGAGGTTCTACAAGAAGTAGTGATGTGTGTTATCCACAAGCAATGTGAAGCTCTGGTATAATATTTTGTAGCTAAGGATTCGGTGCAGTCTCCTTCAGGGAAGAAGCTATAGAGTGACCTCTCCAATCTCATTATGAGGCTCTCTTTCAGGTAACACATTGGGCATTCTAGTTTTCATGTTCTTAAAAAATGCTTTTAATTCTATATTTACACTGAAATATTGTGGGGAAAGGCTTTAAATAGTCACAGGTTTTAAATAGAATTCAATTTTGCCTTGAGGCTAGTTTTGAAATTAGGAATGAAAAAAATATGTATGTCAAGACAACAAGAGGCAAAGGGTAATTGAAAGCATCACAACCGAGAAACCGACAGAGCAGGAGAAGCAGGAAGATCACTGAAATGGTGTGCCGGGATCAGATGCACAGTTTAAAAAACTCACCCTGCAGTAGCTGGAGCAAGGAGATGGGTAAAAGCAAGAGACAAGAATCTGAATAAGAAAAGATGGCAGAACTATGCACAATGCTGGCTTTAAAAAAAAGAGAAAAGAAAGTGATTTTAAAACAGCATTAAGGTGACAGCTGATCCAAGTTCATGACAGAACAGACAAGAAGGTGAGAACTCGGGAGAAGACAAGCCTTATTCCTCCCTTAGCCTTGGGGCATAATGGTGCTATTGATTAGAATAAATATATAAAAGGAAAAAAATGAAGATGTTGGAAGACTTATAACTTCAAAATATACTGTGAAGACAAGATGGTGTTAGACTGTAAGTCAACGAAACAGACTCTAGCATTCATAAATGAATCCTATATGTCAGATATGTTTGAAAGAAGCACTTCTAATGGTTAATTTGGTCAACTCAATGCAATCTAGAATCACCTAGAAAGAGACTCTCAGAGGGGCTGTCTGGATTAGGTTGGTTTAGAGGTATGTCTGGATGCAGGTATGGGGGATTGTTTTGATCATTTTATTGAACAAGGAAGACCCAGCCCACCGTAGGTGACACCATTCCCTATATTTGGGTCCTGGGCCACACAATAGTGAACAGTGATCTGAGTAATATGCATGCATGCACTCACTCTCTCTCTGCTCCTAACTGGCACTAGCTGCTTCAGGTCCCTGCTTTGACTTTCCCAAGATGACGAGCTGTAACCTAGAACTGTGAGCTGAATAAATTCCTCCCTTAAAGTTGTTTTTTGTCAGGGTATTTTTTACCATCACAGCAACTGGGCCAGAAACTAGAACAAGTGCCAAGAATTTAATGGAGACCAGACAATCTTTCAACAAGTAGTGTTCAGATATTAAAAACAAACAAGCCAGGTGTGGTGGCACACGCCTTTAGTCCCAGTGTTTGGAAGGCAGAGGCAAGACGATCTATGAGTTGGAAGCCAGCCTGATCTACTGAGCGAGTTCCAGGAGAGCCAGAGCTACACAGAAAAGCCTAGTCTCAATGAAGCAAAAACAAACAAACAAAAACTAAGGCAGGCTAGACTATTACCTAATGCCGAAGGTAAAGGCTCAAAATGAACCAAATGCCCCAAAGTGAGACTTAAAACTACAAAACTAGAAACCAACACAAATGAGAAGGGTTGTGTTCAGCTAAGGTTATTATTAACATTAAAACAAAACAAAACAAAAAACTCATAAGATTGGAAGAAAATGTTTTCAATTCCATCTCCTAAGAGATAATGTCCAAATTATATAGAGGACTCCAAACAACAACAACAAAGGAAATCAAACAACTCAATTTAAAAACTAGTAGCTGGGTGGTGGCAGTGGCGGTGATGGTGGTGGTGGCGGTGGTGTGTGCCTTGAGGCTGTAGCAGGTGCATCTCTGATTTTGAGGCCAGCCTGATCTACAGAGCAAGTTCCAGGACGGGAGGGCTACACAGAGAAATTCTGTCTCAAAACCAGACAAACAAAGACAAAAAACAAAACAAAAATTAGTAAAGAACTTGAATAGACACATGTCCTAAAGAACAGACTGCCACCAAGCCCACGAACAGATGTCGAACACCGTTAACCTTTACCGTTCCAAGTGAGGTTTACTCAGGAGATAGGGCGAAGGTGAGTGCAAGAAGATGGGGGAAGAAGAAGAAGAAGAGGAAGAGCCACCACTAACCTTTAAATGCAGAACAAGGCCACCTCATGAGGTGGTACCACCTTGCACCCATTAGGGTGCATATTACATTACATTTTTCAAGTAATAGTACTCTGAGCTTTAACTTTCCAATTCTTAATCCCTATATTATTGTTACAAAGTAGTTCTTGGCCTCTGCTACTCATACATAATCTTAAAAGATAAGCCTTGGTTGCTCTCAACATGCCAGTGGTACATCAGACTTCCGTCCTATGCAGAATTTAATAGATGCCTGTTTTAAATATCAAGAAACTTAGTTGAGATGCCACATACTTTTGCTTCCAATGTATCAGTCGAGAGATGTTTTGTTAGGATTTGTGTAATGTTCCTGGTTTCCAACCCACATAGGTTTGCACCAAGTTTAGAATTCTACCTTGTCCAGCTTGTTACAGTTGCTACTTATTGAAAGAAACCCAGCTTTCTGAAGAGTGAGGTGGGGAGGGTGGGGCCTAAGAAACATAAGGCAGTACTGAGCGTGGGTTTGCCACTCCCTCCTCCTGTTCCCCTGGAAAATGAGGGAAGAAAGCATCCTAGGAGAGCAGAAAGGAAGCCACCAGAGCTAAATATTCCTTTCCAACTTAAACTGCCAAATTCTGGACTCACGAAGCTTGAGGCACACTCAGAACAGAACCGTCCCAGTAGAGATGCAGTGAGGAGCTCAGAAGTGCGCTGACACCTATGCAGGTCTTACCTGCCTACCCATTAGAAAGTCTGTGCTCACATGGCACAACAAAGTTTCTGTGCTTATTCCATGTGGTGTCCACCGCAAACATGGGAGAAGGGTAAATGCAAACAATTTAAACCTCATGGGAAAAGGAAAACACAGAGGCCAGAGTATCATTGAAACAACTATACCTTATTCCATTCACTTGCGATCCGTAACAGAATGCAGTATTCATTTCCTGTTTTCAAAGGGGCATTGTAATATTGCCCATAGTACAGCCTGTCTCCAATAGATATCTCCAACGTATCATCTGGAACATCCCTGGCCAGGATTTCTGCAGCCACATATCCATCAGCAGGAGAAGCGTTGCCAAAGAATGAAGTCATGCCTTCAGAGTCACAAGAAAATGTGCTTTGCAAGGACAGGGGAAGGACCAACACCTGATATGAACTGGGAGAGGAGACAAAGCAGAGAAATTGGCAGGGGCCTTGTGAAGAACGCGATCCTATTCATCATAAGGCCCCTGACCAGATGTAAACGTTATGAGGCTCACGGGCCACTTGTTTGGAGGACTGTGTACTCGACTCTACTGAACTCACACTGTGCAATAAGCACCTTAAAAACACCAGACCGGACAACAAAAACTGCTGGCTACATGGGACTTAGTGTCTGGCAGTTCTAAGTGCCATGGACCTCCACATGTACCTACAGCCAGATGACAAGCCAAGTCGCCGGCCGTGCCATGGAGAGGCCAAGCACAGCCTCCCTAGCTGGGAGAAACTAGCAAATGTAATCACTCCCTTGTGTCTGTCACGTGGTTGATCTGGTCGGCAGTGTGTCACATGGGCAAGTAAAGCCTAGCACTGGGGAGGGTTTAAAAGTCACATGAAGGCGGAGCACCTACGAGACTGAATGCGCTCAGTCTGAAGAGGACTCCGGACAGTCATGTGGTGACTTAAAACGACTCATATGATCTACATTCCCCCAGTTCCGAGGCTGACACCAAAGTTCACGCCAAACCAATGTGTGGTCGGGAGTAAAAAGTCACCATGAGTTAATCTGGACTGACAAGATCCTGGAAAGGTAAAGTAGCATATGGATCTGGTGGAAGTGTCCCTTAAACAAAGGCACAGAAACACACTAACAATCAGGTGTAAACTTAGTAATATTTGTCCACTGAAGAGAAAAGCAGCTGGTCGGAAGAAGCAGCAGAATGAAATGCACCTGGTTAAACTGTGCCTCCCTTTCCATTCCTGTCGGCTCGGCCTTTATTTCTGGTATCATAAATGTGTCCTATCTCTACTGACCTGGATAACGGGGTGAGGGTGGGGCTACAGGACTGCCTCTTGGACCTGCAGGTCCTTTCGCATTTCTTCTTCTTTTTAATTGTTTATTTTTATTTTTTGTGTACTGCTGTAATGTCTGCATGTGTGTCAGATTCCCTGGAACTGGAGCCACAGACATGTGTAAGTTACTATGTGGTTGCTGGGAATTGAACCCAGGTCCTCTGGAAGAGCAGCCAGTGCCCTTAATTATGAAGCTATCTCTCCAGCCCCACTTTCACATTTCTTCAGTTATGATCAACTCCTCATAAATGTCAGTTGAGTTGAATTTTCAATAGAGAAAAAAAAATGCCTGGACCAATACCAAATGTGATTAGGGTGATTTCCAAAACTCATTAGTCCGCATAATTCTATTTTCCCACCAATTTTGGTCTTCCTGCTCCACACTGCTAATGCCCCATTTCCTGCCCCCTAAGAGCACATGAATCACTTGGTTAAGGAGAGGGGAGCCCTCCCCACAGTAGCTGTTCTTTTTGGAAAGTCTCCAGCCACCTGCTATCTATTCAGCCATGTTAGGTGAGGGTCCTGATTTCCACAGAGTCTGGGCTCACTTTCAGAAAAAAAGGAATTAAGTAAAAACCTGCAGGGTAACAAATAGCATCAATAAAGCTGCCTTTGGGGAACACCTGGGATAGCTTTTCTGGGGCTTGAAGGTACGGTGGCCATGGACAAGAAGCTCCACACTGACTCACCCTGCCAGGTAACTGGAGTTCAAGATTTACCTACACCCTGTTGATTTTGTACACTGCCTGTTATAGGCACCATTCCCAGGGCAGGAAGCAGCTTCCTATTTAGCCTGGTAAATATAGAAATTCCCAGGTCCCACCCCAAACCTATGGGATCAAAGTCTCCAGGACTAGAGTTAGGAATGTTGGCTGCTGACAAAGCATGCCAGCTGATTTCTGTTAGCTGGTAAGGGTAAGAGACATTGGCCTCATGGGAGTCCAGGGACAGGCCTGACCATCTGCCTAAGCTCTACATGCTCCGTGCCAGGGTTCATACAAAAGACTCAGAGCAGACTCTGGCCTGGCAAAGCTGGTACCTCCAGCTCAAGCCAAGCAGCCAGGCTGAGGAAGCGGCACAGCTCACCTCCTGGTAAATAAGCCTGGTGACGTGAAGGGAACAGTTGCCGTGGGTTGGAGCCTGATCATCGGGTGAGTCTGCAGGGACTTCTCCCCAACTTCCACTGCCCTCCCCGCATGACTCACAGGTCGCCACTTCCTGTTTTGAAGGCTTCAACTGGTACACTGCCACCAGGGTAGGCTGTCATTTGGCTTTTCTTTTTGCCTTACGCAATTATTTGGCTTAAGTATCACATCTGCTCTTGTAAATTCGTTCAGGCAATGATACCAGGCTTCTGTTTCCCTTACAGCAAGAGGATTACAATACTTTCCAGTAACTTAGCAGGAACCAAACAGAGCTGTTTGGGCAATATGTCTATCCCTGAAAAGATTTGAACTTAACCCAGTCTGAAAGCAGGGCAGGCTGTTGTATAACAAATGGATTCTCACAGTGTTTCCAGACTTGTCTTTCCATTCTTTTAGAGTATCTCAGAATTATTTTTACCTTGACTGCACTGAGCAGGTCATTACACTGGAGGGCCAGCGATGATAAAGGACCATGTAGGACAGGCCATGCTCACCTGAGCTTCTTGACTTGGTGCCATTGCTCTCATGTGCAGGCCAATGCTAATCTTCCTGTCTGAGAAGGGGGACTGATTAAACTTCCCTAATCCTCCCATGACCTTTGTAAATAAAATGTAAAACTGAGCACAATGTAATATTCCAGCAGAGGTAAATTAACCCCACCTTAATGCCCTCTGGAATCGCAGCTGGTCACTAACTACATAGTGTCGTGCCTACATAACTCAATATGTGAACAGATAAAAAGAATTCTTCAAACGACCTTTTCCAAAACCACGACAGATATACTCCAAGATCAGCCTGACATAAAGAGGAGACATCCTGTCTCTGGGAAATAAGACAATCCTTGTGACCCACCATTGTTAAAGGTTGTACCATAGGAAGTGCACGCAAGAGGCTATGTTGCCCAAATGTTTGTCTCTGGTCCCTTCTAAGTCTCGCTCTACATTGGGAAGGATGCCACTGGAATGACAAGCCTACTATGTGCTCAAGAAAACAAAGCAAGAGGCCCTGTTGTATTGCTCCATCTAACCAAGTTCAGCCACTCACAGGGAAGCCTTCTCACACACATAGTGGAACCATGGTATGGAGTAAGACACATACTCACTCACCTGATAGGTCCATTTATCTCCTTGGCTTTCCTCAGCCTGAAGCGTGGTAGAGGCCTTCCACGCACAGTGAAAAAGTCTACTTCTGGGAGTGGGGGCTCTGAAAGCATTAAGAAGGGAAAACATGAAGGGCGGGCATGTGATCAGATCAAGTAAAAAACACAAAGAAAGTGGTCCTCCAGGATGCCATGAAAGTTTTTAAGCTAGAAACTAGAATATATATAATATATAATGTATAATATATATATTTATAACATACATACATACATACATACATACATACATACATACATACATACATACATCAAAAAGGTTGTATGAATTCCCTTGGGTGAAACATTTAGATTAATCAAATTCAGAGCCGAGCTCGGGGTGTGGCAAGGAACTGAGTTCATTGCTTAAAGCTCAAAGGTTTCGTATGGAGTGACACAACGTTTTGGAGACAGGTAGTGGTGGTAGTTGTGCAACATGGTGACTGTCCCAACGCTAATAAAGTGTTTATTTAAAAATGGTTAATGTTGTTACATTTTAGGTTATATATTTTTTCATAACACCCACAGGGTGTTGGTGTTTGCTACATCAACCATGGGTTTTGATGCTTGCTAGACAAAATCTTATTTGGTAGGTGCTGTGGTTTCAAGATGGCTTAAGGGTGTCTCACCAAAACGTCAAACATCGGAAGCTTTGCTCCCAGAGTGTGATGTAAGAGGAACCTTTTAGATGCAGAGTCTGATGTAAGGCCTAATTGGTCACTGAGAGTGATGCTTCTGAGAGTGACTGATGCCAGTTTCAAGGAGTGAGTTGGCTCCCAAAAAGGTTGTCATAAAAGGAACGAGACTGGACCCACCCTGCTTGTGCTTCCTGCTAAGGCACATGGACACTTCCTTAAATGATCCATTGCAAAGCCATCTACCAAGAAGCCCCTCACCTGGGGTCAAACTCATGGAGCAGCCCCTCTTTGAACTTTTAGCATCCTAAGATGTGAGTTAAATAAATCCTTTCTTTTTCCAGTTTTGCACATTTTTATTATAAAAACAGAAAGAGGACTCATGTAGCACAGACCAGAATGTCAGATTTCTAGATCCCCCATAGACGCAGTGTTTTGTGTGTCGCCCCTCCCTGCTTGCTTCCGGGCCCTTGGTAACCAGATTCCCCAGTTGTTCACTGACAAGCTGACCTCAGGGCTATAGCATTGGTGGTTACATCCTCATGTCTCTGCTCCAGCTGCCAGTCTGCCCGTGGGCATCGTAAGGACAGACTGGGCACTGGGCTTGCATGGTAGATGTGTCCTGTGTTGCACCTTAGTGAAGCTCCGTAGGAAAGCTACCGGGTGGGCAACATGTATGGACATAGCCATTTTCTCCCTCTCTTGCTGTTTCTACCTTTCCAAAAGACTGTGAGAAGAGTTCCCACATGCCTGTCTGTCCACATGATTCATGAGAAGGACTGTGCTTGACTGATGGCCCCCTACAGTCCCATCTCCCCCTCCTTTTCAGGGTGTCGTCCTGAACACAGGACAGATGCTTTCAGCTCACTTGCACCCTCCACTCACTAGGCACACGGAATCAAGGCAGGTCTGAAACCACACCTACAACTGTCACACAAATTCAACATCAAAGTTTAAGGTGGGGGAGTCCACAAAACTTTATTTTGTCTCGACTCAAGTTGGTTTCACCAGCAACAAAACCGGTAATGAGATGTCTAGTTTACTTTTTTCTTTTTTCAAGAAAAGGTTTCTCTGTGTAGCCCAGGCTGTTCTAGAACTCACTCTAGATCAGGCTAGCCTCTGCCTTCTGAGTGCTGGGATTAAAGGCATGTGTCATCACTGCCTAACCTCTCGCTAACGCTTATGTGACTAATAATCTTGCCATCTACACGTTTGACAAGTTATATGTGAGGAAGCCAAGGGTGTAAATTCTTTCCCCGGGAATACACACCCTGTGTCAGAGGGAAGATGCAATGCCTTCTCTGCTATTTACATTTCTCATTTATCCCGGGGTCTCTCTTAAATGCCAGCTCCATCAAATCTTCCACTGGGTTTTATATCTTCTTTCAGTGAATTAATACTTTTTTTTTTCTACACTGAGCGAAGAAAGGCTTTACAACAGCCAACTCCAGGAAAGTAATCCCCTTCCACAATGCTATTGTGGTATTAGAGGTTTCCCCAGTGTGTGCAGAGTTAAGGTGCAGAAATAATCAGTAATGTCGTGGGTAAGACCAAGGGCTCTGGCTTCTACAACTTCTGTCTCTAGCTGTCCATCTATAAAATGGGGATAAGAACAGCAGCTACTTTGAGCCTTAATCAGCACACTGAAAAACACAGTGCCTGTAATGTTTGGTCTGTCTTGGAGGCACCAAGGCTGCTTAAGCTCCGTGACATGGTTCAGTTAGTCAACAGCTTGAAGAACGTCCCCCAGGATGACACCATGAACAGTTAGTCAACAGCTTGAAGAACGTCCCCCAGGATGACACCATGGTCAGTTAGTCAATAGCTTGAAGAACGTCCCTCAGAATGACACCACGGTCAGTTAGTCAATAGCTTGAAGAACATCCCCCAGGATGACACCAATACTCGTTTAAGGATGATTGTCAGCCAAGGGGAATGGATAACTCAATAGGATTTGGTACAGAAAGAAAGATCTGTGTCATGGATGTCATTGACTAATCCACAGGACACTTCATTGATCCACTGTGGTCAAATTGGGAAGATTCTGGTGAAAGGTTCTGAGTACCCTTCTCTTCATCCCTCCAAAAAGACGAAATACTAATTCTGAGTTATTACACCAGTTTAAATGTGTTAAGCACTTTCCTTGTGTTGTGTTTATTAATAATGTTTGTTTTGGTTTTGTTTGGGGTTTTTTGTTTTGTGTTTGTTTTTTGAGACAGTTTCTCTGTGTAATAGCACAGTCTATTCTGGACTTGCTTTGTAGACCAGGCTGGCTTCAAACTCACAGAGATTTGACTGCCTCTGCCTCCTGAGTGCTGAGATTAAAGGTGTACATCAGCATGCCAGGACTAATAATAAGTAAATTTAAGAAGCCAGTTTCTCAGTAGCAGCCCCTCCCCCTCCCATACAGTTCCTATGGGGCTGTTACTCACAGGTCTCCAAACGCTATCTGGCCTAGGCCCTAGAGACATGATCACCATACTTAGAACAGACCAAAAGGAGTGGTCCATTTAACTCTGAGAGATGACAGCACCCCATTCTTACCCTTGGATCACAGATGTAAGTACCACATAAGCCAGGAATGTTCATTTTTCCAGGTCTGGGTGAAAGACCTCGGGCAGTACAGCCGATCAAGAACAACCAGACACTGATAGTACATTTGTAGCTAAAACTTACTGTGCTTCGAGTAAGATCCCTTCCTGCACCTCCATCTGCAATCCAGCACATTCCGCTGGCTTAAGCTTTGAGTTGGTTCCTGTCATTTATACCCCAAAGGGCCTTGACTAATTTTAGAATGCATCCAGCCACCCCCATCTTCTGCTGAAGGGCAGAACACACAGCTGTATGCACATGTGAGAGAGTCCTGGCACCAAGCCACTGTTCTTTTAGGCATCTGTGTGGGAGCTCCTGCCAATCTAGGCATATCCCCAAACTCTGGGCCAATGAGCTGAGTTCTGGCAGTGGAGAGACAGATAGCGGAGGGAACGGGCAGGCATAGGTCAGATCTGGGGTTCAGGAAAGAGTAAAAGAAGACCTGAGTTAGAAGTAGAACATAAGAGCAAAAGAGAGGGTAAATTGGAAAAGAGCAAAAAGTTAGTAGTCTAGGTATGACATGCTTTTGGTCTGAGGAAACCAATGCAAGAGAAACCAGAGAGGAAGGACATGGAAGAGAGAGGCCAGAGGAGCACAGGCTACACTCCAGTCACCCTGTGATGCCCCTTACCAGAACTTGGAGAAAGTCTGGAAGTGTCTCACATCTAGGGAATCTGCTGAGACGTGTATGTATGGAAGTGTCTAGAAGGAAACTAGAAATTCACATTAAATCTAGAACTAGGAATTCACATTAAATCTAGAAGTGCTTCTGAAGTCACCAGACACAGTGACACAAACCATATTTCTCACTGCCATAGCCGTAGGTAGGGGACTCACAGGAAACAGCCCCTGCTTATGGGTAAAGCTTCATAAAATGCCTTTGTGAGGGCCTCCCCTCCTTTTGAGAGGACTCTAGAGAGTGACTTCACGACACAGCTGAGAAAGATGGCTTCAGAAGTGACAGAGGAAAAGAAGGTAGCCCATGCGGGAGAATCGAGCCTCCTCATCTGAGACGTCTGCCCTCAGGCCTGAGCACCATCACCAGGCTGCTGGTGCTCTGTAGTAACAGAAAACAATGTCTCTTGTCTCACGTTTCCTGTGATCCAGCCCAACTGAAGAAACCAATCACATTTATTGTTCAACCCTTCTCACCCTCTTCTTCGTTGCTCCTCTGTTCTCTTCCAAGATAACTAATCCTAAGGGAGCTCATCTCCCGACTGCCCTTCCAATACCTCTAGTTCTTTCAATTTGGAGGGAACAGAACAAAGCGCACTTGGCTTGGAGAAGGCAGGTCTGGGGAACAGCAGGAAGGCTATGCCTGTTGTGCTCTGAGCCACACAGTGTAGGATGCACCTTTCAGTTCCAAAGGCGCACTGTCGATTGGCAGCCAATCAACACATGATTTCCAGGTTGTTTCCTGCCTTGCTTTCGAGAGGCCTTCCCCAAAGTGATCAGTTCTGCACTCTGCACTTCTCTGAATTACAAGAAGTGTGACCATCAGTATGCTGAATCTCAGCCACATTTCCAGGTGAAGTAACCCTGACTTCCTGTTGTCATCACAGTGCTGTTCCTTGGCTCCCAAGTTTCTATCATGGGCAAATCTGCCTCCTTCCCATGCTCCTCCTTACTTATCTAAAAGCAAAGCAAAGCATAACAGTCCTATCGGGATAGAAAATGCAGTCCTCTCTCCTGGGTATGCACAACAAAGCAGGGCCAGAGGCAGGCTTTCCATACCATTCAGAAGTTCCAGTAACTTCAATCCTCTGCTAGAAGCAAACCACTGAAGAATATCAGGGGTAACATACAAGAAAAAAAAAACCTTAAAGAATACAGAGAAAGCAAAATTACAAACAGGAACCACAGAGGGAGGTAACAGAAGAGCATGCAGTCCAGGAAGACCACAGCCCAACCTGTCAAGTCTACAGCACACTGCCTCAGAAGGAAATGGAGAGGTGGTTAAACACCCGGGAAAAGAAAGTTCCCATGTACATCCAGCTTTCATGTCGTTAAGTCAGAACACAATCTAAACGAGCACACATTATTACAGAGAAAGTTCCAGAGAACAAAAATTAATCTAAACTTCAGGGACGGGGAGCATCTCTCTTGGGATCATCAGAGGAGCGAACGCTAAGACATCCGTAGAACTGGTTATATGACACTATTAAGTGTACAGAGACCGTCCGTGGATACAACGCTTTCCCCAATCCTTGAGGGTCTGAGTTTGGATCCCCGACACCCACGTAAAAGTCAGCTGTGGCAGTGTATCTATAACCTCAGTGCTGGAGGTTGGGGTAGGTGGGTGATAGGTAGGACCCTCCAAACTCCCTGGCTATCCCGTCTAGTCAAAACACTGAGCCCAAGGCTCTGCCTGTAAACGAACAAGCAAATAAGGTGACGTACAATAAAGACACATTGACCGCTTGCCTCCCTAATCACCATGCTCACAGACATGTCTAGGTGTGTGCACGCGCGCACACACACACAAGCACACTCATTCATACATATACCATACATGTCCAAAGTCTAAATGTCAAAATAATGAAAATAAGATTCAAAGAATAAACAGTCTTGGTGTGGGAAATGTGTAATATATATACAAAGATTAATACTGCTAAAACAAGCAAAATGCTAAATCACTGAAAGGAGGTGTAAGTGCAAATGTATGAAAAGTTTTTCACCTAAACCTTATAAGTTTTGTTCTTTTTAAAGAGATATGCTCAAAGAAACTCATAGGAACAAAGAAATGAGAATGTCCACCATAAGCCACCAGCCACCAGGTCAGACAAGCACTCCCACCCACACAGCTGTGAGGCTTGGCCACGTGATCTCCCATTCAGCATTGCACGTAGGTATTTGTAATAAATATTTCCTGAATCCAGGTGCTGAGTCTCAGCATGACCCTTCTACCACATTAATCACAGCAATTCTGTGTTTTAGGTTTCCGATCTAAGGAAGCCTTCTTGTGCACATTTTATAAAGTTAAAATTTAGACACGGTGACCCAAGCAGCCAGCCCATTTCCTTCCACAGTGGGTCGCCTGACCTCAGTGAAGATGACTGATGGGAACCGAAAGGCGGTGGTGAGTGAAGCCAAGAGTTGCTGATGGGCAGCTACGAGACATTTAAGCGGGAATGGGAGGCTGGAAGGTAGATGGATGTTTCTGGGAGTGGGAAAGCATGGGACGCCAAACATGCTAGCTCCTGGCCTGACCCAAGACTGTGTCTCCAGGAACCGAGGAGCCCTGTGACCAGCTAGGAAGAACAGGCTCTTCCCAAAGGACACAGGGTACAGAATCCTTAAATAGTTGGTAATCACCCCAAATGGAACAGAAGTCTGGAGGAGGAAAACTCAGGAGAACTGCTCAGTGACGGTACAGAGGTGTTAGAGGCAGGGTCAGGGAGAGCGGGGTCCTGGCTGTCTTCCTACCCATCTGAAAAGCACCTTCTCTTTTTTCTTATAATGAAGGCAACTAGAGATGGGAAATTTCCCATGCTAGTTGCTGGCATTGGTACTGAAGTCAAATATAGAAATTACTTCCAACCTTTTCCCTCCTTCTCCTCTAGCATTCTTGGTTCCACAAGAAATGATTGACTTCAAACAATAGCCATGGCCTGAGGAACAACTGGTGGACTTTATCATCACATTCACAAGCACACTTATTTCTGTTCTCCACCCCATCTCAGCATCCACCCCCACCCCAGCATCCATCCCACCCCAGCATCCACCCCACCTCAGCATCC
>JANHMN010000004.1:81063814-81086372 GCA_030674055.1 Rhabdomys pumilio | reverse complement strand
CCCCAGCATCCACCCCACCTCAGCATCTACTCCCACCTCAGCATCCACCCCATCCCAGCATTCACCCCCACCTCAGCATCCACCCACACCTCAGCATCTACTCCCACCTCAGCATCCACCCCACCTCAGCATCCACCCCCACCTCAGCATCCATTCCCACCTTAGCATCCACCCTCATCTCAGCATTCACCCCACTCCAGTATCTACCCCACCCTAGCATCCACCCCACCACTTTAGCTTTCTCTGATTTCCTGTGTTGTTCCTATGAAAAGAAAACTTGTTTATAAGCTTTTAGACTCAACAAGAAAACAGTACAGTTGATGTGCGAGCTCTCCTTCTGCCTCTTTGGAGTCTACATCAAAGACAGCGAATGCTGATTTGTTCTCCTTCCTGCCCTAAGGAGGGGCATGAATGAGCCTGTTCTAAAGAACTCACTCAGTTCAATGGGCTGCCTTGGGCCACACATGAGCCACAAGCCACAGACTTCTCTCCACCCCCCAACCTCCAGTCAGCACCCTCTCCTGCTTTCTAAAATACGTGCCTCTGTCCCTCTCCAATCCTCTGCATCTCCTCTGAGGTCAGCAAATATATTTAAAGTTCCTGTTTTCATCCCGTTCCCATCAGTAAGATTTAATTTAATAGGAGGCTCACAGAAGGGAAATTCCACCCGTTTTCTTCTGGGAAATCGTCCACTGTGTTTTCCAGATCCAAATCCTTAAACTAACATTTCTGGTAACATACAAAAGTTCCCCCTTTACTGAAACAATGCCACAAACATCTGGGATATTCTCACATCAGCATACCAGGTTCTTGTTTCTCTTACTTTTATGGGGTGAAAGGGTTTTTCCTCTTTCAACTCTTTAATAAAGTCTCACCAATTTGAATTTTCATGCTTTAAAAAACAAAACAAACAAACAAAAACCTGCCAAGTCTCTAAAGCAGAGGTTCTCAATCTGCAGGCCGAGACCCCTTTGGTGGTCACATATCAGATATTTATATTACCATTCATAACAGTAGCAAAATTACAGTTATGAAGTATAGATGTATACTTTATGTATAGATAGTATAACTTTATGGTTAGAGGTCCCCACAGCATGAGGAACTGTGTTAAAGGGTTGCGGCTGTAGGAAGGTTGAGAACTGCTGCTCTAAGGCAAGTTTGAACAGCAGTCATAATCTCAATGTGCTTAGTTGCCTTCACTGTTCCGGTGAACTTGAATAGCTCAACAGTGGCCCCTGGTGACCATGAGCGCAGACACAGAACACTTGAGTGACTTGGGGCTGTGTTTAGCCTCAAAACAAGGTAAGACTGAGTAACTAAAGATAAAATACCTATCATAAGTTGTCCTCTGACTTATACATATATCCAATAGCTAACCCTCCTTCTGCTGTACACACAGAAAATAAAAGTAATAAAATGTAATAAATATGTTTTTAAAGCAGTAAAACCCACCCAAGTGTGATGAGGACCAAAGAATAAGAGACTGGACAGTCACTCTGCTTCATAAGCATTGGGTTGGACAGCATTTGTCTCCCGCACAAAGTATTCAGAATTTCTCTTAATACAAAAACATATCTCTTCAGCATCAATTAATCCCTGGCTATTATTAAGAAACATGGATTTATTGTGCTAAGTGTCATTAGCATTTGTTGAGGGATTCAATATAGAAACAGACAAAAGGAAAAATGCTTTCAAAGAGTTCCTATTTTTACAGAGGAAGAAAAATAATAAACAATTTTTAAAATCCAAAATCCAAGTTGTATGAAGAAATTCAAGGAGGGTGAGTGATAGAGAGGAATAAGTTACAGGCTCAGTGGTTAAGAGCACTGGCTGCTCTTCCAGAGGTCCTGAGTTCAATTCCCAGCAACCACATGGTGGCTCACAACCACCTGTAACTAGAGTGTCGTGGGATCTGATATTCTTTTCTGGGGTGCAGATGTACATGCAGACAAAACACTCATTTATATAATAAATAAATCTTTTAAAGTAAATAATAGGGTAGAGAGTGAGAAGATGTTTATGGGAGTATTGTCAGGTGAAGCCCCTCTAAGGGTGTTATGGTTTAAACATGTTCCCTAGATATCATGTGCCAGAAGCTATTCCAAAACCATCGAATGAAGGCAACCTGGGTTACAGAGAAAGTATGAGGCCAACCCAAGGGTATAGAGTGAAACCCTGTCATGAAATAAACCACAGCAACAAACAAACAAAAAACCAGAAAGCTGCTTCAGGAATCCAAGCAAGCACTTCCTGCTAGGATTAGGTCTGTAGTGCTAAAGACAAAGACAGGAATAAGTGATTAAAATCAACAGGGTTAACTGATTAGAAATTTAGGAGTCAGATAGAGGTGATTAAGACTCTTGGCTTGACCAGCTAATTAGGAGAACTCCAGAAACTGAGTTATGAAAACTGACATAATTTTCATAGATTTGTAAGTAAGAAAAGAGGTGCAAAATTTAAAATTCTGTTCGTCTAGTATGCTCAATGGTGTATGTTTAGAAGGCAGGTAGATAAGTTTGACTCCAAAGAGGTTAGGCTTAGAGGTACAGATCTGGGGACTGTCAGTATTAAGTAGGTATCAGTTATAGGGTGTTATAGAGTCCATGAGGGTCACAGATACGATCTAGACAGAAAGAAAAGGAAGAGAGGGAGGCTGAGGAAGGAGCCATAGAAATAGTTGAGCCAACCAAAAAACACCGAGAAGGCCAGCCAGGAAGACAGAAGGAACCACCCGAAAAGGAAAGAGTTTGCAGAAGGACGCAAGTGCTGCAGATACATGATGGCTCCTTCTGAATAACAGTGAAACAAATGGAATGTTTAGCAGAAAATGAAAAGGATGTGAAGCTTATGGTGCAGCCATGTCTTTCAGGAAGTTTCTACATAACGGGAGGGGAACATGGGCTCATTGTTAAATGAGATACTGCAATGGGCTCTGCGGTGCTAGGACTGATTCTGCATTGGGTGGAAGCTGGCAAGGAGGGCTGGGATCCGGCACACACCTGAGAGGATGGCAGCCTTAGACAGGAGCAGGGATACAAGGGAAGGGAAGGAGAGAAGGAAGGTAGACATGGAAGGTGTGGAGAAGTGACACTCCTTTCTCATGGAGACAAAGAGCAGGAAGGTATGCATGGGCTGGAGGTCGGGTACCAGAGCTCCAAGGCTCGAAGGCCGTAGAGAAAGATGGTGGAAATCAAATTTACATGGTGGTCTAGAGACAGACTGCGTAGGATGTTCCTGGTACTAACCTACACTTAAAGGCAGCTGCACCAGAAGGCCAATCTATTGACACATTCGCTGCGTGTGAGTGCATGCGTATGTGTGCACACATCACAGCACTTGTGTGCAAGTCAAAGGACAACTGCTGGGATAGGTCCTGTCCTTCCATCACATGGGCTCCAGGGGTAAAACTTACTCACAGGCTTAAGTACAAGCACCTCTCAGCATGGCCATCTTATCCTTCAGATAAGGATTTTCACTGAACCTGGAGCTCACCGATTCAGGGGGCCGCCTGACCAGCAAGCCCTGGAGTCTGCCCGTCTCTGACCCCAATGCTGAGTTACACGTCTTTTTAAGTGAGTGCCAGGTATCAAACCACAGGTCCTCAACGCCTGCTTGTACAGCAAGCAATTTGCCTGCTGAGCCATTTCACTACCCCTCGGACAATAGTTTAATGTGTTAGTGAGAAGACTTTTTTTTTTTTTTTGTATGAAACACTTTAGACTTGTTTGTCGTTACTAGAACTTGCTGCTGCTGCTGTTTGAGTTATCTGGGGATTTGGCCCAGGCTGACCTCAAACTTGCTATAAACTCCTCCTGACCCTGTCTTCCCCTCCCAAATGCTATGATTACAGGCATGATACACCATTCCTGGCTGGAACATTTTAAATGTTTCAAACACCTAGAAGGGATTTAACTCACAGGTTTACACTATTTAAATTTAATTGATATTTTGTTTCAGATAAGGAAACACTGCTGGACAGTTGCCAGCCTCTCTCTCTGGAGCTCGCTCCAATTCCACGCGTTTCCTCCCTTTCTCTCGAAAGCTTCATTTACCATGACAGAAAGCAACAGTATTCTTTATTGGGGCCTATCAACAGCTCTGCGGTAATGCTATTAATCAAATGCTGTTATTCAAGATTTACCTGTTATCTGGGTTGTCAGGTAGATGACCACAGGAAGAGCTGAAGACAAAGCCTGGAGGCTAACATTGTAGCTGGTGCCTCGATGCAGGTCCAGACATATCTCAGGGTCCTGGCTGCTGCTGGTGGTATTGAAGATCATTTCCTGAACAAACGCCTTCTGATACCATCTCTGGCCCCAAATGTGGAACTGAAAGATGGAACGCTCACAGGGTGAAACACTGGCTTGAAACATTCTGAACGTCTTGAGACCTACGCTTTTTCCAGTTCTCTTCCCTTCCGCCCTTCACCCCCTCTCTCCTATAAAGTTATTTTCAATAAATAAATGCAACAAACAAGCTAATAGTAAAACTTCAACATTATACATGTTCTGTATCTATGGAGATTATAATATCATGAGGATAAGACATATATTTCAGAATAAAATACACACAGACTTATCATTACATAACTATAATCTCAGCCCCCGGACATCTTGATCTCTTTATTTTTATATTTTATTTATGGGTGGGGGGAGCGGGTATGTGCACCTGTGTGCAGATATCCACAGAGGCCAAAAGAGGACACTGAATCCCCTAGAGGAAAGATTACGGGCCAGGATGAGCTGCTGGGTCAGGGGTGAGCGGGCTGGGAACCAAGCTCTGGTCCTAGGTAAGAACGGCAGACATTCTTAAGCTCTGAGCTGTCCCCTCTGGGTCTGAGTGTTTTATGCCATGCTGGCCACATAGAAAGCCCAAGGCCAACCTAGAATGCATAGTGAAACTGGCTCAAATGAAAGGTAAGATAGAAGAGCAACACTCAGAGGCCCTTCATGGGCAGCTTGCTCTTTCTTATCTTCGTATTTACAGTGTAGAAGAAGTCAGTTGGCAAAACCGCAGGAGCAAGGAACGTTCTCCTAGAGAGAAAATTCAAAATCTGAACCAGGCCCCACTGACTAGGGTACTCCTTTTTGTAACATCCAATAACTGAAGAGAAGTCCCCTCTCTTCCCATGATCACCCTTCCTTCAGTGGTCATCAATCTTCACAGATTCCCTGTGACTGTCCAGGCAACACACTCAAAACCTGGTCTCTGCACAAATACCAGTGTGACCAAAGGTCACTGCACCCCTACCAGAGACTGCCTGAGTATTGACTCTGCACCAAGATACAAACTCTAGAAACTTCCACACTTTCTTACCACTCCCGAGGAGTCTGTCCTCGGGCAAGGAGTGGAAGTGTCTGCGTCTGCCTCTGCCTCTTAGCCAGTCATTATGCTACATCTCTGTCAACAGCAGCTACAAACGTATATTTTAGTCTTGTATTCAAAAAAAATTTAAGACTTATTTTACTCTATATGTACAAGTGTTTTGCCTGCATATATGTATGTGCATGTGTACATGGCTGGTGCCCACAGAGGTCAGAAAAGGGCATTGAATTCCCTGGAAATGAAGTTATGGATGGTGGGGATCTGCCAGGAGGGTGCTGGGAATTGAACCTGGGTCCTCTGAAGAAGCAGCTGAGCCATCTCTTAACTGAACCACCTCTCCAGCCCCTAGATGTTTTAAATCTTCCACGGAGTGCACATATCTACAAGTAAGGTGAGCTTCAGAAACTTACTAAATACATCTCCACTACATTGGCTGTCTTCAGGCTCTTCCATCTCAGGCAGGTGTCATTGAACACTGAAATATTAGTGATGGTCTGTTCTGCTGCAGAGGGGAAAGAAAGAACCAAATTTACACTGTATGAAAAAAAAAAAAACCCACAAAACCACTAACTTTCCATTGAAATATTTTCCTCGGAAGAACATTTACATAGGGTGAATTCAGCAGGAATTTGATTCAGAAGTCAGAGGCAACAGTTCTCAAGAAACACTGTGTTCCCGTTCAAGTAAATGAGTCCTGACGAGGATTTAAGAGCCCGAGATGCCCAGTCAGAACCCTCTTAAAATGTTTAGGTCAGACACTGACAACCCCCTTGGCTTACTAGGTTTTAGTTAGAACTCATTGCCCTGGGCTTTGAAGATCATTTGGACAAAATACGTATCCATTTGAAATTCTGAACTGAGGGAAGAGTCACTCTGAGGAACGGAAACCATTGCAGGCAGCCTGACCTTCTGTGATGAAATGGGCTTCTCCTGACTTTCCATTTCCATATCATGTTCTCAAAATAGGCTCAGTTTCATGGTCATCAATCCAAAGGCTAGTGCACAGCCATGTAGATTTTGTTCCAGAGGCACAGCTACCTGACCACTGTACTTGCTGCAAACCCTGATACCAGAGGTGACTTCAGTGATGCTTGTCCCTGGACAGGAAATAACAGCTGGAATGCTAGGCAGTTTCAGTGGAGCACTGCAGTGATTAAAGATTAAAAGACACGCCAAAGAAAGGCTCACAGGAGGCAGGGCTGTGCTGAGCAAACCCCCAGCCTCACAAGCAAGCAAGCAGAAGATGGCGGTAGAGACTGGAAGCAATGGCCCAAGAGACCGAGGTCTCTGGATACTTCTAACTGCAAATGATATTTAATGCTATGACTAATGTTCTTGCTTGTCTTGTTTTTGTGGTACTAGGGTTCAATCTGGGCTCACATGTGCTAGCACACATCTTACCACCTAGTTACATCCCCAGTCAATAATGCCAGTCTGAACAGTACTATCCAACTCTCTCAGTGTTGATTCACAATGCCTCAGCTGTACAGAGGCTGGTGAGCCAAACACTAAACCATCTATGCCAACTTCACTTGCTAAAGTACACACAGAAGGAAAAAAAAACCAGCAAATAGGGCCTGGAGAGATGGCTCAGGAGTTAAGAGTAGTTGGTGCAGAGTTCTTAGATTCAGTTCCCAACATCCACACACAGTGAGTCACAAGCATCTGTGATTCTGCCCTAGGGAGTCCAACACCCTCTTCTGATGTCCTTGTACATGCATGGTACACACACATACATTCAGGCAAAGCACTCATACATAAAAATCTTAATTCAATTTATTTTATTTATTTTGATATTTCAGAGATGGGGTCTCTGTGCATAGACCAGGCTAGACTCAAAACTCATAGAGATCCACCTGCTTTTGCCTTCTAAGTGCTGGGATTACAGGTGCTTGTTATCACACTCAGAGGTTTGTTTTTTATGTAAAATTTTATGAATATATCAGCAAACAGAAGTGAGTAGTAGTTTTACAAAACAAACCATCATGACCAAGAAAATTTATTCCCAGAACACACGATCATTATTGGAGAAGCTATTAGTAGATAAAAGAGACCACATGGTTACTTTCATATTCAAAAATATATTCCTGACTTAAAATCCTGGTTTACAAGGACTCAACTTCTCAGAAGCCCTTTAGTTTAATCATGTTTATTAGAATTTACCACACTCAGTGGTAAAATCATTAAGAATTTCTTGTAAAGTTACCAACAATACAAGGATGTCTGGTCTCACGGCTATTATTTGTCTATTAGTCAGGACATTCTAGCCCAGAAACAATGAGGTACAAATACTGAGACAAAATCGGGAAAGGGTCGTAACTGCCAGGAACTCTCAAAATGAACCAAATACCAAACTGCCCAAAGACAATGGAAAAACAAAGTGCATCCAGAGAGATGAAACACGAAGGCAAGTCATTTTCTTTCTGTCTACACGGCAAAGCATGTTTGTCTGGATGGACGTCCACAGATGTCAGATCCCAGGTCCTGGGACTGCTGGCTGTCCAGACCTACAAGGTCTTGGTGGGATGACAGACACAGAGAGATTAGCCTGGATTATCTGCCATGCTCAGAGGAATAACAAGTATCTTTAGAAATCAGCTGATAGGATTAGTGTTAAAGAAAGGTGAACCTGGGAGTGGGAGGTGGGCAGAGAACGCTTGCTGTGAAAACCTGAGAGCCTATGTTTGGATCCCCAGCACCCACGTGAAAAGCCAGGTGAATACATCTGGAACCACAGCACCGGGTTGGTTTGGCAAGGAGATGGGTGGATCCCTGCCGCTCATTCTGCCTTTCTAGCTGAGTCGGAGAGCTCCAGGTTCAGTGAGAGACTTTGTCTCAAAAGTAAGGTGGAGAGTGACTGAAGGGCTCAAGTCTCTACATGCATGAGTATGCACACACATGCACACACAAACACACAAACACACAAACATCACGAAGAAAGGAAGAAAAGGGGGAGGAGAAGGGGGAAGATGAAGAGGAAGAAAAAGAGGAGGAGGGGCATGAGGCAGGCACCTGGCAACCTGGCACTGAGTGAGGTGGTGGAGAGTAGCAGGCCAGAGTGAACTGTGCAGGGAGACCCTGTGGCAGGCATAACACTGTAAGGACACAGTAAACCAATGGAAAGTGGGACCAACGCTAAGGAGCGAAGACATCTTCGGCCTCTGAAGACTAGGAGTAAAGAAATGGAGCCTCCCTTGGGTCCCTTAAAGGCACATGGGTCTATTCATACGCTGGCTACAGCCCAGTGAAATGGATTTCAAGTGTCTGACTTCCACGGCTATGTGACAGTCAATTATGCTGTTTTAGGCCACCAGGTTTCCAGTGACTTATCAAACCAAGAACAGGAAACTAATACAAAGTAACAAAATACAAAACCAAAAAGACCCAACTAAGGAGAGATAACATCGCGACCAACCAGCGCCAAGTAAGAAAAATCTAATAGAAATATCAAAACACTAGCCGATGTGGTGACGCACACACATCTTTAATCCCAGCACTCTAAGTTCAAGGTCAGCCTGCTCTACAAAGCAAATTCCAGGAGAGCAAGAGGTACACAGACAAACACTGTCTTGAGAAAACAAAGAAAAGAAAAGGAATGGTGGAGGAGGTGGAAGAAGAGGAAGAAGAGGAGGAAAGGGAGGAAAAGGAAGAGGAGAGGGAGGGGAAAATAAAGTTTTAGAGATGTTGTTAAAGGGTATAAAAAATAATGCACAGAGAGACATCATGAGTGGGAAGACAGAGGGAACCACGGGACAAAGTAGAACCAGCTCAAACCAGCTTGGCACACTCAATACACAGAAAATAATCACTGCTAAATTTCTTTGAAAAGATTAATGAGCTACACACATGACTGTCTGAAGTAGGCCACAGGCGTGGGCCTGTGTAAGCTACGGCCTGGCCCTCCCTTCCAGCTGCTCTCTGCTCTAGTTCAGCGGCCACCACAAGCTTTCACCACAGTGGACGCTGCTCCGACATGCCCTCTCCACCATGAGGAACAGAAGCTTCTGAAACCATAAACCAAAATAAGCCTTTCCTCCCGTAAGTCTGTCAGTACATTGCTGGGTCACAGGCACACGGAGGACTGATGTACACTCGATGACAGCAAGGAGCACTAAAACCCGCAACGTCACAGAGATGGGAAAAACAGTCAGGGACTCACGGGGACATCTAACAGGCCTGTAAACAACATCAGAGTTCCATATTAAAATAAGGTGAGGGGCTGTAAGGTAGCTCAGGAGTAGAGGGCAACTGCCTAGCTAGTTCTGGGTTCATCCCTAGGACCAAATGAACGTTGTTTGTTTACTGGCCTCAAACACAGATGGTGCTGGTGAAAAGGTTTTCCTAATAGGCGTTCATTTTCCATCAGTCTGCTGGTAACTGACACACTCTCTGTGAAAACGACTTCTCTGTGAAGGACTTTATCATGGAAGCCCCACTCCTAAGACTCAATTTTACAGAGATATATATGTATGCAAAGATCAGCTATATCTTATCAAATTTAAGATAACATTATTTTATGAGACACTAGTATCTTGTCTATTATTAAAAAAGAAAACAAAATTCTGCCCAGTGAATGTCATTATTTTTTTAAAGATTTATTTATTCATTTTATGTATATGAGTACACTATAGCTCTCTCCAGACACACCAGAAGAGGGCATCAGATCCTATTACAGATGGTTGTGAGCCACCATGTGGTTGCTGGGAATTGAACTCAGGACTTGGAAGAGCAGTCAGTGTTCTTAATTGCTGAGTCATCTCTCCAGCCCCTCATTATTGTTTTTAACTTACCAGATTATGTTGCTTGAAAGAGCTTTTTCAGACCCATGTAAACACTAAATTTTTATCATACTATAAATGAGTATGTAGCCAGGCAGTGGTGGTGCACGCCTTTAATCCCAGCACTTGGGAGGTAGAGGCAGGCGGATTTCTGAGTTCAAGGCCAGCCTGGTCTACAGAGTGAGTTCCAGGTCAGTCAGGGCTACACAGAGAAACCCTATCTCAGAAGAAGAAGAGGAAGAAGAAGAGGAAGAGGAAGAGGAAGGAAGGAAGGAGGAAGAAGAGGAAGAAGAGGAAGAAGGAAAAGAAGGAGAAGAAGGAGAAAAAGGAGAAGAAGGAGAAGAAAGAGAAGAAGGAGAAGAAGGAGAAGAAGAAGAAATATCTAACAAAATCTGATTAAACAGTCTTAAAATATCTCTATATTTGGTATCAAAGATTTCTCATGTTTTAATTGCAGTACCAATGTCTGTACTGGGTGGGGTGAGGGATACGCCCATATGTGTGGAGGCCAGGGGAGGACTTCAGGTGTCTTGCTCTATTCTTTCTACCATATTCTTCTGATAAAGGGTCTCTCACTGAACCCATATCTATGGTGGCATATAGCAAGCCCCAGTGATGCTTCTCTCTTGGCTCTAGCCCCCACAGTGCTGTGGTTACAGGCATACACATGAGTATGCTGGCTGCTTACATGGGTTCTGCGGATTTGAACTCTGGTCCTCATGCTTGAAATGCAAGGTGTGGCAGTTTGAATGAGATGCTTTCCCATTGGTTCTCTGTGGATTGTGTTTGGAAAGGTTCAGGTGGTACAGCAGCATTGGGCCAATTCCAGTTTTTCTCTGCCTGCTTCCAGCTTGCTTTTGATGTGAGCTCTTAGCTTCCTGCTCCAGTTACTATGCCTTCAGCTTACTGCCATGCCTGTCCACCATGACAGACTCTTAGCCCTCTGGATCCGTAAGCCCAAATAAACTCTTTCGTCCATAAGCTGCCTTGGTCATGGTGTTTTTATCATAGCAACAGAAAAGCAGTCAGTACACACAGTGTCCTAGTTAGAGTTTCTGGTACTGCAACAGAATACCATGACAAAAAGCAAGTTTAGAAGTGTGATGACTATTCCTGGTTGTCAGCTTGGCTACATCTGGAATGAACTACAATCCAGAAATGGGGCACACATGTGAGAGATTTTTTTTGGCTTGGTTTGAAGTGGATTAGTCCACTTCTAGTCTGGACCTTTGAGGCAGAAAGGTACACACATCTTTGATCTGGATCTTGAGGCAGGAAGACACACCTTTAGGCCACATCTTCTACTGGAAGCCTGTCTATGGACATGAAAGAAGGAAGCTTTTGCCTTTTGTCTGCTTGCTCTCGACCTGCTGGAAAGTCCATTCCTTCACTGGCATTAAAGCTTCTTCAGAATTCCAACATCTATTGCAACTTCCAGACTTGTGAACTGAACAACTACCGGATTCTTGAACTTTCTGTTCATAGCCTGCCACTGGATTCGCTAGACCATAACCTCATAAGTGATTCTAACGAACCTTGACTAATACAGGGAGAAAAGGGTTTATCTGTCTCCAGATCCACTTCCAGATCATCACTGAAGGAAGTCAGGACAAGAACAGGAAAGGGGGAAGAACCTGGAGCCAGGAGCTAATGCAGAGGCCATGGAAGGATGCCATTTGCTCATCCTGCTTTCTTATAGAACCCAGGACCACCTGCCACCCTTCCTTCCTTCCTCCCTCCCTTTCTGTATCCTTCTGTGTTGTGTGTGTGTGTGTCTATGTGTGTTACTAAGGATGAAGCCCAGGGTCTTCTGTCCAGCATGCAATCACTTTAGGATGGAGTTACACCCCTCGTCCTGTATTTCTTTAAACTGCACTCCACACTTTTCAGCTTCTCCTGTGAGCCATAGTGGACCGTGCCAGGAAACATGGTAAAGTTGAATGGGTTCAGAGACCTTGGCACCCTCTGAGGACAGTAGGTGTCTCCCTGCTCCCTACCAAGACTCCTGGCCCAGAACACATGACCACACTCCCCACAAAGGGACGTCATCAATGGTCATATGGCCCAGAACAGAGTTCTCCATGCTAATGAGGTATCTAGAGACCCTGAGGGCTTAGCCAAGAAGCTTCTCTTCCTGGACATTCCTTCCTGCAAAAGGTAGTTAATCTCTGGTTCACCCTGAGGAGGTAGTATGCACCCATTTTCCTCGATGAACAATCAAAAAAACAGTTTGGAACCAGGACTGTCTCTTTCATAAAGAACCACTGTAGGGGCACGGGGAAAGCCTGTGTGCTTTGAATAACTGTAAGCAGCTGATGCCACTGTAAGTATGGACCAACTTGAGATATACGTGGGCAAAGACAAGGTCATCGCAGAGAGACACCTGACCGTAAGGCAACTCGAGAGTTCATAGATGCCAAAATGTGAAAAATGAATATCTGAAATCCAGTAAGACATACTATACCGTGCATATTAATAACAGTGGGTTTTTTTTTTGAAGGGGGAACTTCAATATCCTTCAATAATATGCAAATTAGTAAATTAGACACTTTTAAACCATGGGATTTTTATCCTCTCGAATAGAATGAGATAAAAGTATATGAACTAGTAAGAAAGCATGTCTATAAAAATATTGCAAGGACAAAATAAAATAAAGAAGTAAATTAAATAAAGTCGAATAGAACATTCTAGAGGATGCCCTGTCATCTTTGCTACTGAAAGTGCTGTGTGTGTGTGTGCTCCTTGAAGCCTCCGGGCTCCGGGCCACCTCTCCATTCTCTCTCTCTCCACCCACTGGGCCAATCTAACCTAGACTAATGGAGCTGAAAAACCAGACCTGCAAGAATGTCTCACAGGAAACAAAAATCTGGCTCTTAGTTCAGACTCTTTGAAACTTTGTTTTTCCTTCTTACTGTGGGAGAGGGGCTCTGAATAATACCAGGCATTTCTTCCTCTCTGTTCAGCAGTACCCCACAAACAACTGGGAGCACTGGGGAGCCTGGGGGTCGGGTGAGGTTCTTTTACTTCTTTGTGCTCCTAGTGAGGAGGAGGGTGACAAGCACAGCTGTCTTGGCCATTTAATTATGCCATCAGGAGAAAGCCAAACAACTGACCTTACCCTAGTGGAACAGAAGTGCCATAAGGCATGGTTTCTGCTTGGTGACGGCGGTTGGAGATCAACGTGACAGGGTCTGGCCTAGAGACTGACTGAAGGAGGGATTACCTAGCTACTGGGCATGCCTGTGAGCACCTGTCTTGATTGGGTTAACTGATATGGGAAGCCCCATCTTAACTGCAGGCAGGACCTCGCCACGAGTAGGGCGTGCGCCTACACTGCATAAAATGGAGAAAGTGAACCGAGGTGCAACGGTATACACTCAGCCCCCCCCCCCACCGTGCTGGGTTGTTGGTGTGACGTGCGCAGCTCCTTCAAGCCTCTGCTGCCTTGACTTCCCCCACCATTGTGGATTGCACCCTTCTACTGCAGCCAGAATAAAGCCTTTCTCTCTTAAATTGTTTTGGCCAGAGTGTTTTATCATGGTAATAGCAAAGCACATTAATACATGCTCTTAACATGCATTTGACTTAGGAGGAGGAGTCCTTCACTATGTAAGTATAGAAAAAATACATAGGAGTGTATAACACATGTCATTAGATAAAATTAAGTAATGAGTACCATTTTACAGAGAGAGCTTGTCACACAGAGACTGGTTTTCCACATGAATTAACCCCCGTAGTGTTTATCACAAACCCACGAGGTAAGTACTACCAGTCCCACATTCACAGCTAAGGGAACTAAGGCACCTACAGGTTAAGCCACTTACTCAGACACATCATATTTGAATTTAGACGGTCTGGTTCCAGAATACTGCCAAAGCACCTGAAACCAGCCACGGGAATCCAGAACGAAGAAAACTTGCAGAAAAGGAACCAATACATGAAGTACAGAGAAGAGGGGGGTTCGAGGTGGAAAGATCTGAACCAATAAAACACGGAGATGGAAGGTCTGCACTTAGAACACAGAGAGTAGAGTTCTACTCGATCTGAGGAAAACCACGGTCTGTCGAGCCTGAATCTCTCTACCTATTCTCCAAAATATTCTTCAGATCAAAAGGAGGAGCAGATAAAATGAGAACAATGTTGCTGGGCTGGAAATATGGTTCAGTGGGTGAATTGTGTACTGACCCAGCATCATCCTGAGTTCACGTCCCCAGAACCTGGTATCTAAACAGTGAGCTGTCTCAAAACACAAGGTGGAGGGCGGTAATCAAGACATCCACACGGCACACACAGCTGAACACACTTCCCGCCACACACAGATGCATACGCCACAAACACACAGCTGTCATCCTAACTAGAAAGCAGAGAGGACACAGCAAGCTCAAAAGCACCATTAAACAAACAAAGTATCAAATTCCAGCCAAACTCTCTCAGCTTCCTCCGAGTGTTTGTGCAGAGAGCTGTGGGGGAAGCAGGGAGTTAGAGACCTTCACAGAAAGAGAAATGCCATTTTCAATGTGAAAACATGGGGACAGACCAGTGTGACCACAGCATTGGCTACAGAGAAAGGATGGGTAGGACATGTCAAGGTGCTGGGGACCAGCTGAGGAAGTCACTGCTCCTTGGCAAAGAAAAGGCGACGAAGGAAGAAACGTGAACATTAGTGCAAAATCCCAGGTGGCAGAAAAGCCCTAAACTAGAACAGAATATTCGCTCTCAACCAGAAAACAAAACACAGAAGAAATGCCTTACAGCAACTGCAGTTCACCCCTTGACTGAAGAGGGCGCTCTGAACCTGGGAATCTCCTTAGCTACTGCGCAGGCCTGACTCCATGACGGACAACAGCAGTGTCTGCTCAAAAACAAGGCTCTATGAACAAAACCTTCTCGCTTGGGCAAACCAACACATGTAAATTTTTTGAAAATCTACACATGAAGAAAAATTAACACAATAAATAATCGTTTGAGGATATGCAGAAAGTATCTCTAGTCAGAAAATTAAAACTAAGAACAGAAATGGGTATGAAGCAGGAAAGGACTGAAAAAGAAGTATCTTAATTCAGAAAATAAATGAAAGAAAAGACCAAACCAGCATTGGAGGTGAAGGCTGAATTTCTTGATGCCTATGAAAGAATGGATTTGAATAAAATTTTAAAAAAATAGTAGAGAAGATTTAAAAGTAAAATGACATTTTTCTTTTCAAGACAGGGTCTGACTATATAGCCCTGGCTGGTCTGGATCTCACCACCAGGCTAGCCTCAAACTCACAGACATCTGCCTGCCTGTGCCTCCAGGAGCTGGGATTAAAGACCTATCCTAAAATGAGATCTAAAACAAAAAACAAAACAACAACAACAACAAACAACAGGCAAAAGATTCAACATACGCATAACCAGAATCTCCGGGGGGGGGGGCACTGCATTGAGACATAATATTTAAAAGTATGATTCAAAATAATATTACAAAAATCAAAAACATACTCGAATATAATATTGAAAGGATGGTCTAGGTACCTAAGAAGGAAAGCTGAGTCAGAAGAATCTCAAAACCTCCTCAAATACAATGATTACATTTTAAGGTTACGGGAAAAATTCCCACCCTCCCCCCCCCACACACACACTCAAGGAAGTAAACAGAAAGGGTGGAGGGTTAAAGGGCGATGAGAAGGTTGGAAATACTTTCTATAGTTTCTTCCCTGGAAAGAACGTCAGCTCCCGCTTCCTAACATTCCTGGTTTTTTATCCAGTGTGTGCTACAGACACAACCCTGCTGAGGAGAGACAAACATGTTCTTAAACATCCGTGTGACGTGGCCTCCAGGTCCCTGATTAGAAGCAATCTAAAGTCAGATATCATTGCTATCCAGATACTGCCAGAAAGAATGATTAAAAAAAAAAAAAAAGAAACTACCATTCTGAATTAAAGCTACGATTTTTATAGCTGCTGTATAAACAGGGATGTCATTTCTGTTACCTAGATCTATCCAGATATTTTTCAAGTGGCTTAAGTTAAAGAAACTATGGAAGTGAAAGGTTCAAAGTTGGGAGTTTTTGGTTATATTATGAAAATGTTTCTTTGGATAGATTTAGTGTTTGGTTACCATGAAAACTTTCAGGCTACCAGTCTGCAACTACACCATACAGAGTTGAACTGGGGTCCATCACACTGATGGGCAGATTCACACAGTTCTCCTGGCTCAGCTCTCTGGAGTCTAAGCTTCCAAACTAGAGAGACAAACAGCAGTCAACAAGCAGGAGCCTGTGACTCACCAGTGACACAGACCAGTCACCTGGGGACGTGGTCTCAGGCTCAGTGACTTCGAGCATGCACCAGATCTGAAGTTGGAAGAAGCAGTATTGCTGAAGTAATACCTGAGAGTGACTTAAATCTCTCGCTTAAGCCAGATCTACAGAGAGCAGCCATTTCTTTCTTTCTTTCTTTCTTTCTTTTTCTTTTTTTTTTTTTTTTGGTTTTTCGAGACAGGGTTTCTCTGTATAGCCCTGGCTGTCCTGGAACTCACTCTGTAGACCAGGCTGGCCTTGAACTCAGAAATCCGCCTGCCTCTGCCTCCCAAGTGCTGGGATTAAAGGCATGCGCCACCACCGCCCGGCGAGAGCAGCCATCTCTAATGTGTCTTTTCCGACGCAACCTGTGTGCAGAGGCAATATATAGAAACAGCCTTACAAACGCCCTGTGAAGAGCTTCCCACCCACTGTCCTATTGACGGGATATCCTGGAATCAGAAATCCCCATCTCATGTCGAGGGCAGAACGCACTTGTGAAAATACTAATGTGTTAAAAATCTTACAGACAATGGTGTGCCTCCCTTTCTGACTGGTCTGCTGAACAGATCGCAGAATTCCAACGTTGAAATAGATGAACTATAAGGTTATGACTAAGCACTGTGAGTGGCCTTCCTAATGCAGACTCCCGGGATGATCCCGATACTTGTGTTCAAGCCCCTGATAGTCAACATCCCAGAGGTCAGTTCCCTTGCTAAAGTGTCCTAACGGTGGTCGCTTCCTTGCAGCACTCCACAAAAGCAAAGACAATCCCCACTCATTCAGCCTCAAGCAGCAGTAAATACCAGAGCTGACTGACAGGAAGCTCTATTCCTTGGGTCACATTTCCTGTTGCACAGAGTTCCTGTGTTACGGCTTACTGAGCAAACACGGTGCAGAATGGTGATCTCTGCAGCCTGCGGGACTTCATGTAGCCCCAGCCTCTAAGAAGTAGGTAATAGGTTATCTGCCCACTGCTGCTCAGCCTAAGACTGGCTGGAGAAGCCCGTTATATTTAAATCTTCTCTAAAATGACCACACTCCAATCTGTGTTGAGGGTCATCCTGGGAATTGCCCACAACAGTGAAGACGATACTCTGTCTATTAATCCTGTGTAATCCCACGTGGAAAGGAAAATTAAGATTCGGTTTCTTACTACAAAAAAGTGAATACACTGGATGGAACCCAATACGAAGATGAGATCTGCCTGGGCAGAACACACAGCGCAGGGTCTCTAAGTCGGAGAGGCAGGGGTAGAGGAAGTGGGTATTGGATTATCAGGAGACACGGATCAATCAGGTGAAGTTTTAGCATACTAGCTAGCTTCTTGGATAGGAACCATAGGATTACTTTGGCTCTATATATTATCTCTCTTTCCCTTCCTAACTCTCTCCCTCCTTTCTCATAGCTTTACCTGCACAGGCCTTGGAACTGACCAGGAATACCTGAGTTGTATGTGGCTAAAACAGTACTACCCACGTGGACTGGCAGACTCAGCTGGGCAGACCCTGGGTGCACACCTCTGCATACTGACTCAGAACTTCTAGGACGGAGCCCGTGAACCTGTGCCCAATACCCCTTCTGGTAATCCCACACTTGCCAACACAGAAATGCACTAATAACGGTTTGAGCATTACTGTCTCCCAGGTGCAAACTGCCTGCCAGCTGGCTCACTAGGAGCAGAAGTGAACAGGAAACAGAGGTCCTGACCGGGCAGGGGCAGGCCCTTCATTCTGCAGCCCCTCCAGAGAGGAAGCCCTGAAACTGTACTGCTAAACCCAGAGAACTAAAGAAACAGTAGAAGGGGCCTGGCAATGTGGCTCAGTGGAGGAACGTTTGCCCAGTTTGTTGGAAGTCCTGAGTGGGTGGGTTCTCTAAGGAAAAGAAGGAAGGAGAGGGGGGAAGGGAGGGAGAGAGGGAAAGGTAAAGACCCTGTGTCCCTCAGCACTAGCTGGGAGCTGTGTAGTTAACATCGCTGGCCTCCATATGTCTTCCAGGAAAGTCCACAAAGGAGGAGATTCCAAGGAGCACCAAGGAGTGCCATTATACCCCTATTCTGAGTCAGACTGCTGGAAATACAATAATAAAAAATCCAAGAGACTAGGGAACATGAAACAGTTTTTAATATGCCATTACACAGGAACGGGGCAGCCGAATCACTGACCTAGCACAAAACAGTGGTTTTGAAAATCCTCAAGAAATTTCTGTCCTCTTCTCTAGGCTGAAACTTGGACCCCTTCCAAACCACTCGTCTCATAGACCGTGGACACAAAGAACAACCTGGGGCTTAGGGCTGCCGCTCTCCCCATTTTGGATCCTGGGCTCAGTCACTTTTCTAGCCCTCAGAAGCTGAGACAAACAGACCCCAGCCTCTGGTTAGGAGAAGGAGAGAGGGGCCTCATGTCTCCTCTAACTCAGAGGCATCCTAGTTTATCTCATATTGAAATGGACCGTAACAAACTCTTCTTTACATGTGACCATGCTCCTGGATGGCTGTGAGCCCTCTTGATTCAGCCAGTGCCAATGCAGCAGAGATAACATTTCTGTCTTCTGAAAGACTGCTGGGTTCAGCATGGCCTTGGTAGGGACAGAATGACATGGTTTCTGCCCGTGGGACAGGGCCAGCAGGCATGGGCCTCCACAGCCAATGACTGCTGTGCACATCATGTACGTATTTTATGTTCTGGGGAATGTCCTCCCCGCTAATGTTAATGCCTCCACAGTGATCAGAAACAGCACAAGTCCAGGAGGTGAAGGCTCGGCTAATGTCTAAGCAAAATGATAGACACTGGGACCTTCAGGACAGCCCTTAGGTTGTGGAAAAGAACTCTAAAAACACGAGTTTGAAAATATATCATTTCTCAACTACGCAAAACATGAGGATGTAATATAAACTGCATAAGTGAAATACATGGGGTTTCATGAATCTAAGGGAGCAGAAGCAGCTGCACAGTGAGCCGACTTGTCAGAAAGACACTAAGGAAGGAGATAAAGAGCCATTTTGAATTTGAAATGAGAGACAGAAGGCTTACAGAATCCCGCTCTAAGGCTGCCCGGAATCCCCACATAGTCTCCTTGCCTGGACCCTCTCGAAGTCAAAATGGTGTACAAAAGGGCTGATTGGTGAGATTCAGCATCTGGAATAAGCTGGTGGTTTGTCAGAACTAGAACACGTGGCCCTTGACCCTGTCCTGTGATGCTTCCCCCATTGTGTTGCTCAGCCCTCATACGTAATCTGTTGTCCCGAGGTACAGAGCAGAACGGCATCCGTGCCTACCTGTCACCGAGGTGGTTATGGTTATCTGTGCGGAGCGCAGTTCAGTGGGTCTCAGAAGGGTGATGTTTACGGAGTAATCAGTCGCGGGGTACAGATCTAAACACACTTCGGGAGCTCGGTCTCTTGTTGTGAAGTTAAAGAAGGTAGCATGATAGTAGCTGTCTAGGTACCACCTCTGACCCAGAACCTCCACCTGTCAGATGGAAAGAGAGTGCTGTGTTAGCTTCCTGCTGGCTTGCAGACTTCTAGACTGTCAAGAAAGCTCCTTCTGTTCACCTTTGTAGGATTCCCTTTACGATGCCAGCGAGCTAAACCAAGGGCAGCCTTTGCAAAGCCAGAGCTTCTGCACCTGTCCTACCCAGTTTTCCTCTCAGCCAGTGCAGGACTAAGATTGAATTGCATAACCAATGACTGAGAGGGAAAAACAAAACAGCAGGTTGTTCTAGAGCAATCAAGTGCACCAAAGCTACTGGGCAAAATTCTTTCAGTTTTGTTCATTGTGAGGACTCCATGGAGAAGCCCCGCTGTGTGGATACTTAGCCTGATGAGAACTACCCCAGGCTATGCTTTGAAAGCAACAGTTCGATGTGGATGTGGTTTCCTTGCACTGCTGCCTTCCTTCCCATCGGAGCTGGTCAAAGCTGATGAGTGTGGAGGCATCCCAGTACTGCAGTCTGAATCACCGCTCTGAGTCACAGGGGAAGGAAGCCCTCTTGTGAAGATCCCAGGATAATAGGACCACACGTTATCAACCAGTAGAGTTTATCTGGTGAAACTGTGAGTTTAATGAAGCTCGAATCATTGGCTCTCCACCCTCCACCAATCACATTCAATCACTGAGCCATGCTCACAGATCATCCAAGACTGGGTAACTGGCTCATAAGGTTTACCTCTCAGGCACCCTGAGAGAGACCATCCAAACTGGAGTGCCTTGTGCTCAATGCTATGGCTGTCCCCCACTCCGTTCCAGCCATCC
The DNA here is from genome assembly GCA_030674055.1 of Rhabdomys pumilio. Lineage (NCBI taxonomy): Eukaryota > Metazoa > Chordata > Mammalia > Rodentia > Muridae > Rhabdomys > Rhabdomys pumilio. The sequence goes on along the minus strand of JANHMN010000004.1, from coordinate 81,065,736 downwards.
AATGCCACAGCCGTGCTCCCGAGTCTGGAAAGCACTGCCAGAGGAGCTGAGCAGCAAATCCCATGGTGCCCTGTTCTTCTGGACCTCTCGCTGATAAAGAATGTGTTCATACGTGATGTGAACAACGTGTATGTTCTCACATGACGCTCACTTTTCTCCAGTGGACTTAACTATATTCCACATATTACATAAATGGATCTTTGGCATATTAAAAGTTCAGTTTAGTTTTTCCTTTTACTCTTCAATCGTCTTAGGGTACGTATGTGTGCACCTGCACATAGACGCCAGAGGCTGGATGTCTTCTCACTGAACCCTGAGCTCACAGATTCAGCTAGCCTGGCTGGCCAGCAGCCAATGGAGTCCTCTTGACTGCACAAAACACTGTACCTGGCTCTTTAGGTGGGGATGGGGTCCAAACTCAGTGCCTCATGCTTGGGGTGGCAAGTACATTACCAACTGAACCGTCTTCCCAGACCCAGAATCATTTGTTTTCCAGACCAAGTATTTGGCTAGCTATAATAGAACTCCTTCAGTACTAATTTGAAAACCCATTTTAATCATAGATAAACTATTTGGGTGCTTGTATGTTGTGTCTCTTTTCTAGGGTTCTTTCCAACATGGAAACTTAGATGCTCACCCACTTGAAGTCCTCCAGTGGATCATAACAGGCATTCAAATTCAAGTCAAAGAGCACAAGGTTCTCACGTCCTCCCTCCCTTCCTACTCCTCTTTGCCTTCCAGTCAGCCACGGTTCCATGGACGTGCCCACACCTCCCCTTTCACGCTCACTCCAGCTAATCCCTGCACATTTTCTATGATACGATTTTCTACGATACGAAATGGGTTTTGCTTCTAAAAAATTACACCTTGTCGGGGAGAAGTAGAGAGCCACTCGGCAGGTAAGAGCACTGGCTCTTGCCGAGGACCTGGGTTCTAGTCCCAGCATGGATATGGTAACTCACAACCACCCGGAACTCCACACTCTACTCCTGGCCTCCGTGGACATAAGGCACATGCATGGTGCACACACATATATGCAGACAAAACATGCACATTAAAGTAAAGTATAAAATAAAAATACACTTAAGAGCAAACACTCACACACACACACACAATTATTTTTGCATTTTTATCAAAGACTCATAGTATTCCATTACACTTGCTGTTTATTTGTATATTCCTACTTGTTTGAATTGAAACTCTCAGGTCATAATATATGAATTTGTTTTTGGTAAGTGTTTATGGAATGAATAACTAATTTTCACTTTGTCACACTTGACCTGAGTTTCTCGGCACTAAAAATGACACCAAAGTAAATCCTGGTTCTTTCTTAAATTTGCTTTTGATTTGATTTTGGGTATCGAAGAAAACTAAAGTAAAACGATCTTCTTAGAAATGTACGCCCAGTATGCGCATCTGAAGGCAAACTGAGATGGACACATTGACATGTAGGTGTGCAACTGTAGGCAGGAGATCAATAAATACCATCAAGTCCACAGAACCTTTGTCGACTTAGTTCCTCCTGCAACGGTCTAGCCTGTACCCATCCCTAGAAAGAGCGGCCACAAACAGTGCAGGCAGTCGATCTATTCGGAGTCTACATAGTCTGGATCTTCCATTGCAGACAGCCCGCATATGTTGTAAGCAGAGTTGGGAGTTTGCTAAAGATATTTTAACATAGACTTGCTGCTAGGACAGACCCCAGAGCATGGGTGTGCGACCTGCAAAGGAGTCACAATTCGTGAAAAAGACATGTTTAATAAGATTTCATTCAGAGCTTAAGAGCAAGAGAGAAGCTCAAGGAGCGAATAAAGCATGCCCAGAGTGGGGATGAATCCCTCGTTGTTTTTGGAATGACTAATTCTATAAGAGATAAGAATAAGGGATCATCTACTTGGAGAATAAGGGATCATCTTACTTGG
>JANHMN010000004.1:81022074-81063804 GCA_030674055.1 Rhabdomys pumilio | reverse complement strand
GAATAAGGGATCATCTTACTTGGAGAATAAGGGATCATCTTACTTGGTACATTTGCTCTGATCCAACTTGCCCAGAATGCCTGTTCAACTTCAAACAAGTTTCATTAAATACTGAAATATTGAAAATTCCATCATCTTCTAAGAGATCTTCTAGAAGACAAGAGAACATATATAAACATTGCATCACCAAGCAGAGAGATATGTAAGTCGAATATAAGTGCAGCTGGAACACTTTCACAGGCTGGTAGGGTGTTTAACACAAGGAGCACACACTTAGATTTGGTCTTACACACTTAGGCTCAAGCACTAGCTCTATAGTTTGTTTTTGTTTAAAAGTGTGTATGTATCTGAGTGTATGAGCATGTGTGAATGCATGTGAGTGTGTATGTGTGAGCATTTGTGTGTATGTCTGCATGTGTGCATATGTATCTGTGTATGCACACGTGTGTGTGCACGCACACATGCGTGTTTGTGTGTCTGTGTGTCTCTCTGTATATCTGTGCTATGCACATGTGTGTATGTATATATATGTGTATGTATATGCTTGTGTATGTGTATGCATGTGTGTGTGTGTATGTATGTATGTGTGTGTATGTGTATGCATGTGTGTATGTGTGTGCGTGTGTGCGCTCAATCGCTCTCCACCTTATTCTTTGAGACAGGGTTGCTCACTGAATCTGGAGTCCGCCGATTCTGCTAGACCAGAAGCAAGCACCCAGGATCCTCCTGTTTCTGCCTCCCCACTGCTAGGATTACAGGTGTGCACCACGACTGTTCCTGGGGGTTTTCTGAAGCACCATTGTTCCTGGGAGGTTTCCATGGTTACAGGGATGGACCTCATCATCACACTTAAACAGTAAGCACTTTACCAACTGAACCATGGTTTTTCACTTGTTTGGGTTTTGTTTTTCAAGATTTCATTATTTTCATTTTATGAGTGTTTGCCTGCACGTATGTCTATGTACCACTTTCCTGCCTGATGCCCTTGGAGGCCAGAGGAGAGCATCAGATATGTCGGAACTAGAGTTACAGATGGTTGTGAGCTGCCATGTGAGTGCTGGGACCCAAACCCTGCAAGAGCAACGAAGCTCCTAACCACCGAGTCTCTCTAGCCCTGGTTTTGTTTTTTGAGACAGGATTTCACTTTGTAGCCCAGGCTTCCTTCAACTTGCTATGTAACCCAGGCTAGCCTCTTATTCTTACTTGTCATCCTTCTTCCTCAGGCTACTGAGTTCTGGAATTATGGACAAGTGCCACCATATCCAGAAAAACTCCTAAGTGAGGTTCAGAAGGGTTTCTTCTAAACCTAAATTTTCTCACTTGTGGAATCAACTTATCCAGCTTTCTTACATCATGGGCAGCTGGGAGCGCTGAGTGAGGTGCGGAAATGTTGCCATAAAGCTGTAACCTTTGTAGACAGTCAGTCGTACTTAGATGGGCCATAATAAAATGTCCTGAAGCGTCTCTGTGGATGGACACCTTGAGAATAAAGGAAATGGTGCATAAACCTCTATGGCTTAGGCCTCGGGGCTTGTGCTCTCCAACAGAAAATGACTGGAAAGTGGATGATGACTAGGCTGGAGAGATGTGCTACACTCAGAGCAGACAGCATTCCTCCAGCTGCTTAGAGCTCAGCTAAGGAAATTAACAAGCAAGAGGCAGGCTTGTTCCGGCCATTATATAGAAAAAGTCATCCCCCTGCAGGGGAACATCCCTGCAATCCTTTATTTTCTTAATGCTGTCAAAGGAGAGGCTCCACAGGATGAATTAAAGAACCCCCGGGGTAACAGAGCAATTTCTAAGGAAAAGCAAGTGTCCTAACAATATGCTTTTACCTTTTCTACCAATGAAAAAAGGTGGTGTGTTTGTTCTTCTCTCTATGGCGTTGGAGATCAAACTCACAAGCTCACAAGTCCAAACCCCTCTCCACTCTGAGCTACATCCAAAGCCCCAAACGGAAGTTCAAACCTCTGTCAGGGAGACGCTCTTTTACAATCTCATTTAATATGTAAGTCTCCTGTAAGAGTTTGTGTCGCCTAAGAAGTATTCATGATGATAGCAAATTATTGCAGTCAAAATCCGGATTGCCCAAAGCATTTTCAATATTGCTAACATATTCAGCACAAGGCAACTAGCTGAGAAACAATATTCCTCACTATAACGGGAAAACAGGAAAATACGCTTCTAAGAATTGGAAGACCTGTCAGACCTCCTTCATCTTCACAGTGTTTAAAGTTTTCACAAGGCTATCCAGAGGAGGGGGACAGACACAGGATTCTGAGAAACGGCAAATGTATCCATGTACGAAATGTACGGAAGAAACGGCACATAATGTCTATGACTGTCCACAGACAGAAGACAAGCAGAGCTGCTGTCTGCGAGTTCCCACTCGAGACAGCTTTTCTGCGGTAGAGCCATTACAGGCTGAGTTCAGAGGAAGACAGCGCCGGGAAGGAAGGCGTCTGGCTTCTACTTCCCACACCCACTCCTGACAGAAGTGACTGAGAATAACTAAAAATGGGTCAAAATTTGCATCTGGGTTGGAAGGAAAGGTTGGTTGCCATATGCAAGGCGGACACATGAGCACACCTACGCTTAGCACAGTGTAAGAGACCGGCTATCAGAGGCTCAGAGCAGCTATCCAACCTGCCTTCCAAGCAAGTGAGCATGGTGGCCAAATTTCAAAGGAAGGACTAGAGAACTTGAGCGGTGGAGGAGGCCAGTCAGGCCACAGGACAAGGTAGTAATGAATGTCCTCGTGGAGGCACAGTCCGTTAGCCCCAAACCTATCTGCACATCAGAATCACACAGACAGCACTTCTAAATGGTGCGTGGACATCTGTGGGATATGTTGGAAAGGTCATCAGGCAATTCGCCATAGAATTTTGAGGAACAGAAAAATCTAACCAGGCTCAGCCTTGCTTAGCTTCAGAGATCACCTGAGATGGGACACATTCTGACTGGCAGACTCACCTGGCAGTTCTGAGAGGCAGCCAGGACAAACGGTGCACTCACTATTACTAGTGCCGATGCTTACTCCTTAGCACTCTGGAGATCAGCAGCAAGGAGGATCGTCTAAGTGGAGACCTCAGGACCAGAGAGCTCCATGTAACAAAACCCTGGCTTGACAGGCCAGCTTGACTCTGCTGTTTCAGTAGGCTGCCACACCATCATGAAGCCAGGCATAGCAGAGCTGGCCCAAGGCCAACAGCTTCACAAGTCAACAGAACAAGGTACTCAGAAATTAAACTCAGGGATGTGGGCTTCCCCACAATTGCTCCTCAAAGAAGGCCAGCCCACCCAGCCGTTGGCAAGTCTGTCACAGGGAGGTCAGAGATAAGCACATTAATATAATCCAGTAAAAAGTGAGGTCAGAGGGAGTGACATCCAGCTCATGAGGAAGCCACAGTCTAGACATGGCTCTATCTTCCCAGGAGAAGTAATCTAGAAGCCTATGAAATGATCCTTCCACACTAAGGGAAGGAGAGGGAGGCATGTGTACAGGGACTAGGGGTTTTGTTTTTCTGTGGTTTTTTTCAAAGCAATATGATAAGATTAAGCAGTTCTCACTGGGCAGTGGTGGCGCATGCCTTTAATCCCAGCACTTGGGAGGCAGAGGCAGGCGGATTTCTGAGTTCGAGGCCAGCCTGGTCTACAGAGTGAGTTCCAGGACAGCCAAGGCTATACAGAGAAACCTTGTCTCAAAAAACAAAAAAACAAAACAAAACAAAAACAAAGATTAAGCAGTTCTCATTCATTACTTTCAATAATAATTTCTTAAAAACATGTGAAATGATTCTAATGAAAGAAGAAAGTATTCGAAAGGAAATGTTGAGAGAAGCAGAAATAAAAGAGAAATAAAAACTATCTCAGATTCCCCACATGCTCCTCAAAGAGATGAAAGTGCACAACGGAACTTACTACTTAAGTACATTATAGACACATGTGTGCATGCACACGCACACACACGCACACACACATTCACACATGCATGCACACGCAACATGTACACATACGTATATACAGATACACATGTTTACACACTTACACACATGCAACATGTACACACACGCACATATGCATATACACATACACACACACACACACACACACACACACACACACACACACATGTTTACAGTAGGCATGGTACACATTCCCAAAAGGCAGAGAAAAAAGAACATGAGCATTTAAAGGATAGAGCAGGGAGTTAGTTCCACGTAGGTGTATAGGGGTGTGTGTGTGTGTGTGTGTGTGTGTGTGTGTGTGTGTGTGTACAAAGTAACAATCCGAATGGAGATTTGGTGAAGGAAATCAATCCTTACAAGTGGACAGATCAAAATCCCCTAGGGCCCTAGGAAGACTGATCAAGTACATAGTTTACATCCTGCTGTAAACTGCAGCTAGGTCAGACACTTAGATGTTGTCAGTCAACACTTAACCATGTGTATGAACACATGACCTAAGGCTTAGCTTTACTGTTAAAGGGATCTTTTTTGGATATCCACACTGAGGTGTGGCTGGATGCTGGAGCCTAAGCTTCTCTTGTGAGAGACCCAAGATTCACTCTTCAGTGGCTCCTAAGGCTTTAAATCCCAAAGCCAATGTGATTTGTTTACAGAATTCTTAAATTCAAGAATAAATCTCCACTCAAATTCTTATTCACAGGGAAGGCAACAAAAGACACTCTCAGATAATTGTGGGCTCAGAAAAGAGCCCATTTCCACAGTGAGAAAAGATAGAGACCGTCTTCTAGATGGGAGCAGAAATGGAAGGAGAACAGAGACAAGAGCTTAGAAAGATGGGCAGTTAACACTGCACCAACTAAAACACACACCTCAGGTTAAAGGGTTGTGGAAAACATTGCTACAAGCAGTGTGTGACAAAACTACAGCACCAGACCAACCAGACCGACAGACTAAGGAAAAGAGGGAAGAAATACAGTGGCAGACAGTTCTGCCTTCCTTCCTCAGAGAGAAGCCAACACTGGTGAGCCTTAACACTGGTAATCAGAGAGGCACACACCCAAATAGGTTCTTTTAAAGATTCGGGCACCTGTAGAAGAAAAACAAAATCTGTACTGTCCGACTCACTGAAAACAGAAACCTGTGGAACCAATAAAAAGCAAGGAAACAAAAGACACAGGAATGTGCATGAAAAAAGAAACAAAATGCTGAAAAGAAATTCATCACCCAGGAAGCAGTAACGGAAGTCTGTTCACTTATCCGCTCAAATACCAGCCTTTCCCCAGAAAGGTTCTGTGTGTTCTGACTCCCAGAGCTGGTCGTGGCAGCCTCATCCAGTCAGTTTTTGAGGATAGTTTACAGTATATTATACAAATTCAAAAGAACAAAGAAATTGAGGATGTCAGCACTGCATCCAAGGGTAATGTAAGGTAAATAATGTTGGGCAGACAGAGAGAGCCATTTGCTGTTATTGAGAGAATCCATCCATGTGTCAGGAATACTGACAACCGCAGCATCAAATCATGCAGGATCCAGTTAACCTCTACAGGAGAAATGGAGAAGAATGGAAAGCTAAACAACTCAAGTCCTGCCTGATCTAATAATGCGAGGTGAGACAGAGCTCACCCTCATCCAGCCGCACTGAAGACAGTCCGACCAAGCAGTAAAGTCCACGAGGTGCCAAGAAACCCTCAAAGTATATTGAAATGTTATAAGACCAGAAGTAATTAACATTAAAGTGTAATTATTAAAAAGAAAAGACTGAACAGATAGTTCAGCTGTCAAGAGTCCTTGTCACTCTACTAAGGGACCGACATCAGATGACTCACAGCCTTCTGTAACTCTGGCTCCAGAGCATCCAACAAATAAAATAAAAACAAATAAATCTTTTTTAAGACTGGAGATAAGAAACAAACAAACAAACCCCAAACAAACTATGTATGAAATGTCATAAGTAACAGGTAATTTCATATACTAATTTAAATATGCATGCATGAATTGTGGTGGTTTAAATGAAAATGGCCCCCAGAGACTCTTAGGGAGTGGCATTATTGGACGTGTGGCCTTGTTGCAGGAATTGTGTCACTGGTGGAGGTGGGAGGGGGAAGGGAGAGGGGGAAGGGAAGTAGAGAAAGGGATGGGGGAAGGGCATGGGGAGGGGAGAGGGGGGAAGGGGTGGGGGAGGGGAGAGGTGAGAAGGGAAGAGGGTGAAGGGAGGAGGGGGAAGGGAGAGGGGGAAGGGAAAAGGAGAAAGGGATGGGGGAAGGGCATGGGGAGGGGAGAGGGGGGAAGGGATGGGGAGGGCATGGGGGAAGGGAGAGGGGGGAAGGGAAGAGGGGGAAGGGAGGAGGGGGAAGGGAAGAAGTGCTTTGAGGTTTCAGAAGCCTAGGCCAGCCAGGCTCAGTGGCTCACTCTCTCTCCCTGCTGCTGCCTGCAGACCTGGATGCAGGACTCAGCATCCTCACCAGCACCACGTCTGCCTGTGTGCAGCCATGATGATAATGGACTAAACCTCTGAACTGTAAGCCAGTCCCAGATAAGTATTCTCCTTTAGAAGAGTTGGCATGGTCATGATGTCTCTTCCCAGCAGTAAAACCCTGACTAAGACATGTATGTATGCCTGCATATCTATCACACTAATTGGCTGATGGGATACAGCTCTAATTAATTCTTCAAAGGGGAAGTCAGCACAGCAATTGTACAACTGATGAAAGGAAGAGCAGAGAGAACATGTATTAGCACATTTTTAAAATAACTATTTAAGCCAAAAGAAAACCAGCATAGCAATTAAGTCACACCTTAAAAGCAAAGAAGAGAAAAACTGACAGCATCTCGGGAATTCTGTCAAAACTTAAATCTGCAAGGGAGAGGGAAGCCTCCGGGATTTCTATTATTACATAGAAAAATGTAGACATTTGTTGAATTTTGCACACAGTTACAAAATTTAAAAGTGTTCTGGATGTGATGACACATCTATTAATCCCAGCACTAGTGAGGTGGAGGGAGGAGGGTCAGGAATCCAAGGCTAGTATCAGCTACGTAGGAAGTTTGAAGATAGCCTGGTCTACATGAGACCATGTCTCAAAAACAAACAAACAAACAAACAAACAAACACCACCACTCCCCTTTAGAACTGAGAGGAAATAATAAAAATTAAATGGATTTAACTAGATAGAAAAGGGAAAGTACAGTTTAGAAATCAAGAGACCATTCTCTGGAAAAGAGAATAAACAGACGCGGGGTTGGTAGTTAAGAGCGTAGCCTTAAGTGCCTGCCTTTCATCCCAGCAGGAAGGTCTCAGCCAGTTGAAGGCCAGCCTTGTCTGTTTAATGAGTTCCAGGACACCTAGGGCTACCTATCTGTCTCAAGCACAACAGAAAAGGTGAGATATAGAGGAATGGTCAGAGTCAGTCTTACACACACACACACACACACACACACACACACACTCACAGACAAGTAGGCAGGCACTCCACCCCTGAACTCCCACACACATTAAAAAAAAAATTCTAGAAAACATGGGCTGACAAGAGTCATGGAAGAAACTGATAAAGGTGTCAACAAACCAACTTCCTAAAGAGGCCAAACGTAAATGATTCTATGAGCAAATCTGTGTTCCAGAATGATACAGACTTCCCCAGAGCAGTCATGAGTGTGTGTGTGTATGTGTGTATGTGTGTGTGTGTGTGTGTGTGTGTGTGTGAGAAATGTCTGTATATATGTATGATATGTCTGTGTATGTATGTTTGCATATGTGTATTTGATATGTCTGTGTATGTCTGCATGTTTGTGTGTATGCCTTTCTATGTGTGTGTGATGTGACCATGTGTGTTTGCATGTTTATGGGTGGTGTATGTGTATATATGTGTGTGATGTGTCTTCCTCTGTGTGTGATATGTCTCTGTGTATCATATGTCTATGTATGTGTGTGTTTCTATGTGTGTGGGATGGGTCTGGGTCTTTTCATGTTTATGTGTATGATATGTCTCTGTGTGTGGTGTGTCTGCACATGTATGTATATGGTTTACATGTGATTGTGTATGTGTGTGATAAGTGTGTATGATGTGTATATGTGTGTGTTTACATGTGTATGTGTGTATAATCTATGTGGTGCGTGTATAATGTGGATGTGTGTGACATGCATGTGTGGTTTATGTGTTGTATGTGGGAGTTATGTCTCTGTGTGTTTGCAAGTGTATGTTTGTGAAGTATGTGTCCGGTTTATGTGGTATGTGTGTGTGTGTGTGTGTGTGTGTGTGTACAGCTCCCCTGTTGTTTGAGGGGAAGTAGTGTCACCTTGATAGTAAAGCCAAACAACACAATATGCAGAATCTAGGGGGATGGAGTGATGGAACTTTTCGATGGTGCAAAAATAAAGACTGGAGCTAAGGCCGAGCATATTCTGCTTCCAGCCAGTGTGACTCCACATAAACCCCAACCCTCACTAGGTAGCTTGCAAATGTAGCCTGTTTGCACTGCCAACAAAACAGAGCGGTGCAGACACGACACTCAGCCTCAGTCATGCCCTGTGCTCCTTATCCTGATTTTAGTTTGGATCCTAAACTCCAAAATCTGGAAAATATTAATAAACAGCATCAATGAACATGAACTCACTCATAAGTACTTCTTCAAAGATAAATTTGGTTTGGAGACTTACAAGACCTTAATGCAGGCTGCTGCTTGCATCATGAAAATAAATTTTCCTTAAATCTGATGTCCTTCCCTGCACCTTCCATGACACGCTCTCTCAGAGCCAAGGTACACAGCGGGTCTATCTGATTTCAAAGATCACATTTTTTTTTCCTAGTGGAAAAGGCACTTGAGGGCTAATCAGATATCTGTAAGAACGCTGTCCTGACTCAGCGGCAGATGTGTTTGAAGGCCTTTGATGACCTCTTCAAGAGGCGTATCCCTGAAAGCCCACAGGTCATTCACTATAGTTTCCTTAGTTACAGAGCAATTTCTTATCTTTTTTCTCTCACATTATATACCTGAAGTAAAATAAGTTTTATTCATTAAAAAGTCCTAAGAGGCCTAACTTCATAGCTGGTCTTATACTATTTCAATAGGCAAGCTATCTTATTATTTCTGCCTGATAGTAGGTTGTCATCTCCCCTCTGTATGATGACAGCAAGAGGTAGCTTTTTTTAAATTTTCTTCTTTCCTTTCTTTTCTTTCTTTCTTTCTTTCTTTCTTTCTTTCTTTCTTTCTTTCAATTTTTATTTTATGTATATGAGTACACTGTTGCTGTCTTCAGACACACCAGAAGAGGGCATCAAATGCCATTACAGATGGTTGTGAGCCACCACGTGGTTGCTGGGAATTGAACTCAGGACCTCTGTAAGAACAGTCAGTGCTCTTAACCACTGAGCCATCTCTCCAGCCCCCTGAGGGGGCTTTTCTTAATAGAACATCAAACAACTAATACAAATAATAAATGTCACCACTGCTGCTCAAAGCTTATCTTTAAAGTATTATTAAATACAAATCCTCTTTTCAAAAATATGTTTTTAGTGTGTATGTGTATGCATGCACATGTCTGAGAGTGACCATAGAGGCCACAAAAAGACATGGGCTTCCCTGGAACAGTGTAGTGAGCTGCCATGTGGGTGCTGGGACTAACCCTCTGCAAGCAGAGTGAGCACTCTTATCTACTGAGCTGTCTCTCTGGTCCTGAAGTCTCTGTAAAAATGAACCCACTTGAGCTATGGAGACAGCATAGTTGGCAAAGCACTTGCTGCACCATCAAGTCCACACAACTTACTCTAATTGTGGTGTAATATTTCTTAAATCCCATGGCAATTACATGCAGTGGTCTATTCCTACTTTTAGCATACATGTCTGTATTTTGTACATGCATGTGTTTATATGGGTGTATGGTTGCATGTGTGTATGGTGCATATGTGTGCAGATGAATTGAAGGTCCACACTGGGTATCCTGAATCATTTATGTTTAAGAAAAGGTCTCTCAGCGAGCCTGGAACTCACTGATTTGGCTAGGCTAGCCAGCCAGCCCCAGGAATCCTCCTGTCTCCCAGCACTGAGATTTTAGATACATGACTATTCAGGGCTTTTAACATGGGAGCTGGGCATCCAAACTCAGGTCTTTATGCTGTGTGCCCAGCACTTTATTAACTGTGCCATCATCCCAGCCCTTATTCCTCCTCCTCCTCTTCTTTCTTTTAGATATGGTTTTGCTATGCTGCCCTGGCTGGCCTCGAACTCACAGAAACCCACTTGACTACAGAGTGCAAGGATTAAAGGCATGCACCACATCTGGCTCCTGTTCCTACTTCTTAACTCTCCTTTGGGTCCACTTCCCCGTTCAACCAATACAGACCCCTCTGCACCCTAAGGCTGCCGCTGCTCCCACTTAACCACTATTAACTGACCCAGCACCAGACCAGCTCAGAGTAAATGAGAAGCCAACCCTTCAGTTTCTCTGCTCCTCCTCTTTCTTAAACAAAGGAAAGAAAGCCTGTTGGACTTCCTAGCAAATATAAGCAGTATGGCCCTTCACTCCTCTGTATACCTGCAAACCCGTGACATCATCATTTAATGTCCTCTCTGTTCCCACCACTTGTCCCCAAGGACTCACCTGAAAAACAATCGCCAGGCCATTCAGCTGGACCACAACAGAGTAAGAATTTTTCCTACTACTCCTGCTCTGGTTCTACCCACGGAGTAGCTTCATCCCTCCACTCACACCGACAGAAATCCCCTGTCCTCTTGGTTCCCCACATTTGTGCTCAGAATTCCCCAAGAGGAAATGCCTCTTTCCCTTCACCTACCAGCCGTCCAGAAGCCAAGGATGGCGGGCACAGAGCGCCTGGGAGGGGCTGTGGAAACGCTCATGGTGTAATTGGCTCCTTGTTGGAGGTGCAGGCACACTTCTGGGATCCTGCTGTCTGTGGTCACATTGAATGTTTCCTCATAAACTGATTCCACAGCATCCGGCCGCCGTCTTTCAATGTGTATCTTTAGAATAGGAAAGACAAGAGAATCCACCATGGCTCCAATCAGAATAACCCAGACTTCCGGTGCCGTTTCTCTGAGGTCCCATCTTAGATACTATGTAACCACAAAGGTGAGTAACCACAGAGGAAAGAGGCCTGCTCTACCTTGAGTACCTGAGGACAGGGCCTAATCAGCCCAGAAACCAGTAAGACCTAAGCTGAGCCAGAAGTGAGAACTCATGGCTCCTCTGACCACAAATCATCAACAATAAAAGGAAGTTCTAATGCCAAATCAGCACATGCTTCCTGCCTTCTGTGGGGCGGGAAAGTGAGAAGTGCTTGGAAACAAGCAACAGAGAGAATGCCAAACATAAATGCCTGTCCCACAATCACAGTCAGATGGCGTATATGCTAGATGTAAAATACGTGTACATCTCAACAATACCACCCACTGTTTAAAAAGGGTAATAGAACCAGAAAGACAATTAGACTGACTAAGCTTCTTTATAGTTCTCATTCAAACCATATAGCCAGTAGACAGCAGCGTTAAACAGTGTGCTTTGATTGTCGTTTCCCTAGTTATAGAAGCATCATTGGTTTGCCTTCATGGTCACCTTTGTGATAACAGCGTTCACGACCTGCTAGAGAAAATAATTATTTTCTAAATGAATGGAGGTTGAAAAGAATCTTCTAAACTTGCCTTGGCTTTGTGTTGGCTCTAACTGAAATGCCAATGTGTGTCCAAGAGTCTCTGTTTAAGGGGGTATGCCAAAAACTTTACAAAATGATCGAAGTACACCTAGACTTGCCTATTCAAGCCAGATTCTACAGCAACTTATACCAAGTCAGTAACTGTGCTGTCTCACGAGTTACACTATCTGTAGCTTGTTACTATATATTTACAAACAAATGTGGTTTCACTTTGTATGGCTGAAGGAAGGAAGAGAAGCCAGCAGAAGGGAAAAGTGGGGTAGGGGTGGGGGAGGGGGAGGGGGAAGGGAAGGGGAGGGGAAGGAGGAAGGGGAGGGGGAAGGGAAGGGGAAGGGGAGGGGAGGGGGAGGGGAGGGGAGGGGGAGGGAGGAAAGGAGGAAGAGGAGGGGAGGGGGAGGGAGGAAAGGAGGAAGAGGAGGGGAGGGGAGGGGAGGAGAGGGGAGGGGAAGGGGAGGGAAGCTCCTATATAAGCAAGTTCTTTTGGCTCACATTCCCATTTCTGCATTGCCGAGGTAAAGCAGCTCGCTTTACTTACCAAGTACATGATCTTGGAGTTCATTCTCTCTGGCCTTATTTGCCATCTCACACAGGTGTCATTAAACACCGACACATCATGAATTTCTATCACTATTTCTAGAATAGAAAAAAATAAAAGAATTGACACATGAACATCATCAATGGGCTTCGGGGAACTCCTGGTGGACTCGAAGTCTGTCCAGCTGGTATCTCTGCTGCTCACCAGTCACGCTCTGGTTCAGATGCTGAATTGAGCAATTCAGGCAAACCCAGATGGTTCATTATGAATGAGCCTGGCCCACTGCCTGACCAGGCAAAAAAAAAAAAAAAAGAAAAGCTTACTGCCTGAGGGTGGGGAAGGACTCCAACTGTGATTAGTCTGATGGGCCACTGGATGCCACTGGTGTTCCATTTGGAGGCTGCAGCAAGGCCTAGAAGCGAGTTCCCCAGAACCGAGCTCTGACTGGAAGCTTCCTTAAAAGCATATAGGGAAGAGCTTCTTCTCCCTCATCTTACTCCGGGTGGTAGGCACTCATTCAGGTGACTGCTGAATCCCAACGGGGATTGGGATTGTGTGGTATGTGTCACCATAAAGGATGGTTCCTCAGGAGAAGCTTGGGGTAAGTTCTCCACAGAGTCCCTGGTCACCCTGGGACTCCTCTAGCAGAAGCCCTGTAATCCTGATCTGGTGAAAAGCTAGATTTCTCCATTCTGCTGATTCTAAATAACCTGCACACCACTTCAGGCGAAGAATCTGGCAGTGTGGGAAAACGCATGACTTCCTTAAGTAACAGTTTCCAAAGGATGCTGCCTTCCAACCACTTACAAAGTTGTTCAGCATGGCAGGGAGAAAAGCTACCTTTTCACTTCTTAAAATCAAGTTTCCTACTTATAAGAAAAGCTTTTTCTATTTGCAAATGACATGATCTTATATGCAGACACCCCTAAAAATTCAAACCTTAAAAAACAAACAAACAAACAAACCTACAAACGTATGAAGGCTAAGAAAGGAGTTCGGGAATGTTGTAGGACACAGGTTAACCTGCGTTTCTGCACCCTAGGAATGAATGGTTAAAGGATAATAAAGTGATTTCTTTTACAATAACATCAAAAACGAGGAGAAAAGTAACAACAACAACAAAAACATTTTAAGTTAGGGATTGCTCTCTGATCCCTGGAGATAAGAATTTCCATTTCATCCAGAAAGAATATTCCATGGCTCTATTTGAGCTTTCATTTCCCAGGTTCTTAAGTCTAGTGTATCCCAGCCCTGCATACATTTCGGCAATATGGCTGTGTCTTGCCTCGTACTGTGGGGTTTCCTTGCTGTGGCACACCAGCACATGCAGCCTGGAAGGGGACAGGAGTTAAATCCGCTGAGGACAGGAGTGAATGGACCAATCATTGTCCTTTTTGTCTCTGGAGGCACTGTCTTAAGTGACTGAGTTTCCACAGCCTTTCAGAAAGCTGTATCTGCAGTAGAGCAGTGCCCTGTACCCAGGGAGACCAGGATGCTGCAGCGCCCCCTACCCAGGGGAAACCCGGATGCTGCAGCGCCCCCTACCCAGGGGAAACCCGGATGCTGCAGTGGCCCTCACTACCCAGGGGAAACCCGGATGCTGCAGCGCCCCCTACCCAGGGAGACCAGGATGCTGCAGCATCCTCACACTGGTTCTTTCCCTTAGTTATTCCTCTTGGTCTCCGATCCTGCTTCCTGAGTCTTTACTCCCCATTATGTAATGATACAAACTTCTAGTTCTGTTTGGGGAGAAACTCAAGGTAAGACCGCCACCAAGATAAGTGAGAAGAGATGTTTACCACACAGGCACAAGGAGTTGGGTCTGAGCCTCAGAACAGATGTTCATTTGTTTGTTGTTCACTTATTAATTTACTGTAATCAGCTTGATGGGCCACTGGCTACCACTGGAATCTACTCGGGGAGGCTGGAGTGAAGCCCAGAAATGGGCCTAGTGCTACATGCTTACAACCTCAACACTAGGCGGGTGGAGACGGATGGATGGATGGATCCCAGTCCCATCTAGTAGACAAGATCCGCGTAGTGAGAGATCTCATTGCAAAAGCCCAAATTTAGTTACCAGCACCCACGTCAAACAGTTCACAGCCACCTATAAGTTCTGCTCCAAAGGACTTGACACGGGCACCTGCAGTCACTGCACACACCCTCACAGACACATCATTAAAAATAATAAACCTTTTTAAAATTAAAAAAACAAAACAGATGGCTCCTGTGGAACAATACCTAAGGTTTACCTCTGGCTTACACACACACACACACACACACACACACACACACACACACACATATATATATATATATATATATATATATATAGAGAGAGAGAGAGAGAATAATTCAATAATTATTTGCCTCAGGAAATGATACTCCTTTTATTGGCTAAGAACAGTAAATCTGTTTTTAGTCACCATAAGGGACAATGAACCTGAGCCTGAACACCCATTAGGTTAACATAATTCTCTTGTACAGAACCAAGGCCAAGTCACCTGACACTGAATGGGTCATATGACATGGCCTATGTCTATTGGCATTATACAGAGTCTACATCCCACCACACTTGTTTTTTTTGAGTAAATCCAAGTCATATATTAGGAACTGAAAATAAATTGAAGCTGAAAAAAACCCACAAATTTCTATAGAGACATCAGAATATCAGCTATGAAGCCTAAAAAATTCATAGGTTTCTATTATCAGTATTCCTCTTCAGAACATAATAATGTGGAAAAAAAAAAAAAAAGAATCCAGTTGTCAGTAGGAAAAACCAAAAACAAACAAACAAAACTCACACAAACAAACAAACAAAAAAAGTAATGGCCTTGTTCTTGCATCTCCTTGGTCAGCAAAGGTGATGTTGATACCAGTGGGTCCATCACTGGACAGACTTCAAGTATACTTGGACACTTCTGTTGCTGCCCATTAAAGCCCAGGACTTTTAACATCTCTGCTCCTTTGAACAGCCCTCTGATGGTAACTCAGCAGCTGGTCCAGAGGAAGTAGAGGTATTTCCCCTCCCCCTCACCAATTGCCAATAAAGCAAACAGCCTTCCTATTCGGGGTGCCTGTGCCATCCAAGTAGAGATTAGAAAAGGGTTTCCTTTCTTGTTCATCCTTTCTGCTCGTTCACTATGACAACTGTAAATGACATCTCAAAGACGCCATCTGCCTCTAGCCTGTGCCATGCTCTGCACAGATGGGACCCAGATCTGATTATAGCCATGCCAGATATTCCATCCTAAAGAGGAGCTTAACAAAGTTGATGTCTTTTCCCATCAAGTTCTACAAACAAACTGAAAAGACTTTTTTTTCTTTTCCTTTTTACAAAAATTCCAGGTGTTGTATGTCTGCATTAATGTTGCCCTTTGAAAATACAACACTTGACAAAATGTATACTAATGCTCATTATGTCAGTCATTGAAAAACCGCATAGGAACTGAGGTGGTTCAGTGGATAAAGGCACTTGCCAAAAAGATGGTGAGTTTGATCCCCCAAGCCCAGAGGAGGAAACATACTCTCATAAGCCGGATTCTGACCTTCACATGTGCACAGTGACATACATGCACCCACACATACACACAACTAAGTAAACAAATGCCATAAAACTTGAAAACAAAGAAAAAGGTGTGTGGCGGGGAAGCGTAGGAAAGTCTTGTTCGGACTGGTCTCTTCTTCCATTTACTGCCCGTGACTTACAGACTTGCTACCGGGTGACAAGCATCCTCCTGTGTCAAACACTGGACTGTGAAAAAGACTAGACCATCAGTTCTTCCCTCAAGGAGCACACTGCTTAATGGAAGGAGCAAACACAGTCACAGGCAACCCACTGCTCAATAGCATCATCACAGGCTCCACACAAATATGGAAGGGCACCAAGGAAGAAGGCCTGGAGGACCTGGGAGATTCAGTTTCATGGTGGGCCCAGCCTTGGAACATAAGTGGCTATAGAGTAGGGATCTCATGGGAGCAGAAAGAACAGCGAGTTTGAATATCGGGCCCGTGAAATCATGAGGCGGGGAAGAGGAATGAGTGGAAAATGTCAGCTAGGTACAGAAGAGAGGCTGCAGAGGAAACACAGGATGCAACCTGGGAAGGGCTTGCTTGCCAGATTGAGGACAGACACTCTGAGCAGAGGCAAGCTGCAGGATCTGATGGGGACAGTTTTCCATTTGAAAGGAAGCACCAGGGTGCAGAAGAACCGGAGGTCATAATAGAATCTAATGCTATTTCCTCAACGACAACTATATGTCAGGCTCAGACTGCTCTTCACAGGCCTGATCTCATTTTCCCAGTAGTCATAAGGAGCAATAATAAAAACAATAAGAATGAACACTTATTAAGTTATAAGTATGGGCCAGAGAGTATGTACAAGACTTTAACATTCAAAATAACCTGATGGCTGGACATCGTCATGTCCAAGCCTTGGATGTGAAGTAACCTGCAAGGGTCAGGCGGCATGAGGGACAGAGTCCAGACTCACAATTAGATGTGTCAGACCACACTGCTAGGAGCCTCCGCACTAAAGTAGTCAAGAGGCTACGAGACAAAGTCGGGATGCTGCATGTTTCTTGTATATGAAACAAGAAACAACTCTGAAGGAGATGACTGGGAGGTGAGGGAGGAGGAACAGAGAGGAGTCCAGGCTGACTGCCAGCCTTTGAGCTCAAGAGTCGGAATGAATGGCTCTTCACTGTTCTCCTAAGAAGCACGGGCAGAGGCAGAGCGATGAGCTGCATTTAGGGCATGCTAGGTATGAGTTATCTGCTTACTGTCCAATGGAAAAACAGCCCTAAAATTCACAGGTCTGTGCATAGAAATAGCGGGTAAAAGTAAGACATCCAAGTAGGGTCACAGAAGGGCTCAGTGGCAGAGACCCGAGAACACTGATAGCCAAGGAGACCCTCAGACAAGGGGAGTGCATGGGGACAAAGTCGAGTCACTAAGAGAAAGTATTCCAAAGGAGCAAAGAAGGTAAGGATAGGAAGGAGTGTGGTGGCTTCCTCACTCCGCATAGGGAGGGTTCAGCATGTCATTAAGGCCAAGAGGCAAGGTCAACCTCCCTCACTTCCACCCTAGAAAAAGCAACCTCACTCTCTCCCACCCTGTATCCTTTTTCCTTGATGAACTGGCCATCCAAGCTTAGACTTGGGGTTTGACGTTGGGTTGAAGTAGAGAGAGCCGGCCTTGGGTCTGTCCAGTTGTAGGACATATAGGCATCTCCAATTTGACACAAAGAAGGGTCCTACAAGGTCCTACTGAACCTGTACTAGGTTTGGGATAATAACATACTCAGCTTTGCTTTACTTTATCCCGTCTCTGTAGGGGTGGAGGGTACTTGTACAGCTATAGTATATGTGTATATGTATAACATACATATAAATACAATGTGTATATGGATTTTGATATTCTGTTAATATCTAATATTTCTCTGTGTGGCATTTACTGTATTTTTAATTAGTAATTTAATGTCTACTTCTCAGAGTGAAACTTTGTCATAGCAAAAGCTGTACTTATCTCTCTAAATTTAGCAAATGCCTTAGATAAAGACATTCATAAAGTGTTTTCTTCTCTGACTGGCTGGCTAAATGAATGAATGGGTGATTAACAACACTAAAGTATGGAAGGATTAGGACAGAACATGAGTTTAGCACTTAGACGGTCATTCATGGGGGAAGGGAAGTAATACCTAATTCCCCTTTCATTTTAGGCTGAGATAACTTGGGAAGGGAAATGGGGAGAGTGTACAGACGGCTCTCTCAGAAGACCCACTGTACAGGGTGGGGGACGAGTCTAGTTTACTCTCCTGGTTTTTAGTTTGAGGCCCTCCTTTGTTTTTTGAAAACACTGAAAGACTAAATTCAGGTGGCTAAATTCAATATTATCTCCAGTCCAAACAGTTCCTGATTCCAAGGACCCGATGATCTTATGATAGAGCACAGAGCCAAGCTCTGACGTCACTCCCAAACAGACTGCAAAACGGGCACACTTTGATGGCTGTGGCAACAAGACATGGGACACATCGCTGAAGAGATGTGTGCTCAGCTATAAACAGCCAGATGCCTCCTTTCTTTGTGTTAAGTCCTAAGGTAAAGTCATGTAAAGTGGGTAAAAGCGGCGTGCCTAAACTACTAAAGTAAATGACACACTTTATGGTGATTTTTATGGTGCATGAATAAATGTTTATATGTTCAATGGATATTAATTTTTGTGCACATTAGAAAAAATACATCTACTTCATCAGAGTCATGATATGCCACATATTACAAGGAATCCTTGATTGCTATATTAAAACTACAAACTTAAAATGTTTCTGAGGCATGGTAATATATACTTAGCTGTTTGGGAGGCTAAGGCAGGAAGACCTCTTAAGAATAGGAATATGAGACTAGCTTGAGCAATGCAGCAAAACTCCATCTAAATATGCCTGTGTGTGTAAAATATGTTAATATACATGTATATATATATACATATATAATTACATATATGTTATTTTAAGAAACAAGCTATGAAAATAATTCTTTAGTTATGTCAAAGATCATCAGGGTAGTATGTGAATAATTCAAGCTTGGGGGAGCATGAACAGAGAAGTGTGGGATTGCAGGGCTTCCAGGCTTGGGTTCAAGTCAGAACTCCATCAAGTACTAGTTACAGACTGACCCTAAGGAAATTGCTTAGCCTCCATGAGTCTCAGATCACTCAGCTATGACCTGAAAATACTTGCTTTACAGGTTTTGAGGATGAAATGAGATCAAGCATTAGGCCCCCCAAGAGAACCTTGTTCGTTCAAGCTGGTTTGCCAGAGCACAGCAATGTCGGTAGTGGAAATGTTATGTACATATTCAGATCCAGCCCAGCAGTGTGGCTGATGTAGTACTGCACCCATTTATCCCAGCCAGCCCTTCTCTTCCATTTAAAATGTACAGAGCTGCAAGCGAGCACTCACTAGGCTGGTGAGGAGGGCTGACAACTAAGGAGGGACAGAGGGTAACAGGAGCTTGGTGGCATTTGCAGCAGTACCCAGATTATGGGATGCAGAAAGGCTCCTGGGAGATCAACAGTCGGTGTTTCAACAGAGGTGTTGCTCTCCTAAGAGCATGGAGTGATGGACTGGTGGAGTGTGGAGTGTTAACCTTGTAATTATTAACCCAGACTCGAAACATAAAAGGTAAATGACCTGTGCGAAGTGGAAGCCGGGGACAGCCTTATCAAGAACAAATCAGCCTCTTTGATCTTGAAGTAAAACTGAGTCATTAATGTGAAGCCTCCATCTCGGGTTTTTCCAGACACTAAAGCAGTTGCTTAATTCCCAGCTGTCTGGAGTTTCCAGTTCAAACCGGCCTTAGAGGGAAAAAAAAGTCCTACCACCCTGTTAGAGTTCACACTCCATTAAAAACATTACAGATCTGAGCCAGTAACACAGAGGCACAGGGCTTCAAACATATTTTAAAGTAATTCAAAACAATCTGTGTACAGAAAATCTGTTCTACCCAGTCTGGAATTAAACACAGACATACAGACAGAGGGGACGATGGAGGGAACACAAGGGAAGATGATGACAGGGAAAGAAGCGAACTGTGAAACACAGTAAAACACACACAAACCACATGGGGGCGGGAGTCGGGAAGGGGTAGGACTGACGAAAAACAGGGAAAAGAAAGGAGGGGGGCAGCTAAGCAAGAACCATGACAACCAGCATCTCTCGCTCCATTTCCAGAAGCTTCTCCAGCCTACCCCTCCAGAGATGATCTGCACAGAAGCATGAATTAATCAGCATGTAAATCATTCCCTTTATCTGTGAAAATCGAATTTAGCTGCCAATCCTGATTGAGGGCACACAAGCCTCCTCACAGAAAGAGCCTAGCACCCAGGGAGAATGCCTTTTTTCTCTTCCGAAATCAAAGCTTGCATAAGCCCATGGAAACAGCTGCAGCTGGAGCCACAGACTTAGTAAAAGGTGGAGGGCTGAGGACAGTAATTATAATTAGCGGTTACATAACATGTTTGTTCTTCAAAGTGCTGTACTAGGATCAGCTAATTAATAGCTTACTGTGCCCCATGCAGATCCCTTGGTTTTTCATGTAGTGACTAATCCCTGTGCCCCCACTGAATTCTGAGTGGTGGCAGCAGAGGACCTTGAGCAGCCGACACACGGGGAAGGGACCACAGCTAAGCAGCAGCTCGCACTAAGCCATTTCTTGGGGGAACAGTTCTGAGAAAAAGTTGTCTTACGTTCTCCAGATAAGTCCTGGAGGTGCTGCCAGAGGCGATGCTAGGTTAGAAAGACCATCAGTCTCGTGAGTTTGGCCTCAGAGAAACTGGAAGACGGTACTGGCTTGTCCTTGCTTCCCTGCTCAGACAGGGAGACATCTCTGGAAAGAGGTGGCCTAGATCTCTAGATTCTCGTCTTTTCTTTCCTCCCCATTCCGCAGCCTACATCCTTTGCATGTATGATGGTGGTCGCTGAATGTAAGAATTGTCTATGTTCTCCAAGGGTTCCTTTCCCACAGGCTTCAGCAATCTCTAATGCTTTGAATTTATTTACAAAACATTACAAGGACATATGAATGTGCATTTCCTTGGGAGCGCTCTGATTCCTCTACCACACTGTGAATCCTAAAGATGTAGAGCTTCACACAGAGCACACTGAGTACGTATCTGTGGATGAGAGAAGGGAAGGGTGATGTCATCAAGTTTCTCTCAGGGATGAGAGACAGCTTGGACCATAGGTGCTTGTCACGCAAGTATGAGGACCTGAGTTCGATACCCAGAACCTCCATAAAAAAGTAGGTTATGGTGGCCTATCTGTGTAGTCTTAGTGCTGAGAAGACAGATACAGAAAGATTCCTGGGTTTCACTGACCAGCCAGATTAATCTAAAGGTGAGCTCTGAGCCAATGGGAGATTCTGTCTTAAAAAAGAAAGAAAAAAAAAAAAAAAGGTGGATGGGTCCCTAGGACCAACCCTGAGATTGTCTTCTGGCCTCCATGCACACCTGCACACACATGCAGAACTCATGTGCATAAACATATGCACACATACACACACAGGCACAAAGAAAAAAGAAAAAACATAATTTAAAAGACAGTGTTGTATGCATGTATGTATGTATGTATGTATAGATGCATGTATACATACATACAATAGAATATATTTTTATTTCTAAAAAGTAAGGATATGATATATCCTACATTGTTGGTGTACCTTAAAAATATTATGCTAAGTGAAATAAGCCAAGCTTCTTTTAAAAAAGCCTCAAGTATCATAAGCTCCTACTTCCACGGTGTGCCTACAGTAGTCACATTCCTGTGAGATAGAAAGTGAATGGGAGGGAGCCAAAGGCTGTGGGGAGGAAGGAATGCTGGGTTCCAGTTTTAGAAGATGAGAAGTTCTGGAGACTGAGTCTACCATGGTGTGGATGTACATAACACCAATGGGCTGCATACTGAAAACAAATCAGTATAATGCAGTTAAATAAAGCTTAACTCCTTGAATTCTGTCATCTTTTGTCTGAAAAGCTGCCATATCAAAATGTGTTAAGAGTATACTCCTCAGCCAGGCGGTGGTGGCGCACGCCTTTAATCCCAGCACTTGGGAGGCAGAGGCAGGCAGATTTCTGAGTCCGAGGCTAGCCTGGTCTACAGAGTGAGTTCCAGGACAGCCAAGGCTACACAGAGAAACCCTGTCTCGAAAAACAAAAAAAAACAAACAAAAAAAAAAAAAAAAAAAGAGTATACTCCTCTAAGAAAATAGCTAAGGAGAGAAGGTAATCACACACACACACACACACACACACACACACACACATGCACACACAAAGACACACATAGTGAATTATGGTTAAAGACGGATGTGAAAATTCCCTCTATATTTTATTTTCCCAATATACCTTCTAAATTGTCAAGATTAAGCTGATAAATCTGAAGCCAAATGCCTACCAGAGTAAATGGCAGAGGTGACTGTGACCCAGAGGAGGCAGCTGATTACCCCCTCTGGTGTTGCTCCCAGGTAACAGGAAACCAGCAGAAAGGAATCTGTACCTGTGCATGCGGAAGTGATTTCACTCCAGGAGCCTTTCTCTGTGCAAACAGAAATGATCTTTCCTCCTGGACTCTCAAAGCCTTCCTGACAGTCATAGTGAGCCACACTCCCCCGGCTGGAGCTGGGATTCCCCACCAAGATGGCATTCTGAACTTCAGGGGGACTGCCACAGCTGATTTCTGCAATGAGAGGCAAGAAAACAACATTGATGAGCTCAGACTTCCATCCCTGCAATTAGGACCTCAGAAAGAAACATTTCATGTTAACAGAGGCCATTCATCTGGGAAAAGAGAAAACCGACTCCCTCAAATAATTCAAATGTAATTAAATAAAATTAAGGTTGCTCAGAAGCATAGGAAACCGGTGTGCCTGGATTTAATGAAATTTTCAAACATGCACACAGAGAGAAGAGCCAACTTAGGAGATGGCTTATGTATAGCGCTCCTCGTGTATGAAATAATACATCTTAAGGTTCATTTACATATTAAAGTTCTCTGGAACTTTTTACTTTTATCTTCAGTGGATGACAGAGTCGTTGTAGCAGCTGTTGTTAACTGAATAGTAAATAAAATATTACAGGATCCTTGACATTCTTACAGCAAAGCAGAAAGTGTTTACCTTTCTACATTCACATTATACTCAACTCTCAAGGGAAAAGGTCACTTGCAAAGAAGTGGACAGATCAGAAAGCATTACAGTCACTTCAAGTTTCTTTTCTATAACCTTAAAAGATAGTATATATGTGTATGTGTGTATACACACACACACTCACGTGCACACACATATCTCCAGGCAAAGCAGGCTTCAGAGCACAAGGATAGTATCTCCAGAGATTTCTAATCTTCAAAAATGTCATGTGTACCTTTTTTGACAAAAATTCAAACTATTTAATAAAATACTGGCTTAATCCTTATAAGCCCAGCACTTGGGGGCTGAGGTAGAATAATTGGAAGTTCAAGGCCAGTCTGGGCTGCAGAGAAAGACTGTCTCCAACACCACACCAGTCTAATGACCAGATGGTTCGCGTCTTCTGCTCTTGTCCTCTGGCTACAGCCGTGGCTTGTGGCCTCTGAGCTTTACTCAGTTTCCTTCTTTAAATTACAATGACTGTGTCGATTTCAATGATGGAGTTCAGCATTCAGATCTAAGCCCACTTTCCAAACATCCTTTGGGGGACTTTTCAACTTTATTTCAGATAAAGGACTTAAGACATACAAATAAATATGAATGAGTGTGCAATTCTGTCTTTAATACTGAAACATCAGAAACAACTCAAATGTTTATCAAAAGAGAGTTGGATGCTAGGTGTGGTCAGTCTGCCCATCATCCCAGCACCCAGGGGGGAAAGCAAAAAGAACACTGATGCTGGTTTGGGCTACATTGATGCTAGCCTGGGCTACAAGAGGCCCAGGAGGAGACAGAGAAAAATAAACTACAGTGCAACTGAACAGGAATAAAAAGACCAGAAAAACCCGCACATGAGTGTGAAAGGATGCCCACAACACACTATTGAGTCCAGCAGGTGTTGTCCATATAAAACAAAGAAACATCTCTACTGCATGGCTTTCCCTTTCTTTGATTCCAAACAGACATATGTTGAGTAAAGGACAGTATAATGTGTGTTTCGAAAATACACAGGAACTTGAAAAATACTGGTTATTGTCTGTTAATAGACTCTTACAGTTTCTACCAAAAAATAAAAAGTAATCCCATTTGACAAGAAAACAAATCAGAATAGGTATAGTTAGAAATGGAGCACATAGGTCTTGGGAAAAACATGGATGAACAATGAAATCGGCAAGGTACATGGATACACCTCCATAGCCATGTTAAACTGGACTACTTGATATAATATTTTTAAATGATTCTAAAGGTTGAGCAACGTAAGACAAATAGTAACAGAAACACAATTCCAAAGGTTTTTAGTAAAGCTTCAACATTGAGGCTTAAGGGACAGGTAGAGCTGTATCTGTCATTGACGGGACAGTTCACAGATATGATGCTATTCTTCAAGAAAGAAACAGACAATAGGAGGCCTGGGAATGCAGCTCAGTTGGCAGAGTGCCCTCCTAGTTTGCCTGAAGTTCCTTCCCCACGCCCAGCACCACTAAGCACAGTATAGCGGTGCCAGCCGGCACTCCTAGCATTTAGGAGGCAGAGAAGCAAGAGAATCTGAAGTTCAAAGTCAGCTTGGTAGTGAACTCCAGCACCTGGGAGGCAGAGGCAGGAGGATCTCTATGAGCTCAAGGTCAACCTGGTCTACAGAGTGGGTTATACGATAGCCAGAGATACATTGAGGAACACTGCCTCAAAAATAAATAAATAAATAAATAAATAAAGGTTCAAAGTTAGCCCAAGATACACTCAGTATCAACACACACACACACACACACACACACACACACACACACACACACACAAATAAAGAAATAACAACACTGGGAACAAGGAAGAAATATAATAACCCTATATGTGATCTCAGCTGTACCTAAAAAGAAAAAAAAATTATGCTATTCATTTTGACTTTGAGTTTTTTACTTCATCTGTAAAAAGCCAGGAAAAGCTGCCATTCCTGGCATCCACACCTTTAAAATAAAGGCTCACTTATTGAGTTAAAGCATTCAGGATAAAGGTAATGGTATATTATGCGCCCACAACCCCATCAACCATGCCTGGCTTTAAAAGCAGGTGGTCTCACCAAGCCTGCTGGTATAGGCTGTCATCCCAGTTACCCCAGAAGCGGAGGCAAGATCACAAGTCCAAGGGCTGTCTGAGCTGCAGTGTGAGTTCAAGCCAATGGAAAAATGGAGTAAAACCTTGCTACAAAATAAGAAGTATAATGTGGGCCAGAGTGGAGCTCAGGGGTAGAATGCTTGCCTAGCATGCACAAGGCCCTGGGTTCAATGCCAAGTGCTATTAAAAAAAAAGAAAAGAAAAGAAAAGAAGAGGAAGAAGGTGGGAGAGGAGGAAGTGTCTCTTAAGTCCTTGATACAGAGTTAGTGTATCTAAATGAATGTGTGCCTTTCTGCCTCATTCTGGATACTTGGCCTGGATGTTGTTGTAGGACCTAGACTTACTTTCCTAAGAGACTCCTCCAAGATCAGAGTCTCATCAGTTGCTGTGAAGCTATCCAGAGATCTATAATAAATACAGTAGCCCAGGATTCTGTATTTATTATAGTATATCAGAATATACAGTATATCAGTATTCTGATTGAAATTTAGCTTTGAGCCAACATAGACTCAGATCATAAGCAGTTATGGGGCCAGAATAAGAAGGTCACTTCATAAAATCCCATCTCTACCTACTTCTTAGGTCCCATGTTTGGTCACAGGGCTCTGTTCTCTTTTAATGCATGTTTACCAGATACAAGACCCCTTAGTCTTTCCTTTGTTTTCCCAGCATCAAACCTTTATCGGCCCCAAACACTGCAAGGCATCAGTGTGCACACTATTTGTGAGCGCATGAGCAGCCAACCAAACGGGTAGTTAATGTTTTCTAAGACTATCCAGTTATTCATATACAAAACATCTGGTTTAAGCCAGGGTCCCGCTAGAGCAGGTCTGAGAGAGAATGAGAGAGAAAGGCTGAAAACCGAAACATCAGTGAAGAACTGAAGTTGAAAACACAGCCTTATGCACCCTGAATATGGGTGCTCTCCGTGGTGAGGTTAGGACGGGAAGCCAGCAATAGAGAGCTGAATTATTAGAGAAAAGCAGGTTCCAAGAGAAGAACATGGAAGACAATGTGGTCAGTTTCTGTCTTAAACATGCTCAGGCAACGCAACGCATGATGACTTTAGTTGTGATTGCAAGGAGTTAATAAGTAATAGTAAAAAAAAAAATCACCTGATTGATAAAAAGTCATTGGATTGCTCTCTCAAGAGGAAGACTCAGGGTTGACAGCACCTACAGCTCTGTGAGTTTCCATTATTGAGATGTTCAAGTTGTATAATCCCTTGGCAGGAGCTATTTAGAAATGCTGCATGATTGGATGAGACACACTGTTGTAAGCATTCATCAGTAGGAATCGCCCAGGGAATGTGTGAAGTTGTGCATGTTGACTGTACAGCTTTAGTGTGCAGTGGCCTCCGTGGGCTCCATGTTTGAAGACTTGGTCTCTAGCCAATGGCACTGTTTTGGGAGACTGCAGAAGGTCCAAGCTGGGAGACACATATTTCTGGGCATAAGTCTAGGACAATATTATAGACCTGCTTCTAATCCCTTCTTCTTCCCAAACCTCTAAGACATGAGTTAGACCATCAGCTCATGCTGTCATGGACAGAAAAGTCTATTTGCTTTTGACTATGATCCAAAGTAAATAATCCTTCCCATAACTTTCTCTATTAGATGTTTGTCACGGCAACCAGAAGAGCATCGACTCCGAAATCAGTGCCAGGAAGTGAGGTCTTGGCTGTGATAAACTTGACCTTACGGTTCACAGACCTCCTGTACTAGCTTGTTGGAGAAACGTTGAAGAATTGGGAGCTCTGGGTTAGAGACGCCTTAGAATAGAGCTTAACGGGTCATTCTGGTGGCAGCTAGGAAGATCAGACAAATAGTAAGGTGCAGATAGGAAAGGCCCAGCTCATAAAGTTCCAGAGAACACGGGTTCTGATGGGGATTGAGCTAGGGGCTGTTTGTGTCACATTTGGTCAAAGAGTTGTGTTCTGCCTGGCCTCTAAAAGTTTGAGTGATGCTGAATTTGAAAGTATTATATTCATTCGTTTGGTAGAGAACACTTTCTAAGATGACAAAACAGTGTGGACGAGGCCTGACCACCATTCACTTAGTCTAGCTAAATTTATAATGTGGCTAGAGAGTCAAAAGCAGAACAGAAAGTTTCTTCAAGTGCACTTTTGGCAGGGAAAGGAGACATGGTGGGTGTGACCAAACAGTAGTTGTTAGAGTAGACCGTTAAGAAGAAGCTCAAACTCTGAGGTGTAAAGGCACAAAAGTTATGATAACTTCGAGAGTGAGATCCCACCCATCAAAGGTTCTAGAATGAAAAATGCAAGCTAATTGTAAACCTTTCTTTTAAAAGGAGAGTTCCTGGGTGGGTGGTGGGTGGTGGGTGGGTGGTAGGTAGTGGGTGGGTGGGAGAGTACATAAGAAGAGAGTGTCATTGCAGGATTCCCTGCTTAAACTGGACTGCCTAGAAAATGTTTTTCCTGGGGTCAGGCAGGCAGGTTCTCTGAGAGCACTCCACTGTGGTAAAGGAAGGCCAGGATGCACCTCTGAATTTGGTGCTGGCTCTGTAGGTATGTAGAATCAAATGTTCTAGGGTCATGGTGTTTATGGATATGAACATGGAGTTTCTTAGAGCTTAAAATACATTCAAAAGCCACACTACCAGCAAAAGACAGAGGCGCTGCACTTTGTAAGATCCATTTAAATTTGGGATCTTTAAGTCCAGGCAACAATGAAGGGGTTCACGCTAGGCCCTGAATAGGACAGACCTGACAGGGTAGCTAACCTTTAAGATGAAGTCTCATGAAGGTGCATTCTGATCAGACCAGGAGGTCTCTTAGACAACTCTCTCAGTCCAATCTTGTCTGTGAGACATTTCCCAGAGTGAGAGAGTGCTGAGAACAGAGCTCCTAGCCATATAGACTAATTCCACTGGAGCTGTGTGTTGGTTACTTCCCAGTTGAAACTGAAGCTCCCTCCTAGAGAGAAAGGGAGGCTGACAGGAAGCTTGGAAAATGGCAAAACCCAGGCCCTGCCCAGGCTCACAGAAACGGGGGACACTGCTGTGACAGCAGACCGTTCAGTGGAGTGGTCTGCAAGTTAGGCAGGACTCAGGTTTCCCAAGTTGTCACCTATGCTGGGGTGAGATTTTCTGTGGTGCAGCTGCCTTTGAGTCACCCATGTTCTTATATGTAAGACCCCCTGACTTTGTTCCAGAAAAACAAAGCAAAACTCTGGTTCACCAAGCTGGACTTGGATGGAATCATTTCTTTGATCTGTCCTGGGTGCTTTATGCGGGGTAAACAGGTGTTTGTTCATATGTCCCCAAGAAAAGCCACACAAAACAGTAGCCCCCGGAAACTTTGTGGCTGATGCATGGTCCGAGGGTCTGGTCTGGATCTTGCCTGGAACATGTTCCCTTGTCACAGATATTCCCAACCAGCTTAAGATCATTCCTGTTACCGATCAACTCAACAATGACAATAAAGACACAGATCTATATTAAAATCTTCCATAGCCCTTACCATCACCAGGAAATAAACATTAAAACAGTTTACATGCAAAGGAAAGGAAGACTTAAAAACACAAATTTGTATGGCACATGCACGGGGTTGTTCATTAAAGCGCATGTTTCTCTGGCTAATTACATTATTAAGTAACGACGCCTGAACCTGCACCAGAAATACGGTCAACTAATTATGAGCATGGCTGGGAATTTTCCCTTAGTCTCCCATTGTCTATAGTTTTATTTGAATAATCAACTTCACAACAGGTCTCCCCAGTGGGGGGATGTGCTGTGGAAGTTTCAAAGGCCACACTGGTGGTAGAAATCAAGTCCTTTATTGAGGTGTGACAGTCTTCCTACTCATGAAAATAGTCCAGGAGGAAATCTGTCTGATGAAAGGTATCGGCAATTTGGAGCATCTAATCAAAACTGACTGTGCTGCAAGGTTGCCCACATTGGCTGTTGTTTCTTATAAATGCTGGCACAATTATGGGGATTGATGCCAGAAACACCAGAGTAGTGTAAGGCTTCATCAAAGACTGCTTAGAGATCAATAAATAATAAGCTAAGGACACAAAGAGAGTGACCAGGAGTGCCTGTAAATTGTGGCAGGTGACTTGCCAGTCCCCTAGGAGAATGGATAATAGAGCCATTCCAACTCCCTCCCTGGCAAAAAAGTTTCCAAAAATTAAGTACATACAAAAATCTACAAAAGAGCAGAAACAAGTGTGTATACTAAAAGAAAAAAAATCATATTAAAATTGGTTTTCATTTTTATCCAGTAATAAATAGAAACGGCTCTATCATGGTTAGAATCAATCAAGTTTACAAGGCACCTGGAGAGCGGTGGAATATGGGGCTTGTAAGGGCCCACGAAACCTAGGCAGACTGACCCCAGACTCTACACGACCCTTATATTTTAAACCACACAATCCAACACAATCTCTAGGCTTTGTGGGCATGCCTATCATCCTATATTTTTAAACATCCCTGCAGACTTTTATCCGAGTTACAAACACCACTGAGGGCATTAACATTTTTATGGTCACGTGTAAGTAATACAGCCAAAGGAAAGAAGCTAAAATCTGTAGTCGACAGCAGAGGTTCACACGCTGCCCAGCATGCTCTGAACTCAGCTATGTGTCGTTAGACTCCACCCCCCTAGGGGGGGAGCTGTTCTGCACTTCATTGTGTCTGTCATTGAGTTGAGGGGTTGGAATAGAATGTCTCAGTATGGGGTGAGTTGGGTTTGGAAAGTGTTATTGTAACGGTTAAAAGAAAACGGAAGAATGATTCTATGGCACGAAGCACTCTGTGCACGGTAGCTTATTAGCTGCTCTAAGTAAGCTAATGAGATCATTAGTACCCAAAAGGCCACTTGCCCTTAAGGCTGGAGGAAGATAGAAACGGCTTTTTGATGTATTTTGTAATCTGATGTCTTCTATCAGCTTTCACCCTGACAAAACAATGTATTTCTCCAACTCATGTTCATTGAGAGAGCTCATTTGGGAGAAAAATTTCCATTTCACACAATGGCACTTACTGTCAATAACTAGTGTTTAGTTTGGAAACAGCTAGAATTAAAACACTTCAGAAGCTGCGGAGGAGGTGACAGGGCGGGTAAAAGCCTCAGTGAGGAGGATGGGAGCTTATCAGCAGGCTTGTCAGGATCTCCTATTTGTAGAGGTGTTGATCTGCTTCAAGGCTTTCGAGCCACGCATCCCAGCACGACGCTGTTTCTCTTCTCAAAGGAAAACATCAGAGCCCCCATTTTATCGTTCCAGTTGTAAACAGACTCTACAGCTTGGCAATGAGTAACTGAAGCTAAGTGAAGATTGAAGACTTTCACACCTAGCCAGGCATGGTGTGTCACACGCCTTTAATCCCAGCACTTGAAAGGCAGAGTCAGCAGGATCTCTGTGAGTTCAAGGCCAGCCTGATCTACATAGTGAGTTCCAGGACAGCCAGGGCTACATAGAGAAACCTTGTCTCAAAAAAAAAAAAAAAAAAAAAAAAAAAAAAAATTCACATATGCCCATTTTATGATAGGAAGATGTAGAAAGATTTCCAATCTTGGTTAAAAATATAGCCAGTGGCACATGCCTGTAACCCAGGCAATTAGAAGGCTAAGGCATTAAAACAGAAACTTTGAAAACAGCTATATATATAAGGCCACCTCTGAATTTGAGGCCTGCCTCAGTTTCCAATAAGACTATGCCCTGAGGCTGGCTAGAAAGATGATTCAAGAGTCTGGATCTCCAGAACCTATACAAAAGGCCTGGGAAGGGTGGTGTGCCCCTCCCCCACCAGCAATCTCCTCGAACAGGCCAGATAACCAGGGTTCCATGAGAGACCTATCTCAGTGTATAAGGTGGTGGGCAATCAAGGAAGACATCTAACATCGACCTTGAACCTCAATAAATATATTCATGCATAAACATATGAACAAATAGATACCAAGGCAACACACACACACACACACACACACACACACACACACACACACACACGGGGGAAAGAGAGAGAAAGAGAGAGAGAGAGAGAGAGAGAGAGAGAGAGAGAGAGAGAACTGGAGAATGACCCTCTGGTTTGTGAGCAAAATTAATCCAGTAGCAACTCTGAAACAGGCAGGCCCAGTACTACCACTCTCTCAGCAAAGCTGAGACGTTAAAGGGGGTGGGGCCGGGAAGTATACTTGTACTTGAGACACTCCTTACCCCTTCTATACAAGGAAACAAGAGCTTCCAACAGATGGGTGACCCAAAAGTCACAGAGGTCTCTCAGTCTCTAAAGCTCTTGTTTCATACTCTTAACAATGAGTTTTATGAGAAAAGTCATAGTTCAACCAGCACAGTCAGGTGCATCCAAAATAAAGTCATATCTTAACAGCATCTACTT
This sequence comes from Rhabdomys pumilio, assembly GCA_030674055.1. NCBI lineage: Eukaryota > Metazoa > Chordata > Mammalia > Rodentia > Muridae > Rhabdomys > Rhabdomys pumilio. The sequence goes on along the minus strand of JANHMN010000004.1, from coordinate 81,032,495 downwards.
AGCAATGATTTTTTAAAATGGTTTTAAAAGAAAGAAAGGCAATATAGCTTACTGAAATGTTTTTTTAATTAGTATACAGTAAGATATCAGAAAATATATTCCAAATGAATTAAACTTCCCATCAGCTGAGCACAGTCCATAAACAACAAATGTGCTTGCCAGCCACTGCATCCTCCTGCATCCCTGCTGGGTGCCATTAGTCAAGGAGAGCACTCCCCAGGCTAAGTCCAGATGCCGTCTCAGAATCTTTTCCAAATCCAAGAGCAGTGGTGTAAGCCTGTCATTGGCACTACCCAGGAGGCTGTGCTAGGAGTTCTTGAGGCCAAGAGTTCAAGACCAGACTGGGCAACAGTAGAATCATGAACTCTCAAACACACAAGGACAATTCTTTTTTACAATGGTTGACACTCAGAAGCAGCCACACCGGGAAGGTAACCTGCCACCTGTTATGTAAGTGCACTGCCTTGTGTTCTGATTTATGCAAGAATGTTTTCAAACTTCTATGAACCTTGCCAAAATGAGACTGGGTTCCAGTAAGGGAACTCTTCACTTTGATGGAGATGGGAAGGAGGCAGGGGAGGATGGGGAGAGACTGATCAGAACACATGTATTCAGAGGCCATGGTTAGGAGTCGGATTTCTTTCTAAATTCTGTGGCCGTCCAGATGTTTTAACAGTCTTAAGTAGAGAAGAGACTATGACTTACACTTTAGAATGTGTTTTATTTTGCTTTGCTTCCCTGCCCCCCTACAGTGTGTGTGGGGTGGGGAGAGCAAGCGTGGAATGTGTCTTTCATTTGGAGGCAGGGCCTCACTACATAGCCCAAGCTGGCCTCACTTGTCAGGATTATAGGCATACACTACCACACCTCCAGTTTTTCACATTTTAAAGTAAGTGATTGTCCCAAATGCACTCTTTCACCCCAGTGCTAGGAAGTGAACCCAGGGCGGTGCTCCCCCACCACACACACACACACACAAACGAGGCAAGCACTATAGCACATTATATTCTCACTGTCAGACATACTAATGGGGAGAGGCCCATCCTGAAAAGATAGATGATTTGGTCCCCTAAAGGAGGGAAGAAGACCTGGAAAACAGATGCTCCCCAAATCCCAAAGCTGGTCGGACACTATTGACCATTTCTCAGTGAGCCTTGTAGAGGAGGGCAGACTCTGCGCTCACCAGGCCACACAGACCCTCCGTGGCACCGCCCCATTCCCTATCCTCCCTCCTCCCCCACCTCTCCATGCTCCACACATTCTCCACTGTATAATTATCGTTTTTGTCCCTAACAGAACAGTGCTGGTGTACTTCTCTCGAGTCTCAGTCTCCACTTTCTTAGTCCCAGCACATATAATGTAAGCTCTGGACTCTAGATGGTTGCTCCCTGGACTCTAGAAGGTTGTTAGTGATGACCCAGTGTTCTGGCTTTATGTAGCTAACTTTATGTCAACTTGACACAAGCTATGGTCATCTGGGAGGAGGGAACCTTGATTGAGAAAATGCCTCCATCTAATCAGGCTGCAGTCAAGCCTGTAGGGCATTTTCTTAGTGATTAATGGGGAAGGGCCCAGCCCATGGTGGGTGGTTCCATCCCTAGGCTGGTGGTCCTGGTGTCTATAAAGAAGCAAGCTGGGTAAGCCATGAGCAGCAAGCCAGTAAGTGTACCCCTTCATGGCCTCTGCATCAGATCCTGCCTCCAGGTTCCTGCCCTGCTTGAGTTCCTGTCCTGATCAATGATGAACTGTGATGTGGGAGCAGAAACCAAATAAACCCTTTCCTCCCCAGCTTGCTTTTGGTCATGGTTTCCCCCCAGGAATTGAGACCCTGACTAGGACACCCAGTCAAAGCAATTCCTTCCTTTGTTCATCACTGGCTTGAAATTAAAAAAGAAAATAGAATAAAAGAAAAAAAGTTCTTTAACCTGCCCCAGACAGCTTACATCTTCTCTGAAGAATTAAAACACACACACACACACACACACACACACACACACACACACACTTATGGGAAGTTCAAGCAGGCAATTCTCTCTTTTCCATCCAGTTAATGGAAATGTGTGTCAGGCATTTCAATGTGGTGCGCCAACGTCATTGGGTGTGGTGTGCCAACGTCATCACACACTATCACACCACCGCCATTGGAAGATGGCGCCGACATCAGCCCGGACTCATCCCGCTTAACTAGTAAACAAGTGCTCAGAGCATGCTCAGAGTCCCTTGAACCAGCCTACATGTGACGCATCCCGAGACGTCATATTCTCCTGAGCTCTGCTAGCCAATCACAGAGGTACACGCCAACACGCCGACCTAATAGGTATTTAAGGACGTCTCCCTTTCCTATCAGGGTCTTCCCTTCCATTCCGGCTGCAATAAAGCCTGCTGTAGAAGAATCCTATTGTCTGAGTCCGTTCTTGCTGGCAAGATCGTGACGAGGACAGCCACATTTCAACAGTCACCTAAGTTGGAAGAGGGACCATAGGAGCATCTGCCATTGGAAGCTTTCAGACCTCACCTCCTGCTACCGTTTCAAATTCAAAGAAATGGAGGTATCCCTATCAGGCCCCACTCCAGGGGATACAGTGACTAGGAGAAGACAAACAACATCCATCAACTATTCCTTCTCTGATAAAGGAATCCCATTATCAACCCCAAAAGTCACTGCCTGTCCCACAGCTGTCCCCTTCACAAGCACCCGGCCAACTTCACAGTTACCAGGGTGTGTTTGGTGGGATTCCCAATTCCTGTAGCTTCAGAACACAGCTAAAAATACAGTGTCATCTGGTACAGGGCCCAGATTTGGGAGCCCAGAAAAGGCTGAAGGGTACATAAGAAGGGCTGGTGCTTCAAGGGAAGAAGACACAGTAAGGAGCTGGGGCCTTGTGGTGACAAGGGAGAAGGTACAACTCCTTAAATAACAATGCCCTGGGGGAATGGAAGAAGATCTCTCCAAATTATCTTCCTCTGCCCACAAACTGCATGGCAGAGTCCTCTACATAAACCTCAGGTTTTATATATGCAGTTTGCTATATGTTTTCCTTTTTACTTGACCCATAACCATATTTGCTAATGGAGTACAGACTGGTAACCTGCCTGATTCGTGCACACACAGTGTCTCAGGGTCAAGTCAGAATACTTAGCATTCTCATATCCTTAAACACTTAGTCATTCCTTATGAAGGAAACTTTGGATTCCTATTTTCTGGCTATTTAAAAAATTACACCCTCCCTTCCACTGAAGAAATTTTAAAATGTTTAAAGAATTGTTGTAAACTATGGAAGATAGCTCAGTCAGCAAAGTACTTGCTGTGCATACAGAGGCTGGGTATGCTCCCCAGGTCACAGTGGTGTGTGCTTGTCATCCCATGCTAGAAGACAAAGATGGATGGACATCTGGCACTCACTGAAAGCCCCAGGTCCTAGAGAGAGATTCTGAATTAAAAAAAAAAAGAAGAAATGAAAGAAAGAAAGGAAGAAAGAAAGAAAGAAAGAAAGAAAGGAGAAGAGAAAAAAAGTAGATGGCTACTGGTGCTACTGGTGCTGACATCTGGTGTATACACACACACACACACACACACAGACACACACACACACACACACACACATACACACACACACACACACACACACACAGCAGGCATGATGGTGCAGACCTGTAATTCTTATGATTCCAGTGCTAAGGTGGGCAGAGAGAGGTAATCCCTGGGGCTGGGTGGTTGGGATGAATCAGTAAGTTTCAGATAAGCACGAGGGACAGTGGAGGGATGGCCCACAACAAGTAAGTCACCGCACACTCCACATGCTCCCCATCCCAAGGCTCAGGAGCCACAGCAGAAAGAGAGGCAGAGAGAATGACAACCGGAGTGGCACACTGCCTTTTGGACATGACAGGACCACTGGACCCCAAATTCACAGAGCTGTGGCTGCCTGCACATGATCAACGTAAGATCAAGCCAGTCAACATTCTAGCAATGTGCAGGAAGACGTTCATGATGCTCCACCCCTGAGAAGCTGTGGACAGGAAGGATGAATCAGTTTTCTTTAAGGGTCTGGTCCCTGGCATGATGACTACTCTCCAGGGAACGACCCACACCCACGTCCATGAGCAGCACAAAGTGGCATATGTTTAGAAAGAGGACATGAAATCAGAACGGGGACAGTGTAAAGCCCAGTCAACTCTGATTTTTAAGAAAACCCACTTTGTGTGAGACCAGGGGCTAAACTGCAATTCTAGGAAGAAAACCACAAAATCCATTTGAACAAACATCCTAACAGCAGGGGCAAGGTACATATAGATAACTTAAGACATTCTGCAGAGAATAGATGACTTAGCCATCCTGTTTGTCAGGTGGTTTGGCCCACATGTTCAGTTCCTGCAGATTACGCCAGAAATGTAGTTTTAAAAAATATTAACTTGCTGACCCGAATGGAAATTTCCCAAGTGTGCTGCAACCACAATAAATACCCTGTACCCTTAGACTTGGGGCTCTCACTCTGACCTGCTGCGACTGGGTCCATGAGAAACCTTGCTCTCAGACTTGTAATAAAGACCCATATGTGTTTGTATCAGAATAGGGTTCTCAGTGGTCTTCGGGGTCCAAGTGGGCATAACAATGGGAGGAAAAGAATGGGTCTAGGAGGAGTTAGGAAAAGGAGTGGGGAGGGGAATATGGTCAATGCATTGCATGAGGGCCTCAGAGAATACATTAAATATTACATGTATTTTTTAAAGAAACAAACATTTTGAAGCAAGAAATTAACAGTGGAGACCCTGTTTCAACGAACAGGGTGGACGGCTTCCCGAGGAACTCTTACAGAACACTTTCCTGATCCTGTCACCATGCCTCACGTTCTACTTCTAGGAGAGAAACTTTAAGGTGTGTGTGTGTGTGTGTGTGTGTGTGTGTGTGTGTGTGTGTGTGTGATGACACCACGCGGAAGTCAGAGGGCTGCTTGCAGAAGCAGGTTCTCTCCTTCCACCATGTGGACCTTGGGTCAAACTCAGTTTGTCTGGCTTGGCAGTAAGCACCTTCCCTGCTGAGCTATTTCACTGGCCTGAGATAAACTTCTCAGATCACCATATAAGTGAGCTCATACAGTGTTTGGCTTTCTGGGCCTGCTCATTTCACTTGACAGCTTCCTCCAGTTCTATTCCTGTTGGTACAAATGACAGCATTTGCTTCCTTTTACGACTGTGCAATAGTCCACTGTATATTTGAATACACAACATTCTTTGTTCGTTTGCTGATGGACACCAGTATTGAGTATGCCTTGACTACTTGTTGGGAGCATGGCTGTATTAGGAATGTGCATGCAGGTGTCTCCTTGATTTGCTGACTTCATTTCCTTTGGGTGTATGCCCAATAGTGAGACAACTAGCCCATATGGTAGTTCTAGTTTTCATTTTGGAGGAACCTCCTTTGTTTGTGGTGTGTGTGTGTGTGTGTGCGTGTGCATGTGCGTGCGCGTGCGTGCGTGTGTGTGCGTGCGTGCATGTGTGTGTGTGTGTGTGTTTCTATAGTGGCTTCACTAACTGACATTCCTGTCAAGAGTTCCTCATCTTCCTCGCCCTCTTTGCATTGGGCTAAGATGGCAAGATTGTAGAGATGGATTTGCATGTCCCTCGTGATTAATACTAGGGAAGTTTTTCCCCATATAGCTGCCAGTACTCTTTCGAGAAATATTTATTCAGATCATTTCCCCATTTTTTAAAAAAATATCTATTGTATTATTAATTTTAATTATGTGTATGGGTGTGTGTCTGTACAAGTGCCCATGAAGGACAGTAATGTGGGATCCCCTGGAGACAGAGTGATAGGCTATTCTGAGTCACTTGATGTTGACACTGGGAACTGGATTTGGGTTCTCTGTAAGAGTAGTTCATGCACTTAACTGCTGAGCCATCTGTCCAGCCCCAATCTACCTGTTCTTCCTCTTCTTTTTTAACACCCATCAGAATGACTAAAATAAAAAGCTCAAGGGACAGCACCTGCTGGTGAGGACGTGAAGCGAGGGGAACACTCTTCCACTGCTGGTGGGAGTGCAAACTTGTACAACCACTCTGGAAATCAGTTTGGCAGTTTCTCAGAAAATTGGGAATAGATTTACCTCAAGACTCAGCTATACCCCTCCTGGGCATATACCCAAAAGATGCCTCACCATCCCACAAGGACACTTGCTCATCTGTGTTCACACAGCTTTATTCATAATATCTAGAAACTAGAAACAACCCAGATGTCCCTCAACTGAAGAATGAATACAGAAAATGTGGTTCATTACACATGGGAATACTACTCAGCTATTAAAAACAAGGACATCATAAAGTTTGCAGGCAAATGGATGGAACTAGAAAATATCCTCCTGAGTGAGATAACCCAGACCCAAAAGGACAAGCATGGTGTGTGTTCACTGATAAGTGGACATTAGTCATAAAGTACAGGATAACCATGCTACAATCCACAGACCCAAAGAAGCCAAATAACAAGGAAGGCCCAAAGGAGGATAGTTGAATCTTTCTCAGAAGGGGAAACAAAAAAGATATCAGAGGTGGAAAAAGGGAGGAAACTGATCCATTGAAAGATAATCTAATAGCACACACACACACACACACACACACACACACACACACACACACACACATATATATATCCTTATAACTTTTTGTTTGTTTTTCAAGACTGAGATTAAAGGTATGTGTCACCATTGTCCAGCTCCTTAACTCTAAGGATGATAAAAACTTATCTAAACATATTTAAAACCCCAGTAAGTCAAAACAGCATCAAGATTAACTCAGCCATGCAATAAATTCAATGAAAATTAAGATTTTCTTTTGTTGTCATTATTATATTAGATACTTTTCTTGTTGTGATAAAACACCTGATGAAAGCAACTGAAGGGAAGAGAAGGTTGATTTTGTCTCTTGGTGTGAAGGGATACAGTCCACCCCAGTAGAATGCATGGCAGCGGAGGTAGGGGTGTGGTTGGGGGTGGGGGTAGCTGAGCTGTTTCCACAGCCAGGAAGGAAGGAGCAGGGAATGTTTATGCTCAGTGAGTGATCTCCTTTAACCCAAGACCCCAGCCTATGGCATGATGCTCCTTAGAGTTAAGGTGAGTCACTAACTTCAACTACCCGTACCTAGGAAAATCCCTCACAGACACAGTCATAATCTTATCTCCTTGATGATTCTAGAGCCTGTCAATTGACCATCAATATTAACTATGATGGTTACTTTTTAAATATATGTCAAAAGTCCCTTCAATCTAGAAAGTCTAAAAGACAAAGATTACCCAGGATTGTTACCCATAGAGATGATCCTTAAAAAATCCGAGTTTTAAAAATACTTCAAGGGCTAAAATATGCCCAAAAGTGTCACATCCAGATGGTTTTCCAAATGAAATCTCCCAAATCTTTAAAAATCCTACAAAGCAAGGGAAAAAATGCTTTGATATTTTTAAATTCAGAATGCCATTGATACTAAATATAACAAAAATGGCATCCCTCTGGGCATCAGTGAGGAGTTCTAAGTAGTATTTAGCAAATACAATCCTGATTAAAATAATAAGAAGTCAAAGCCTCAAAAAGAATTCATCCTGATGACACTAACCATTATCAAGAAATGTATTAGTGAAACTCATATTACTGATTTAAAAAAATGTACAGAGTCACCTTGATGTCAAAATATACAAAGTCACCTTACATGCTTAAAACGGCATGATAAAAAATAGCTAGTGTCTGATTTAAAAACCAAACTAGTAAAGAGAACACAAATGGACGCTTCCTTAAGATTACTGGGAAACCCAGGAACTGTTGAACTGGAAATCGCTGGAGATGAGAAAGTAGAAAGTTCAAAAATAATCACAACAGTAAACAACATAGGAAACCGCAGAGTGACTGAAAACCCATCTCTGGCATCTAATTCCAGTTCTGGCTCTGATTGTGTGACCTTAAACAAGTAAACCTGGATGCCTGGAAGAGGGCAGCCTTCTCACGGGAGTGTCTATGCACAGGGATCATCTAAAGACTAAATGAGTCATCAGGGAACTTGCTTAGAATGTAAGCAGCACATACTGCTACATACAGTACTTAAATAGGTCGGTATCGGCACATCAAAGGCTGAGATCACAGCCAGTGGAACGGCTGGCTCAGTGGGTAAAGAGCACTCTGCCAAGTCTGATGACCTCAGCTGGATCCCTGGGACTCACATGAGAGGAGAAAGCTGACTTCATCAGGTTGTCTTCTGACCTCTACACACACATTGTGCAATGTGTACATACACACACACATACACACCTGTACACATGTTATTGTATGTATGTATACATGTGTATGTATGCATACATACACATACACACATAAATAAATAAAAGTAAATCTGCATTTTTTTAAAAAAAAAAGCTGAATTCATTTTGAAACATCAAAATCATTTTCATACAAGTCAAAAATAAGATTAAAAAAAAATTCAGTGTTAGCACCATTGCTTAGGTTTTTCATTCTGGAAACACTAGCCAAGCCCCTGTAATAGAAAAATGTTATAATTGCAGAACAAAAGATAGGGTCATTGTTTGCAGACACTAAGACACAGACCCTAAATAATATTAGAGAAACAAAACCCTGCCAGAAACAAATATGATGTATTGGATTTATTGAATGCATTTACTAAACCAAAGGGAAACTGAAAAAGCAGCCTAGAGACACTATAAGCAGAAAGTTGAGGCTTTTAAAGACCCACCTTGGCAATGTAACTTTGGAGGTTCCCACACGCCCAGGGCTGTGCATTGTGAAATCCTATCTCCTGAGATGCTGAGAAACCCTTCTTTGCAGCTGTAATGGGCCTGGCCGCCCAGTGTGGAGCTGTAGCTTCCCACGATGTAGGCCCCAGGAACTTCAGGAGGAATGCCACAATTTATTTCTGAAAACAAAACCATGTCAACTTCTTTACTTTCTCAATGCAAGTTTTCAGAATCCACCATCTCTCTGCACCCATACCCCATGCCTCACACCCCCAGGCCCTGTGTGAGATTCATTTCCATGATGTTTCTGAGCACATTTCCAAAGTTGTCTTTATTGCACTTTTGGTGCTCCACACACAATAGCATCTACACATGCACAAAACAGAATTTAGCCATCTGCTTTGACTCATGCTCATGGCCAATGAAGTAAAAATCTGACTGCAAACTACCTTAAATTAGATTCATTTTCTTAATTTCCAAAATCACTCTGAAGATGCTGGGTTCTTGTCAGACCTAACAGGCAACAGTTAACACCAAAATATTAATCCCTCATGTTTAATGGTGGTTTTTCCTCCCACATGGTTTCTCTGTGTAGCCCTGGCTGTCCTGGAACTCGATCTGTAGACCAGGCTGATCTCAAATTCATAGAGATCCGCCTGCCTCTGCCTCCTGAGTGCTGGAATTAAAGGCATGTTCCACCACTGCCTGGCTTGTTCAGCTTTTTAAAACACCACTCTTTCTATCTTGATTGGGTCATTTATTTTATTTCATAAAAATATGTGAAGGTAATGCATACTCATACCTCCAATGCAGACCTATAAATGTCAGAGCATGAAAACATCATACCTTCCAGACCTCACCTTCAGGTACTGCTTCCCTGGCACCTACCTGTGCATGATGTTGCATCCATGCGTGGGTGGAAAGGCTCGGGCCCATTCTTTGCCACATACCCTTCCATGCAGTAGCATTCAAAGCTCCCAGGAGTATTGATACACCGACCTCCATGTCTGCACAGGCCAAAATCTTCACATTCATCTATGTCTTGAGATCCATCCCAGAGTGTAAAAAGAAGGGAGACAAACAGAAAAGGACCTTGTGGCAGCCTAGTTTCACGCTGTCCATCAACCCAAATAAATACATGCACTTGCTTATGATTGTATTGTAATTTTTGTTTTGCTCTTTATAGGTTTTCCATACAAACTCTTCGTGCCAAAAACACTGAAAGCATAGGATATGTTCAATAAATACTTGCCAGTGTGTTCTGAGATAAAAAGCAAAACAAAACCACAAATAAAAAACATTCCCAATTCCCTGACCCCCAACAAAATCAGACTAAAAATAAGCAAACAAATAGACAAGCAGTGTTAGGGGGCTTGAATGCCTGCCCAGCACAAATGAGTTGTTAGTGCCCAGCACTCACAGACACACACACACACACATACACACACACACACACACACACACACACACACACACTTCCAATCTTTCACCTTTTGAAACTATACAGGCCAACAAGTTGGCTCAGCAGGTAAACGCACCGAGCACTTAAATGTGATCCCCAAGACCCACATGGCAGAAGGAGAGAATTAGCTCCTGTAAGTTGTTTTCTGGCTGTCATTTGTGTGCTATGCCGTGTGTGCACACAACACACACACACACACACACACACACACACACACACACACACACACA
>JANHMN010000004.1:80989933-81019933 GCA_030674055.1 Rhabdomys pumilio | reverse complement strand
CCCAGCCCTTGCCACACACCCCCCACACTGTGGCCATGCTAGAAGAGCATCTAGGCTACTGTGCTTACAAAGGCCTCAAAGAAAAGTCCTAAGGTGAACTACCATGTGGAGGGAGAATCCATTCAGAGAACTAAAGCCACTTGTTAGAATGGAGGTTCTAATACGTGAAAGGCCCCTTTTTGTTGGGGATTGATTCTAAAGTTCTGTCTTAATTTAGCTCCCAAAATCACAGGAATCTGCATGTCCAGATGCTGAGGGTCCCTGTCCCCAATTGGCTTTTGATTGATCAATAAAGAGCCAATGACCAATGGCTGGGCAGGGTGGAAGAGGTGGGACTTTTAGGATTCCTGGGCAAGAAGGGCAGAGAAGAGAGGGAACCAAATTGCCATGACAGGAAGCAGAAAGATCAGACTTAAAGACCTGCCACCATGTAAGAAATCAGAAAAGTGGCCCCAGGGACCACTCCCTCAATTGGGTCTGGGGAAGCAGAGATAAAATATAGATTTAGCAAATATTAATTCAAGAATACCAGAGGGGAGTGGGGAGTGTGTGCTAGTCACAGGGAGGTTTAGAAGTGCCCAATCATTGAGCTAGTAAAGCATATTAAAAATAATGCTCTGTGTGTGTGTGTGTGTGTGTGTGTGTGTGTGTGTGTGTGTGTTTTCATTCACTAATCCAGAGAGCTCTGCTGGGTAGCTAGAAGCAAGACCCACGGGGAGCTCAGTGCGAATTTAACAATTCACTGTTACACCCTTTTGTTTGTCATCTAGGTCACAGTTCAGGGCATGCACACAGTCTCTCAGTCCATAGGCAATATAAAAAGAATTATAGGGTCAAACCAGAAGTTGTGGGAAATACCAAATTGCTCAGTGTGTATATGTGTGTGTGCACACACAGGCACGTTAATGTATACATGTTCATGTGTTTGAATGTAGATATGTACATGACATGTATGTGGGCCAGAGAACAACTTTAGATATCGTTTGTGCCTTCCACCTCTCTGAGGCAGTCTCTTTGTTCTCTGCTGCATACACCAGGCAAACGGGCTCATAGGTCCACATCTGTCTCTAGTTCCCATCTCTCCAGAAGAGAGCTGGAATCACAGCTACAACATCTGGCTTTACATAGATTCTGGGAGTCTGGCCTCCAGTCTTCATTTACCCAGGAAACCTTTTCCTTGGCCCAGAAGTTGCCCTTTTAGGTCACTAAACTTGAGGGAGATTTCTGGGTGGCAGCAATAAATAATCAAAATACCCTGAACACTGAGAGCTCAAATAAGTGCAACTAAGAAAATAATACATCAAATTTAAAAGAGAATCTCTAGGAAAACAATGAAATCTTGTAAACTGAATACAAAATATGAATGCCAAAATAAAAACTCAAAAGGGGCATTAAACAATAGAGAGGCCACTGCTGAAAAGGGTTTTCAAATCCCAACCTGAGGAATCCTCCCAAGACACAGTGAAAAAGCTGATGTGAGACTGAAATAAAGAAACAAAAAGTAAAATCTTACAGGGACAGACAAAAAAGAGCCAACAAGTGTTGAAGAGAAACTGAAAATAATAAAGGAGAGGCTGGGCAAGAGTTCCTCTCAAGGTGAGGGAACCATCAGCCACAGGTCACACATCCAAATCCAAACAGAGCTTTAAGGTCACAGGCATGAACACTGCAAATGAAAGCCATTCTCATAGAGACAACACAGCACACTGGCTGAAAGAGGAAACTTACTCCTGGCCATCAGGGCTCCAGGGGGGCTGAACACACCCTTCCTGCTGGGTCTCTCTGTAGCTCCTGGTCTCCCAGCCCCACTCCCAGTCTCTCTATGCCTTGGGCACAGGGCACCTACTGAAGCCCCTGTTCTACCTCCAGGAAGAAAGACAATGATGTAGCTGGCAGAAAAAACAAAAACAAAAAAAACAGTCTTTGATATAATTAACATAACTACTTCAAAACCCCAGCATCATAAAAGGCCAAGTACCATGTCCACAGTCAAAAGCAGGCTCCAGAAGAGGCAAACTACAAAGAGACAAAAGTTGGTTTCCAGATGCTTAGTCAGTGGGAGGTGTAGAGACAATGGACTTTGGTGGGAAGATGGAAGATCTTCAAAAATCAGTGGTGATATTGTGGAATTCTATGAATATAATACCACCACTGTATTGTACAGTTTAAGTAGGTAGGCACTGTAGGAGGCGGTCCTTGCTGACGCCTGAGTGCGTAAGGTAACAAACCGCGCATGCACAGGGTTTTTTGGGCACGCCTAATTTCCGACGTCACATCCACCATTAAACTGCGCATGTACAGCACAGAGGAACCTGGGAGCTTGAGCAAGCAGCCAATCATGATTGTCCACTCCAAGGGCTATATAAATGGGAGCAAGAAGTCCGACCGCCCTCTTTTATGATTGCTTTTGCTCTTCTTCTGTCTTACTCTCTCTGTCTCCCCCACTCAGGTTGAAAGAATAAAACACCACGAAAGAATCCCCACGTGTTCGTGTGAGTTCCTGCGGGCAGGGATACCACGCGCGTTACAAGGCACATTTTAGGACACTTCATGAAATAGCTAGTTTCAAAAGAGAAAAAACAAACCAGGAATGGTGGTTTATACTTGTAACCCTAGCACCTGGAAGGCTAAAGCAGATAGCTTACCACCGGTTCATGACCAGCCAGGGATACTTGGTGAGTTTCAGAATAGCCTTGGCTATAGATTCATATCCAGCCTGAGGGAGGGAGGGAAAGATGGAGGGAAGGAAAGGCAGACAGACAGACAGACAGACAGACAGACAGACAGACAGACAGGCAGACAGACAGGCAGACAGGCAGGCAGACCTACATATACAGGACTCAGGAGGTATCATCAGAAACATACACACAAATACATATGTATTGGTATTATGTAAGGGGTAGTTGTTAAAAGAAAAGGAAAACAAAACCTGAAGGCCATTCTGAAATCCATAAATAGAAGAATAAGAAATTTCTCAAGAAAAGAGTAACCTGTGAGCAATCACTCAGCCTGACCTAGGACTTCCTGTCTGGAACACACGGCTTCCCAATAACTGAGTAACATTCAGAGTTCTGAGAAAGGAACAAAACATCACGCTCTGGCTAAGCAACGAGACGACAGTTCAGAATACGAATGGTTTCAGGAACTGCACCACCGACATTTCTCTTCCAAAAGAGAAGAGCTGAGAAAATACTCTAGGCATAATAAATAGTGTCAGCACAGAATAAATAGGGTCAAGAAGGGAGGCAGTGGGGTCACTCAGAGACAGAGCATGTGCTTAGCAGGCAGGAGGACTGGGTTCACTTCCTAGCACTGCAAAAAGTGAGGGAAATTAAAGAAACCACAAAGAATGAGGAGGTCTAAAGTCCGTCAAACAGTGACCTCAGAACTAGGAGCACTTGTTATAAGAAGATTCATAAAATATGAATAATATAATACTGAAACCAATCTAGATCAATGAATTTCTTATTTTAAAAAGTTGTTTGTTTTTTTAAATTTTATGTCAGTGTTTGTCTGCATGTGTGTATGTGCACCGTGAGTGTGGCTGGGGTCTGAGGAAGCCAGAGAGGGCACCAGATCCTCTGAGACTAGAGTTAGAGAGGGTTCTGAGCCTTCATGTGGGTGCTGGGAATTGAACTCAGGTCCTCTGCAAGAGCAACCAGTTCTCTTAACTGATGAACCATCTCTCCAGCCCTGAGGACAAATTTTAAGATGATTTTATCCCTGGAGACATCTGCATTTTTGACTCATTCTAGCTTGGCAAGGTTTCTTTGCCAGTTAGGAATTTGCCTTTAGCCTTCGTTTCCTCACCTCTGTCAACTTAGTGAGAAAATCTGATCCTTTACCCAAGCCATGAACAAAGCTGCTCAACAGAGCACAGCAGTGGAGACAGACATCCCACCTGCTCTACAGACAGCTTTGAAAATACCGAGTGAGTATAAATGCAGTTCTCACTGGACTTCCAAACGTGGGTAAGTAGCCGGCGTAGGGAAAAGACTTCTGGATGCTGAGCAACTCTGCAGGAGTCACTGCAGCCATTATTAGGCTAGCTTTGTGTACAGTCACTCAATAACCTAATAGCCATAATTGTCATAATTATGCTAATAACAATAATTGCTGTGTGTCATCTTCCACATGTCAAGCGCTGTCCTAAACATTTCATTAATTATTAAATACTATATTCATCTTGTTTAATTTCCACAATAGCCCACTATGAGGTAACTAAAGCAGACAAAATGGTTAAGCCATTGGTCCAGACAGCAATAGCAATGCCAGGACTTGAAGCCAAGTACCTGCCTGAAAGTCCATATTCATAACCAGTCAGGACTACCTTCCGGGTGGACATCCTGCAGTCAATAGTTCCCTATCTTATGAAACTGAAGAGGTAACTAATTGCCTTAATCTCTGATGTAACCCGTCACTGACATTACTGTGATATTGACTTTTATAAGATTTATTTTCATTTGTATGTATGTGTGTCTCTGTGTGTGTGCCACATGAATGCAGGTGCCCATGGAGGCCAGAAGAGGATGTTGGATCCCCTGGCGCGAGAGTTACCGGTAGTTGTGAGCCATCAAATGTGGATGTCGGGACCTGAACTCAAGTCCTCTGGAAGAGCAACACGTGCTCTCATCTCCCGCGCCATCTTTCTAGTCCCATGAGTTTGATTTTTAATCACCTGCTGTCTTATAATGCTTAGAAACTATCCCTTTTCTCGTCCATTCTGGAATCCTGGCTGACTGACCATATCAAGCTTACAAGAATGCCCTCCTCCGGTGGGAAAGATCTATGTCATCCAAGACTTTGCATTTAAGGGGATACTATGTTTTCGTTGATAATTTGTACTGCGATTGAGCATTGTCACTGAACATCAGAGTGAATACATAACACTTTAATGATGATAAAATAATGTAAAAATTACCATTTTAATAATTTTTAAGAGTGCAGTGTGGTGTGGTAGGAATATTCACAGGGTTGTGCCAGTGCCCCTGGTAGCCATTTTTAGGAGTCCTTTCATCTTGTAAAAGTAAATCTCTATGTCCATTAGACTTTAACGCTCCCTGTCCCACTCTTCTCACGCCCTGGCAAACCCCTCTCTATTCCCTGTCTCTTTAAATTAGACAACTTCGTACTTCGGTGGGATGTTCCCTCAACATCATGTCCTTAAAGTTCATCCACAGACAGCATGTGGGAGAGAGGAGGGGGAATGGGAACCGGGAGAAAGAAAACAAGCTAGGATAGCCTCTAGACCATTGCTTATGCTAAGTGTGTGCCCTACCGTGCCCCCTCCTCCCTTTTTAAAGCTGACCAGCGCTCTCTGGTATGCACTGCCTTTATATCTCATCTGTGGATGAACTTCTTCACTCATGTTCCTTGGCTACCGTGAGTGATGCTGTTGTGAGTTGGGGGAGGAATACAATAACATCTTTTTAAGATGCCATTTTCAATTGTTTGGGGGCAAATGCCTAGAAGTTGAACCGCAGAACCATGTAGTCATTTTCTTTTTAATTTTTGAGGGAATGTCACACTTACTTTTTTTCCCCCATGGTGAATCTACTATTTTGCAATTCCACTTGGAGAAATTCCTGGGGGAAACCCTAAGGCAGAAGCAAGCCAAACGGGTGCTTCCCCGCAGAGAGCAGGCAGTCTTTCTGGGATTGCACATTCGAGCCAGAGGCCAGGGCAGGCTCAGGCACCAGACGGCAAGAGCAAAGAAGCTTGGAAACAGTGGCTTTCTTCGAAAGAGGCTCCTGCCTTAGGGAAAGGGTAATAAACCCAACCTGGCCTGGGAAATGGGTAAGAACCAATAACTAGGCATGAAGGTGTGAGGCAGACTTGAGGGGGTTAGGGAGCAGAACTGCTGAATGGCAGAACTCCTGTGTTCTTCTCAGTCAGGGCTGAGGGTTCCATTTCTCCTGAAGCAAGAGCACAATGGCCTACTGATGCAGGAACTTCCCATGACAAGGTTGCTCTTGCCGGTTAGGATTGTATGCAAGACTTGGGGATTCGAAAGGCATAGGGAAGTCACCCTTAAACTTTCAACAGACCCTAGGAGACCCATGCCTGCTCGGAAGCCCGAGTAGATTCCCAGTCTTACTCCACCTGGGTGTGGGCTCTCTCTGCTTAGTCTCAGCTCACCCTCACCTTGCTGTTGCTGAAGGCCTTGCTTCATGGCAGTTCCTGTTATTAGGTTCCAAACCCGGGCCAAATAGCTGAGATGCCTATACCACAGATCAAAGCAGACCTGACCTCCAGGTTCTCATTGCATCCTTTAGTCCCTACTGTTACAGGGTGCTCCTGGCTGGCATACCCCACCCCCACCCTAAACTCTCTAGCCCAGACTGCTGGGCTGCTCTTCCCTACAGAATCCAACAAGTTTGACCGGTGGATCCATTATACCTTTGGGTCTCCTGGTTGCTGTACCTGGCTCCGTTTGTCTCTCCTCTCCCTTCCACTCGCCCTCTCCCCACATGGCACAGCTCAGGTCTGGTCATGACCACTCTGGACTCTCCCAGATACCTCTGTCCCTGCCTCTGGCTATGCTCTACCTTTTATCTACAGTAAACCTTCTCTTGCACCATACCTAGGAGCAGCCATGCCCTTTCCTCCTCCTCTTCCTCCTCTTCCTCCTCTTCCTCCTCCTCCTCTTCCTTCTCTCTCTCTCTCTATCTCTTCTTCTCTCTCTCACTCTCTCTCTCTCTCACTCCCCCCTCTCTCTTTTTCATCTATCTGTGACTTGCAAGAGTCACTGAAGGAGCTTCTCTGGACACTGCATTTTCTACTTCTTCATAATTGAGTGGAATCCGCCCACACTAGAACTAGCTCAGTCCTCCTCTGTCACTGGAGGTCCATCTGCTACCAGTTCTTGAGGGTGACTTAAACTTGACCAATTGTAACGGATTTCCTGGAAGAAGATTCCTCAGAGTGCAGAGATCCGGCTTTGAGGACTGAGGTTCCAAGCCAGCACTGCTACCCCCAGACTTGAACCACACCCCAACTAGCATGCGCTCCTGTCTCTCAGGCAAGTGATTCCAAAGTGTTGGGCTTTTCAGCACCAGCAAGAAGAATCATCTATCAGCTTTTACAAAGGGCTGCTAGCAACCTTGAAATGAGAATGACTGGCCAGGCATACAGGTTCCCTGAGGGGTTGTGGCTGCTGGCAACAGTTCATGACTCTGTGAATATGCTAAAGTCACTGGATTGAACATTTCACAGGGAGGGAAACTGGCAAACATATTTCTCTCTCTCTCTCTCTCTTTCTCTCTCTCTCTCTCTTTCTCTCTCTCTTTCCCTCTCTGTCAAAGTCACTAAATAATTGCAAGAAGTAGAATAAATACAGCAGGGCCTGTGCAGGATTTTGAAGGTGGCTCTTGTTTGGCTGACACCTATTTGACCCTTGAAGAAAATATTTTCTTCTCTCCCTTCCTGCTCTTTGGCCCTCCCCTCCCCCCTTTCTACCTTCCTAACCTGTGCTTGTTTGGTGCTTTATAGGTAAGAGATGGACCACCCAGCCTCAGCCTCAGCCCCAGCTCCACTCTTCATCCCTGTCTTTTGGGTGGTTTTGGTTGTTGTTGTTGTTTTGTTTTGTTTTGTTTTGTTTGAGTTTTTCTTTTTGAGACAGGGATTCACTGTGTAGTGTACCTCTGCCTGTCTTGGAACTTGCTATATACCTCTACCTGGCTGTGAACTTGCTATGTAGCTCTGGCTGGCCTGGACACAGAGATCCACCTGCCTCTACCTCTCAAGTTCTGAGGCTAAAGGCATGAGCAACCACACCTCACCATTCTTCTTTTGAAAGTTGAATGCATGTCTCAGAACAATACTGAGAGCGTTTTAAACAGCAACTCCAGGTATCATGTCTCCTAGAATACCTCCCAGGTCCTTCCTCACTGCAAAAATAAGAGCCACCCTTGGAATCCAGGTCACACCTTTGCTGACCTTTCACTAACACATGGGAATTATCTGCCTGTCACCTCTGTCGCCTCCCAATGGCACTGCCTTGGCAGAGAAGAAAAACATTAGGAATGTATCTGAATGAGCTAGATAATAGGTCATCACCATACATGGTTTTTAAAATGAGCTTCTCACCAGGCACAGTGGCACTAGCCTTTAATCCCAGCACTGTTTCCACAAGAAGACAGAGGCAGGCAGATCTCTGAATTTGAGGACAGCCTAGTTTACAGAGCGAGTTCCAGGACAGTTGGGGCTAAATAGGGAAACCCTGTCTCAAAAACAAACAAAAATCAAAAGCATTTCTTTCTTATTAATGTGCCTAATTTAATATGGCAACATCAGTTTTAAAACCACATAGGCAGTAACTTGTTGCAAAGACAACAGGACACTGGATACAGTGTGTTCTCTGAGAGAATATACTCCTTCCTTCCAGGAATTTCGTCTTGCCCAGGTCAGGTAGAATGGCAGAAGTCAGAAGCTGCGGTTCCAAGCCATAGAAAAAGTAAACATGCTCTGCTTTCCTTTCTTCCCTGAAAATCTTGAAATACCACAAAGCTTTCAAGCAGCCACAGAGTCTATGCCAAGCCTCTCAGAACCTGAAAGAGTTTCTGGCCTCTCCCTTTTGTGACTGTTCAGGGATCTGAGAGAGCTGAAGAGCTGTATTAACAGGACATGCTACCTAGAAACAGAGCTCACCTAGAGTCACTGAACATCAGGAGGGCTTAGCTCATGGCTTCCATCCAACCTCCATATGCCCAGGAATTGCACCAACAAAGTTACTGTGGTGACCAACGTCACAGTCCTCACTCAGCTGAGTCCTCTGGTGGCAAGCCCCCTGCATGACACAGTTTGGACCTCCAGTGAGACACAGAAGTCATGGGAATGTAGTGGGTGTTTGTGCTCAGTTACAGGAACATGTAGCTGGCACACTGTCTCCAGAGAGTGCCAGCCTCTTTTGTTCATTGTAAAAGAGCCAGCAAGATGGCTCAACAAGTAAGGCTGCCTGCCTCTCAAGTGCAGTGACCTGAGTTCAGTCCCCATTGTTGTGTCTTATAAACCGTGAGGAAGGGTCCTAGTGGGCCCTGCCAAGGTGTCCCCCTGAATAGTCCACGAAACAGGCCTAATCTAAAAGGGAGTTTCTTTTCAAGGAAGGGACGGGGTCCTGGGGAATGGGATAAAGGCAGAGAAAGAGGGGGACCGAGGACAAGAGAAAGGAGAGAAAGAGGAGAAGGAAAAGAGACCAACCAGGGATACGTGGGAAGGGGCGGGAGAAAACAGGTGAAGAGAAAGAGGGGAGAGGGAGAGGGGAGAGGAAGAAAAATAGGGAGGAGGGAAGAGGGAGAGGGAGAAAGAAGCCAAACAGTCCTTTTATATCAAGCCAGGCTCATACCTGATTGTTGCTAGGTAACTGTTGGGCGGAACCTAGAGGAAATGCTAACACCCAGGACCTGCAGTGAAGGAACAGAACTCCTGAAAGTTGTTCTCTGACACCCCTCTCTTCCCCCACCTCTCTCTCTCTCTCTTTCTCTCTCTCTCTCTCTCTCTCTCTCTCTCTCTCTCTCTCTCTCACACACACACACACACACACACACACACACACACACACACACCAAATACACACAAAGCACATAATCACACACAAACACACATACTTATAAAAGCACATAACATTTTAAATGTTTAAACACATAAAACTAGAAAATCAGTGCAATGAATTACCAGGCGTAATTACTATCCTCCAGTAATATAAACTATTCAATCACTGTTCATATTTTGTCATTTAAAATATCTCGCAAAAATCATAACACAAAATACTTCATAATTGTGCCCCATACAACTCAGCATGCATGTCTCAAAATAATAACGTTCTATGGACCTCAGTAACATCCCATCTAACAATGCAACTTAGTTAGAGTTTCTGTTGTTGTGATACAAACAACACGGAAAGGAAAAGGTTTGTTTTTATCTTACAACTCGCAGGTCACACTCTGTCACTGAGAGAAGTCAGGGCAGGAACCTGGAGCAGAAGCCATGGAAGAATGCTGCTTACTGGCTTGTTCTTTGTGGCTTGCTCAGCCTGCTTTCTTATAATATCCAGGACCACCTGTCTAGGGGTGGCCCCACCCACAGTGTGCTAGGCCCTCCCACATCAATCAATAATTAGGAAAATGCCTGACAAGTTTGCCTCTAGACCAATCTTATGGAGGCATTTTTTTTTTCCTCAGTAGAGGTTCCCTCTTCTCAAATGACTAACTTGTATCAAGTTGACCAACTCATACCACCAACATTAATTCTCTAATACTGACTAATAGTACTCAGTCTACGTCCAAGCTCAAGGCTCTCCACCATGATCCCACCCTCTACCCATCCACCGGAGTACCGTCACCAAGTGGCTGTCACTGCAGCCCCCTTTGGTACCTGCACAGAAAGTGCCATCGTTGGGGATGAATGTCCTGTTGTTGTTTGTGGCCCGATAGCCTGCGTGGCAAATGCAGTAGAATCCTCCAGGC
Source organism: Rhabdomys pumilio (assembly GCA_030674055.1). Lineage (NCBI taxonomy): Eukaryota > Metazoa > Chordata > Mammalia > Rodentia > Muridae > Rhabdomys > Rhabdomys pumilio. The sequence goes on along the minus strand of JANHMN010000004.1, from coordinate 81,009,470 downwards.
GTGTTGTGGCAGGATGTATGGTCTCCACAGATCACGGTGGCTCCAAACTGACACTCGTCTTTGTCTGCAGATGGATACATGGACAACTAACTCACACACAGGCTTTCCCCTCACACCGTGTGTTCTTACCCAGAGTCCTCCCTCACTACAGACTAGGGACCTCTACTCTGTGACAACAGTTTACTGATGTAACTGCTTCTCCAGCTCTTTTCCTTCCATTATGCTTCCCAGGCTAGAAGGAATTGGACTCATAATTATATACCTGGTGTATATAAAACCACAGAAGCACAACCTACTATTCTCAGAGTCCATCTTACTTGATGGTTGGCAGTAGGTTATTTTTTAATTTCTTTCACATTTAAGAAAAAAATCAGGGTTGGAGCTGTAAGTCTGTGGGAACTCGACATGCCTGGTATCCACAAGGCTCTGTGTTCAGTCCCATGAAAGTAATAGCACTTTTAAAATGAAATATTGGTGAGTCAGCTAGGTGGCTCACAGAACCAGTGCTCCTACAAAGAGATGGGAGATGGAGGCAGGAGAGTCCCCAGAAGCTTGACGGCCAGCATACCTGGAGTACACAGTTGCAAGCAACAAGGGACGCTATCTTAAGGAAGGTGGAAAGTAAGGAACCATCCCACGAGGCTGTGTTCTAATCACCACATGCACATACCCACATTAATACACATAAGGACATGTATGCCCATGAACAAACACTTTTATACATGCACACAAATTAATTTGCTATAAATTTTATGAGCCAGGGGAAACAAGCCTAGAATAATTCCATTTTCCAATTCAGTCATTTTCTTGGTCTTTCCAGTATTAGAGAATTAATGTTAATATGATGTGTTGGTTAGCTTTATGTCAGTAAGTAAAGGTGCCCTTGGGAGGCCAGAGGCATCTGATCCCCTGGAACTAAAGTTACAAGTGGTTTTGAGCCATCTGATAAAGCTGCTGGAAACCAAACTCAAGTCCTCTGCCAGAGGACTCTCATACTCTCAGCACTGAACCATCTTTCCTAACCTTAAGATGAATTTTATGTCCAATTATTTAACTGAAAAACTGGAATCGTCAGCTTCCAGGAAACACAAAGGGATTAGCAGTGAAGCCTCGGAACAGGGTTCATACAGAGGCAGGAGACGCTCACACTGTCAGTGACCTGTGTGAACCATGGTGGGCACACATTCTAGTGTAGAATTTCTAGAACGTGGACAGTGAAGTCAGCCTTGAGTGCCATCAATTAAAGACAGTGAAGCAGCCGGGCAGTGGTGGCGCACGCCTTTAATCCCAGTACTTGGGAAGCAAAGGCAGGTGGATTTCTGAGTTCGAGGACAGCCTGGTCTACAGAGTGAGTTCCAGGACAGCCAGGGCTGCACAGAGAAACCCTGTCTCGAAAAACAAAGCAAAGCAAAACAAACAAACAAACAAAAAGACAATGAAGTTAAAGCCTCTATCTCTGACTCTGGCAGGGATCAGAAAACATTTTCTTTACATTCCTGCTTGTGGGCTTTAAAAGCAGCCATAAAATATACCAATTGTGGGTCATAGTCATACATGCTTTTAAGGCCTGCATGCCTTTAATGCCAGCACTCAGAAGGCAGAGGCAAGCAGATCTTTATGAAGTCAAGGCCAGCCTGGTCTACATAGTGAGTTCTAGGTCAGCTAGGGCTACATAGAGAAACTGTGTCTCAAAACAAAACAAAACAAAACAAAACAAGGGCTGGAGAGATGGTTCAGAGGTTAAGAGCACTGACTGTTCTTCCAGAAGACCTGAGTTCAATTCCCAGCAACCACATGGTGGCTCTCGACCATCTGTAATGGGATCTGATGCCCTCTTCTGGTGTGTCTGAAGACAGCAACAGTGTACTCATATACATAAAATAAATCTTTCAAAAAACAAAACAAAATCCAACTACAACAATCACAACCCTGCCCCACACACACACCAAACACATAACAGGTATATTTGGTGTCATTTGGAGACATTTAATGTCTCCCTAAAGGTTTCAATTGGGATATTTATGTTTATATAAAGTTCTAGAATTAAGCCATTTGGTCATATTAAGGTACCTTTGGCACCTCACTAGTAACCCGAATCATGCACACAGCAGCCCAAGTACTAGAATAGGCAGTGACCAGTGGGAACAATTACACAAATGTTCTGAAGCCCTCTCCTTTCCTACGAGATGCAATTGAGAGCACAGTTAACATCCAGGAGAGGAGGGATCCTCAGAGCTGCGTTCCTCAGTCTTCATGACACTGAGACCCTTTAACACAGCTCCTCATGTTGTGGCCTCCTCAACTATAAAACTATTTTCGTTGCTACTTCATAACTGTAATTTCCTACTCTTATGAATCATAATGTAAATAGCTATTTTTTCCAATGGTCTTAGGTGACCCCTGTGAAAGGGTCAGTCGATCTCCAAAGGGGTCACAACCCACAGGTTGAGAGCTATTGCCTTGGAGGAACACCCGTCCTGCTCCTCAGTTCCAACTTTAGTTGCTAACAAAGGATCAGGTACTGTTGGGGAAGGAGTAGGAGAGACTCCGACTGCAGAGCAGCCACGCTTCTAATAAGGACAGCCCTCGAGAGTGGGGCTGGTCAAAGCACATTCAAATCCAGCATTCGGAATGGATAACGGTGGGTCACAGGGACAGCTTTTATTTGTGCAATGGAATGTGACTCACTCAACCTTTGGAGTATGACTCTGGATGCAGGATTGAATTGTTATTTTTCTTTAAGTACTAAAAAAAACGAGAAAATGTACACCAGGACAAAGGGCTAGAGGGATGCCTCTGCAGGTAAAAGCATTTGCTGCATACAGCTCAAAGCCCCCTGCCAGCAGCCATATAAAAAGTCAGACATGGCCAGGCCTGGTGGTGCATGCCTTTAATCCTCACACCGTGGAGGCAGAGACAGGTGGGCAGGTGGGTCTCTGAGTCTGAGGCCAAACCTGCTCTACATAGTGAGTTCAAGGACAGCCAAGGCTAGCTAGGAAAACCCTGTCTCAAAAAAGAAAGAAAGAAAGAAAGAAAGAGAGAGAGAGAGAGAGAGAGAGAGAGAGAGAGAGAGAGAGAGAAAGGGAGGGAGGGAAGGAGGGAAGAAGGTACTTAAAAATAAAGAAAAGAGCAGAGCAGAGCCAGGCATGGCCATGAAGGGCCACTGTGGTTTCTTGGCGGACAGCCTGTCTCCGGGTTCAATGGAGACTCTGTATTCAGGTAGATAGTAAGGAAGAATATCTAACTTCTTCCTCTGGCCTCTACACACGCCCCTCCACCCCCACACATCTGTGTGCATAAAACACATGCGACACATACATACTCACACATGAAGGCATGCCAACAAGGCCAGATAATAGAAAGCTCTATCCATCCACAGCTGCAAGGCAAACTTTCCCAGAGCATAGCAAGGAGGAGAAAACCGAGACGTTATTGTTAAATGTAGTACAGCTACATTGTTGTGACGTTCTCTCTGAAGTGTGCTTGGTTGTCAGTATTATCTGATTGTTCCCGAATAGATATCATGAGGAGAAATAAATAAATAATCTTAGCTGCATCTAGTCTAAACAACCTTCAAGTTATCTTAAAGCATTCCTTGAAGTCATCCCAAGGAAATTAAGAAATGTAATATTTGCTTTTGTTGTTAAGTTAAACTCAGGACATAAAACAGACTTCCAATCTGCAGAGGTCGAGGAGTTTCCAGAGAGTTCAGGTCAGCGACAGCTAATATGAGAAGGCCTTCCTTAGAAACACCAGCAAAAAGGACGTATCTAAACAACAAAGCCGAGATTCTGTTGTAATTGGCAAAAATTCACTAAGAAAAACATGTGAACAAAATAACAATGTTTGCCCTACATGGACACTGACTCTAAAACTGGAAAACCTTTGGTTTTTATTCAAATTTTCAGCTTAACCCACCAGTGAAACTTACCAACACACCGTGTCCTCCCGTTGCCCCAAAACCCATAGTTGCAAATGCAGATCCTCTTCCCTTCCTTTTGCTGGCATGTGGCATGTTCATGGCAAGTGGCACAGACATCTAAATCTGAGTCAGAGAACATACATTTCAGAAACAGGAAGATGAAGGCCAGAACTGTTTAGTCAGCATGCATCACAGAGAACCAAAAAGTCAATTCCAAAATAAACCAGGTCAGGTTCAAATCTCACCCGTACGACTTTCCATAATGATCCACTGGCCACAAAATATAATGCAAACTCCTCTGTCAGTCAACACTCTTCAGTGCTTGTCTTCTTACGAGCTCCTTCGGCTTCACATTCCCAAACTCTAACTGCACAGTGCCGTCCAGGCAAAGGGACAAGCACGCTCTCCTAATAGACAGATGAGCTGCTACCATTGTCATCGGCATGTTCACCTGGAATGTCCGTGCCTGCTTCTCTACCAGTCTGGTACCCACTCTTATTTTCAAGAGTTAGCCAGCATGTCTCATTCTCTCTGAGCTCTTCCCTACTCCCAAGGATAGGCGGATGCATCTTCTAATCTCCCATAAAGCATCTACACTCCCAGAACAACCATGCTAACCTATGTTTAATCCCATTTTGAGACTACAAATGAACCACACAAGATTGAGGGTTGTGACATTTGTTCAGTATGTTTTTACAGCACAGTATAGAAGCTCAACATATTTTTATGAGCTGGAAAAGGAGGTCTAAAATGGCGGCTGGAGAGATGGCTCAGGGGTTAAGAGCACTGGCTGCTTTTCCACAGGACTCATGTTCAATTCCTACCACTCCATATGGTGGTTCACAGCCACCTGTAACTCCAGTCTTGGGGGATCCAATGCCCTCTTGTACTCTCCTGGCCTCCATGAGTGTATGCAGGCAAAACACCCACATAAAATAAATCCAAAATGTGACTTGTTACAGCTATAAAAGCAAATGCAGACGAGAGGAACACATCTGCCAACTACTCTCTTTACCTTTATATATATATAAAAAAAAGTGTGTTTAAGAAGTCAGGGAGATAAGCTCTGAGTCCTGACAGGATGGCCAGACCCCATTAATTAGATAAACAACTGCCGGGGCAGTGGTGGTGCACGCCTTTAATCCCAGCACTTGGGAGGCAGAGGCAGGTGGATTTCTGAGTTCGAGGACAGCCTGGTCTACAGAGTGAGTTCCAGGACAGCCAGGATTACACAGAGAAACCCTGTTTCGAAACCCCCTGCCCCCCAAAAATAGATAAACAACAGAAACATTTGAAACTAAAACTCTTGAAATACCTAAATTTACCAAAATGGTGATAGGTAACCTAAGACCAAACAAGAATTTCTACTCAAGGCTATGTAGAATATTGAGTTTCGTGCCTGTGTCTCTGTAATTTCAGGAGTAGCCTCACGAAGAGAGTGTTCCAGCATAGAATTTCATCCTAGCCTTGGCCTCATCCGCAGCCAGATAATATATAGCCTGGCCTTCAGGCTGCTCCAGGCATGAGACCAACAGAAACCAGGAAACTCCTAAATACTCTTAGTTGTGTTTCTGGCTTTAGTTTTTAATTTTACTAACAAAAGACAGCGTATTTGAGGTCAGCCTGGGCTGCATGAGAGTATATCAAACAAATGCCAAAATATAAATACAAATAAAATCAAAGATAACATAGAAACAAACACAAATCACTGATGGTCACTGAAACCAAATTAACCATGGGATATCTATAAATATCTCATGACCACAAAAAATGCAAAAAAAAAAAAAAAAAAACATTTAATAAAAATTTTAGAGGTGTATCATCTGACCATCATGAAATAATGAAATAAAACTTCAAAGCAAAACCTATGTGTAGTTTCCTCAAAAAAATAAAACAAAACAAAAGAAACAAAAAAAAAAAAAACCCAACCCTCTTCTGAAAAACAACACTCTCCTACAGCACTCTCTAGACAAAGAGAATGAACAGCTGCTAGATGATGGGTACAAAAACTCATTGCAAAAAAAAAAAAATGAGTTTCTTATGTTTTTGTATTTTTAAAAAGTAATTAAAAAAAATTAAGCAATCACAAAAGAGTCCTGGACTTCCAGTGAAAGAAATTTGGAAGCAAGAAAGAAGATAGAGTTTTAAGAACTCAAAAAGATTATTTTTAAAAGCAGAAGAAAGATTTCTGGTAAACCCTGAGGGTTTCAAACACTTCCAATCCCCTTACACCTCAAAAAATAAAATAAAATGAAGAATTGGAAAGATATAAACCTTTCTCTATTTGTGTGTGAGGGGGTGCATGTGGATAAACGTGTGTGTGTGTGTGTGTGTGTGTGTGTGTGTGTGTGTGTGCACGTGCATGCACACGCGTGTGCACCTAGATGTGACTGCTAGAGGACAACCTCAGTATTAATCCTCAGGCCTTGTCTGCACGTTTTGTTTTACTTTGTTTTGTTTTAAACACAGTATCCCTCACTGCCTTGAAACTGAGCAAGTAGACTAGGCTGGCCAGTGAGGCCCAGGTAACCCCTGTCCCCAGCTCCTAAAAGTATAAATCTTAAAATAGACGGTGACAGCAGACAAAGGATGTTCACAATATTTCAGATGGAAAAGAGACCAATACATAGCAATTGCTCTGCAGAGAGGAAGAAACAAAGAGTTCCTGGGTAGCTGGAGAGACTTCACAGAAGCGGGTATGGGATGCAAGAACCTGCTTAGGCAGGCACAATTCTTGTTTTGTCTTCCTAATGCTGCTCGGGATGGAAACCAGGCCTCCTGCAAGCTAACCACAGGCTACACCACTGAGCCCCACCTCCAGCTTCTGAGGGAACATTTCTATAAGATTTCTATAAGGAGTAATGGCCCAAATCCCCTCATGGATGCTGATGTATGTTGCAGTTTGCATTTGAGAGAGAGAGAGAGAGAGAGAGAGAGAGAGAGAGAGAGAGACAGAGACAGAGACAGAGACAGAGACAGAGACACAGAGACAGACAGAAAGACTTCAGATCAGAGAGGTAACAGGCAACCTACAGAGCAGAAGAAAGTATCCCCCAAATACACGTAACCATTTTAAAAGATTAACGCTTTAACACACAGCATTGGCAAATAAGGCCAGCTCCTTTGGCAGTTTCTGATGTCACTGTTACAAGAAGTGCTTCCTTCAGACCTTGTTATACTGATGCTATGTTACCTATACAATGTGACGGGAAATGGAAAGAGAGAAAGATCAAGGGCTGGAGAACTGGGTCAGCGGTTGAGGACACTTTCTGCTCTCCCCGAGGGTCAGAGTTTGGTTCCCAGCTCCCATGTCAGGCAGCTCAATTGGTAGAATTCTTGCCTAGCATACATGAAGCTTTGTACTCAACCTTCAGGTGATCAGACTGCAGACCCAGCACCCAGGTGGGGGAGGCAGAAGGATCTGGAGTTCAAAACCAGCCCCTGCTACAGGAAACCATGTATCAAAAGAGGAGGAAGAGGAGATGACAAATACAAATGCTGAGTGTATTCTAAAGCATTATTAAATTAAGAGATAGATAACACAAATATGTCCATGTCCATACATCTTATTATTTCTAGAACAGCTGTGGTTATGGACTGGGGGGTAGAGTTCACTAGCTATTTGCTAGCTGGGTTAGCCTTGATAGTCTCTACATATCTGCAAACCCATCTCTTCTTCTGTGATGATTATAGAGTAAATGAGTTAGCGTGTGAAAAGAAATCAGAATCTGCTCCTTCGACACTGTAACAATCCCTCAACTTCTATTAACAGGAGCCAGCCCCTGATGGTTAGCCAGTCGACAACTAATGGGAAGAGCAGTGGATGACCGCTTGATGCACAAATCCAAACCAAGACCTTTGTGTGGACAGATGCCTACCTAGCCATGGAGTAGTAGATTCTGCAAACCATAATATCTTGATTATATATACACAATCCTATGCATTTATTCCCTGCCTTCCCCATATCCTCCATCTCTTCTGAGCACAGCCTGACTGGGAAGCTGAAGCTCATCCCCAAGTGCCTTCTCTGCCCTTGTGGTTTTTTCCTACCCTCCTATCCCCATCATCCAAGAAACCTATACCCTGGCCCCAGCAACCCTATCTTGCTCTTTAATACGCCAGCTGTCTTAGGATGTCTGTTGCTATGATAACATATCATGACCAAAAGCGACTCAGAAAAGGTTTATTACATCATCATCATCCAGGGAAGCCAGGACAGGAACACAAGTCAACAAGTCAAGAACTGGGGTGGAAGCAATGGGGACTGCTGCTTACTGGCTTGCTCCTCGCTCGTGGCTTGCTCCTCATGGCTTGCTCCTCCTATTTTCTCAGACCACTCAGGACCACCTGCTCACAGTGGATGAGGCCTCCCACATCAATCATTATCGAGAAAATGTCCAATGGACTTGCCTACAAGCCAATCTTATAGAAGCATTTTCTTAAGGTTCCTTCTTCCCAGATATGTCTAGATTTGTGTCAAGTTGACAAAAACCAACGGGCACAACAGCTCCTTTGAGAGCTTGTCTGGAAGATGAAGAGATCTGTTCACATCGAGGATGCGAAGGAGTTTGTTGAAGCCCCTTGAACCTAACATCTGTCCTCACCTAACTCCAGCCATGTCAGGAGGACCAGACAAACCTGACAGACTCACTGCACAACTTCCTTGAGATTCCCTTTCCCAAACCTATGAAGACGTGGAAATATATTAAATAACCAAGCGAGGTACCCAATAGAGTTCAAAACTCACACAGAGAGAAATATCTAGAAGAAAGTCGAGAATACTACGCCAAACTGCACTGTTTCTATGAAACTGCATCAAATTCCAGAGATAGAATCCAGAAACCCAAGAATATCATATTCTCTCCTCTCTATCATGCATGACAAAAAGAAAACAAGAAAGGAAGGAAGGAAGGAAGGAAGGAAGGAAGGAAGGAAGGAAGGAAGGAAGGAAGGAAGGAAGCCAGAAAGCCAGCCTCTCCTTTATTCCAGTGTACTACTGTGATCTTCATCCTAGCTGTAGCCTCCACTTTTGATGCATCCAAGGCAGAAGGCTCTTCCTCCTTCCTCCCAAGTCAAGTGGTCATTACAGGCAATCTGAAGCCTGTACCCACAGCTAACTCTGGCCATTCAGAACTCTATGCCTTTTCTTGTGTAAAATGTTTCCAGGAGCCTTGGCTTCTTTTGGCTATCTCCCACTCACTTTCTTGTCTGACCAAGATCAATCCACAGTGGACCCCACAACTGTCCTCCAGACCAAAACTGGGTATATTAAGTATACCCAGTGTCCCAATCCCTACTCTGAGTTGTAAGCTAAGCAGCCATTAATTTGGGGCCCACACTAACGTTCACGCCCATCAGTCACCTCCTTCAGCCATTCTGTTCTCTCACACTGCCTCACACCTGACACCTTCTCCAGCAGGCTGAACTTTTGATTTTTTCTTTTCTTTTTTTTTTTTTGGTGGTGTTGGGGATGGAACAAGTCCTCCCAAATGCTAGGCAGACACACAACCAGACTGAGGTACACCCCAGACCTGTACACTCTTTTGTAAATCCAACAGACAGCTTGTTAGCTAGAGCCATAGACACAAAGGAGTTCGTCTTAGAGTTGACCAGAAGAAAATGGAAGTGCACAAGGTCCAGTTCCTGGGGTGGAAGGCAGGCACAGCGGAAGTTTTTCATTAAGCCTCCTCTCACTCCAGTTCCTGGGGTGGAAGGCAGGCACAGCAGAAGTCCTTCATTAAGCCTCCTCTCACTCCAGTTTCTGGGGTGGAAGGCAGGCACAGTGGAAGTCCTTCATTAAGCCTCCTCTCACTCCTAGCTTGGAGCAACTTTCCCTCCCTCTAAAACCACTCTCTGCTTCTCTCCTTCCTCTTGTCCACCAGGCTGCCTGCTCTCACTCATGAAGACACCGAGAGGGAAACACAACAGAGACACTTCACACACTGGGCTTTCCCGGCTCTGCCCATCCTTCCTCCACTATGATCCCCTGGTTCTGTCCTTCTCCTGGCCTTCCTGAACCCAGCCAGGCCTGTGCCAACAAGTCCCAGGGCCGCTCCCAGACTCAGAGGAAAGCCACAGAAAGGTTGAGAACAGGACAGACTGGTTTGGCCTTTCCACACCCATTACCAACCTCATGAATCCTGGAGCCAGGCACCCCACCCACCCACCAACACCCTTCTGCTCCTCAGTTTAAACTTCCCCACTTCCCTCAAACTCAGGCTTCAGCTCACTTCTCCCAAACATCTTCCAGCAATTAAAAGCAACTCAGCACAGGCTACTGAGGGGATCAGGGTTGACTGAGAGGACAGGAATGCAGCACACACCTGCAACCTAGCACTTGGCAGGAGAATTAGGGGTTTGAATCCAACTGTGGCTACACCGAAAAATTCTGTCTCAGGAAAAAAGAATACAAACACACACACACACCACATGCATACACATACACACAGACACACAACACATACATACACATACACACATATATATCCCACATGCATACACATGCACACAACACACATACACACAACACACATACACAAATAACACACACACACAAACATACACACAGAGAAAGGCAAGTAAGTCCCTAAACAACTACACAGGATAGCTAGTGGATAGCCATCAGCTTCCCCCAGCTGGGCATCCCTAAAGCCCTCCCTTACGTATACCACCAAGGCTCTCCCACTCCCAAAGCCAGCTTTGGCATCACCCCACTGCAAATTCAGGTGATGATGGCTTACTCCTTTGCTACAGCCAGGAGTTTGCTTGTTCCTATTTGGGTGATCCCTGTTTATTCACCATGTGACATTCATAATAACAAAGTCACAATACACACAAGTGGGCAATAGAGAAGTGTCATGGCATCAAAGAGAAGTGGACTGCACTGAGAGCAGCCAGCCTGGTTCTGAAATCTGACCAGCAGTCGTGAGGTAGATGACAGGAGGAGGAGGAAACGGTAGTTTCTTGGTCTTTCCTTCCTGGGATTAACTTCTCCCACCTGAAGCCCAGCTTTACAAGGGCTCAATTAAATATCATGTCCATTCTTGTCTTTCCACCTCTCCCTGCTGAATAATGCATGCTGGTCCAACATGTGAGTAGATGGGACATCCTCCTCCCCGAATCCTTCTCTGACCTGAGCAGCCCAACTAAAGAGCACCCTGTTTTTCCTTCTAACTTGTCAGAGCAATCCTGTGTCCAGCTAGAGTCACTGAGTCCACAGGCTTTTTCTGAGCATGCTGTGAGCTCCAACTCTGGTTTCCTCAGCGCCACACTAGCCCGGGGGTGTTAGCCATCTGGCTGCTACATCTCTCTGTCTTCCTTGCATCCTCCATCTAAACTACTCTCCCCATGAACTCATCCTTGAACTGGGCATGGTAGAACATGCCTATAATTCCCAGCACGGGGCAGGAGGATCGTTTCACCCCCACATTTTCTACCACTGGGAAAGGAGGGTTTTTTGTAGAACTGGATTCTCTCTACATTTGAAGGAAACTGTCTACCTAAGGAGAGATGTTCAACAAGGCAGCCCTAACTTCATTTCCCCAAAACACCTCAACGTGGCAGGTGTCCTGGAGGTGCCGCTCAGGGGTGAAGTGCTCAACCCACAGCACCAGAAACATTAAGAAAGAAAGTGTAGACAGAGCGACTGCTAGTTATGCCCCGCCATCTTAGGCCAATAATCAATGGACCACACTTGATACTTTCCTAGGCTAGAGTCTTTACACCGGTACAAAAACCGTTTTTAATTATCTTCAGGTTTTTATTCACATTGTTAGGGGAGACTGTGCTGGCTGGTTTTATGACTACTTGTCACAAGTTAGAGTCATTTTGGAAAAGGGAACCTCAAGTGAGAAAATGTCACCACTTGATAAGCCTGTGGCAAGCCTGTGGTGCATTTTCTTGATTGAAGATTAGTGTCGGAGGGTCCAGCTCACTGTGGGCGGTGCTACCCCTGGGCTGGTAGTCTTGAGTGTTTCAAGAAAGCAGGCTGAGCAAGCCATGGAGAGCAAGTTAGTAAGCAGCACTCTTCCACGGCTTGCTTCAGTTCCTGCCTCTATGTGCCTACCTCCATGTTCCTGCCTTGACCTCTCTCTCGGGATGGACTGTGACTGGGAGTTGTAAGCTAAAATAAACTGTTTCCTCCCCAAATTGTTTCTGGCTGTGCTGTCTTATCACAGCCATAGAAACCCTAAGACAGAGACCCAATGGGAAAGGAAGGAAGCCTACTGGAGTACCAGATGTTGGAGGTGGAGAGGGACCATTCTAGAAAGCTGAGACATCAAATACCCAAAGTAACAGTGAAATTCACTAAGCAACCAGTAATCCCTGAACTCAGGAGGCAGAGTCGGGGAGATATGTGAGTTCAAGGTCAGTCTGGTCTTAAAGAAAGTTCCAAGACAGCGAGGGCTACACAGCGATATCCTGTCTCAGAAAAATATCCCAAACAACAACAAAGTAACAGGATAAGAGACTTTGGGAGAACTGGAATCTTCTCCAAGTCATCTCATCTCATCTCATCTCATCTCATCTCATCTCATCTCATCTCATCTCATCTCATCTCATCTCATCTCATTTCTTTTCCACTTCTAGAGCCTGTTTGGTTTTGCATATGTTTGTTTTTGAGACATTCCACTCTGTGGTCCAGGTTGATCCCAAATTCACAGCAATTCTCCCTCCTCAAAGTCCCAAATTCTAGGATTAAGGCATGACCCGCCACCACTCTGGAGCTCAATGCTTGGCTTTACTAAGGAAATGCCAATGAGAGACTGGGGGTATATATATATATATATATATATATATATATATATATATATATATATTATTTGACATCACTCCTCGGTGTCCTGCAATGGCTTCTGGTGGCTTCTCACCAGGAAGGAACAGTTAAACCCAAATACCATGCTCTGCTCGTCAGGATGAGACTGATTCCCTTTTGCAAAATCCAGTCTGTTTTCCCATCTCTAGCCACTTCTGTATTCTGTGTCCTGCTTTCCCATGCTATCCCCTGTCTGAAACTCATCCATTGCTCTGTTGGGCATTTTTGTTTTGTTTTGTTTTGTTTTGTTTGTTTGTTCAGTGTTTCACTCTGTAGACTAGACTACTCTGGAACTCACTATGTAGCTCAGGCTGCCCTCGAATTTAGGGCAATCCTCCTGTCTATCTCACAAGTTGGATTCACTTTTACACGCATTTCTAAAGAGGAGTCAGCCCCCTCCTCTATGGATGGGACACCTTTCCTCCCTTTTCCTAAATTCAAGTGTCACCAGTCCCCAAGGCTCAGCTTGACTCATCTCATGCATAACAGCTGCCCAGTAAAATATGGTTGTTCCCCTCTTCTGACCAAAGCACCATTCTGCTATTATGTGGGCAGACTTCACCTCACTTTCCTGTTTGAATCCTCGTGTCAGGTAAATCCCATCATGCTCAATGTTGCAGTTTTTTCCTATTTGTCTAAAACACAAACTATGTGCTTGTCTGTCTCCTTGGGACTATGCACCGCTAGAACCCCAGCACCGCACGGTTACATCTGACCCAGGGAAAATATTAAAGAACTTTCTACGGATGGATGGATGGATGGATGGATGGATGGATGGATGGATGGATGGATACACAGATGCATGGATAAACAGACTAATAAACGAATGGATGAATGAACTAAAGGATAAATCTTCCTATAAACTTCCTTATACTTCTTCACATTCTTAACATCTAGTTCTTCCTGTAGGAGAAAAATATGAAAAGAAAAAAAAAAGAGGCTACAGGTCAAGAATTTGTCTTGCAAAAACCAATGCGACTGGAAGCGTAGAACCAGCGGCTCGCCCTGCCATGTTCTCCACGCGGCGTGCCGGTCCCCATACCCCCACCCGAGTCCAGTCCCCACCCCACACCCACCCACCCCGGGAGGCGCGAGTCGAGCAGGGCCGCCTCCACTACACACCCCACCGTTCCCGGGGCGGGCAGCCTGGCGTGCTCCTCGCCGCTCCGCCTCCATGATCGATCCTTCCACGCCCCGACTCTGCACCTCCAGATCCGGAGCGCGAAGCGTCCTGCGCGCCCGGTGCCCTGCACTCACCGTCCGTGTCCGGTTCTCCGCTGATGCCGCGGGCCAGGCTGAGCAGCAGTCCGAGCAGCAGCAGCCGCTGTAACCCGCAGCCTGGAGAGCAGCGCGTGCCCCGGGGCCCCTGGCCCATGCCGCCGGCTCCCTCCCGGCTCCCGCCACTCCCCGGAGGTCCCTGTGCGCGGAGATAAGGCCTTCGGCGCGGAGAAGGGGCGGCGCAGAGGCTTCCGGCTCCGGGCAACGTGGCGCGGGTCCCGGCGGGGAGCGGGGTCCGCGGTCCCCGGACTTAGGTGCGCCTGGTGCACAGGCTGCGCGCGAGTCGCGCCACGGGGAGAGAGCTGACTGTGCTGGGGACGGGAGGGGGGGACATCGCGGTGCAAATGTGACTTGTGGGACCCCCGGGGAGACCAGAGAAGTGCAAGAGGAGAGGATCCCTAGCTGAACCGGTCAGCGAGCTGGGACGTGGTGGCCGCCGCATGGAGGGAAAGAGAGGAGAGGGCGACAAGTCATGGGTCAGTCCACCCGGGGTGCACATGCTGGAACAGGTGACAAAACAAAAGTTCCATCTGCTTGCTGGAGGACACCCTCCTTGGCAGGTTAGGAATCGAACGGGGAGAGAGACACGTGGTGAGAAAGACATGGATGAAGGAACACCGTGTATTCTAGAAACTGAGGGACCGTTTTAGGGTGGGGACAAAATGTTAGAGAAATATATGGCAGAGTTAAAGGACTCTGCTCTTGAGAGTAGACTCAGCATCAGGGCGTGAGGGAATCCGGGAAGGGGGGGCACATGATCCTCTGAAGTTTGGAGAGAAGCAGAAATTGAATGTCCAGGGACAGAGTCCACCATGTCTTAAGAGTAGTGCAATATTGGAGAAAAGACAATATTAGATTAAGGAGAAACTGCGAATATCACTTAGATCTATGCATTGGGTGGACTGTGGTGGGAGGCTGGGGGGCGCAGAGAGTTAACACGGGAGTTAGGAATTGGGGTTGAGGGAGGCTGAAGAAGTAAGATCAGTTGTGGGAGGAGGGCTGTCCAAGAGCAGGGGGCACGCCCCACTTCTGCAGGTACCCTCATTTGCTTTCTCACCAGTGAACTAGCCCTACCTCTAACTACAGGCATATACGGCTGAACTTGGGCTGCCTTAGGAAGAAGCCGTTAAAAATAAACTTCCTAGTTGCTTGAAACAAGCTTTCTTGAAGATTATTTTTGTCCAACAAAGAGCCTGCTTTGGGAAGTAGATGAACCGTGTGAGTGTGAAAATGTCTCTGTGTGTTTGAGCAACTCTTTGGTAAAACCAGCTCTCTATGAACCTTCACAGGTCATTATTTTCACAAATCCATCATTCAAGACATTTTGAAAACAACTTTTACCTCCATTCCTCATGCCCTTCTACAAAATAAATATGTATATATACTCTAAAAGAAAACAAAAATGTGATGCTAGAAAAAAATATCCAAAACTTGGAAATGGGAAGGGAAATTACTGGGTGTTCTGGGTGTCTTTTTAGGACATGGGAGTAGGTGGTATCTAATCCACTTTTAGTGGATTATCCAATTCAAAAGTGTACTTTTATGAATGTCGTATTGACTAGGCTTATTTGTGGCTTTATAAGAGTATAGGTTAATTTAAATAGTCCTGATGACAGTATTATCAATCAGAGCTGTCTGTCTGGGGTCCTTTACCTTTGTCTGGATAGAAAGAAATCCTGAGACCACACATGGCTCTGCACGCCTTTGATCCCAGCAGTCAGGAGACAGAGGCGGGAGGATGTGAACTCCAAGCACCTTGGTTTACATAGCAAGTTCCAGGATAGCCAGGGAGATCCTGTCTCAAAAAACAAAAAATGTGAGACAAGCAGAGAGGCTTTTCTGACTTTAGCTCCTCCAAGGCTCTGGGTCTGGAGAGCCTGTGGGCTGGACGAAAGGACGGAGAGGCTCACAGCTTCAAACTGTGATAACTAGGGGCCTATTGCTTCATGCTTTAGAAGCCAGAGACATGACTAGGCATTCAGGCTGGAGGCTTATTGCTCTGGACTTTAACCACCAGCAAACCCCTGCATTTTGCAACTGTTGTAACCCTCTACTTCCAACAGCAGTATGAGGGAAAAGTAGGCAGTTCCTACTGAGACTGCAACTCCAGAAAGGGCTCTGAGTTCTGGACAGTCAGCTCCCTGCAACAGCCGTTACAGCCCAGTGGCCAGAGAAGTTTAACGACTCCTTGGAACTCTTCTAGTGGCTTAGACACCCAGATTTTTGTCTTCAGCTCTTCACAGGACTCTGTAACTCCATTGCCTTTCTCCCTATCCTGCGCTATCACGCTCTGGAACTCTCTAGCTGCTGCGTCATCTTCGAGGCGTTGCTGCCTTCCACTGCTTCAAGCAACTTTGTGTTGCTGGTTCACCTAGGACCACTAATTATAAAGATCAAAAGTGACCAGGGGTTGAGGGTGTAGCATGTTTATCTAGCGTGCATGAGGCCATGGGCATAAAATTGAGTATAGTTGTGCAAGCTGTGATCCCAGCACTCCATAGGTGGAGGCAGGAGGATCAGGAGTTCGAACTATAAATCAAGCTGAAGGCCAGCCTGGGCTACTTGAGAGATTGTCTCAGATATTTAAAATAGGAGTCAGGGTGGGGCTGGGAGACAGTCCAGTGAATAGGAACACTTTCAGTGTAATTATGAGGTAGACTTTCCAGGAGTAAGTAAAAGAGGCAGGCATGGCTACACATGCTGCTAACCCAGCACTGAGAGGAAGAAACACACAAACACTCAAAGCAATAATGTGGGAAGTGGCTGGAGGTTTCCTCTGGCCTCTACATGTGACCTCCAGCACTGGCATTTGCACGTTGTGTCACAACATGAAAGATTATTTCATCAGTATTGTTTCAAGAATCAAAAGAGAAAAACAAACCCAAAAGGATCAAAAGAGAATAGTGAACCACTTTTAAATCTGGAGCAGTAAAATGGCTGCTGTGAAAAGACTTGGCTTATGAGAAATGTTCGGGGGTTGGGGGGGTCAGGAATAGGGAGAGTGGAGAGAAAGGGCCAGGAGAATGAAAGGAGGTGGGGAGTGGGGGGATCTCTAGGACATGACAGAGACCTGGGATGGGAGAGGCTTCAGGGAGACTATGAGGGTGACTTTAGCTGAGACTCCTAGCAGTAGGGCATATGGATCCTGAAGTGCCACTTCTTGTAGCCAGGCAGGACCCCCCAGTGGAAGGATTAGAACAATAATCCATCCACAAAACCTTCTACCCAAAATGTTTCCTGCCTACAAGAAGTGCAGAGACAAAGATGGAGCAGAGATTGAGGGATTTGGCCAACCAATGACTGGCCCGACACATTCCACGGGTGAGCCAATCCTTGACACTATTAATGATACTCTGTTATGCTTGCAGACAGGAGCCAAGCATAGCTGTCCTCTGAGAGGCTCCATGCAGCAGCTACCAAAACAGATACGAAGACCCACATTAGATGGAGGTTGGGGAGTCTTGTAGAAGAGTTGCGGGAAAAATTGAGGGACCTGGAGTGGACAGGGACTCCACAGAAAGACCAACAGAGTCAACTAGGGACTGAGAGGAGGGGGATTGTGATCAGGTCAGGATGTAAAGTTAGTACATAAATAAATTAATGGAGAAAAAAGAAAGAAATATTCTTCAAAGAGGGTGCAGCCAGAGCACCCACATTTCCTAAAAGGGAATTTGGAAGGAACCTTGGTGGTTGAATGACTTCATGAACTTAACTTTAATGACTTCAAGATGGGTTACTCAGCCCTGAAAGCACCCTAGCCCCTCCTCCCAAATCCTGGTGAAATGAGAGAACTACTCTATGGCAGATCTGATATTGGGGATTGTCCCACCTTTCCACAACATGGGTCCTATTTCCTGAGGGATAATAAAATAGCTGTTATTATCCACAATAAAGCCACAAAAAAAGAGAGATGAATTTATGGGTGGACTAGTAACCTAGGAGAGGAGCTGGAAGGAAGCTGTGTCCCTAGCCTCATGCCTCCCTTGCCTTATGTAAATCATCTGGCTGTTTGCTGTATTCTTTACGCTATCCCTCATAATAAACATAGGTAAAATGTTCTTCTGAATTCTGTGAACCAGCCTAGCAAATGGTTGAATCCCAGAATGAAACATGAGACACCGACTCACAGTCATAAGCAGAGGTCATAACCTAGGATTTGGCAGTGCTCGTCTAAAGCATTGGGTGTGGTGAGGTAGCCTGTCAGGTTGAACTGAATTCTATGGCACTCATCTTTTGTCTGGTAGAGTTCTATGGTGTTAGACGTGTTGAGCCGGCCAGCCCCACTGACAAAACTTCAGCTAATTCACTATGTAAACAAACCAAAAACCTGAGGAGTTTGCCTCAAGTCATTGAGTCTCTGCCAGTCACCAGAGCTGAGCTTCAGTTGTGTGTGGCAACTACTCAAGCCACGTTCACATCAGGCAGGTGCCGAGCTCCTACCAATCCAGCTGTCTCTGCACCTCACTTCCTTTTTCTGTACCCTGCTTCCTTTTTCTACAGTCACATGCATTTTCTGTTCCTCGCTTTCCTTTTCCTGTTTATAAATATTATCCAACCATTGAAGTCTCACCAAACCTCTTCTGGTCCGAGGGCTGCCCAACTCACTGTCCTTGGTTCAATATAACTGTCCAATTTAATTTTCCCCTGTGTTTTTCTTCTGACTGTGTATGTGGAAAAACTCCCACACATCTGGACACAATGGGGGGTTCTGTGTTGAATTAGAGAGTACAGAAGGAAGTAGCAGTTTGGGGTTCTTGCTTTCCTCTCAGATGCTCACAATTAAGTGTGCGACTGTGCTTTTAAACAGGAAAACAAGCCGCCAATGAACACATTCTGAGGAACTCATTAGACTAGCTTTGCCACACAAGTCCTCCACAAAGGCAGCAACTGGGGTGAGAAATATAAAATAATGAACCTTATAAAAACAAAAAACCTGCATACACACAAGTTATTATGTGTATGCATGAATGCAGTGTGAAGTCTTCATCGTGTAGTAAATTTTAACGCAGAATCACTGTGTAAGAACCACTGCAGAAAATGGAAAACACACTTCTCACCAATGCAAAATGATTTTATTTTGTTGCTATCTACATGGTTTGCTGTAGTCAGTGACTTCCCTAGCCACACAAATGCCAGTTTCCTGGTTTAAAAAGAATAATTCTTGCACCATTAAAATGTCATTTTAATTTTTTTTTCTTAGACAAGATCTTGCTCAGAATGGCATGGGACACTAATCTCCATTTTATTTCAAATTTAAAAAAAATTAAAAAAAACCCACCTTTTCTATTTTGATTGACTCACCAGAAGACATCCATGATGTTAGGTGGAGTACTTCAAAGGTTGGGAAGCTGGCTTCATTGGCAAAATGCTGGCTGCACAAATCTTGTGTCCTACATGAATTTAGATCCTCAGTATACTCGCCAAAAGCCAGGCTGAGAAGCACATACCCACATACCTGTAACCCAAAGCTGGGTGTCAGAAGCGGGGGGGGGGGGGGGGGGGGGGGGGGGGGGGGGGGGGGG
>JANHMN010000004.1:80946223-80989833 GCA_030674055.1 Rhabdomys pumilio | reverse complement strand
GGGGGGGGGGGGGGGGGGGGGGGGGGGGGGGGGGGGGGGGGGAACCTGAAGGCTCACTGCAAGCTCTAAGCTCAGTGAGAGACTAGAGTCCAAACAACAAAACAAAACCGAAGTCATGTGGAGAACGCTAGAAGACAGCTAAAATGATCTTCAGCCCGCACATGCCTACACACAAGCAAGCCTTGAACGCACACAATGCACACAGCACTTAAAGCCTAACTATCTGAAATAGATCTTAAAGGACCCAGAACAGGTATACACGCTCAAGAGAGTCTTCCAAAGACACCAGAGAAAAATTATTCAACCTTGCAGGTGCCAGAAAGGAATCCTGGTAATTCTAGAATTACTAGACATCACAGATGACAAAACACAAAGTCCATTGTAATGCATATTGTATTTGACTAAGACATTTAGTGACAATGAAGGTATCTGTAGGCCCGTGTCTATAGTAGCATTATTCATGATGACCAGAAAGGAAGAAGCAAACATAGGTTCATTAGAACTGAGTGGGTAAGAATGTGTGGTTCACACATACCGTGGAATATTATCAGCCTTTAAAAAGGAGGAAAAAAAATCTGAGATAGGCCACATACTTAAAGATGTTACACTAAATTAAAAAGGCCAGTCACAAAAGGCACTGCTGTTTTGTATCCACTCAATAAGTCATGTAAACATAGAGACAGTGTAGAGTCGTACTTGGCAAGGGAATAAGAAATTGGTATACATGGACGCAGGGTTGGAGGTTTGTGTAGAGATGGTTGATGGTGATTGCTGTACTGCAGTGAGCTGAAGGCTGGCAATGGACTAACTGCACATTTACCAGCGATCCAGGGAATAAAGGGACGGCATGGTGGTTAAGGTGCTTGCTGCAGAGGCAGGAAGACTGCAGCTTGTCTGCCCAGAATCCACAGAACTGCCAGGAGAGTAGGGTGGTCCCAAAGCGATTCTAAGTTCTAAATTCAGGACACAGAGTCCCCGAGCAAGCTGGCTAGCAAGATTAGTCAGACCCAGGAGCTTTGAAGAGAGACCCTGCTTCAATGAACAAGGGAGCAGGGGTGCCCGAGGGGGATTCCTGACATCGACTTGGAGCCCCCTCCACACGCATGTACACACATGTACATGTTCACCCATGCATATGCAAAAATGTGCATATGTGCATACACACACACACACACACACACACACACACACACACACACTAAAAGAAAGAACACAATAGTTAAATGGTAGTTTAAAACATCATCAGAAGGCCAGGCAATGATGGGTGTATGCCTTTAATCCTAGCATTCAGGAGTCAGAAGGCAGGCAGATCTTTGTCAGTTCAAAGTTAGCCTGGTCTAGAGAGTGAGTTCCAGGACAGCCAAAGCTACATAGAGAAACCCTGTTTCAGGAAAACAAAACAGAAAACAAAGACAACAACAAAAACAAAATATCAGTGAACGGGTCTGGAGAGATGGCTCAGCAGTCAACAGCACTGGCTGCTCTTTCAGAAAACTAAGTTTCAATTCCCAGCACCCACATGGCAGCTCACAACTGTCTGTAACCCCAGTTCCAGGGGATCTAACACCCTCACACCAATGCACATAGAATAAAATTAAATAACTTAAAAATCAGTGGAAAACCTACATACTAACTTTGCCTGTTCTATCAGACAGGCATGAGTATATAGGACTTTACAAATCAATTATAGATTCCGAAAAGCTAACGTGGTATTAAATTATAGGAAGGGTCCTTTGAAAATCTCCATCTTAATCCCTGATGGGATTCCTGGAGAATACTGAGTTTAACACAAAGAATATGAAGAGGGAGGCAGGGAAATAGAGGGATTTCATTTGGAGCACTAGTCCTCTCTCTAGGGTCCCCCCACCCCTGCAAGGCTGTCACTCAAAGCATCTGCTGCCATGGTTGAGTCTGGAGTTTGTATGATGGCTCCCGTCTGGGGAAAAGAAAGAAGGGAAGAGTGCAAAGAGATGTCAAATATCCTGGGGATGTGAAAAATCCACTGAGCAATAACTGCGTTCCTCACAAGAAATAATGCTCTGCTTTTCCAAGAGACTGGTTGAAGAAGGTCACGAGCAGGCATCAAATCACACTTGTATCTGTGTGCTCATGGGTGTTGCAGGGGCGACATAGCAATTCTGACCTTACATGAGAGTGTAAGGGAGCACCAAGTAAAGTGATGTCTGTCTGTCTGTCTGTCTGTCTGTCTGTCTGTCTCTCTCTCTCTCTCTCTCTCTCTCTCTCTCTCACACACACACACACACACACACACACACACACACACACACACACCACCTGTCCCATTATAGGAAGCTTCATCCGTTGGTCTGTTTGTTCTACAAAGCCTGAAAGGAAATGTGTTGACAGCCACTTCCGGCCTTGGGATCCTCTGATGAGCCTCGCTGCTACCCCGCTAGCCTGGGCAGAAACCAGCCGGGCAGCAAAAACCAATCAACAGCACCCAGCACAGCCACAGAGGAAGCCCAAGGCATTGCCTATTGTAGATCTTTGCTGATAAAAGTCGACAGTGAAGGCCTGAGGTGCCAACCTCACAAACTGTACGATCTTCAAAATGCAAACGCATGTCTGGGCTGCTGTGCAGGCCTAGCTCCAGGTTTCAATGACTTCTTAGTTCACCAGTGTTGTGCTCTGTTCCCACCCTCTTCTCCTCTTTCTTGGTCTTCTGTTGATACTTCTTTGAGTATCCCCTGAAGGAAGAATCCCTGGATAGCAACTCTCTGAATCTTTGCATGTCCAAGTTTGATTTTAGCCTTAATTTAATTATATAATGAATATAGAATTAGTGGTTTCAAAATATTTAAGAGGTAGTTGATTTTTTTTTTCACTCCAGAGACTGAGGCAGGGATTACTGTGTCCTAGGACATCCTGGACTCCATAGAAGGAATCTTCCTCAGAGAGAGAGAGAGAGAGAGAGAGAGAGAGAGAGAGAGAGAGAGAGAGGAGAGATTTTCATCTCCTAGTATTGCTGATCCACTTAGGGGCTGGAGAGATGACTCAACAGACAAATTGTTTGCCATTCAGAGTTCAGATGCCCAGAACTCACATGTCAGGTAGCTGTGTCAGCCCACCTGAGATTCCTTGGAAGGCAGAAACAAGCAAGCTGAGTAGCTCTGGGTTGAACTGAAAACCCTACTTCAAAGAAGGAGATGGAGAGCCACTGATGAAGATTCTAGATTGAAAACGTGTGTGACCCCCCAACCATAAAATTACTTCATTGCTACTTCATAACTGTAATGTTGCTACTGTTTTGAATTATAATATAAATACCTGTTTTCTGATGGTCTTAGATGACCCCTATGAAAGAATTGTTTGACCACCCCCCCACCCCAACCCTGACCCCCACAAAGGGATTGGGACCCACAGGTTGAGAACTGCTGCACTAGACAACCATCACACATATGTAAGGCCCAACGAGTACCTCCCCCTGACCCCTGCCAGAAGAGCAGGCTACCTGACTGGTGCAAAATTAAATCTAGGCCTGCTTTCTGGACTACAGAAAGATTTATGCTGGTTAGATAAAATGCTGGTTAGATAAAAGCCAGCATTCCTCAGAACTTGTGAAACTGATTTCTGTGTGCTAAAAGGAGTCATTTCCTTTACTTCTGGCTCTCCACCTGACCTATGCCTATGGCACCTATCAGCCTATCAATGCCAGCCTTCAGGATTCCTCAGGCCTCAGTCACAGTACGTGTTATACTTTCTAAAGCCCCCAACGCCTCCCCTCTAGTTCATAGGCATTCTTCATTCCCAGATACCCATTCTCCTTACAACCCTCGTGTGATGGTTTGAATAGATTTGGCCCCCATGTACTCATGTGCTGGAATGTTTGGCCACAGGACACTATTAGGAGGGATGGCCTTGTTGGAGTAGGTGTGGCCTTGTTGGAGTAGGTGTGGCCTTGTTGGAGTAGGTGTAGCCTTGTTGGAGTGGGTGTGGCCTTAATTGGAGGACATTTGTCGATTTGGGCACAGCTTTGAGGTTCCTTATGCTCAAACTCTGCCCAGTATGGAATCGGAGTTTTCTCCTAGCTGTCTGAGGAACACAGTATCCTTTTGGATGCCTTTGGTTCAAGATGTAGAACTCTTAGTTTCTTCTCCAACACCATGTCTGCCTGCAGGCTGCCATTGATGTGTTTATAAAAAGGTAAAGAGATATAGAATATGCTCTATGGGGGTGTGGTGAGGTTTGGGGGAGGGGATGTCTCAGCTGGCCCATGCTGAGGCATCCCTTCTCCCTGAGGGACCAGTCACAGGACAGTACAATATAGAATAGAGTTTATTCAGGCCATGGGAAAGGGAGTTAAGAGGATAGTAGAGGCAGAGAGAGAGAGAGAGAGAGAGAGAGAGAGAGAGAGAGAGAGAGAGAGAGAGAGAGGCCGGCCATGAGCATGTGGAGAGATGAAGGGGAAGGGAAGGGAAGGGAAGGGAAGGGAAGGGAAGGGAAGGGAAGGGAAGGGAAGGGAAGGGAAGGGAAGGGAAGGGAAGGGAAGGGAAGGCGAGAACAGGAGCAAGAGAAAAGCAAGAGATCAAGAGAGGGAGGAGGGGGCAAGCAGCCCCTTTTATAGTGGATCAGGACTACCTAGCTGTTGCCAGGTAACTGTGGGGTGGAGTTTAAACAGAATGCTGACAGCCATGCTTGCAGCCATGATGATAATGGAACCTCTGAGCTATACATCATGGTCATGGTGTCTCTTTACAGTAATAGAAACCCTAAATAAGACAATACCCAACCTTTTTAGCCAGTTTTAGTGGGGAAACTGAGCTGTAAGCGTGATAAAACACATAGAGAAAGAGACAAGAGATATGTCCCAAGAGGTCCTGATCCCTTACACTGCAATCTGTCCCCAAGTCTTATATTCCTTTGCTACTATTCAGTGAGAAACTCTTTTCATAAGGTGAATTAGGAATTTTTGCTTAGTCTAGTACAACTGGGATCCTTTTACTTGCCAGAGAGGGAGAGCTGGCTCCACCCCTCGCTGGCTGCAGCACTCTGGAGAGTGGGCCCTGCACCTCACCTGGGTCGAGCTGGCCCCGGTGGTGTGAGTATGGGTGAGTGGGCCTCAAAGGCTTGAGGATGGGAATGCTGGCCCTGGCCGTGCCCCTAGCTGGCCGAGGGACTGGGTGAACTAGCCGGGGCAGTGACAGCATGTTCATCCGGGTGATATGAGTGCGGGACAGATCTGGCAGGCTGACCAACACCGCTATCACCCACGCCCAGATTCAGGGCTTTGAGTTGGCCCGCCCCAACATCCACCCCATCTATGAGATGCTGGAGCACATGAGGGGACCAGTCCTGCAGATCCAAAGCTGCAGGATCTTCATGACACAAGACAACTAGATCCAGATGAGGAGCCAGCACTGATAATGTAGCAGAAACCAGAGCTTTGAATCAAATCAATAACTCATTACAATGGACATTTGCACGTAAATGTAATTGTGACTAACACACTGCAGATTCCATGATGAGATTTTGGTTTTTGTTGTTGTTTGTTTTTTATTATTGTTCTTTTGCTTTTATTTTTGTTTTTTACTTCTTCTTTGGGAGGACGTTGCAAGGGTTATGGAGGTTGTCTCACGGTGTCTTAGTTAGGGTTTCATTGTTGTGACCAGACACTATGTATGACCAAGACAACTTTATAAAGAAAACATTTAGCTGGGACTGGCTTGCAGCTCAGAGGTTTAGCCCATTGCTCCCATGGCGGGAAGCATGGTAGCTTGCAGGCCAATATGGTGCTGAAAGGGAACTGATAGTTCTATATTTTGATCCTCAGGTAGCAGAAGTGAAGAGGAACTTTGGAACATTTGTCCCCCCCATATGGGAGAGGCTAATTAACATTCCTTGGTCAGAGGACACTTATTGTATTAACAGAGGAGGAAGGGAGAGGCTGATTAACATTCCTCAGACCATGTGGAAGGGAACCCACCTGTGAGTGGGGAAGGCCCAGAGCACGTAGACACATTCCACAGGACGGACCAACCCTTGCTACCTACAGACAAGAGAGGTCCTTGCTGCCTCCTTCCCTGAAAACCAATCAGTTTAAAAAGTCACTGTTCTGCCAATCACATTGTGCCTAATGGCTGCTACCCCTAGAGACTGTATAAATGTCTGCTGAACAAGCTGTGTGGAGTTACCTCTCCTTTTGGAATGCAGGATGGCCCCAGCATGCTGGAACATTAAAAATTCCTCTTGCATTTTGCAGTGATCTCTCATCTCCTCGTGGTTCACTCAGGGGGTCTCCTGTAAACTAAGGCTCTGCTCACTAGAGTCTTACAGGAGGCGACTGTGTCTGTCACACTGGTCGTAGCTTGAGCATATATGACCTCAAAACCCACCTCCACGCTGACATTCTTTGTCCCACAAGGCCACACCTCCTCATAGTGACAGTTTTTCAGCCAAGCATTTAAACTCATGAACCTGTGGAGGCCATACACCTATTCAAACCACCAGAGGTACCAGCAGCCTATGAGATTCCTTAGCACAAGCCCTGCTGTGTGGAAGTGACTGGTCTGTCTTGACCTGGGATGATGCAATATTCTGAAATCTCTCTTGCATGCTAAGAAACTGAAACTTTTGCTGAATCTCACAGCCAGAGTTAATAATACACCTGGGAGTCACTTAAAACTTGACTACCACCCTACTGTGTACTCAAACTGTTTCACTTGCTTTAAGAGAACAATGCCATAACCAACCTTACTAACCTTGGATTTCCTGTGTCATCATCAACTTTTATAACCTAAGCTAATACAGAGTGGTGTCTTAGGCTATGCACTCTTCCATGCCCCTGACACAGATAATACATGTGTATCATTTGCTGAAAGCAAACACGGAAGTTGAAAGCAATTTGCTAATATCTATCAAAAAGGTTGAAAGTAACCCTTTATGGAAAACTGGTAAACAGTGATTGTTGTCTGGGTTCATAGGAATCAACTGGAGCCAGTGATTTATACCTTTGTAAACTCTGTTTAAAGATTTAAAGATTTGTAAACTGTCCTATTCCTTCCCCATGAGATGCTTCCTATGATGTTCAATCAATATAAAGTGAAGCCCTTTGTGAAGGACAGACACCACCCACACACAGATACATCCAGCCCCAACAAGAGCCAGACACACAAGGATACACACACTGAGACACAGGGACAAATGGATTCATAAAACGCTTTCAGGCAAGCAGATTCAGATCACACAACACACAGAGGACGCTCTTGATTATATGAGTCTAGTACGATGACTTTATTTTTCTCCTTAATGCGTTGTTGGTGGTTTGGAGTTAACGACTAATGTGTTAGTACCCACACATTGGCCTTCCCAGCCTAGGTCCAGTCTTGAGTGGTCGGCTTGATAACTTGACTAAAAGACAAACGGTCTCCTGGTCCCAAACGTTTGATGATGACTTATCACTGTTATACTGTGGGTTTGAATGGGGGGTTCTAGAAATGAGGATATACCAACTGGTAAATGTGAAACATAGCATTGTTCAATAAAGTCTTCTATGCCTTCCTATACCATACTAGCTTCTCTGCAATTTGCTCAATCTTCCTTCTGCATTTCTCTTTCAAAGCCTCCAACAATCATGGCTGCCCTTACATGTGTCTCTCTCATTAGACTATAAACTGCATAAGGGTGTGGAAATGTGTCATTATGCTAGTTACTTTTTCCAGTCTGTGACCAAACACTTGACAGAACAACTCAGAATCAGGATTTGTTTTTCTCACAACTTCAAGTCTACGAAGTTTTTTTGGTCCCATGACCTCAGGTACAACACCATGGCGACAACAGCTTTCACCTCATGGAAAACAGGGAACAGAGACAATCATCCAGAGTTGCAACCTTCAAAGGCAGGCCTCCAGGAGCTGGCTTCCACCAGCTAGGCCCCATCTCCCCAAGTTTCCATCAGCAACCCAAATAGTGTCACTATCAGGGGTGCAAACATATTTAACCCCAACAGCCAAGTTAGCCAAGTACCATGATGCCTGGTAAAATTCCTTGGGTCTAGTTAGTCGTCTTGAGAGAAGGATTGCTTGCCAGGAGACTTTAATATACAGCTCAGCTAAACATCCATGGAGCCAAGCAGTGTGGAGAAGATGGGATGTGTCATTCCCTTTACAAGCCTCATTTCCTGCTCAGTCAAAGATCCGTGTTTCTAGGATGATCTAGCCCCAGGGCTGTCTCTGAGACTTGGATGGGCCCTACATTGTTCTGACTTGCTCACACAGTTGTTTTAAAAAGGATAAGAGTAAGGCATATTGACGTTGTACCAAAGTGGGTGATGGAAAAAGACGCTCATATTAGCCAGTTCAAAAGATTTCTCATGCTTTGATTTTCTCTGGCAGGTTTGTGAGATGAACGCTAAGCACTCATGGGTAAGTTTCTAATCAAATTATGCTTTTGCATCATGGCAACTACTTCATAAATACAATTTTCTAGTATCAGCTACAATATCAGGAGGAGAAGCTACAAACCTTAGATCTTCACATAAAACACATGTTGCCATACATTGTTTAAATCAAGCAGACTGCACCTGTCCAAACATGCTGGTTCCCCTCATTATCAACGTTCCAGCTGCTTGCTCGCTTGCTCGCTCACTCTCTTTGTCTCTCTCCAAATTCATCTGTTCTGGGTTCTTCTTTGTCATAGCATTACTGTGGTCGGCTTAGGAGACTTTTTGTTCAAATAACATTTAAAAAAAAATCAGGCTGGGAATGTAGCTCAGTTAACAGAGTTCTTGCCTAGTGTGCAAAAACCCTTGGGTTGGACCCTCAGCACCACCTAAGCCAGCCATGGTGGTAGATGCCTATAATCCCAGAGCTCAGGAGGCAGGAGAAGGGAAATTGGGGGTTCAGGTCATTCCTGTCTCAGAAAAGAAAGGGAGGGAGGGAGGGAAGAAAGCAGGCAGGCAGACAGAGATGGGAAAGGGAGAGAGGAAGGGCAAGCTGTGATTTAGCTCATAGCTCCCAAATTTGATGACTTCAGTTGTGAGTTATCAATGACTCACATAATGTCCCTAGAATCCAGCTTGTCTTCTCAGCATCTCTGGTCCTATTCTCAAGTAGAATGGCAGCAGCCACAGTACTTCTGTGTTTTCAGTTTATAATCCAGTAGACAGAAAGAGAGAAGTCCAGAGCCAACTGTCCCTAAGGCCAGTGCTCACAATGAAACCAGTCATAAGACCAATTATTAGCTAACCTGCACCAGGACCGAGCCTGACTATGGGGTCAGCCTGCTCTGACCCCCAGGACTGCAGGAGGAAGAAGTGGTTCCTGCTGCAGATGCTAGCTCATGTTTTTACAGAGGGTACAGGGATGCTGGGCAGTAAGTCTGCAGGCAGCATTGAGCTGAGTTTCCCAGCTGCTCAGATCCTGCCCTTCCTGCTTCAGTTCACAAGTGCTTTCAGATGTGATAAACAGGCTGGGAGTTTTCAAAGCTTTCTTCACTGGCATTCTAACATGGCTTTGGGTCTCTCACCACTCTGGTTAACTCCTGATTCAGTGTTGTTTTAATTACATGTGTGAAAGGGTGAGACAGTGCAGGACTTCCTCCATCTTGTATTATCATTGAGGCCATTTCAGGTTTACCCAGAATTTGCTCTCCTTAAAGGAAAATTCTGTGGAAAATTATTCAACTCTATTCTAGGAACCCAAGGTCAAGATGCTACAGAGCTTATCTCAGCTTCTGTTAAGCTGCTTGCTTGTGCAAACCATCCCCCATGCAGCTGCTGAGAAAGATTCCAGGATGTGGCTTTTGCCTTACAGGTCCTGAATGCCTGAGTGCAGTCCCAACAGGCTGAATAAAGATTTTCAGTTAGCTATAACTGTGTCTGAATGGTCATTTCTGGTGGGCAACCTGTAACTATGTATATAGAAAGTTATTTTATGCTAAAACTGAGAATGATAGGATTGTCTGACCAGTGGCTCTTTCTTCACAAATACTGACACTTAAAGCCCAGCAAAATATTGTTTTGTTTTTTGTTGTTCGTTTTTTTGTTTTGTTTGAGACAGGTTCTCATTAATTATCCCTGGAACTCTCTGTGTAGACCACGAGAGCTTCAAAATTGCAATAATCCTCCTGCCTCTGCCACCTATACTGATATCATAGACTACCACACTTGGCTACTTATTTGTTTTTATATCTCAAATACAGGACTGTAATGCCCTTTATATTTTATATTGTTAGATTCAATTTTAATTGCCTTTTTTTTTTTTAGCATAATTGTACCAGGGCATATCCTGAATGACTCTTGAGAGACAGACTCTGCCCTCACTTAGGAATGATGGCTTTTTTAATGATTTATTTTTATTTTATGTGCATTGGTGTTTTGCCTGCATCTATGTCTGTGTGAGAGGGATGAATCTCCCAGAACTGGAGTTACAGACAGTTGTGAGCTGCCATGTGGGTGGTGGGAATTGAACCCAGGTCCTTCGGGAGAACAGCCAGTGTTCTTAACCACTGAGCAGTCACTTTAGCTCCTTCATTTTATTTTTTTTTAAAGGCAAATAAATCATAGAACCTTTTGTTTGTTTGGTTGGTTGGTTTGGGGTTTTTTGGGGGGTTGTTTGTTTGTTTTTGTTTAGTTTTTCGAGACAGGGTTTCTCTGTGTATCTCTGGCTGAGATTAAAGGTGTGTGCCACCACTGCCTGCCTTGGTTTTGATTTTTTGAGACAGGGTTTAGCCTAGAACTTGCTCTGTAGACCAGGCTGGCCTCTAACTTAGACTCCTGAGTGCTGGGATTAAAGGAGTGGATCATTACCACCAGCTAGTCACAGAACACTCTAATAGAAAGACATACAAAGAATAAATATGGTGGGTAACTCACTAGCGGAGGGAGCTTACCACCGTGCCTGACTGCCTGCTTTGGATCTGGACCTGCCTATAATCCCAACACTGGAGAGAGGGAGACAGGCAGAGCACTGGGACAAGTTTGCTAACTAAACTAGTCAAATCTGTAAGCTCTGAGATCAGTGAGAGACCCTGTCTCAATAAAGAAGGTGGAGAGTGACAGCGGGACACCCTGCATCAGCCTCTGGCCTCCACATGCAAAATACTCCACATACTTATGTGGGCTCATACACCTATGACTATATGTACATGTATGTATACATACCACACACATATATTCATGGAGAGAGGAAGAGAGAGAGAGAGAGAGAGAGAGAGAGAGCTCAAAGAAAATTTGTGTGTGTCTGATGGTACACAACCATAATCCCAGCACTCAGTACACCGATGCAAGAAGACTAAGAGCTGAAGACCAGCCTGAACTACACAGAAGGCCCCCATCTTAAAGACACGAGTCTTGTCCCTTGGCGTCTTTTTCTTAGCATTAGTAAAATTACATACACAAACACTCTGACACAAGCTTCGAGCCCGGAAACATTTCTCCACATTTCTTGCATCCCAGTGCTTGAAACAACCCGGGAGGGGGTGGGGGCGCATCAGCTTCTAGGAGCTGGAAATTTTCTCCCTGGACCAATGCCAGCGTCGGAGGGAGGAGCTACAAGCCGCAGGAAAGAGAATGGGCATTTAAACTGTTCAGTCCTCCCCAGACTCAGCAGGGACTGACCGAACAGGTTTTGGTGTGATGGAAGGGTTATCCATTTTCTTGCTTTTCCTGCTCCAGACTGTGGCTCCAGAAGTACGCACAAATTTGCATAGTATTTGCAAATATTGTTCATGAGACTGGTGAGGAACATTTGGCGACACTAAAAATCCAAGAGTTCTTATAACTCTTGAATTGTGACAAGATGGCCTGGATTTCACTCAGGAACCATGATACTGCTCTACATGAGCAAATAAACGACTATTACAATGACAATTCTGAATAGTTCTGTTTAGAAAAGTTTTTAGTAAGATTTTAATGAAATATTTACGAAACTAAGTCAGCTTTATTTACAAAATTTGGCTTTAAAAAGTTGATATTCGCTGGGTAGTGGTGGCACATGCCTTTAATCCCAGCACTTAGGAGGCAGAGGCCGGCAGATTTCAGAGTTCGAGGCCAGCCTGGTCTACAGAGTGAGTGCCAGGACAGCCAAGGCTACACAGAGAAATCCTGTCTCGAAAAAAACAAAACAAAACAAAACAAAAAAAACAAACAAAAAGAAAGTTGATATTCAGTAACCATAATTTATATTTTATGTTTAATTTTAATAGACTTGAATATTTTAGAAGATAATATGGGAAAATCTATGCAAATTATTTTGATTTGTAAATCTTAATTTAATCAATAATTTACAGAGCTGGAGATTGAACCGATTGAATGGTATGCAAAATTTTGAGCTATATTCCTGGCCCTCATTTTTTTTACTTTAATTTAAATCTTTAGATACTATATTTAAACTTTACATCCTGTAACTACAATCATATTTCATTTAAACTTTTATTACTTTTATCGTGTGCATATGTGTGTTTGTGTATGAGCAGAGTGCAACTTGGGAGAGTCATTTCCCTCCTTCTTCTGTGTGGGTGCTAGAGACAGACCTCAAGTCAGCAAGCTGAGCACACGAGCCTGTATCCATCAAAGCACCCCACTGACCCCAATCACAATTTATTTGTGATTAGGCCAAATCTGGCTATCTATTTTTGTGTGTGAAACTGACTATAGCTCATTCATTTATATGCTATCTGTAGGTGGTTTATGTCCCAAGGGTAGAGTTGACAGAACACAAATGGCTAGCAAAAACATAGCTTTTTAAAATTATCTGGTAATTTACAGACAAGATTGGCCAACTTATACTTTTTAGGTAGTTGCTGCCAATAGAACACAAATTATGTAAATATGTTTAGTGTACCGACGTCATTTTTGTTGGAAGAAATACAAGAAGAACAGATTTTATGGGCTATGCGCATACCATCGTATGATTCATGTTTTTGCCCATCCAGACGTCACTGCCTTCTCAACAGAACACCCAGACATGTGCAGTGATAATTAAATTTCGTCATCCTCAATAGTCTGCCAACTTGCAGTCTTGTACAAGTCAGAATTTCCATATATCTTTCTATTTTGTATTTGGGGAAGAGCATTTTCCAGTTTATGGCAAGTTTTGTTTGTTCTTGACACAGGCTGCAAATACAGGGAGGGCCTGCCAGACTGTGCTCGGAATCACCGAGTTCTACTGACTGGGCAGAATACAGATACTATTGCTAGAGAAGATGGTTCCGGTGCCTTGGATGGTAGTTTGTGAGAACTTGGTACCAGAGCAGTGACATACCTCGGCCTGGTTCAGCTTTGCTGGCCACTGGCACATTCAGACAGATAACGTGACCTGGAAGAAAACTAAGTCAGACCAACCCAGAGCTCCTGGAAGATGAGAGGTCAAGCTCTGGGTGAGGTCTTTGAGCTGTAGCAGCAAAGCCTGATGACGCCAGCAGCCTTGTGAGTCCTCCAGTCGTCTAAGCTGTTTATTTTGTTTGAATAAAGTACTGTTTATCTGGAGTTCAAGCACAAGTAGGGGTCCTGTGTTTTGTCTGCAAACACTCATCCCAGACTAAATGATCCTGTCAAAATGAGCCTTATATCTATCTATGTATGCTACAGTTTAAAAAAAAAAATCAGGCATCCCCACTGCCCCTAGTCCCACCATCATAGACACCTCTGCCCTGGGCTAATCAGTCTGTGCTCTGTGTGAAGCCATCTCCCAAGGAGACCATGAGCCGGTGGAAGGTGGGACAGTCAGGGAATCACACCTGGGCAGCAGTGCCATGATCCTCCATGGAGCACTAGTGATATTTGAGACCAGTTGATACCAAACCCACCCCACACATGCTGACAGTCCATTCTATGATGTTTCTAACAAGACAGGGCTTCTAATGTTGCTATTGGTTGCACATTTGATCTCAAGGGCTGAGACTAAGAAGGCTACAATGAGGAAATAATAAGCCTCAAAGTCGCCTAGTATTTTCTCTACGCCATGCACTTTCCTAAGTACCTTCTGTGGTTTAACTCATGCCTGTGGAACAACTGTATGGTACCTACTATAGTCCTAACTTCCAGATGGGAAAACCAACAGGGAAGGAAAATAACCTTTCCAAAGGTTCATGGAGAGCTTGAAAGACACAAGCCCAGATGTTTTTAACCACATGCTATCACAGCACAGACAGACACACAGAGTGTGTGGGGGGGGGAGGGGGGACATACATACACACATATGTGCATGCACACAGACAGACAGAGACAGAGACAGAAAGACAGAGATAGAGATTCAGAGACTCTCAGTGAGTCTTTCCAAAGTCTTACAGGGGTTTGTGTGGTTAGAAAAAAAAATAATAAACAAAAGTTCCATTACTCCTTTCTAGCAATTTCCCCGTTCCAGAAGATGAAGTCCTACTTGTATAAACTGAGGACATGACCAGTCCATGGTTACAAGGAGAATGCCATCTGGGGAGGAAAGTCTACAAACTGGTGGGACTTACGGTAGGGGAGGAGGTGAGAAGGACTAGGATCTAGGATGCCAGCATAGACTTTGAAGTGTGTAACAGGTCCTTGTGATGCTGAGGGGGCCTAGAGGCCAACACAAGCTTTAATAGGTTAATAGATGCCTCAGGTAGCCATATGTCCCTTCTACCAGAATATGGGAACTGGCTTCTTTTGGTAGAGAGGAACTGGCTTCACAAGTTCCTGAGAAACACTGGTTTTTATTTAACTGTCAGAAATCCTCCTAAAGTCCAGGTTGTAGAGTTTGGGAAAGTGGAGTTGCCCTTGAACCTGACACTAAGATCTTAGCCCGGCACTGTATTAACAGTCTTCATAGCATCCTAAATCCCCTCGAGATGCAACTACTACCCAGTGACTGATCTAGCAGCTATTCACTGCTGCTCCCCAAACTTGCCCCACACCCAGATTCAGGACCTGTATTCAGTGTCCTTCCTACCCATGTCCCTTTCAGGAGAATTCCAAATTATCATCTGGAGATGGTTGCCCAGGAAACACCTTCCCAGCCTCCCTAGCAGTCCAGTGCATTCTGAGCATGGAGACACGTGACACTTTTTAGAAAAGATATTTTAAAAGCCAGGTGTTTAAGAAGCTTGCCAGCGGTGGTAGCACATGACTGACTGTCATTTCAGCATTCAGAAATCTGAGACAGAAGGATCTAAGTCCTCTCAAAACTATACAAACACCATCCCAGTCACTCTTCTGCCCCGTTCAGGAGGCTTTGGAGAGCATGGATGTTAGTTACATGGTACTGATACAAAGTGGAGGGTGGTGGTCTCGCACACAGAAATGAGCTTTTGTTGGTGGTAAGCCACAGTGATCTGTTAGCATCAATGCAGATTCTTTAAGACCCTCTGTAGACTCCACCGGAGCTTCTTCCCTTTCTGAGGTTCCATAAGCCCTGCTCTTCTAATACCTTGTGAGAGCCTGCTTACTTATCTTCCCCCCACTAGCCAGGACCCAGGTGCCATGTCTTATTTGAGTTTTTCATCAAGAACTTCCACAGCTCTTCAGCTATTTCACAGTGTGCTGAACGAAGGCATCCATGGCCAAGCATTTCTTAAGTTTGCAATCAGGATCCATCATCTCAGATACTTCTCAATCTAACAGTATCTGCGGTGTAACTGTACTGGTCACACCAAGGCCACACCTCCCTGGTGTCATCTCCACTGTACCTTAAACAAAAGATCACCTCCCTCGAAATAGGTCTAGAGTCTCTGTAAAAAACATACTTGTAGCTGTGTTCTTTATACGGTTGTTGGTAATCAGAAAACAAAGAGACCCTGGCTGATGACATTCATTTTTAGTCACAAATGAAAAGAGAAACAGTGACATTTCCACAGCTGGAAATTTCAAAAAGGTCACTTGCCATTCTGATGCCATAATTGCAAGACTTTGTTTACATTCTAACTATTCATACTGCCTGAGATGTTAACAGGGTCAACACACAAAGGCTGGCTGGGTAAATAAATGTTTTATCTAACAAAAGGGGAATTAATTGCTTCTCTGAATGTTTATTACTGGGCTCAGGGATTCTTAGCCAGAAGGTCACAGATTCCACAGTCAACTCTCAGATCGGAGAACACCAAGAAAATAGTTTGATTGTATTTTGAAAACTTTTTTTTCCCCCTTAACATAAAATACAGAGATTTGAATGTAAGGTGCTAGGCTGCCAGGTATGCAGCTGATGTGGGCAGAGAGCTAGCTCATCAGCACATGCTGCAGAACCAGGTGGCACTGGGCATATAGATGACAGCCAGGGCGTGTTGCTCATGTGAACGGCTTGGTGCCATATGGCTGCCGCAGCAAATGAACGGTAAGTGCTGTTTTAAGGCAATTGCAGGTTTTAATTTTAAAGCAAATTTTGATTTTTGAATCATTATACTATAGCATTTTTTTTAAAGGGCCAAGGAAATAGTTCAGTGAATGAGTGCTTGCTGTGAAAGCAAGAGGACATGAGTTCAAGTCCCTAGCACCTAAGCTAGACATGGCCATGTGTGCCTGAAACCCCAGCACTGCTATGTGAAGACCAGTGGATCCCAAGAGCTCACTGGCTACCAGCCTAACAAAGCAGTGAGCTACAGGTCCAGTAAAAGCCCTGGGCTCCAAATAAGTAACTAAGGTGGAGAGTGATATCTGGAGTCTGTATGTGCACACATAGGCACACATGCATACACTACACACACACACACACACACACACACACACACACACACACAC
This sequence comes from Rhabdomys pumilio, assembly GCA_030674055.1. Lineage (NCBI taxonomy): Eukaryota > Metazoa > Chordata > Mammalia > Rodentia > Muridae > Rhabdomys > Rhabdomys pumilio. The sequence goes on along the minus strand of JANHMN010000004.1, from coordinate 80,973,173 downwards.
ACACACACACACACGGTAAGAGGTGATATCCAATCTATAAGTTAAAATAGAGGAAGACTCTTGACATCCTCTTCTGGCCTCCATATGCACACACATCTATATGCAAAGTAGGAGGTGTCAATGAAAAAGATGGAAAAGACAAACAAACAAATGAAAAAACAAAGACTTTTTCCCCCCAAAGCTTGGCCTATGAAGAGGAAAGAGAGCAACGGGGAACAAGGAAGTCAGCAAGGGAGCCTGGAGGTTTATGCTTTAAGGTGGGAGAGGCCTGAGCATGTTTTAAAGACTGGTGGGTCAATCCATAGGAGCTTATAGACAGTGCATAATGGATGGTCTGTCTGACCTGGGCAATTCAGATGTTTCATTTTCTCACAGTTCAGGAAAGCAGGAAGTTCCAAATCAAGGTGCTGGGTTTGGTGAGCATTTTTACCTTCATGTGACAGAAAGAAGAGAGGTGACAAGAGTGGAAGACAAAGTACAGAAGGCTGAGCAAGGCTCCTGGTATTAGATCCTTATACCAGATCTATATTGGTGCCACCAAGACAAGGAGTCCTCCCTGGCACCCTGGCAATACCAAACACATTATCTTTCTCTGCAACACCTAGATGATGGGATTTATAGATTGGATAGAACAAGGTCTCTGAATAGAGAAGGAGAACCTGAACCACTGGAAGACAGCAGGAAAATGTATCAGTAAGACGTGACTGGGGTCTGTATCCACACTGACTGTGGAGGGCTCAGTGTTCAGGTTTGAGACAAACAGTCCACTCTTTTTTTTTTTTTTTTATTCAGTCTTCAACTCCTTGTGGAAGTAAGTCACTTTGGGTGGGTTTACCTGGTAGCCCTTCATAGTCTTCTTTCCCCTTTATTTCTAACATGGAAAGTGGAGATCCATGTATGCTCCTGGCTTCTCTTGCAGCTACATGGCCATATAATGTAATTCTAGTGAGCATATCTGATAAGATTTGGATTTTCCGTGTCCCCAAAATGCCTATAAGATAGAGGACTGGTCCCCAATTTGGCAATAAAGTGTAGAAACTTTTAAGTGTTGGGGCCCAGCAGGAGGTCACAGGTCATTAGTAGCCATTCCCTTGGAGAGCAGAGGAATTACAGCCCCTTCCTCTCTTTTTGCTTCCCAGTTATCTATGGTGAGTAGATCTGCACCATTGTCTGAGGTTTCCTGCTATAATATGCTGTCGTACCACAGACCACGAAGCAAAGGCATCACTTGCTCGTGGGTGGATACCTCCAAAACTATCAGCATAAACAAACATTTCCTGTATGTAAGCTGACTTATGTTGGGTATTTGTTACAGTAACAGAAAGCTGGCTAACAGAGGTATAAAGATCCTCTGCTTTTCCATGAACAAGAGCACTGCGACAGTATCTCTGGCCCCTCTTTCCTTGAATGTGCAAGGACTCGGGCTGCCATGTGCAATCATCCTTAGCCCAATGTTAAGTTTGAAGTAGTAAAACAGGAAGAGGAGACAAATAAAGTGTGAATGCTGAAGACTTGACTATGTGCCAATAATAACTTCTCTCACACTAGCCAAAAAGGGGGTCTGCATAGCACTGCTTATCACCTCAAACTGTGACCCAAAATAAGCCCTAAGGTTTTTGTGGGTGTGAGTGTATGAAGATTGTTTTGTTCGGTATTTTCTCAGAGCAATGAGAAAAGTCACAACTACAGATAGATAGCTTTCCCAGTTGTACTCTTCACCCCAAGTGGTGGCTACAAACCCTCTAGAGGTGGGAATCTTAAGCAATACAGTCATATATTCACATTCTATCTGGTGAAGCTGCTGTACCATACATAGACTTGCTGGCACCGTTATTTGTGGGGTTTTCTGCTTGCAAAAACTTGTAACACATAAGTCAATACTCAGGGTTCTTGTTCGGTAATTCACGACATGCACAGTGACTTAAAAAACAATTTGATCTACCCAATGTACACGTTCCCAGATGTTGTGAGACAGGGTGACCTGCTTGGCATCCTTCCAGACCTGGCATTAACACGTTCTTCTCATAGCCAACGTCATGCTCTTGCATTTTTTTTCTTGTTGATTTCACAATTTACAACAGCCCCCAAGGGAAGTACTGAAGTGCTGGCCAGTGTTCTTACATGCAAGAATGACAAGAGGTCACTTGCCTTTAGTATTTCTTCTAAGGCAAGGTCTGCAGCATCAAAGGCACGGGTTTGTTGTGCTTGCAAAGTCTTTGCATTCCTCTTATTTTAAACCACAGTTTTGTTGGATACAAGATTGTTGGTTGGTTATTATTTTATAGTTGGGACAGTCTCATTTTGTAGCAAAGGTTGGCCAGAACTATGTAGCTCAGGCTAGTCTCAAAATGGACAACCTTCTTGCCCAGCTTCCTGAATGCTGATATTAGAGTTGTGAGCCATCACTTGGCTTTCAGTGCTTTTAACCACTGGGCCATTTCTTCAGCCCCATGCCTGGCTTCTTTTATACTTTCAATGTTATCCCTTTCTGGCCTCCTCTGTTTCTGCCAAGTCATCTAATTTTATTATGATTCTCTCAGAAGTAATGTTTTTTTTTTTTTTTTAATTTTTCCCTGCTGCTTGAAGATGTTTTCTTTGATTTTCACCATGCTCCTCTATGATGTGGACATCTCCTATACCCAAGGCTCTCTTTCTTTCCTTTGTTCCTCAATGTATCTAATCTCTGTTTTTGCCAGTTCATATATACTGTTGGACGCCTCTAGTGAACTTCCCATTTCCACTGTTTTTTTTTTTCTCTCTTTAAGTTCCATGGCTCCATGCAATAAGTTTCTGAGAGTGTATTTAATGTATCATCAGATATGTAACTACTTCTTTGAACATGTGCAATGGCTTCTATAAAATGCTTTTTTAATAAATCTGACACTTAGTGTCTCTAATACACAATTACTTTTGAATACAATTTTTATCAGTAGTAGTTATGTGTATGTTCTTGTGTATGTGTGCGCATATGCATGTGCGTGTGTGCTTGTACACCAGTGTATTGCCTGAAAGGCAGCCTTAGATCTCCATGAGCTGGAGTACAGTCAGCTGGGAACCGACTGCTGTGAGCACTGAACTGAACTTGGGAGCTCTACAGTAGTCGTATGTGCTCTTCAATGTGGAGACCTCTCTCCAGCCCCAGCACACTATTTCTTATTGCTCTTCTTTGCTTCCTTCATGGATAATACTTTCCTGTTTCTCTACATGGTTAAAAACATCTCAGAAAACATTGCAGTGATTTTGGTTACTGGTCCTGTTCTCTGGAACTTGTTTTTCTCTTACTTATTTAATAAATGAAGTCCATTTTCCCTACACCAAATTCAGCCTCTACTGGTCTCTGGACAGAGTCTATCAAGAATCAGTGGTTTTGGTAGGACTTACTTCCTCTCTCCAGTGGCTACCAATCACATTGTTGTCAGATGACTGCTTTACAGTTAATTGTGCTCTGGGTGCATCAGTTGCACCACAGTTTGTCCAATCCAGTTCTGGCATCTTCAACTGAATAGATTCTTAAAAGTTCTGGTTTCTTTTACCCAATGAACATTAGACAAGTACTCTTTACCCGAGAGATGTCTGCAGCCCAGAAGGCAGATCCTTCTTACAGACTAGTAATGGTTTTATGATCTGGCTTTTTTGCTTAGTTTTTGTTGTTTGTTTTTCCTGAAGCATCATCTGAGCTGTCCATTGGAGCTGGGATACTAGTGTGCTTCTCTGAGAGGCAGAGTCTGGGCCCCTGGATAGTGGGAAAGCTAACCCCAAATGCACTAAAAAAAGAACTTTTCTTTAGAACTATCATGATAGGAATCACTCAAGACTCAGATTAGCAGGGCTTAAAGCAAACTCTTGATACAGGAATAGCATGGTAATGCAAAGTTGCCATCAGGGTGTGGGGAGGTTGGAAGATGGAAAATTATTAAGAGTAGACATCAAGGGAAAAGGAATTCTTACCAAGGACAGGCCATACCAACAGTGGGAAATGAAGGACTAAATCAAATATTAAGAGCATTCCCACCCATTAATATGAAATTCTAGTTAAGGATCCTTGCTAAGACTGAAATCCAAGGATGAAGCCAATATAGAAATTTAAACCAAAGAAAAAAGAAGGAGGAGAAGAAAAGAGAAGGGAGGGAAGAGGGAGCAGTAGGGGAAAGGGAAAATGGAACAGGGAAGGATAGCAGCCTGGCTCAACTTGTCTAGGAGTCTGTAGTGGGGAGCAGCTAGGGTTTTGCCTTTATTAACATAAAACCACAACATAAGCTGACATAGAAGTGACCAGGACCCTAGAGAAACTATACTCCAATAAATACCTCCATTTTATGAGGAGGATATAAGCCAAACATTGCTCCTACCTCCAACATGCTAGGATTTAACCCCAACAACAGAAACGCACTCAGAGCTGTGACAGCAGACAGAGGCACTATCCTGGTTCAGAATGGTTTCTTACCATTCTGTAGATATTCTGGGGAAAATGTTGGTTTACTGCCCTTAAAACCATTTCCAGAAGTCTTGTGAAAGTGTTCCTGCTGGCAAGGAATTTAACACATGCCTGTTTTTGAGGCCTCAGGCTTTTTTCCCAAATCCTCACTCCATCATCCAACCAATTGGTTCTGTCTCTAGAAAGTAAAAAGAAAAGATCTCAGAAGAAATTAAAGCCACTGGCACCTTGATCTCAGATTGGCAGTCTCAAGAACATAGGATATGAACTTATCCACCTTGTTTGTGCTGAGAGAAACCAGGGCCATAACCATATCCCAGTCAACTATTATCTGAGCCACCTAAGTTTGTGATATTGTTATGACAGCCCTAAAAAACAATATGCAGAATACTCTCACATCCTTGTGATTGTCCAGGTCTGGAAAACCTAGGATGCCGTTGGGAAACATCATGTGAGAAAAATACAGGTTAGAACCAATAGATGTAGTTAGGAAATGGATCCGGGGGTCTGTACACTCTTAAAAAATGCTTTTGCTTTGCTGTTGTTTACTGAACTCGCCAAAATTAAGAGGAGGTATCATGGTGGGCTGAGATACAGCCTCTGTTTCCTTCTCTGAGTGTCCATTCAGATATCTGCCTTTCACTACTGAGCCCAACTTCACAGGGTCACACTAGTCTTACTATTCAGAAAAGCCCATGGCTTCTCTGGCTTCAGAGGTAGTGACTGGTGACTGACAAGGAAAAGAAGAGAGGATTCAATCAGAAGTACTTACACTCAAAGCGCATGGCAAGTAACTGTATATCAACAGATATCCACTATGTGCATGTCTTCTGCAAGAGACCCTGCTTCTCCTAGTCAGAGGAAAGGAGTATCGAGTATATAAAACAACAGCCATGAATTGCTTTAGCTGAGTGAGAGAAACAAGGTTTCATTATACAACTCTTTGCTATCACAAATATTGGAAAAATTTCAAAGAAACAGAAGTTTTGTTTTGTCTGTCTGTCTGTCTTTCTTTCTTTTTCTTTCTTTCTTTCTTTCTCTTTTTTAAAGGGAGAATCCAAAATAATTTACAAAGGAGGGGGGAAAACCCTCCAGGAGTTTCTTTGTTACTAGAACTGTATCTCAGAATACCAAATACATGGTACTGAAACAATTCTTTTATACAGAATCAATCCAATTAATATATGGAAGCAAGCAACAGAATTGGAGCTTTGCGGGCTGGGGATGTAATTCAGTGGTAGAGCATTCATCTAGTGTGTGTGAGGTCATACATGGGTTTAATCCCCAACACTGCAGTTTTATCAATTTGTAGTTCCTAAAAATTAATGGAGTTAGGAAATGATTATCAATAGTTACTGCTGTCACAAGACAGGATACACTGTCATCTATGATGTATTCTTGCTGGACAAAAAAGGAGAAAAGCAGAGAAGGAAAGAAACTAATTTTCAGAAGATACTAGAGTTACTATCACCAGGAAACCCAATCAGCAAAATCTAACAGTGAAAGCTTTTTACAATAGTTCAATTCAACAAACAAAACACAAATAATGGAAAGAAAAACGGTGGTATTGACAACCACACTTTAATATGGGCTGAATGGTTTAACAGTGACTCTGGAGGTGGGTAAAAAAGGGAGAGAAATGAAACCTCACTGGCCAGCAGTGATTGTTGATCATCAGAGAGACTGAGCTATGTATTTCAGCAGTCAAGAACTTACCTACCAAACATGTTGACACTGGTTCAAACCTCAGCGTATCAAAATAAACATAAGTAAGAGAAGGTTGGGGGTATAGTTCAGCAGTAGAATACTTGCCTAGGATGCATAAGGCCCTACATTTGATTACCAGCACAGCTAAGTAACTGTAGTTAGATACTGGGTACATGGGGCTTTATCATATTATATGTATATGTGTTTAAGATTACTAGTGACAAGTTTAATTAAGCTTCTTATTACAGTTTCTTGGGATGCTGAAATTAGGTAGTCTGCCTGGTTTCTCTAGCTAGAAATATATTTGGTTTGAAAACAACCCACCAGATCAAGATTAGAGTTGGAAATACAAAGCTAATATGCACCGAAATGTAACACTTCTGAATCTAGCTGGGAATAAAACCATTCAGATCAATTTTACTTGAAACAAGGTCTTTTGTTAGTGAAACTTGAAATACACACATATGGGAAGAATTTCCCAGTAAACTTAGTCCATGGCATTTTGAGTTCTTCCTAAGACAGCGTCAATGGATAGGGTACTCTTCTGATCCAGAAACACCTTTGGCTTGATATAATAATTTCTTAAAACCTCATTGAAGTGTAACATAGAAACACAAATCCAACATATACAAAGATGTATTATCAGAAAGTCATCACTTCTGAGCAACCGGTACAGACATGAGATATAAACTGTTAACTAGACACCAGAAACCCTCCTCACATGCCTCTCAATTTCTTCCTTTGTCAAGGTTAACTCTAAGGTCCTATTTCTGAACCTGAAATCATCTAACACATCCTCTAAGTTCTGTACTGCTTTTTTTGATTGGCATCCCATCTGTGAGACTCGTCTATGTAACCATTTGTATCACTGTACAGTCCCATTTTTATTCTATTATGCCTTTATCTCCATTTTATTCTAAAGTGTACATTTGCTAACATTCAGTTACTCGACATCAGCTTTCTTTTGGTTAAGGACAATATCTATAAACAGATTACAACTTGACATTTGTATTCTGGCAAGATCAAGAATTCTGAAAATTCCATAATCTTAGGCCAAGACCAAAGATACAGGTGCTAACTTAAATCTAACAGGACAATTTCTTCCATAAGAACTACCACCACCTCGTCACAGAATTTTAGTTATTCTTTTTCTATTTCTTTAGACTAGTTGTGAATTCTATGCTCAAATCCAATGGTTCAGAAATGGAGTTAACTTTCATGAAACCATCAATTTTAACACTTTAATTGCTATGATAGAAATTTAAAAAGACAAATACCCATTTATTTCAAGACAATTAGAAAAAAGGCATGATGTAGGAATGTCTTGGGGAAAAAAACCCCTCTAAAACAGACACAAGATAGCTTTAATCCTTTTAACCATCTATCTTACCCAGTAGCACCACTCAATTATCAACACATTAAGGGTTAACAACTAGACCCAGAACCCAGGCGGTGGTGGTGCATGCCTTTAATCCCAGCACTATATGGAGTTAGAAACTAGCCTGGGCATGAGACCTTGTTTTAGAAAACATGTTTGAGCTGGGCAATGGTGGCACAAACCTTTAATCTCAGCACTCAGGAGGCATAGACAGGCAGGAAGGCAGATCTCTGAGTTTGAGGCCAGACTGGTTTAGAGTGAGTTCCAGGTCAGCCAGGGCTAGAGAAACCCTGTCCCAAAACACACACACACACACACACACACACACACACACCTTTGTGTCCTCTTTTTCTATTATTTGTTCTTTAAGTAATACCTAAGCATTAATCAATGGTTTCAAATGGCTTATGACTAGAGCATAAGTACATTACTACTACAAAATATACTGCCACATGACTAGCTTCAGCAGTATATATTTTGGCAGAACAGCAACCACACCATTCCGCTTTGTAACATTTTTTTTTTTTTTTTTTTTTTTTTTTTGGTTTTTCGAGACAGGGTTTCTCTGTGTAGTGCTGACTGTCCTGTCCTGGAACTCACTCTGTAGACCAGGCTGGCTTCAAACTCAGAAATCTGCCTGCCTTTGCCTCCCAAGCACTGGGATTAAAGGTGTGCGCCACCACTACCTGGCTCAGCTTTGTAACTTTAAAGGCGTAAATTCAAAGGTATGATTTAGAATCAGATGGTCTTTATGGCCACTATACTACATTCTTCCAAAAGTCACACGCCTTTAACGTCTACTTTCCCAGCATGCAACTCAACAGTGCTGTGGGCTGAACTGTGTACCCCTTACTCCAACTCCCATGTGGAAGTCTAACTCGCCACATCTCATACTGTATTTAGAGACAAGGCCTTTATGTGGATAAAGCAAGGTGAGATGGTATAGGTGGGCCTTTATGCCTGTCCTGTTGTTTTGGAAGAGCATCTCCGTGTGGAACCCAAGTGATCCCCTACTTCTACAGGGCTTGCCCTATAAAGTCAGGACAGACACAAAGGAAGAGAAGACCACAGAAAGGCACACAAAGACTACAAGATCTACACACCAAGAAAGGTAGTACCAGAAGAAAAACTGCACACAAAGAAAAATGGTATCAAATTCCCACTGGAAGTTGAAAAACAACTTGAATTTTTAGGCCCTACAACTTGCAAGGATCAAACTTTTTAAAGGGCCGGGTTTGCCAAACTATAGTCAGTTTAATTTTTTTTAGTCTTCAGCAAAATGCTCCCAGTATGCTGTTGTCATTAAAAGATACCCAGTGTCTTTTAAGTTGGACTTGCTGGTTTAAAGAAAAAAAATAAGCCCCACCCACCCCATGCCCTCAGCACTGTAGGCCTCCATGATCATGCTGTCAACAAGCTTGGGAATGTAAAACTGTAGTGGCTACATGCAGCAGGGAGTAAAGGTAAAGAAACTGCAATCAACTGAAAATTCATGTATGCTCTCTAAGACCTCTCATGTTAAGAACTGACATGGTTTCTGGTAATAACCCTAGGCCCTCTGCTGCGTATAAGCATTTTAATTAAGCAAACTGATCAAAATTTCATTTGATTATAGGGTTATCTTTTTCTTCTATTTTTGGCTGAAATACTTACTTAGCAGCATTTAAGTAAATAATAGATCCTATGGGTAAGCTAACAGTGATGAGCAGTGTTATTAAAATTTTCTATTGTGTTAAAGATAAATCCCAACTTCCTAGAGATTTCTGAGTAAAACAGACATGACTATTTTGTGAACTCCAGTGTTTATCTGGAGTGAAGCCAGCTAGTAACTGTTAACCTTCTTGAACTTAAAAGAACTCCAACTCACTGAAGGTTATATACTCCATGCCTCCCTGTATACAAAGCCAGTGGGGAGGGGGAGGGGAAGGAGGGGTCTTTGGGCACACTGATTTGTATGTACACAGGAGATGTCTGACAAAGCAGTGTGTTTTAAGAACAGGGATGTGCTTTGCTTCTTAAAATGAGAATTATACCCAAAGAACAGATGACTTTGCCTTTTTTTCTTTAAATCTCCGTGTTTAAAGTTGTTAAAGTATCTGCTATCCAGCATGACAACTTGAGATGGATAGCTATGGGGGAAAAAAGAAAATATGACATCATTGGGATTACAGGTAAGACAAAGAAAGACCCAAAGTACAGACAAGAACACAGAAAAATCTTAAGAGAGTACAGATGCCATGACATTTATTAAAAGGCATGCTACAATGCTATGTGTTAGGAAAAAAGACTGAGATTCCAAGGAACAGTTATCAAATATACAAACCAAAGGAAAATGGAATTAATATTGTAGTGTACAGAAGCCTGAATTAACCATGCACTACACAGTTAGAAAATATGGTTTTTAATATCTTCTCCTCTTTGCATTTATAACATAATTCACTTAGACAATCACAGAATCCTTTTCTTCCAATACCACAAACTGTATTACAAATGAAATCTGGTACTGCTGCTTATCAAAATATACAAGACAATCGCTGTTTTATATAAAACCATTTTATATGTTAACTTGTTCCCGAAAACCTTTTTTTTTTTTTTCTTTTTTGGCCTGGTTTAAAAAACAAAAAACAAAACAAAACAAAAAACCTGTTGTTACAAATATTTACAGCATTTTCTTCTGTTAGATGAACATTCTTACAACAGAAAAAGGGAATTTTATGAACAGACCATGTAAAACACTAGACAATGTTAGAAGCTTCTAGCTGTGCTATTTCCCCCCCTCAAAATACAGTACTGAAAATAACCATCCATCCTTGTTGTCCCACTCTGTTCATAGTAAACTCCCATTTTCTCTAAACAGTCTATTCACCAATAGGAAATGAAAAGTCAAGGCCGCTCTGCATAGGATCTTTCAGAAAAGAGCTCAGGGAAAATGCTTCACCGATGAGTTAAAACCAGAACAAGCAGTCTTTGGTCAGAGCAATGAGGTGAAATTTCAATGTAAAACTTGGTGTGGTCAGCAATCTTTGTAATTAGTACTTACTGGATATGGGATGTGTTCTTAAAGATCTGGGTAACAATGAGTGGTAAGGAACAAACAAACAAACAAACAAACAAGAAACAAAAGACTAGAGTATGATAGTCTTAATGACACAAAACCAAAAACCAAAACCCCCTAAAATACCTGTTCTTACAACTACTATAAAGAACATAACAATAAAACTCTGCTGACAGTGTTAAGTGAAGTTTCCATAAGCAGCTTTCAGTTATGACTGCCATCAACACCAAGGTCCCTGACAAGCTGCGAAAGCTAAGGTGACTACCATAAAGACTGAGAGCAGTTATGCTCTTGAATTGGTACAATGCTCTGCATTATGTGCTGAAGGCAAAGTGTAACTGACTTTTTATTCAGTTATAACTATTTGCTTGTATGACCAGTTTGTGGGACAATAGTCTCTTAATCTATATAGTAGATATTTCCTGAAAACCAAAATACCAATGCTACTTTAGTCTTAAATAGGAAGAAAAAGTCAATTAAGACTACTGAAGAAGGCACATAAACTTTGGTCCTGTTTTGTTTTTCTCCCTTTAAGTCCTCACCTCAAATTAAGATTTCTGTAATTTTCTATTTTTCAAACAATTCACAAGTACCTGTTAAAAATTTGCTCTGAAAAAGGACTGCAAACAGTCTTATACCTAACACAATCCTTAAACAGACAGCTGAGTTACACTGCAAAGTTATGTACAATCTAAACAGTGTTTGTTTTAGCACGATTGTGAGTATTTTAAGTCTGGCAGTTTTATTCTCATTGACAATAGATCAAGACAAAGGAAGGCTGAGAAAAATGCTCCGATCATAGTCATGCTTTTTGGTTATAAAAATAGCAGCACACATTGGATTTTCTTCTGAGAGATAAGTAGATTCACTGAGGCACAAAAGATCATTATTTCTGAGTTTGCCATTTTTTTTATCCAAAAACATTTAATGGGACTAGATGAGGAATTGGATGATAATATACTCAAGTAAGTGCTTTGCCTGATCACATGAAGACTTTAAAGTTGACAGTAGATTAACTGGGGGAAGGGAGGGCACAGGGTCTTCCATAATAGCAAGACTAGCATGGAGCATGGTCTGTGCGGTCCAGGCTGGGTTTAAAGTCACAACCAACAGCTTCCTCCAGTGCTTCAATTGCAGCTGTGTGCCTGGATCATAAGGGGTAATTCCAAAACTGCAACAGGACCCTTAATCACCACAGTAGGAAAAGACAAAGAAGGAATTAAAAAGACAGTAACCGTGACTCTAAAACATTCAGTGCAAACATGCTACAAAGAGCTGCTTCTAGTATTTAGTCCCAAAGATCTCATGACATTCTCTGGGGATACCAGGTAATCCTGAAATTCTAACAAATTGTCAATTAGGAGAATGCTTGATTTGTATATTCCCATCTATAACAAAACACATCCACATCCCAAAGTAAAATATCTTGATATACAATGCTATTATTAAGTGTACTGCTATTTTCTTAAGTCCTGAATATATATATGCTTTGTAAGAGTTAGGATACCTTGAAAAGTGAAAAATAAAGTAAATTAACTCAGCAAGGTATCATCACAGATCAACAGCACAAATAAACCACTGCTTAAAAGACACTGAATAAGCACATGCCAAAATAAAAAATACACAGATCAAAATTTCCACCACCTTGATATTTAAAATTATACCAACACAAATACTGTAGACCTCTATAATTCAAACAGTAAAGAGCTCAAAATATGGACAGCATCCATATACTACAGCTAATTTTAGACACAATCTGATGGCTTCAAACATGCTCTTTTAAAACAAGCATATCCTATGTTTCCAAATCATTGTTAATTTTGTCAATAAATTAAAATGTATGTAATGTGCATATGTATATATAACATTAAAAGAGTATATGTATGTATATACACTTACTTATACACACACATACACATGCACACATATCTACACAAATCCCTGAAAAGGATTTCAATGTTATCTTTCGTATTTAAAGGCCATCCCTACTTCAGAATTACATTCAACACCAGTATGATTTCCCTTCTGTTCTCAATAACTTTTGCTACACTTATGCTGGATGTTATGAGTGCCATGAATTAGTAAATTACATAGTAGTTCCCAACTCAAAATAAAGGAAGCAATCCAATTTAAAATGCTACTGAAAATTAATGTGATATATGTGTGAGGAAAAAACGGAAATTTGGGTAGACAATCCTAATTTTTTTCCCTCCCTTTTTCAGTATTCAGGTGAAAATACACCTCAAATCTAACTGGGAAAACACCCACTGGAAAATTATCAGACCTAACTATTCAACCAACATGAAGGGTGATCTATCTGAAATGCCTGATTTAGCATTTCCCTGCCTAGCCTTCCAACAGTTGCTTTGTATTGAGGGAATTCTGATGTGACTTTAACCAATCTATAATTATCTTTCAGCTTCTATAAAAAATTTCTTCCTTTCTTAAAGAAAAAAAAAGAACATTCAAATTAATGGCTGAAAGTAAAGACTGAGATACTTTTAAAAAGATGAGATGATCCACTTTGAGATTATTAAAAATGAGAAGGGGTGGACAAAATTGATCCCTGTGACAAATTCTGTATTTTAAAAACCAATCAAGCATTAAAGAAATAATTAACAAAAGCAGGTTCATATTAAACGAAATAATTTTACATGACACAATCATTGAAGCAACATTAATATGTACTTTTACATTCAACCAAAAGAGTAAGAGGGTCAGAATATAAAAAAATAACCCACTTTCTCATACTCCAAATATGTGGGCTATCTGTAATGACGTTGCATTAACAAAACCAAGTTCTCACTTGAGTTCTGAGAAAGAATCAAGTAATCCTGAGACAAATTCTAATGGGCAGTAAAGGTTAGACAGGTACAGATCTGAGGCTGCAGTTTTACAGCTCCGACTTCACTGCCGGCTGGCGGCAACCAGCAGTCGCAATATAGAGGCCTACAGGTGCACACTGAGTTATGTATTCCCAAACCGCTCACCCCTCTCTATCCCACCACTATCCCAAAGCACCAAAAATCTGAATAGAAACTATTAATTATTGAAAAACCACTTAAAATTGCGATGAAAAAAGAAAAACAAAACAAAAACAACCAAACCCTTAAAATCCAAGACAGGAAAAGAAATAACAGAATGCTCACCAAGCCCACAATTTATCTTTCTAGATATTTAGATAAAAATTCTAATCTATTATATCTTAAGCACATAATAAGGCACATAATAAGAAATTAAGTAAATACACAGTAATTCTGAGTATTAGAGATTATAGTGGTACAAAAAAACCCTTGAGATTTTTTTCTAAAAGAAGACCTTACCAAAAATAACTTTTAAAAAATCTGTCAAACCATATGATAGACCTGAATATTTTTCCTTAAGACTGTAAACTTTTTTTTCTGAAAACAATTATAAAAAAGTAGGATTATTTTTCTTTTAAAATTTTCCAAGATCACATTATATTACTAGACAAATGTCATTTTGAAATTTAAAACATGATTTTTTTTCTGAAATGACTAATTATGCCAATATTGTAATAGATCCAGGCTGAATTTCACTCCTATATCCCTGGGGACAATGGCAACACTTTGCTTTTCCAAATAGTCTTAAAAAGAAAAGATATGCATATTCAAAGGAGTGTAATACAGTGGAAAAAAAGAAATCTCAAAGAAAGCATGCATGTTTAAAAACCCGTTTCCAATATAACTCCATGTGGTTATGTATAATAACTATCAATAGATGTAAATATCTGGTATAATTTTTATAAGTGAATGAATGTCATTTTCTACAGGGAAACTTCTGAATCATAAAGTTGAAAAAACTTGGTTGTAAGTGATTTAAATTACATCAAGAAATTGTAAAAGTCTGTATGTTTAAATTTCTCAAAGTACAAAGGAGTTTAGAAATGTCATGTAAGGCTAATCTGGACCCAAACACAAAGAAATTCTGTCCTTTTGAAATCTAATTCAGGGAATTATTTAAAAAATATTTTCCTGATTTTTTTTTTCTGAAAGTTATTTTCATAGAAACCACAATACAAAGGCAAAGCAAACTTTTGATCATACACTGTTGGGGGGAATGAGAGGAAAGAGTATCTCTTATTCTGAATGTACTTGAATATCAACCAAACTCCTGAAGAGTTACTTTTGTGAAAGAGGCAGAGTTGGTCTTGAGCTGCTTCAGTCTGTGCCTGAAGATTTTACAGAAATTATGGTCCAGTATGAGGAGAAAATTTCACAGAAAGATCAGATGGTTGATTTTGAGAAGGAAACTCTGAGGTGGTGGTTTTCTCCAAGATCATGATTGTGAAGCTCAATAAGGGCCTGGATCGCTTCTTCCACAGATCCTAACTGAATGAGAGCCATTTTACGGTCTTTCCTAAAAACGACAAAATACACAACACTTAGAATTAATGTTGCTTTTAAACCTTCCTCTCCTTTAAACTTTGCTTAACTACTTTAAAAACAAACAAACAGTAATCCATGTTAAATAAACTGTTAATTACTTTTTGAAAGCAAGGACTTACTGAAAGAACTTGAACGCCTTTACTGAGCATCCAGCTTCTGTGAACAGGCTCTTCAGATCATCCATGGCAACAGAAGGACTGTGAAAACAGCAAAGTGTCAACTATATTAGCCCCACTTGCATATGACTCAAGGATGAGCTCTGACTGTTATCAAATCTCTAGAGTACTTTAGATCCCCAACAATGTCTTCTAAATTGCAGAACAATCAAGACTGATACATACATGACTGGAGATGGTGAAAAGTATATAAAGGCAAAACTAAAAATTTCAATGTAGGTTTTTTTCAAAGTGATTATTATTCTCACACTACTGGCATTAGTAATTAATACAAGTAATAACAAAGCTATATACCCAGCTTTGGCTTACCTGCTATAGCCTAAAATTATACAACTTCTATAGTTCTCAAAGGTTTTAGGATGTATATGGGATAGACAATTTCTGAGATGGTCCCTACTTACTTTTGCCTCCAAATATTTACATTCTGGCTATTCTCTCATACTGCAAGGACATGTCCTCTGTAACCCTTAGGATATCACAGAAACAGCAGTATGTGCCAAGAACTGAAACCAGGGTTTTCCACATGCTAAGTTTAAGTTCTAACACTGAGTTATATTCTCTGGTACTCCCTTGTCTGGCATTTTGACCACAGCTTTATGAAACATACTCAGAGATCACCCAGTTGAGCCTCCTATCCATTCCTGATTAAAAGCATGAGATAATAAATATTTACTACTATGCTGTGTTTGGGAATAGTGTTATATAGTGTCATAATGACTAACATGGTATGGTCCATTACAGAGTCACAAGATGAAAGCAATCAGTGATTCTTCAAAAAAAACAGAGCTGTGCTTACACTGTATGCCTTTCTCATTTTTATAGCCTTTTGAATGAACTATCTTCCTGAGTGTGAATATCATCAATAAACTGAACCTAATGACTGTTTCAAAGGCTATTATAGATAAACTAGTAAGTCAAGGTAGAACACTTAGTTACCAGACTAGAGTTCATAGAAATATGGAGTGTGATCACTTAACAGGACACTTTCAACTTGGATGCTGGAATGGTGATTCAGATAGGAGTGGATAGTTAAAACAAATATATGAATGTACTTAATGAGAATTTGCACCGCACATTCATATTATATACTTATAATAGTCAAAGGTTCAATTCCCAGCACCCATATGACAGCTCACAACTGTCTGTAACTCAAATTTCAAGAGATCTAACACCCTCTTACAAACATGCAGATAAAACACCAATGCACATGCAATAAAAATAAACAAATCATTTTAAAAAGGGGCTGTTGTGGAGATAAAATGAAATGACACATGCAAAACACAGGCACTTAACCTACAACTTGGGGAACAGTTCAGAAATACTAGTATTTCTTTCTTCATCTATAATGTCCTATGTGATATTAACTAGTGACCAGCTCCTGCATAATGTGCTATAATTAAGGAACAAATAAACTGGGCATAATGATAAGAGCCAACAATCCTAGCTAGTCAAGAAAAAGATGAAACAGGAAGGTCTCAAGTTTCAGAACTGTCAACATTAAAAAAAAAAAAAAAAAAAAAAAAAAGGCTGGGTGTCTAGCTCAAAGGTAAAGAACTTGCTGGCCATACTTGAAGACCGGGTGTAGACACTAAAAAACAAAACGAGACAAAAAAACCCACCAACCAACTAGCCAAACACACATGCAAACATACACCTAAAAATAAGTCCATTTAGATAGTACATAGCAATGAGGCTGATACTTTTTGGTTTTCAAGACAGGGTTTCTCTGTGTAGCCCTGGCTTTCCTGGAACTACTCTGTAGACCAGGCTGGCCTTGAACTCAGAGATCCACCTGCCTCTGCCTCTTGAGTGCTGGGATTAAATGTGTGCACTACCACCGGGAAGGAGAGCTGATATTTTTAAATCCATGTACATTAAGAATGTTTCTTAAAGTGACTCCTTTAGCAATTTCTTAAAATGACTCCTCCATTTGTATAACTGGTATGAGGCTTGACTTTACTGCCTAATTTAGATGAAAGATTCCCATCAAACCTGACTGTACACCAGCAGAAAAACTAACGCAGTCAATACTATTTAAAGTAATTATTTTTATTTACTCATTAGTTCATGTTCTTTCAATTATGTTCCAAACTTTATCATCCATTCCCTTAGTTTTTAAACCATACACACATAAGTACACAAATGTACTCCTACAACTTTTAGCACTATCCCAAGGCTTCCCCTTTAAAATATACAAAAATTGCTGATTTTTTTTTAATATTAAGGAATTACAATAAACATTTTCTTTGAAGGGTCAGAGACTAAATATCTCATGCTGTGTGGACTATACAATCTCTGCTGTAAGCACTCAGTTTTCTATGTAGTTCCAAAGCAGCAAAGGTATTGTGTGAATTTACACCACATTTACACCTTATGTTACGTTCTCATATCAGAATTCTTCAGTCAAATGTTTAGACAAACTGATGTTACTGTATTACCTGAGAGCTGTACTTTTACCAAGCAGCGAACAAATGTCTACCAAAGTAATACTTGCATATTCTTATTTTTATGCCCTCTTTAAACACTGAAGCAACTAATTAAACTACTTATTTGAAAATCTTCAAATGCTGATAATTTCACTTTTACGGGTATGATTAGAGGGACAGGATCCTTGCAACATGATGGTACATAAAAAACGATATCAACCAAGATAACTATTAAGTTAAGAAAAGTTTATGGCTTTTGCTTCTCCTAAACCACATATCACAGATTAATCACCTAAATAACTTATTAGATACATACGGAATGTTGGAAAGATGCAGTGTAGCTGACGGAGGAAAGATATTTTGGAAATTCTTTGAGCCAGGCTTTTTAAAGCGATGCAGGGGACTATTGCTGAAGTCCTTGGTCAGGCCTTGGTCTTCCTGTCCCTCTCTAGGGAGCTGGACGGCTTGATGTTTGGACAGTGTAGCCCTAAGTACTTTTCCATAGAGCCTCTGACCACTTAAGTGGTTCATTGCTGTTGGGTAGAAAGAAAATAAGAAAACTTTGAGTATTAAGATTAACATTCTCAAAAAATATGTGACCATTTTCAGATTTTTAGTCATTTAAAATTGTAATCAGTTTGAAGGTTTAAAATTCAAGAGGTCAGGGGCTGGAGAGATGGCTCATAGGTTATGAGCACTTGCTGTTTTCCCAAAGAACCCACGTTCACTGCTTAGCACATACATGCCAACTTCTAATGGTCTTTAATTCCAGTTTAAGGATTCCAGTTCCTTCTCTGGCTTCCGTGAACACCAGGCACACATATGGTACACAGACAAATAGGCAGACAAAATACCTATACACATAAAACTTTATGAATCAAAAGCATTTCAAGAGCTGACAGAAAATGTATGAAATAACCTCATTTTATAATAAAAGCAATTAAAAATTAATCTAACCATTAAACAAAGTAGCTTCTGAGCAGAGTTCCAGGAAGCTACAGGCAAGGAACATAACAAACCCTCAATAAATGGTTATGACTATAGAGTTTCTCTTAAGCAAAGCATTTTTGTAAGACATCTGAGTAGCTATACTTTAACGGCTGGAAAAAATATATTCTTGTACCATTATTAGGAAATTTGCCAAAACTTTTAAATTACTCAACAGTTCTAGAAAAATGTAACTTAGAAGAAAAACACTCATTTCTTTTCATACATAATTTTTCAGATTTTAAAAGAAAAATGAAGACCCATACAAACAAGTGAAAAAAACCCCTAAGTTTAAAGTAAACGGGAGAAAGTCCCAGAGTCCAAGCTGTCAGCACTGACAATGTGTTATGTGTTTTACATAATGAACTTCAGAGCCTCGAATAAAACAGGTGCAAATGATAATGAAAACACTACCACCATAAGGAAGTGCTGCTGCAAAATTACATTCAAACCAGTTCTACAATGCTCATTTTGGGAGGAATATGCAAAATGGGCATCCCCACTGTCAGTACCTAGCTGGGCTTGACTTGCATCCGCCATCTGCACCAAGGCGTTTTCTTTCTTGTTAAACATAATCTTCACTCGATGCACATCACCATACACTCCTAATTAAAGCAAACACAAAGCACTGGATTTAAGTGCCTGGCTGTAGAGTCATTTTATCCCTGTATCTACAGGTTTCTTTTTCTTGCTACATACCATCCTATGGCAATGTTATATACAATCTTAATAAGTTTCACAGCTTTTATCTCTCAATCTGTTCCAGATGTCTCATAAACACATCTAATTCTGTATATTCCCCAATGGATTCAATCCCTGTCACATTTTTCTATTTCTAGTGTTGGGTAACCCTGGCTACCCAAGATAAATGCACACCACACTATGCACACAGTCGCTCCTATCAGACATCAACTTTCCACATCTTTCTTAAACTCACCAGCACCTTTGGAGTGTATGGCCTCCGCAGCTCTCACAACTCCACTTATACACTAATACCTGTCCTAGCTATCCCTATGGACTCAAGATCTACCCTAACTCCTCCTAGCTCATCTCACCGCACCAACTATTTGTTTGTTTATTTGTTTGTATTATTAGTGGTTCCCACAGTCAGCCATCTATCACAAAGGGGAAAATAATTCATTTCAGTGTGGAAAGAAAATAAAGACCAACATGAAAAATTATGTTTTATGAACTTAACACCATAAAAATTAAAGATAGGGGAGCCTACCATTTAAGAAAGACCTTTTCCGTCACCCCCGCCCCATGTACTATCATAGTCTGCGGTTTCTATAGCAGAGATTATCACTGGTGTCACAAAAGCAGAGAGGCATTATTATCACTACACGTGTTAATTCAGTAAGAGATTGCTACAAATACCTTCAAGATACACAAAGAAAAGATTAGTTTACTAGCATCTAAAGACAACATTTACCTACAGATGAATTTTAACATTTAAAACAAAACAAACAAACAAACAAAAAAAATCAAGCATTCTGAATCACCGCCCTTCTAAAAAATGACAAAAAGCTGAAGCAGGTATTTTTTAAAACACTAAATAGAGTAAGGCACGGTGGCTCACACCTTCAATGCTAATATTCAGGAGGCAGAGGAAGGCAGATTTCTCAGTTTGAAGCCAGCCTGGTCTACAGCGTGAGTTCCAGAACAGCCAAAACCACACAGAAACCCTGTCTCAAAAACCCAAAACGGGTAGAAGGAAAGAACGGATTCTAGTGTTGTTCTTTAACATTCATATGTATATGCATATGTATGCAGTGGCACACGTGTACTCATACATGCATCACATATGTACAAAATGATAAAAGTTTTAATTAGTATCTGAATTCAATAGGCAAGCAGGTATAGTACCCACTCTTAACCATTGCATCATATCTCCTCATGCAGCGAAGTACAGTGCAGCATGCCATAACCCTAGCTACTTTGCAGGCCAAGGCAGAAAGATAATCTGGGCTAAACAAAGAGACCCCATTTCCATGGTAGATGCCTTGCCTAACAAGCAAAAGGCTCCTAGGTTCAATCTCCAGGTATGAAAAAACAACCAACTATTACCACTTAAAGAATTTGGAAATAAGCACCTCTGCCCTATTTGCTAAACATTCAAATACAACAGTTTTCAAAATCTGCTAACAGAAAAACACAGAAATTTTCTAGGTAAAGCATATCAAAAAGGACTGGATTCAACTGAAAATATTAGTGAAATAATGAAGTACAGAAAAAAATGAAACATTTCCATTTGAACTTTCTATTTCTAATGGAGAGTTTGTATTACATTCTTTAAATTAAAATACTGCTCATTTTACTGTTCCAAGTTTTGTCTGTGTGCTTATACTACATATGACTATAATAAAAGATAGCTGTATAAATAATTGATCCTATGATGCTGGGATACATGTTTAGTTATGCTTTTAGCTGAGAAGGGAAGACTGTTAGAAACTTTCCAAACTTTTTTCTTTCTCTCTGTTTTTAAGGATAGGGTCTCACTAGCCTGAGAAAAACTGAGGGTGAAGTTTGGTAGCGTGGTCCTGGCATAGCACAGAAGAGGTCCTGGGTTTGATTCCCAGCACTCTTATTTCCCTGGTTATAGTCTTTGTTCTAGCAACAGTGTCAAACATATTAAAAAGCATATAAAAGTAATAAACAAGCATTTTTTCTTATTAATTGGTTACTTTATTTATTTACATTTCAAATGTTGTCCCCCTTCCCAGTCTCTATTCTACAAACAAGTACTTCTAAATGAATAAAATATGCTCATTTCACAACCACAGATAATATTAAAAACAATTTAAAAACTTACCAAATAGGATAAAAAGCCCATGTGGTGTGATAAACTGAAAAGGATAACACAAAATATAACTAAATATAGCACAATTTAAAAACAACTATTTACAATGTAAGACAGTTTATTCTGTTACAGCACAATTTATGCTTCTACATATCTTGTTGATATTTTTTATTTAAATTCCTTAACACAAACTTAAGCATTATATCACAAAGCTAGACTATATGTAAGAACCCACCATCCCCCTTCCTGAAAGCTTAGACCATTTTTCCACTCACGTCAGGATTGAGGTTGGTGACCAGCAGAACAGAATTCCCTGGTATACCACTTGCCCCAGGAATGGCCATCCTTCCACTGACAGCAGAGGAGGTGAGTGTGAGAGGACCAAGGGCTCCAGGAACAGCTGGGACAGACAGACCTTTAAAAACACCAACAGTATTTCTTATATTCTAATCATCTGAAGAATAACATTTGACAGGATAAAACTTAAGCCAAAGAATTGAACATTAAAAGTGTCCAGATTATCATCAAGGTTATCCAAAGCCTATCTCCCATAGTCTACTGGAAGACGAGTGCTTTATTTGTTGACATTACCCATAATTAATGTCATTCATACTGTGTTCCGTAGAGTAACTGTACTCATTGGTCTTAACAGCCAGTTAGGAAGCTGGGCAGTGGTGGATCTCTGTGAGTTCTAGGCCAGCTGGTCTACAGAGTGAGAACCAGGACAGCCACAGCTACACAGTGAAACCCCGTCTCAACCTTCCACCCTCCACTCCCACCACAAAAACCCAAGCTTCTCAGAGGACCTATTACCTAAACCACTTTTCTATCCAGCACCTTTATGTCAAGCGAATGTAATTTTCATATTCAAAAACACCAAGGTGGTATACAAATGCATAGCCCTTCAATAGAAGCATCAAAGATGTATGCTGGGTAGTACTATATAATAGCTTATGTGGAAAAAAATATGTTTAACCTTGAAAAGTAATAAATTTATTGTATTTTGTAACAGAATTTCAGACTTCTGATGCCCCAGGTATTCTTGAACTACTGAAAAAGTTGATATACTGACACTGTACTTAAAACAACATTGTCTAATTAGTCCCACTACTTATACCTTTGCTTTAAAGGTATTTAAGGATAAAGAAACCTCTGATTCTATAAAAGGAGCCAATTCTTTATTTACCTTACAATACTTGAGTACTAGGCAAACACTATTACTATGTTATATCCCCAGCTTCAATTTGTTCTTTCAGTCTAGCTTTCTTTTTCATACTCTGACTACTCTATTTTACTTGAGTGTAATTAACTTGCACTAGACTTGAAATTTATCCTGTTTTGCTTGACAATCTAAGAGGTTTAAGACTATGCAGATGGCACTCTCCACTTGAATGCCTTTTGGTAGGGATTCAATTTATAACTCTAGCCTGCTTAGAACTCAGAGATTCTGCTGTCTCAACCTCCTGAGTGCTTCACAGATGGCACGCATCACCACAACGAGCTTAATTCTTTTCTCCTTCATATGATCTCCTTCTCATGCCCTAATGCCTACAGTGGGTTATACATCAGCTAAAAGTAGAGCTACAGTGTGTGCTCACTTAGCCCTACAAGTCTTATCAAATTAAACATTCATTGATTTTTCTCATCTGCCTTAATGTCTATTATTGTGTTTTAAACCATGGTATGTCTAAACAAAATATCTGAAACAAAGGAAAACAAATCTTTCACTTCCAGATGTACAAAAATTAAACTCTAAGAGATTCAGAAAGCAAACTCCATGGAGTTTTTATGTTTTGTTTTTTAAATAACCAGAATGATCACATGAAGATGTGTTACAATGTATTAAACCACCAAACAACTAGAACTTAAAACTTTATTCTCAAAATTAGTCTTCAGTTAATTCTATTTTGCCCAATAGAGACACAGCAACTAAAATATCCAGAATTAAAACATTAAAATATAAAAATAATTGCTAGAAAGAAACTACTCTGAAATTTAAAATACAGGATCACATTCATAGCATACCTGTTCTTAATTACAAACCTGTTTTCTTTACAGAGATAAAACCATAAAGTATATGATAAAAAAAAAAAATCATAAAGCTGGGTGGTGGGGGGGGGCATTCCAGCACTTGGGGGAGGCAGAAGTAGACAGATCTCTGGGAGTTCATGGCCAGCCAGCTCTACATAGTGATTTCCAGGAAAGCCAGGGTTAGTTCCTATTTCTTAATTATTCCAGGAATAATCGTAATTATTATTATTATTATTCCATAAATATTCCCAGGGAAAAAATTGTACCCCCTGAAATAAACAACATACATAACCTTCATTGGTACTATTAAGAACTCACAAATGGTAAAAACATTCTCCAAAGATGTTCAATGTTTATGTTTTTACTGGCTATGTTTCTTTCAAATGTGTTGAAGACACAAAGATAAGTAAAACTACTCAGGTTTGTTCAATACATAATAAGCTTATCAACAAAGAAAGAAGCAAGAAGATCCTACACCTTATCTAACAACCTGACACAGGTGTCATAGTTTACTAGTTTAATGTAGTTAACCTATAGTTAACTAAGTGATTCAAAACACAGAGTGGAATTACTGGAGTACACGGTGGAACAAGAGAGAATTATTTGTAAATATAAAGATGTTGTGCATACAAGTTAAAGGTACTCTATGGTTGTTATATCTAATGCTTTTATTTTTAAATTGTCCAAATTTGGTGAGCTCCTAGAAAACAAGGAATCTCATTTAAAGACTCATTTCAAATTCAACCTGAAAAGACTCACCTGCTGCTTGAGGAAATGCAATGGCTGGGGCAAATCCAGCAGCCCCTGCATATGGAGAGGACATTATACCCGGTGCACCTGTGAAGAAAAAGCTACAATAAATATATGACCTGCTATATATATGTTATCAACACACTATGAAATGCCTGTGTGAAAATATAAGTGGAACTGAAGATGGGATCCTATAGTTGTTCATTCAGTAATCCCAAAAGTACAGAAAGCTCCTGCGACCTCCAGAGGTAGCATCCTTTCAACTTGGTTCAAGGATGAAGCTTAGCTGTTAATGTCTGGACTAGGCTGATTCTGGTGTTTCCCTAGAGCATTTTTAGCCTATATGAAAAGCCATCAAATGTTTGTTAAACTGTACTGTGTTAAAGGAGTACTGGTCTGATGAAAAGAAATAATATAGCTGGACAATGTGACACATGCTTTTAATTCCATTATTGAAACAGGAAGATCATAAATTTAAGGCCAGCCTGAGCTACACAGTGCGATTCTGTTTAAACAAACAAATGTGAAATATTTGTCACTGAGAATGAATTACAGAAATTCATATGCCGAGGGTACTCTAGTCATACAATCCAGCAAGTGGACTACGGAGAAGTCCTAGAGGCTTCACCATAGAGATTGGAGATCTCTGGAAGTTAGGGGAAAGTTTGAGCTACACAGTATGTAACTGCAAAGCACAGTGAGTGTTCTGTGTATTCTAGACAAGCAATGCCAGCATTTTCTATAGGATGCCTTGTGACAGTGTCAATAAAACAGAAGACAGTTCCAATGGAGGAATCAGGTTCAAGGTAAGATACACAACTGAAAATACCAAGGCAAACTTAGAATTATTATAAGCAACATACAGACTTAGTAATTATGCTGAATTAGTCACTAAGTACCTACAGATGAAAACCGTAGTAAAAGGACACAAAACAGTAAGATGAACAGTGTTAAAGGGAAAGGGAGAAAAAATATCCTATAGGGGAAAAGAAGGACAAAGCCTTAGAAATAGAAAAATGTGATCTCTGATCCTGTGGAATACTTCCAAATTAAGTAGAGACCTTTCAACAGGAATTACAAAAGAAACAAAGAGAAAAGCATACTTTCCAGGGAATAGTAAAAAATCCAACAAGCAAAGGTTGAGCTGTTTCCACCTGTTTTTCCAGGTGGAGTATTCTGTTGAAAGCAGCCTACATATTTTCATCTTATTAAGAGATTACACACGGGGGCTGAAGAGATGGCTCAGCGGCTTTTCTTCCAGAGGTCCTAAGTTCAATTCCCAGCAACCACATGGTGGCTCACAACCATCTGTAATGGGATCTGGATGCCTTCTTCTGGTGTGTCTGAAGACAGCTACAGTGTACTCATATATACAAAATGAATAATTAGTTTAAAAAAAATGTTAACTTTTTAAAGTGGCACTAATGGCAGGTAGAAGACCAACACTTGAGCCCCAGAACTCACATGAAGCTCGGCCTGACAGTGCATGCTTAGAAACTCAACCCTCCATAGGCAGATACAAGTAGATACGTAGGCTCATCAGTCAGTCAGCCTAGCGTAACTGACATGCTCCACACCAATGAGAGATTGTGTTGAAGAGAGGTAGACAGATTCTACAGAATGATGCCTAATTTTATTCTATAGCCTCTACAGGCAAGTAAATATATGTATTTGAGCATGCATATGATCATACAGAAAGACAGACAGACACAGATACATGCGCGCACACACACACACACACACACACACAAACACAAATATACTAAGTGCCACTGAAAGTTTTTACTGTTGAGATGGCTCAGTGGATAAACTTGATAATTTTCAAGTTTTTAGAAAAATAGCTATATATTATTTTTGTAACTGGCAGAACTTCAAAATTTCTATTGGTTAGATGCTGTGGTGTAGGTATTAATTTTCTAATTTTAAAAACTGAATTTTATTTAAGAATACTGATTGCTAAGCCCATTGGCTCAAACTTATAAACCTAGCTTAGGCAAGCTCAAGGTCATCCTGGACTACCCTGTCTGAAAAACACAAAACATACACACAAAGAACATCTTTGTTCTTAGTAAACATTAATCGAGCATTTAGGGGTAAAATCTAGCACATTTGCAACTTACTCTGTAATGGTTTCAAGAGGGAGCTACAACTATAAATACATACAAACACAACTGGAAACAATAAAAGCAAGCACAGCATGACACAAATGAGAAATCTGAACGACGTTATCTATACTATTCCTACAGCTTACATTATTTTAAAACAAAGCCACTTAAAATACAATGAACTGTAGAATGTAAGTAATGCTCTTTTGCTTTGAAAAAAATTGTTTTTTTGAGATAGGGTCTCTATATACCTAAGGCTACCCTTGAACTCACAATTCTTGTCTCAGCCTTCTGAGTAATGGGTACATCCACTACCAAATCCATTATAAGTATCTTTATACCTTTAATGTAGCAAGACTCCTCGCACACACAATAATTACTACATCTAAAGGAAACAACAAACTTGACTATCAATAAGCCCAAATTGGGAGAAACTATTTATAATAGAAACAGCCAAAAAGGACTAACATATGGAATACACAAGAAAGTCATACCAATAGAAAGAAAATGGGTAGAGAGTAGTAGTGCACACCTTTAATCATAGTACTTAGGAGGCAGAGGCAGGCAGATTTCTACGAGTTCAAGGCCAGCATCAAGACCTATGGAGCTAGTTCCAGGACAGTCAAGGCCTCACAAAGAAAGAAACACACACACACACACACACACACACACACACACACACACACACACA
>JANHMN010000004.1:80902406-80945680 GCA_030674055.1 Rhabdomys pumilio | reverse complement strand
ACACACACACACACACACACACACACACACACACACACACACACACAGTTTCTCTGTGTAGCCCTGGCTCTCCTGGACTTGACTTGTAGACCTGGCTGGCCTCGAACTCAAAGATCCACATGCCTCCTGAATGCTGAGATTAAGGGCATGTACCACTACACCCAGAATAAAAAACAATTCACAACTGTATTTTTCAAAGACCTTCCTCCTTTTGTAACAGAGCATATTAGTTATATTAGTATATATATGCAATTATTGCAATAAAAGTTGTTCTGCATTTGATAGGTGAGTTCTAGCAAGCTTGAATTTGCCTTGATTCCTGTAATTCATTATTGAAATGGTAATGACAAAGACAAAAACTTTTACTTTAAAATAAAATTACAAACTGTTTTCTACTTTGTAAAATAGAATTACAAAATAAACCAACTAGTTGTCTTAATGCTTTAATTTTCTCACTTAGAAATTGGAGCCAGGTATGATAGCACACTCCTTTAATCCCAGCACTCTGGAGACAGAGGCAGGTGGGTCTCTGAGTGAGTTCCAGGATAGAAAGGGCTACATAGAGAGACCCTGTCTCAAAAAAACAAACAAAAGATGGATGGGTACTACCATAGGCACCAACAATATTCTAAGGTGTTACTTAGCAAAGGAAAATAAATCCTAAGGCTACTAAAATTTAACTTTCCTGAATAATAAACCTTACTTTTTAGAGGTATAAAACTAACAAGTAGAACATATTAACCTAATGACACATGAAAAGTAGCCAATCTTTTTTTTTTTTTTTCTTTTTTCCTTTTTTGGCCTTTACATAAAGGTTTGTTGTATTTTTTTTTTTTTTAAATTTTGTTGTTGTTAGAGACATAGTATCTAATGTAGCCCTGAATATCTTAGAACTCACTATGTAGACCAGGCTGGCCTCCAACTCAGACATCTTAAAGGTTTACTTTATTTTAAATAAAAGAGGCAAGCTCTTCAAACCTAGTTTTGCAGAGGTAACTTGAAAGACAAGTATTTTCAAGGGGTTTATTTAATGTAAAACATTAATATTCACACAGCCTAAGACAAAGATGAAAGTTCTATTGCTGAAGTGTAGTAAAACAGAATAAAATCTGAGTTCGAGGCCAGCCTGGTCTACTGAGTGAGTTCCAGGACAGCCACGGCTACACAGAGAAACCCTGTCTCGAAAAACCTATTAAAAAAAAAAAAAAAAAGCACTTAATGTGTCAAAATCTTGTTTAGAAATCTGCACATTTAAAGTTTTTAAATGGAAATTTAAAAATTACCATTAAAATAATTATTTTAAAGCAAATAAGTACCTTTTGGACAATATTAATGTGTTAATGTTAGAAAAATACGTTGGAGCATAATTTCAGGCTTCTATGTGTTTTGTGAACTAACAGAACTACCTTATATTAAGGCTTAATTTTTGGGCATATTTGTTCCACGATTTCCTTTAGAAATCCAGAAAGAACCTAAGAAGGCTGATACAAATAAATGAAACTTGTACCTTCAGAAGTTGATCTGTGACTGAAGAAGAACTACTCACCAAAAGCAGCAGCCATAGGAGGTTCAAGAGATGGCTGCCCATCACCAGTAGGAAGGTCTAAGCGAGTGAAGTCTCTGCTTTTGTCATTATTGTATTTCACATTAAGGCTGGTGAGCTTGGAGAAGTCAATACGGAGAGTGCAGCATGCATTATAGATATTCTGGCCATCCAGAGCCTAAAGCAAATGAGAAAGAAACTGGTGTTTTGTCAAGACCACAATGAAAAACTGAAGAGCCTCTTAGGTGAGACAGTGGCAATTCAGCATTATGCAGAGTGCAAAGGCCAAGAGCCCAAAGAACTAGGTTTACTTTTATTGTCTGAAGTGGTCAGATCAAATGAAGAAAATTAAGCAAAGGTTTAGAAAACGATTATAGAATAGTATAAAAACACTACTATTATTATTTTGCCCACAGTATATGTTTAAAGATATTAATTTCATACTTTTTATTTTTAGTATAATTTATGTTGAATATAATGTATTGATAAAAATCACTGTAAATAGTATGGTACATTAGTCATAATACATAAAATATTAACTGTTATATTTTATTTCTTTTGTACTTGCTTTTTTGAGTAAGGAACAAAGGTAGTCACTTGTAACCAAAGATTAGTAATCCTTCCCTTCCTAAGAATACAATGTACAGGTGGGCTACCACCTAGCTACTACCTACCTTCACAAATAATCAAATGCATAAAAAAGGACACAGAAGCAAAAGAATAAGACGACTATATGATACATAAACATAATCTAAAGAAGCCATGAAGCTAGAGGAAATGCAAGGCTATATTCCTCAAACTGTATGAAAAACAAAAGTATGTTCAACTTTTGTCTCAATCTCTAAACCAATATGAAGCAGAATTACCGTTAATGACAGTTCTCTTGGAGGGCTCATGCATATAATGTGACCAAATGTGTCACTTTGTCTCATTAAAACAAAATCAAAGAGTCATGCACTTAAAAAAACATAAGGTGACAGCAGCATATTTCTTAAGGTTTTCTATCTTTATCAACTCAGAGCTAAATAACAATGAGAGCTGAATATGGTTACAAAAGTAGTGAAATCAATGACTGGCTGATTAAAAACAAGTGAATGAAACCACAAAGTCAGACATCTACATCAGTCAGACTGCACCAGGAACACAATGTGTAAGCACAGATTTAAGCACAACAGACAGATAGCAATTTGTTTCAGCGATCTGAGAACTGGTAGACTGAAGATGCTTCCGATAGGAAAGCAGTAAGCTTCAGTTTAGAAGAAAAAACGCAAGAAAAGACAGTTTTCTTTCAACAGTCAAAGATCACACTTAATTAGGTACAAGATAAACTGAGGCAAGAGAGGTGAGATGGCTCCTTCAGATGTCTCCAAAGAGAATGACTAAGAATTAAAGATGCAAAGCATAATCACCATTTTGGCATACTGCGCGATCACTGGGTCAGCATACTGAAGCAAGGCTTGAAACTGATTATTCTTTGTAAAGGTGATAATCTTCAACACCGTGCCAAATTTAGAAAATATCTGGAAAGAAAGAGTTCATATTTAATCTAAGGGAAAGTGTTAAACTAATGTACCTGTATAAATACATCTTGATTTATAAATTCTATTTTGTTTTTCTGGGTTTGTTTTAAGTTTTGATTTTTTTGCTGAAGGGCCCCATGTAAGCTAGGCTGATTCCTGCGTCTACCTTTCTAGTGCCGGGTTACAGGCATCTATTACATTGCATGTTGACTTTTGAATTACATCATTTGACTTTTGAGGTCTTTTGTTTGTTGCCCATTAATGTATAAAATGTAAACAATTTTCTCTATTAAAATTTCTGTTACAAAATGTCTTAAACCAAGCCTAAGATGTTATTATTTCAATGCCTATACATGTTACTGGCACATCACAGGTGTGATTTAACATCTAACCAATTTTATAGTATGCACAAATGGTACAATTCTAAAACAGAGGGTAATAATAGTAACTAAGTCATCAGCTACTTCTGAAGGCTACATAAGCAGATAGAAGATGTTCAAACAAAGGCGTGTTTAACTAATTCAATAATTACAAGACACTTTTCTACGTACTGGCAAAAAATAGCAATAAAGTTTTCTGTTTTATTAAGACAATAAACAGGCAAAGGATACCATAATTTTTATTTATTAAGCTATACTTATTATTATTTATTAAGACAATAAATAGGCAAAAGATACCATAACAAAAGTGTTATAAAAAATAGGAGAGAGAGCTGAGGTTAAATGGCATCCTAGTGAGAGAGTAGGAAGGTGGCTAAAGTGAGTCTTGCTGAAATGTCCTCTGTTAAGAGAAATAAAAATGTTAGGCCTGGGGTACATGCCTTTAATCCCAGCTCTTGAAAGGCAGAGAAAGGTAGATCTCTGTGAGTTCAAGATTGAGGTCAGTCTCAAAAAATAAATAAAATAAAAAGGAGAAATAAACAAGAAATTTTCCCTATGGAAATATTCCTAACAGATCTGTAGTTACTAATGCTCATTTACTTTTGATTATTTTTTTCCAGGGTGAGTGTCAAACTCACTCCAGAGATCCAGCTGCCTCTGTCACCCAAGAGCTAGGAATTAATGTTTTGCTTGCTGCTACATACCACTGTGCACCCAGTTTCCACAAAGACCAGAAGACCATGTGAGATCTCCCAGAACTGGAGTAACACAGTTGGTTGCTTGCTCACTCTTGTGGATGCTGGGAATCAAATCTGGGCTCTACGGAAGAGCTGCCAGTACCCATGATAGCCGAGCCATTTCTCCAGCCCCTCTAGGTGTTTTGGAGGATGTTTCAGGCTGAGGAGGAAATAAGACTCACCCTGAATGTGGTCGGCACCATCTGCTCTTGGACTGAATAAAAATAAACAAAGGAGGAAGCCAGCTTAACACCTAGTTTATCCCTGCCTCCTGACTGAGGACACTATATGACCAGTTGAGTCAGTCTCTTCAGTCGCTGTAAAATCATTCTGACTGCCTTGCCTTCTGCCTTGATGCCCTTGAATCCTCAAACTATGAGTCAAAAGAAATGCTTTCTTCCTTAAACTGCTTTTGTATTCTGTCACAGAAATGAGAAAAGTAATTAACACACCAAGATCATAGAACAGCATTAGAACAAGATTCAAACCAGCTCCAGATCCTCTAACTTTAGCCACACTATCTATTGGATGGTGTGGTGGTTTGAATCAGAATGGCCGCAATAGGCTCATACTATTTTAAAGGTGTGACCTTGTTAGAAAAAGTGTCACTGGGGTGGGTTTAGAGGTTTCAAAAGGCCACGTGGCACCCAGAGTTTCTCTTTGCCTAAAGTTCAGGATGTAGCTGAAAGCTACGGCTTCAATACCTACCTGCTTGCATGCCACCATCCCCTGCCCCCATGTCATGATAATAATGGTGTCTCTTCATACCAACATAACAATGACTAAGACAGAGAGGGGTAAATGAGGTACAGTGTTGAGGGAGAGGACTTAAAGTGAGAGGGACATGAGCCTAACTTTGTAGTTTAAGGAATATCCCAAATTCAAGAAACACAAAGGAAAGTAAAAGATAGGGCTAACCTGCAGGACAGAGAACAGAGAACAGAGAGCTAGACAGTGCACCAGAAAGGACAAGGAGTTACAGGGAAGAATGCTGGATACTAAGGATGGGGAATGGGGGAAACATTTGTCTGCAGGGACTAGGGGGTAAGGATTTTTTTTTTTTTTTTTTTTGGCCAACTGCACTGGGAAGAACTAAACAATGACTTCTGTAACTAAAGACTGAAGTATTAATCCAACTGACGGTACTGAGAATTAAAAATAGTTCTGCTCACCCAGGTCTCTAGGAACTTCTATATGAGAAAGAATGTCTGTTAGTTTCTGGGAAAAGATAACTAGACTGTTAGGATGACCTCATGACATTGACTAACACACACCTGCTGGATGGTGGCAGTGTTGAGTCACAGGTTTAAAAATATCTTTTATAAGAATATAAATTACCACAGAATTACAGAAGCAAATGCAAACACTCCACTGATGGGTCACATAGGTTTTTATCTTTGTGAAATAAACAAAATAAAAACCAGTTACAATTCAAGCTTCCAGTGCTAAATGCTACTTTGTGCAATAAGCAGAAATCAAATTTAAGAGAGCAATGCAACCAATCACTGAACTACTGAACCACCTTTAGGGAAGGACATGGGCATCTACGAACACCACTGTTAGAGCATCTAAGAAATGCTTTACAGGTGTATTTATTTTGAAACTGGTATACAGATAATTATTGAACGGAATAAAGTAGTCCTACCAACTAGTATATTTAGAATTTACAAGCATAGCAAAGAACACTGGAAGTTAAGTCTAAGTCCCATCATAATTGATATGATGATTGGCAAGTAAAAGGATGTCTAAGGGCTCTAGATTATTTATACTTTCTGAGCTCAGATACATCTGTTTTGTACACACACACACACACACACACACACACACACACACACACACCCTACAACTCTTCATTTAGTCATACAGATCCAAAGGCTGTGTAGTGCTTTCAATGAGTATGCCTTCAATAGGCTCAGATGAATACTTGGGCCCCATTAACTAGTATCAGAGAGCGGAGTATTGCAATGACAGACCTGACCATGCTGGCTTTTTTTGAGAAACGTGGACTTTGGAATTTTGAATTAGAAAAGTGATTGTTACAGGCAGAGCTTAACAGGCCATCCCGGTAGAAGCTTGAAAACCAATAGTGCTGAAAACTGAGGAGTGTGGAGGCCTGGCTTAAGATGTTTCTGAGGGTGAATAATATTAGCAGCTGGGCTAGAGAATATTTTTTTTGTGTGTGATATTTTCTGCCATAAGGCTGTAGCTGCTTTCTGCTCCTGTCCTAAGAATTTGTCTGCAACTTAATTTTAAAGTAACAGACTAATTTTGTTAGTGGAGTAAATTTCATGGCTCTGCCGTGTGGTTATTAGTAATCACACTTATGCATTCATCTACAATGAATAAGAGTAAGTAAGGGAAAAAGAAGTACAAAATGCACAGTTTGAAGAGATGATGACAAAAGACCCCAAGAAAGGAGCCAAGGCTTGTGCTAAAAGAGGTAAGATTAAGGAGAGGCCAGTCCTGAAATGGAATAGAGAGAGCAAAGCTTCCACATGCCAGGCTACCAACTTACATAAAGAAAAGGCACTGGGAATGTTCTGCTTTGGGAGAAAACAACAAAGAAAAGCTGCTGCAAATGAGGCTCCAGGATCTACCCTGAAGCAAGCAGCTAAACATGGTGATGTCATCCATGTGGTTCTGACTTCAGAGTCACGAAGGACACAACAGTAAAGAGGTTGTTAAATCTTCTTCCAGAGTATGGGAGAACCACTTATGCCTGGCATGCCGCTACACAAAAGCCCTGAGAGGACAAACAGCTTGGACTGCACTGGAGATGCTAAGATATTAAACACAACAGAGCTATGAGGTATCTACCAAGGAAAACTGCAAGGGGAATGAGAGCAACCAAAGGAAGAGATGTATCTTGCAGGCAGCAGAGTTGGAGGGATAGAGTCACCTAAGCCCTTTTCACACTGGACATGGAGCTACAGGGTTTAGAATTTGCCCTGCTGAGTTTCAGTTTTACTTTGGTCCAGTATTTCCTTACTATGCCTCCATTCCTTCCTTTTGGAATGGTAATGTATATTCTGTGCCACTATATAATTAGCTTTTTGATTTGACAGGGGGTTACAATTAGGGACTTTCTTGAGTTTTTAAAAGGGACTTTAAACTTTGGACTTTTAAACACTGTGGTTCAAAGCAGCAAGGATCTACCCAAAGCAGGCAGCTACCACACAGTGCCTAGCCCGAGTGGTTCTCCTTAACTGTAGAAAGATTCCACAACCCCTTTACTCATGTATCCTTCATGATGCTAAAGCCAGGACCATATAGATGGCAGTGCCATGGTTAGTTGACTGCTTAGGATAAGGCCTAGCCCCCTTAAAGCAGATGAGACTGAAAGACTATGGAGACCTTTCAAAGTGGATGAATGACTTTACATTATGGTACAGCCACAAGTCTACAGTGGCCATGGAGATGCCATGGAGGGTTGATTGAGAATGGCTCCCAAAGGCTCACATTTGAATACTTGATCCCAAGTTGGTAGAACTGTTTGGGAAGGATTAGGAGATATGGCCTTACTGGAAGAAGTGTGCCCAGTTTTACCCACTAGAAAATTGTGTAATTAGGTGACCTTCCAATTTGTAAATTTTAAATAATACTAGCCCCAATTTAGTGGACTATCTTTGATAAGACAGTTTAGATGCACTAATCAATGATCTACAAAGATTATACTGGATTACAAGTGATTACCTAGCACAATACATATCATATATGCTTACTGAAGCTTACTATACAGCTTCCCTTCAGAATTAAAAAAGTACTTATGTATATGTGTACCTGTGCATGCACACACATATTCATGTCAGGTCTCTTCTTCTGCCATATGGGTCCCAAGAACTGAACTCAGGTCATTGGGCTAGAAGGCAAGTGCTTTTACCACAAAATTTTAAACTGAAAATATCCAAATATAAGAACGGACAGTAAATTACTTGTATTCTGTGGTGACATAATTTTTGAAGAAACTACAACTATCTAGATTTTATCAACGATATTATACTTTCTTTATTTTTTTCACGCTTAGCTATTAAAAAAATTAAGCCTGTAATTCTAACACTCAAGAGATGGCCCCCATAGGCTCATATATTTAAATGTTTAGTCACCAGGGAATGTAATTTCTTTCACAGGATTAGAAGGATTACGAGGTGTGGTCTTGTTGGAAAGAGTGTGTTCATCACTGGAGGTTGGCTCCAGGGTTCTAAAAGCCCATGCTATTCCAATCTCTCTTTGCTTGTGGCAGGATACAGCTCCCAGCTCTTTCTATAGCACCACTCCTGCCTGCTGCCATGTTCCCTGCCATGCTAATGAATAAGTTTCTGAAACTGTAAGCAACCCCAAATTAAATGCTTTCTTTTGTACAAGTTGCTTTGGGTAGTGTCTTTTCAAAGCACTAAAGCAAAGACAAACATATGCTTGACATAGGGTTTTGCTATGAGCTAGACTTGATTTTGTAGAAATCCTCCTGTTTCAGCCTCTCAAGTGCTAGAATTTTAATTGTGTTACTAAAGCTGGCTAAAATTAGATTTTCTTACCCACCATTTTCCCTCCAATGTTTGGTATTACTATCATAATTACTGATATTAGTGATTGAACATAAGAACTCATGCATGAAAGCTCTTTATACCACATGCTCTTCCACCACTCAACTGCTTAATGAGTAAGTTAGGCCAAGTGTAGTGACACACACTTTTAATAACGCACTTAGGAGACAGAGGCAGGCAGATCTCTGTGGAGTTCAAGACCAGTCTGGTCTACACAGCGAGTTCTAAGAAAGTGGTTCATAGGTCTTAAAAATACAAAATTTAGAAAAGGATGGATATCAAAAAAACAAAAACAAAAAATCTGATACAATTTCTTCTATAAAATCAGGATGGTAAATTTCTTCCTATTATGTAAGCAAATAATGAAAAGAAAATATCAATCAAATCAGTAAAGAATGATTTATCCCCCCCCTTTTTTTTTTGAGACAAAGTCTATATAGTTCTGTCTATCCTGGAGCTCCCTTTGTAGATTAGGCTGGCCTTGAATTCATAAGAGATTAATCTGTCTCTCCTTCCCAAGTGCTGGGATTAAAGTTGTGTGCTATCACATCCAATTTACAAAACAGACAATAACTATCAAAAGTTAAAAAAAAACAAACCACATTTGATTCTGCTTTCAGAAGAGTTTGTTCCTTACCTGATGGAGAACTTCCAGAGTGACAGGGTAAAATAGGTTTTCAATAATTATCCGGAGCACAGGGCTCTGCCCAGGTAGCAATGTGCCTTCATTGGAAGCAGCTCCAGGAAGGGACAGGTTTCCTGACTGGACTGCACTGACAGCTTGCAGTGCAGCTTGGGCTCTCTATAAAACAAGGCAAAAAATAAATAAAAAAGAAAAATGAGCACTCTCGATCACAGAAGCGGTGCATGCACCCTGAAGCTAATGCAACATAATACAAACTCCTGGACACCTATCTGGATACATATCTCAAGTTTGCAAAGTTTTCTGTTTGTTTGGTTCCATTTCCTTCCTTTCTCCTTTCTCCTTTTTCCTTCCTTCCTTCCTTCTTCCTTCCTTCCTTCCTTCCTTCAAGATGGGGCTCAGATGGTTCAATCAATAAAGTGCTTGTTGTGTAAGCAGAAGAACCTGAGTTTGTTCCTTAAAATCTACATGAAAAAGCTGGGAGCAGTGGTATATCATAAGCTTTTAGTCCCAGCACTATTATGTTGGGGGTGAAGGATTTCTTCATGTGGTCTTGGCTGTCATGGAACTCACTTTGTAGATCAGTCTAGCCTCAAACCCACAGAGACCTACTGCCTCTGCTTCCTGAGTGCTGGGATTAAAGGTGTGCATTACTACTTGACAATTCAGGTCTAAAGCTTTTAGATAGTGTAAGTGTAATGTGATTTGTTGTCAGTGAGGAAAGCAGGCTATCAGTAGAAGTAGACTTCTCTGACATGGAACATCATGAACAAGCTGAGGAAAATCTGAATCCAGACAAGGACAAGAAGGTATTTATGGTATTATGGTATGCTTCTGTTTTCGGGGGTAGGGGGCTTCAATGCTAACTAGCTATCACCTGAAGAGTGTGATAAAAGTCAGATGAGATAGGTGGGGCAACTGGCTGAGAATGCCTAAGCCCAAGAAGTTAGAAGGGAACCCATAATGATATGGGTAGCCAATGTCATGAGATAGCCTGAGAATGGTGAAGAGGTATATGGGGTGGGGCAAACAATGAACTAGTATATTGAGTCTAGAGTGTGATCAGGCTAACCTGTAATTCAGGTAACCTGACAAAGAATGTTAGCGTACAAGCAAGCTTCTAATACATTTTTATTTAAATGAAACAAGGTATTCTAAAAAGCAGCTGGTTTGGAACTGTGGCAAGAAAAACAGAATGTAAGTATGAAATAATTTTGGTTTTGTGGTATTTTTGGTGTATTTTCCAGAATGCAAAAATTACTGAAACAATAAAGGCTGAATGTCAACTACAGAAGACAACTTGAAGGGACTCCCATTGGCCCAATCTGAGAATTTTAAACATCAAAGGTAATACATAAACAGGAATCCCTAAATCCATAATACTAACAACTGATAGCTCGTAAAGAACAGCACTTATGATTAATCCACATGTATGAGATATTATTTCTTCCCCCCTTTTAAGTAAAGGTGGGTGTTCTATATCTGTAAGTATAACATCTAAACATGGATGGAAAAATTTCTGTCTACGCTAGTGGTTCTCAACCTGTGGGTTGTGGCCCTTCTGGGGGTTGAATGACCCTTTCACAGGAGACTCTTAAGACTATCTGCATAACAGATATTTACATTATAATTCATAACAGTAGCAAAATTAGTTACAAAGTAGCAACAAAAATAATTTTATAGTTGGATGTCACCACAACATAAGGAAGTGTATTAAGGGATCTTATTAGGAAGGTTGAGAACTACTGATCTATACTGAACAGGCAAACACCCCTTTTACCTGTCATGATCCATTGAACAAAATAATATAACAACTTTGGGGGTTTTGTTGAAACTATATCTCACTATTATGTAGCTAAGTCTAGATTAGAACTTGTCCTCCTTCCTGAGTGCTGAGGATTACAAGGGTATATCACTACATCTGGCACTATTACAACTATTTATATAGCATTCATGTTACATTAGATATTATAAATAATCTAGAGGGTATTAAAAGTATATACAATAATGTGTGCTTATGGTATATACAGCTATTACATCATTTTATAAAAGTACCTCTAGCATCCTTGGATTTTAGAATGGTGATCCAAGAACCAACCAACCAAACTACTACCTTCCCCAGTGGGTAACAGGAGAGAGGTTTCCTTCTTCCATGGTACAGAAGCCTGATAAACATGACTGTGTCACTTCTACATGTCACTTCTGCCTTTATTTGTCTAAGATACATATTCTAAATTGAATCACTGAATTGAATCACGATTGAATTCAGAATATATATTCTGAATTGAATCAATATGTGTTAGACCAACACATATTGAGGGACATTATAGGAAATAAACTGCCTTTCATTTTCAATAATCTTAAGGACATCAGATTAAAAGAAAGGCAGAATTTGTCTAAAATGACTAAAAAGAAATAACCAAACAACATATACATGAATCTATATCATTTTGCTACATGCAGGTATTAATAGAAAAATTAGCAAAATATGAGTGGGATCTACAGACGACAGAGGAGCAATGTTAATTTAATGTTAAATTAATAATTAATTTCTTACTTTTTTTCTTTTTAGGGGCCAGTAGTAAGGTCTGGACTCAAGGTCTCCTGCACAACAGGTAAGCATCCTACTGGAGCCTTCCTGGGGTGCTTTTTGATTTCAAGATAAAAGTTACACAAAGTTACTTGAGCTGGCCTTAAAATATACTATGTGGCCTCGACAGATCTTGAACTCATGATCCTTCTGAGTAAATGGTGGCCTGTGCCAGCAACCTAAGCCAGTGTTGACTACCCAATTCTATTCTATAAAAGAAATTTCCTCATTTGTAGCATGCATATACAAAATACCAGTAAATAATGAAAAATGGTTGGTCATACACTCTCAAAAGGCTTGAAAACTGAAACTTTTTTTTTATTGGATATTTTATTTACATTTCAGATGTCATCCCCTTTTCCCATTTCCCCTCCCTAGAAAACCCCTATCCCATGCCCCCTTTTCCTTTTTGCTTTTATACAATTTTTTAAAATGTTAATCAAAGGCTTTATAAGTTCGGTAATGATCAGTCAGAAGTGTAACTCAATATTCAACCTAGATATATCAACTATCTTTCACTGGTGGAGACACGTGAACATCTGCCTCCATGTCCCCTCCCCTCTTTCTCTCTCTTTCTCTCTCTCATCACCTAGCTTCTCCTGTCCTTCTTATTCTCCTCTCCTTACTCCTTCTCTTCCTCTCCGTACTCCTCCCACCTTAGCTCCTCCTACATATCACCCTTCCTGTTAAAATAAAACTTTTCTCTTAAAATACAATTAGAGCATAATTATGCCGATTTGTAGCAGTGAGGTACAAGTTAGTCCTAATAACCAGTCCATCATTTTGTTGACTAACCAGAACTTCTGTCATCTCTCCTAACTAAAACACTTAATTCTGAACCTGGGTTTTTTTCTTGGCTTTAGAATGAATGTCAGCTGAAAACCATCCACTCAAGCAGTCTTTATAAACTGGCTAAGTTTTAGAAGCTATGCTTTGTGCTTCCCGTAATTTCAGTTAACTCAGTCATTCTGAATTTCTGACGGGGTTGAAAACTTATAGTCTCATAGCCAATCCTGAAAATTGAAACTTTATCTGTACATTTTTTCTACATTTGTAATATCCTCAAATCTTACAATATTTACTTTTAAAAATGAAGTGAAAGGAGAATAACTATAATCTGCTTGATCTATACATTAACTGTGTATGTATATATATATGTGTGTGTGTGTGTGTTTGTGTGTGTGTGTGTGTGTGTTTGTGTGTGTGTGTGTGTGTTTCAGGGCTGACCTTTTGGTGTAGGCTGAAAACAGTGTATTCTTCCCAAGGGAAGACTATTTCTCTAGCTTTCAGCATTCCTTAGTTGCTTGTACTTCTTTATGCAGAAGTCTTGTGTCCCTCACCTCCACCACACATGGAAAGAAGTTTTAGTATGGAGACATGCTGGCCAAAAACTCAGCCTCCTAAGTGCTGAAATTACAGCACGTCCTTCCACACTTAGCCACATTTATTTCTTAAGAGTGGTGATAATTTGAAAAATGTGCATCAAAATAAAAAGTTCTACAAATTTAATATGGGTTTCATTTTCATATATTCAATTAGGAAATTTTAATCATAGAATTGATATTTTAAATAATTGTGGTTTTTAATTTTTGTTTACAGTTTTACAATGTGAGATGCTTGAGTTCTTCACAGTTTGCTATAATGAATTTTACTAAAATAAGCGCCTTTCTTAAACTTGGAAGCCTTTTACTTTTTATATGCTTAATAAATCCCAGTTTTTACATTTGTATTTGTTCTTTTTTCTTTTGTTTGACTGTTTTAAGATAGAATTTCACTACGTAGCTCCAGCTGTCCTAGAACTTACTATATATAGAGCAGGCTGGCCTCAAATTCACAAGGATCCCATTGTCTTTGCCTCTCAAGTACTGGAAAAGCTATGCACCACTGTGGCCAGCTATGTATATGCTTTTTTTCTATTTTATGCACTTTATATGTTGCTTATAAACTAGAGAAAAATCTTTTTTTGTCTTTTAAAACAGGGTTTCCCAGTGCAACAAAGCCCTGGAACTCACTGTGCAGACCAAGCTGGCCTCGAACTCACAAGAGATCCTCCTGCCTCTGCCTCCCAAGTGCTGAGATTAAAGGTTTGAGCTAGCATAACTAGTTAAGAAAACATTTTTTAATATACAAAATATTTTATGAATTTACACATGTCCAGGCCATATTAATCGCCATATCTGTTCCAGTGTTAGTACAAAAGATAAAGAGACCATGAGCCTTTTAAAGATACTAGTTGGTCTAGAAACATTTTAATAGTGGTTTTATGTCAACACATTTTTACATATCACATAATACAATAAAAAACCTAATTTTCAGTTCCCAAAGCAATTTCACCTTTAAAAAACAATATGTAAATTAAAAGAACATTTTGTTTGTGTCATTACTTCTCAGACTATTGTCCATAGCCAACGCCGTGGAGTGTCTAGGCCCCCAGTTTGCTTTAAACATGGCACTTCACCTCACCTACTTCACCCTGAGCTTCTAGGAAGATTTTATTATAAAAGGAGGATGATACTGCTTTTACAAGTTTGAAAACCAACTCAGACTTCCATTTGAAACTTTAATTGGTATGTACAAGGTGGAGGATACCAATCAAAAAAGATACAGGCTTAGACTTAACAGGCAAATATAAGATCAGTGTGTGAACTATTCTACACACTCCACAAATCAAGGAGTATAAGATATTAATTAGTGTTGTCTTACAGCCAACAGATTCCTGTGCTAAAGCCTAGATTTTACCCTGTTCAGCATGACAGCTGCCTAAGTGTCTCAAGTGATGGCAGTGGTGGCTCAAGCCTTTAATCACAGCAGGCAAGTCTCTCATCTCTGTGAGTTTGAGGCCAGCCTATTCAACAGAGTGAGTTCCACAACAGCCAGGATACACAGAAAAAAACCTGTCTTGTAAAACAAAAAACAAAACAACCCATATGACAGCTATCAGACACAGTAACTGAGGAGCTAAATTTTATTAGTTAAACATAGTCACTACTTCTGCATTGGATGTTTTCTGGGAAAGCCTCGAATTTTCTAAATAACTCGCAAGAA
Source organism: Rhabdomys pumilio (assembly GCA_030674055.1). Classification (NCBI taxonomy): domain Eukaryota; kingdom Metazoa; phylum Chordata; class Mammalia; order Rodentia; family Muridae; genus Rhabdomys; species Rhabdomys pumilio. The sequence continues at coordinate 80,930,681 of JANHMN010000004.1, read as the reverse complement.
AGTAAAGATATGCTTTTAAAGTGGGGTGCACAGTGCACACCTGTAATTCCAGCACTTAAAAGGGTAAGATGGGAACAAAAGTTTAAGAGATGGAGGCGGGGGGTGGGGAGGGTGAGAGGCAAAGAAAGGAGTGAAGAGAGGGAGGAAAAGGAGAGAAAGGAAGAATAGAAAAGAGTTTTTGAAAATAAAAGTACAAGCGGGGAGGGATCTGAAAATATGGTAGATACATTTTATAATGATAAGACTTTGAGCTTTCTGTTTTGTATTAAGACAGGGTTTTATGGTGTAGCCAAGGACAATTTTGAACTAAAATCCTATTGCCTCTGCCTCTCTAGTGCTGGGATTATAAATATGCACTACTACAACACCAAGTTCTTATTAGCAATTGTTAAATAAGCAAAAACATTTAAGAAAAACAAACAAAAAGCGTTTGAAGATGAAAATCCATTTGACGCTTACAATTATGGTACAATAAAGTCACTACTGTGGGAGATGGTTCTCAGACAATAAGGCAACAATGCTAAAATGATCATACTGTTAATATGGGAAACAGAGATCAGCATAATCAAACAAGCACAAGAACTTTAATAAGTTAGAGTGCGGAGATACAGTTGCTCTAAACCATAAATGCACCCAGGGAACATGGTGGCACAGACTTGTGATGCCAGCACTTGTAAGTGATAAAGGAGGAGAGCCTGGGCTACCAAGTGAGTTCAACCTAACTTGAGCATCATAGTGAGTCCCTACCTTAATAAATAAAACACCAAGTACCTGTGTGATTTGGAGAATACATTTCTGAGGTCAAGAATACAGAAACTAGAATAGAGTGAATATGCTGGTCTTTAGTATTCATTTTAATAATTGTTTAGAGAACATTTTAAAGGTAAAACTTACAAAGTCATTTTTGCAAATTCATAAACTACTAACAAGGTCAAGAAAATGCCAAAGCAAAAAGTTTTCAAATGTTGAGCCACACAACACAATTATATTTAGTAACTATAGTTCTCCAGTAAAGCAAGGAGGTGAAACTACTTCACATGGTCTTGACCCTCTGACAACTGTGTCCACAGCTCAGTCACATGCTTGATTTGGGGAATCTTGATGATCAGAAAAAAGGGGGGTGGGGGGAATGTGACTCTATCTGATTCCTTGGCTTTGGAAAAAAAGCAGCGCATATATATATATATATATATGTAAACAGTTACTTTCTATTTTGACTTATATCTGGTGTAGGGTTTGGAACAAAAAAGTATTGGGATGAAATCAAGGCTATCTAAGAATAAACTAGGCCATTTGGGTGACTGCGGTTGCCAAGCAACTGGAATTTCTCACTGTTTCCCTTTGGCATAATCCAATCTCTTAAGTTTTTATTAAATTATCTTTTGTTCTGGCAATTTACACTAACATACTTAGGAATAAAACTACTGTGAAAGCTGTATGATTTACATGAAGAAGATGTTTAAATTCTACTGAAAAACTTTAATAGAAAAACAAAACAAAACTTCTGGTACTAAAGATTCAGACAAAAATATATTAATTATTTCCAAATTTATAAAAAAAATCAATCCAATTCCAATTTTTAAAAACAAGACTTAACAAAAATAATTATAAGGACTATAATTAGTTAATTCTGAAGAGACAATATATTGTTCTGCAATAAATTAAGTTATAGTACACACTAAAGCAGGAAGGAATGAAAAGGTTAGGTCCAAGCTAGACTTGGAGCTCTCACCAAGTGAAGAGAATTCATGAACAAAGAATATAACATGCATTTATTAACAAGTGTATATAAATGCATACTGTAAGCACGCAGAAAGGGCATGATATGAAACTATCATAAGTTTCATATCAGTAGATTAATAAATGGGTTATTAAATAAACCAGAAGAAACTTATCTTGCCATTAGGAGAAATAAAGTTCAATAATAATAATAATAATAATAATAATAATAATAATAATAATATCACATAGATATCACATATATAAAACAAAAAAATCCAAGAGAACTTGAATATCAAATCAGAAGCAACCAAAATAATGGAAGAAGGGTCAGAAAGATGGCTGAGCTGTAAGAGCATTTGTTGCTCTTGGAGAGGACCTGGGTTGAGTTTGTAAGCACCCATACAGTGGCACAACCATCCATCACTTAAGTTCCAAGCAACTGTATGTTTTCTCCTGATGTCCATGGGCACCAGGCATGTCTATACATGCATACACTTATAGACATAAATATATTTTTAAAATATAAGTAGTTTTGGGTTTTTTTATCTTAATGTTATTTTGGAGCATGTTATGAAATGATATGACCATCTTGAGGGAAGTTACCAATATCTAAAAATGATTTTTAAATTACCTAAACACAAAGTCATAGTCTGAAAGTAGAATGTCAGTTGACAGAGGCCAAGGAAAAGAGGAATTGGAAAGTTGTTATTTAAGACAAGGAATTTCAGTTTAAAACAGGGGGAAAGTTCCAAAGATGGATGAGTTAATGATTGTCCTTAACAACTATTAAAATGTACACTTACAAATGATTTAAAGATGAATGTATTATGTGTATTTTGAGGGTTGGAGAGATAGTTCATCAGCTAACAGCATCTGCTGCAATGCAAGCATGAAGACTTGAGTTTGAATCCCTAGAACTGCAGGAAAGCTGCACAAGTCCTGCCATATCCCTATGCGTCTCCAAATGTTAAAGTGAAGACAGAGTTATCAGAAACTCAAGGACAGCTAAGCCTGGAGTTTGCAGTGTCAAACAACAGCCAAAAACAAGGTGGCGGGCAAGAATGACACCCAAAGTTGTCCTCTGACCTCTATACTTAAGAGTCACACATTTACACCCACACTATGACATACAAACATAAATACATTGTGTATGAGCACACGCACATTTTTAAAAGTATTTAATAACATTAAATACAGAAATCAATAGATATTAAAACATGTATATGCTTGAACCCAGGGATTTCACTGTTAGAAACAGGACCTAGTAAAATAATGTTTCATGTGTGCCAAAATGTATTTTGCAGTACTATAAAACCTTAAGATAGGAAAAACATTTTAATGCTTATCAAAAACCTGGACTAACTTAAGTCTTCTATCAAGGGAATAACAGTGGTCATTAAAAATCCAAAAGCAGCTGTCTCTTGCTGCAGAACAATGTCCATAATATATTACAAAGTAAAAACAAAAACACTTCCCATACCAGGAATTCATCTGTATACAGTTACATACACAGCACAAGAGAAGAATGCATAGGACAATGTTAGCACCAATTAGCAGTTATCTCTGGTCAAACAGATGCTTGCATTTTTCTTCTTATTTTTCTAAATTGCTTGAATGCTTAACTATGATCAGGTTTCTTATTTGTAATCTATACAGACAATTTTCACTGAAGAACTCTTAATAGTCTGAGCTACAACTCAACAGTATAGTACCTGCTTAGCATGCTTAAGGCTCTAAATCTGATCCCTCAAAAGAAAAATGAAACATGCCATTATATCCTAAAACAAGGATATTATTAACTTACTATATATAGAGCAGGCTGGCCTCAAATTCACAAGGATCCCATTAATTAATTAATTAATTCCTGTATTAATATTAGAAAATTCTAATTGAGCAATTTTATAAATTTTATAAATGCAGTTCCCATAACAATCAACTTTAAAAAGCTGAAGAAGTCTTGCCTTAGAGGAAGAATACATGCAAAATTCTCTTTATATTTGAAAGGAAGTTGCATTCTAATTACTTATCCCTTTGCATAAATCATTTTATTTGTTTACATTTCAAATGATATCCCCCTTCTCAGTTACCCCTCCCAAGTCTCCTATCCCACTCTACCTTTCTCCACTTCTCTTTTCCTCTATGAAGCTGCTCCTCCACCCACTCCCCACTCTCACTCTCTTAGTATCCCCCTTCGCTGGTTCATCAAGCTTCCACAGGACCTTAATGTTAGATAAGGCCATCCTCCCTCTGCTACAAATGTAGCTGGAGCCATGAGTCCCTCCATGCATATTCACTGGTTGGTGGTTGTTCTGGTTAGTTGATATTGTTCTTCCTATGGGGTTGCAATCCCCTTCAGGTACTTCAGTCCTTCTCCTAGCTCTTCCATTGGGGTCCCTAGGTTCAGTCCAATGGCTAGCTGTGAGTATCCACATCTGTATTGATCAGGTGCTGGTAGAACCTCTCAGGGAACAGCCATACTAGGCTCTTGTCAGCAAGTGCTTCTTGGCATCAGCAATAGTTTCAGGTTTTGTTGTCTGCAGATGGGATGGATTCCTAGGTGGGGCTGTCTCTGGATGGCCTTTCCTTCAGTCTCATTTCCATTTTTTGTTCCTGCCTGTGATGGTTCATATATGCTCAGCTCAGGGAGTAGCACTATTATAAGGTGTGGCCTTGTTGGAGTAGGCATGGCATTGTGGGGGAAGGGGGGTCTTTAAGACACTCATCATAGCTGCCTGGATGTCAGTAATTCTGCTAGCAGCCTTCAGATGAAGATGTAGAACTCTCAGCTCCTCCTGTACCATGTCTGCCTGGATGCTGCCATGTTCCCACCTGGATAATAAACTAAACCTCTGAACTTGTAAGCCAGCCCCAATTAAATGTCCTTATAAGAGTTGCCTTGGTCGTGGTGTCTGTTCACAGCAGTAAAACCCTAAGATACTGTCCTTCTGACAGTGACATTGACAGGAACATTTCTGGGTTAACAATTTTGAGATGGGTATGTGGCCCCATTCATCCCTCAACTGAGGGCTGTGCCTATCTACTGGAGGTGGTCTCTACAGGTTCTATCTCCCCTTTGTTGCATATTTTAGCTACAGTCATCCCTGTTGGGTCCTGAGAGCCTCTTGCTTTCCCGGCATCTGCAACTTTCTAGTGGCTACCTGGAGTTCCCCATCTCCTACCGTTACATATTTCTGTTTGATTTACTGACTACTCTCTGTACTCAGTACTACTCTCCAATACCTAAACCTGCCCCCTTTTTCCCCCCTCCTCTTTCCTTCCCAGGTCCCTCCATCCCTCTACCTCCTGTGATTATTTTGTTCCCCCGTCTATGTAGGATTGAAGCATCCACACTTTGGTCTTCCTTTTTCTTAAGCTCCATGTGGTTTGAGGGCTGTGTCATGGGTATTCCAAGCTTAGCAGCTAATATTCAGTTGAGTACATACCATGTGTATTCTTTTGTGTCTGGGTTACCTCACTCAGGATATTTCCTAGTTCCATCCATTTGTCTGCAAATTTCATGAAGTCATTGTTTTTAATAGTACTCCATTGTGTAAATGTACCATATTTTCTGTATCCATTCTTCTGTTGAGGGACATTTGCATTGTTTCCAGCTTCTGGCTATTATAAATAAGGCAACTATAAACAGTGGAGAATGTGTCTTTGTTTTATGTTGGATGATCTTTTGGGTATAGGCCTAGGAGAGGTATAGCTGGGTCTTCAGGTAGAGCTATTTTCAATTTTCTGAGAAACCACCAGATTGATTTTCCAAGTGGTTTTAGTTTTACCAGCTTGCATTCCCACCAGCAATGGAAGAGTGTTCCCCTTTCTCTACATCCTTGCCAACATCTACTGTCACCTGAGTTCTTGATCTTAGCCATTCTGACTGGTGTGAAGTGGAATCTCAGGATAGTTTTGATTTGCAATTCCGATGACTTAGGATGTTGAACATTTCTTTACGTGATTCTCAGATACTGGGGATTCCCCAGTTGAGAATTCTTGTTTAGCTCTGTACCCCATTTTTAATAGGGTTATCGGGGTCTCTTAACTTCTTGAATTCTTTGCATATTTTAGATATTAGCCCTCTATTGGATGTAGGATTTGGTAATGATCTTTTCCCAATCTGTTGGTTGCCATTTTGTCCTATTCACAGTGTCCTTTGCCATACAAAAGCTTTCCAATTTTATGAGGTCCCATTTGTTGATTCTTGATCTTAGAGTATAAGTCACTGGTGTTCTGTTCAGAAACTTTCCCCCTGTGCCAATGTGTTCACGACTCTTCCCCACTTTCTATTCTATTAGAGTCAGTTTATCTGCTTTTATGTGGAGGTCCCTGATCCATTTGGACTTGAGCTTTGTACAAGGAGATAAGAACAGATCAATTTGCATTCTTCTGCATACTGACTGCAGTTGAACCAGCACCATTTGTTGAAAATGCTGGGTTTTTTCCACTGGATGGTTTTGGCTTCTTTATCAAAGATCAAGTGACCAGACACGTGTAGATTTATTTCTGGGTCTTCAATTCTATTCCATTGATCTTCCTGCCTGTCTCTGTATCACTACCAAGCGGTTTTTATCACTATTGTTTTGTAGTACAGCTTGAGGTCAGGAATGGTGATTCCCCTAGAAGTTATTTTATTATTGAGCATAGCTTTCGATATCCTTGGTTTTTTTGTTATTCCAGGTGAATTTGAGACTTGCTCTTTCCATCTCTGTAAAGAATTGAGTTGGAATTTTGATGGGGATTGCATTGAATCTGTAGATTGCTTTCGATACGATAGCCATTTTTATTATGTTAATCCTGCTAATCTATGAGCAAGGGAGATCTTTCCACCTGAAGTCTTCTTTGATTTCTTTCCAAGAGACTTGAAGTTCTTGTCATACAGATCTTTCACTTGCTTGGTTAGAGTAACACCAAGATATTTTATATTATTTGTGACTATTGTGAAGGATGTCGTTAATTTCTTTCTCAAGCCATTTATCCTTTGAATAGAGGAAGGTTACTGTTTTGTTAGAGTTAATTTTATATCCAGCCACTTTGCTGAAGTTGTTTATCAGCTGTAGGAGTTCTCTGGTAGAATTTTTAGGGACACACACACATACACACATACACACACACACACACACACACACACACACACACACACATAAAATCATCATATCATCTGCAAATAGTGTTATCTTGACTTCTACCTTCCCAATTTGTATCCCTCTGGTCTCCTTTTGTTGTCTAATTGCTTTGCTAGAACTTTGAGTACTATAATGAATAGATGGGGGAGAGGGCAGCCTTGTCTTGTCTCTGATTTTAGTGGGATTGCTTCATGTTTCTTTCCATTTCGTTTGATGTTGGCTATTGGTGTGCTGTATATATATGTTTTTATTATGTTTAGGTATGGACCTTGAATTCCTGATCTCACCAATACTTTTAACCTAAATACTTATCCTAATATCCACAGACCACCTTTCATCAAGAAGCTTCACTACGCACCAGATGGAGACCATTACAGAAAACCATACCTGGTTAAAAATGCAGAGGACAACTGGGCCAGGGCCCAGTACCAATGATACATCTACAACACAACTTCTGCATCCAGGCTCAAGAACATCATGGGGGAGGGGGAAGAGACTATAAAAGCCAGAAGATGGGAAAGTCTGTTTTGAGACTGTATCACCTAGAAATGACAGGGAAGCCACATCCATGATACCTACCTCAATATATGGCTGCCTAAACAAGAACACCACCCATAGATAAAGATGTTAAACTGGGAGAGAAATCTCACATGTCTCATCTCTTAAACAAAGAAAGAACCTCCAACTAACAACAGCTAAGCAAGGAAGAATTAGCCTTCCCAGAGATGAGTATTCAAATTGGTTATCTAATACCAGGTGGTCAGTCCTGAAATCATATACACGGAAGCAACACTAAACAGAATCAGCAAGCTACACAGAGAAACTCTGTATGTGAAGTTGAGGATGGATAACAACAAAAGCAGTGCTGCTGCTGCATCATCATCATCATCATCATCATCATCATCATGAAAAAGCAGTTGTAAATTTGAGAAAGAATGTGGGGAATGTGAGGGGCTGAAGAAAGACGAAAAGAGGAAAGTGAAGTAATTATATTCAATTTTAGAAGATATTTAAAAAATAAAGTACAGGGGGCTGAAGAGATGGCTCAGTGGTAAAGAGTACTGACTGTTCTTCTAGAGGACCTGGGTTCAATTCACAGCCCCCACATGACAGCTTACACCTGTCTGTAACTCTAGTTCCAGAGCATCTGGCATACAGGCATCCATAACGACAAAACACTCATGCATATAAAAAACAGACAAACACACACAAATGCCTTTGCTTTGTAGACAAGTTTTTTTTTTTCATGTTAAATCAAAGTTCTATTAACCATTTAAAATGAGCCTGGAAAGACACAAAAGACTCACCATGAACTATATCAAAATAAAAGCATTATGTTGTTAGACTATACCATATTCACTTGAGGAGTCAAAACTCATTTAAAGGAAAATTCTGAGCAATTCTCTACATCTTCAATTGTCTCCCTAACATCTTAAAAACAGAGAACTACTCCTGGCTAGGGATGCAGACCCTGGGAGAGTGCTTAACAAACACACACAAAGGACCCTGGAAGGCAAATTCAAAGCTTTTGATTTCTGTCAAAGCAAGGGTAAATCCAGCTATTTCCTGCTGGAAATATTTCCTGCACTTCTTTCATATTTCTAATTTTAGGAGGTATAGGATTTTATCTTAATTACAAAAACAGTTTTGAGGGTTGGGGGAATATTACTTCTTGCTTGTTTTGAGAAAGTTTCCCTGAGTAGTCTAGCTTCTTACTTCTAGAATTACATACCAGAATGTTACCCATGCACAGTCCAGTAAGTGTCATTTCCAACACTACAACTTCCAAAGTTTCCAAATGAAACTGCTTTTATTATTAAGCATTTAAGAACAAATTACATATTCATATGAAATCCTAATAAAGTGTACTAAAAGGAAGAAAACTATATAGTGGTTCTTCTCTGAAGTATAGAAAGTTAATGTTTAAGTTATGATAGCATATATTTGTATAATTATTCTTACAGATGCCTATAATACTTACAGCCTGATTGGGCAGATTGTCAGTCTTGAGTTCTCGGTGATTGGAATACTGGATATAAACAGGCTGACTCCGAAGCTGAGGAGTAACAGGAGTGTAATAATTTATCATAGTAACAGCAGCTTCTTCAGAAGCCATTTCTAAAAAGGCCTGCAATAAACACAGGAAGATGGTTAAGAATCAGTCCATATTGGTCTAAATTTGTGCTTTCTCACTAACTATACATGACATTGTCCCCAAGAGGATAAAATTAATTTGAAAAACTGGGCCCAATAAAAGTTTCCAACTTAAGAAAACTGCCACTTGATTAAATTATTTTGTTATGTTTTATGTTTGTTTTTAAATTTCTATTTCTTCAAATGTCTAAATGTAAAAATAAATGTTTACATCACCATTACAAATGAATATTCTTAGGAGCTAAGAATTTTTTTTTGTAAAATCTTGGGCTAAACTGCTAGAGTTTTACTCATTAAAGACAAAGAAGTTAAAAACAAGAATCCACGTGTGAGTGTGGCGGTGCAAACCTTTAGTCCCAGCACTGGGAGAGCCTGAGTTGAGAACAGTCTGGTACAGAAGCATAGTAAGGCCCTACTTTAAAACAAACAAGCTGAAAACCCTGTGAGAAGATGGGGAAAGGAGGCAGCTGGTTGAAAAGTACTACTCTACCTAAATTCTCAAATAAGACTTTGGTATATAATAACTTGCTCCTCTTCGTTTTTATACACTAGCCGTCTACAGATGAAATGGAATGTTTTTTCAGAGTTCCTATCATCATAAACATTGCCACCAAGGAACCAACATATGACTTGACAACAGGGAATGAGAAATCATCACTGCCTGAGTAAAAACCTGATTTAAATCTCTACCTATTGTAAGTTGGTCACAAACACCTGCGACCCTCAGTCTCCTGTATTAAAATATGCAGCTATATAAGCAATCTATAATTTTTATAACTCAAACATGAAATGACTGTTAGGTTAGAGTGCTAGTTAGGTGGTCTATTAGGGATTCTGCAGGAAAGAACTAGAAAATCAGTGTATGAAGGCACCCACTCAAAATAGTAGCATACACATTCTGTTTTCTTTTTCAAAAATTTTAATTTTATTTATGTGTATGAGGTTCTATGTCTCATATAAATGCATTGCCCAGAGATGCCAGAAAAGGGAGTTGGATCCCAAGATTGAAGTTACAGACAGCTGGGAATTACCATGTGGGTGATGAGAATGCAACCCAGATCTATTGGAAGATCAGCCAGTGCTCTTTACCACTGAGCCAGCCCTCACATTCAGTTTTATCTCATTTTTCTATTATACTTCTAACCTACATTCATCCTATATGCTTTAAAGTGAAGGCTCCATATAAATCTGTGTAAAGTATTTTTCTGTTTTATGTATGTATACTAGTTATTTACACACTGTATTCACATAAATATGTTTACACATTTGTATATTATGTGTGTGCACGCACGCAAACATAAACATACACATATACACACATACACATACACACACACACACACACACACACACACACACACACACACACACAGAGATAGCACTTTGAATTATTACCAGCAAAGAACAGGACTGGGTAATATCACATTTAAAAAAAAAAATCTCTGTGACTTTTTCATTATACATATGAGATACTTTTAATTACTTAAAGGTTTCCCAATTTAAGATTATGGTAAGAATTTCTTTAAGATTCAAAACTCCAATCCACAATGAGAAATCAAGTGTGCACTGTCAGCAGATAGCATTAATTTTAGATACCAAGTACTTGCTACATTCCATATCCACTTATTCATATTTGCTCCAAATCGTATGAAGAAGAAATCTTTTTGAACATTTACTTACTACCTTACAATCTTATCCACCACTCTCTAGTTGGTCACATGATTTTAGCTAATGTTCCTAGGGCTTAAAAATAAGTGTTGAAGGTTTCTTAAAAACACAGATTTGGCCAAGCAGTGGTAGCCCTTGCCTTTAATCCTAGTACTTGGGAGGCAGAGGCAGGCGGGTCGCTGAGTTTGAGGCCAGCCCAGTTTGCAGAGAAAGTTCCACATCAGTCCAGGCTACAAAGAAAAACCTGTCTCAAAAAACAAATAGCAAAAACACAGATGCACATATATCTATCACATTTCACATAAGATCTGGAGATATTAGAAAATAAAATAGCTTCAAACCCTTCAAATAAAGATTGTTTTAAAAATAAGACGCAAAGGATCAATTACTAAAACTAGAGAACTATAGAAACTTCCTAAAGTCAATATTGACTGGAATCAATCAGTTACACTTGGCACCTAATAATTACTGTACTAATACAGGATAGGAGGAATAGCATGGGGAAGGCAGGAAAGAAGCTTCCTGACATTTCATGTCTTATCCTATGTATGGATTTAGCTATGTAGACTGCTATTACTTCTGGATTAAATTAGCAATAGAACTTTTTTGATTGGTGGGTTTTTTTTTTTTTTTTTTAATCTTGGGGGAGGAACAGGTTCTCTTCGACATAGACCTTGTCTGTCCTTGAACTCACTAAGTAAGACCAGGCCCTTGACTTGGCCTCCTGAGTGCTTGGATCAAAGACTTATTATTACCACATGCAGTTGGCAACAGAACTTTTAATGTAAGGTCTGCCTACTTTTTTAATGGCTGATGAAAAAGAGAATATAAACATACCAACCAGCCATACTGAATACTAAGAACTACCTACTAGACTATCTCAAATTTATACAAAAATAACCTGATCAAAAAAAAAGATTCTATTTTTTAAAATGAGTGATAGAGTTAGGCCTGTTTATACAGCTCTAAGGTGAGGTCCAAAGCTCAGGAGTTAGAGCACAGGTATAATTCCAGATGGTAGCAGGTAGAGACAAAAGTTCTCAAGATGCAAAGCTGAAAGGACAGTTTGACCCGTCCATGGTAGGTAGAGGACAGATAAAAGACTTAAACAAGTGTTTTACTTTTTTCAAAAGAAAACAAACAAATGGTCAACAGCTATTTGAAAAAAAAGTTCAATACCACCAATCAGGAAAATAAAAATTAAACTTTTAATTATCTGCTTGATAATAGAATGGCTATTACCAAAAAGGACTAAAGGCAAGGCCAGGAGTGATGGTACATACACATCACTGATACTAGAAATCAAGAGGCAGAAGTAGAAATCTTTGAGCTCAAGGCCAGCCTATACAGTCAGACACAGTCTCAAAAACCAAAACAACTATGTTGAGAGCCTTGTTTGTACTGCTAGTGGGAACATAAATTGATGTAACTATTATACACACAGAATAGAGATTCCTTTTTATTAAAAAAAAAACATTAAATAGAGCTAGCAATATGATAGTAGGTGTTTATTCAAAAGCAAGAAAATCAGAAGGTCGCAGAGATATCAGAGCTCTCATATTTATTGTAGTACTACTCACAGCAGCCAAAACACAGCACCAACTTAAGTGTCTACCAACCAGTGAGTCAATAAAGAAAATATGATATCTGTATATAATAGAATGACTGGGAACTGTTGTGTTCTGTAAACTATGCCAAGAACAGAAAGATAAGCATTACACTATTTCACTGATACGCAGAATCTTTCAAAATGCTATTCTCGCACAAGTTAGGCATAGAATGGTAGTTACTAGAGGCTGGGGAAATTAATGAGACACAAGACTTGGGAAAAGTTGATCAAAAAACGTGTCTACACCAGTGGTTCTCAACTTTCCTAATGCTCCAACTCTTCAACACAATTCCTCATGCTGTGTTGACCCCCAACCACATTTTCATTGCTGTTTCATAAGTATAATTTTACTACTATTATGAATCATTATGTAAATAGCTGATATGCAGGAGGTCTGATATACAACCTCCATGAAAGGGGGGGTCTTGACGCACAGGTTGAAAACAACTGGTTTAAGCTTGTCTAAGCTATCTTCAGAAGTAAAAATTCTATTGTGCTTTTTCCTAGTAAGGTATTTAAAGGTAACGATAATACATTGTATAATTAAAAAGACTAGACAACAGGATTTTAAATGTTTTCATCACAAAGAAATAATCTTATCAGGTTGTAGCCTGAGTACTTGGCCAGCACAAGAAAAGCCCTAGGGTCAAACCCTAACAACTGCTCCCTCTATCCAAATTCCCCCCCCCCCGCCCAAAAAAAAACAGAGAGAAAGGATGGAAAGAATGTTTCAGATGTTTTGAATCTGATTTAAATATATGATATATTCATGAATTAAAACATCAAAAAATATTCCATTTATACATAGAAATTATATATTTGCCTGTATCCATTAAAATGTATACTGAAAGGTTTAAAAAACCAAACAGCTGATAGGTAGGAAAGAGGAGGTGGTATGAGAAGAGTTGGGAGAGAAGAGTGACTATGGCCAATCCATGTATGAAACTCACAAAAGTATCAAAAATAAGTAATAAAATCTTTAAAACTCAATTTAATGTAAAAACTCATTTGTATAATGAAGTTTCTCTATGTCTCAAATTATTTAAAAAGTTACATAATAATTCTACAACTAGAATATGCAGGAGACATGACATTGTTTTAGGCTAGCTTAAAGCAACAGGCTACAACAAACCAAAGCAAAGGAGAAGATTCACAGCAATCAGTTTTTTTAAAAAATACAAAAAGAAATTAACTCTTCCAAGAAAAGTAGCCTACTGTATACCAATCCATTATAAAAAGATTCATTTTCTATTATATGTGTTTGCCTGACTGTATATATGTGCATCAGATATATGCCTGATGCCCACAAAGCTTTAGAGAGGATGTCAGTCAGACCCCTGGAATGGCAGTTACAGCCAGCTATGGGCCACCCTTATGGCATGGAAACTCAACCTAGGTCCTCTGCATGAGCAACAAGGGCTCTAAACTAACTGCTGAGCTAAATCTCTAGCCTTTAAAAAATGTTTGCTTCCACTTTTGAAAACACTAACTATTCAGTCATATCTAGCTAACCATTCAATTTCATTTTACAAATGATGTAGCTCCCAAACCTTTTTGTTACTGTTGCTCTGGTTATGAGACAGGATCTTTCAACACAGCCCTGGCTGTCCTGGGACTCACTATGTACAGAACTAGCCTTAAATTCAGAGACTCACCGACCTCTGCCTCTGTAGCACTGGGATTAAAGGCATATGCTACCATGCCCAGCTGCTCCCAACTCTTAAATCCCACAAAAAAGCCAATTAGATCTTTAGCTTAGTGATAACTGCATTATTTGGAAAACTTAACTGTTGTTTAGTTGGACAAATAAAGTGCAGTTTATAAGTTCTCTATTAGAGTCTCTTAGGTATTACAGGATATTTTTAGGAATCATCCTATAGTTGGAAACATCAAGTAAGTAAAATACGTCTTAAAATAGGTCTTAAAGAAAAGGACCCCAAATCAATAGATAAGAAATTCTCCTGTTTATTGTGTTAATTTTTGTTTGTTGTCACACAAGGGGAAAATCGGCTTAAAAACTAATTTGTGGGGTGCTGGAAAGATGGCTCAGTGGTTAAGAGCACTGATTGCTCTTCCAGAGATCCTGAGTTCAATTTCCAGCAACCATCTGTAATGGGATCCAATTCCCTCTTCTGGTGTGTTTGAAGACAGCAGCAGTATACTCACATACATAAATAACTTTGGGCGAAAAACTAATTTGTGGTCATAGACAGTAAGAAAAGCTGAATAGACAGCAAAGTGGCACACACCCTTGTGGTCCCAGATACTCAGAAAGCTGAACTTTACAAAGGTCACTTGAGCTTATAAACTTTATTTTACATCAGCCAGAGCAACACAGAGACCCCATCTCAAATCAACTAGTTAATTTTAAGTTCAAGAAAATAAAAATTATATGAAATACTAACACTCAGAAGATAATCACTCAGTGTTGATCTTTAAATATTACGTACCTGGCTTTTTCCTTTCAACATCAAAAGATTAGTTACTTTGCCAAATGGTAGACCTAATGATATGACCTCTGCTTCAGTGACATCACATGGAATTTTTCGAAGATGGAGAACACGAGAAGGCGAACAGGGAGGTCTATCTCCTTTAAATTTCTTGTTGTCATTCCCATTAGCTAAAAAACATAAGATTTTTTTAATTACTGAAACTAATTTGGATTGACATAATACATTAACTAAATTGCCACACTTGACCTGGTGCACCTGAAATTCGTGGAGCTATGGGTTGATGATATGAGTGGGAAATAAAACCAACCACCTCTTTATGAACCCACTTTTAGTTTTTCACTGTGGCCATTACATTTAATTGTTGTCTGTTTTTTGTTTTGTTTTGTTTTGAGGAAAAGTATTAGGAAAGATCAATTAATTGCTTCATAGTCACGCATCACTTTCATGAGGTAAGCTTTAACCATGAGTATACCTTTTCTAAGTTTAGATATATAACACTTTAACTACAACTACCTATAGTATTAAATACAGTGACAGGTTTGCAGTCTGGGACATAAGCTAAACTGCATACACCATACATACCTAAATATAGTAAGTAAGCTATATTGCCCAGGTTTGTGTAAGCACACTCTAGGACAGTGGTTCTCAACCTTCCTAACCCCTTATAGTGTTCCTTATGTTATGTTATGGTGACTCGAACCATAAAATTATTTTTGCTGTTACTTCATAACTGTAATCTTGCTTCTGTTATGAATTGTCATGAAGATTTGTATTTCCTGATCGTCTTAGGTAACCCTTGTAAAAGAATAGTTCACCTCCCACATGTCCTGACTCACAGGTTGAGGACCCTACTCTAGGGTGTTCACTGCATTTTCAGAAAACATGCCAATCACTAATTGAGGTATGACCATACCTCTAAACTCAATGTTCAAAATGTCTCATGTGTGTGTTTATTTTTATGGGTATAAGTGTTTTTCCTGCATACATGTATATATATTCAGCATGCCTGGTGCCCAAGGAACCAGAAAGGTTCCTAGAGTCCCTGGAACTGAGATTATGGACAGTTTTAAGCTTCCATGTGGATGCTGGGAACTGAACCTGGGTCTTCTGCAAGAGCATCCAGTGCTTTTAACCTTATTCAACAATCTCTCCATATTTTTAAAGAACCCTTTTCAATTTTTTATACTGTAAAATAAAAAGAATTAAAACAATAAAATTTAAGCCAGGCTGTGATGGCACACGTCTTTTAATCCCAGCAATCAGAAGGCAGGCAGATCTCTGAGTTCGAAGCCAGCTTGATCTAAAGAGTGAGTTCCAGACCAGTCAGGACTCCAACAAATGAACAACAAATTTTAAGAAAGATTATGATAAAAATTTTGTATGTAATACAACCAAAAGATCTGGATGAGTTATATGTAAAATTTTAGTTTATTTCTTAAGTATTGTAAGCTTTCTAACTTTATTAGCTAAACTTTGTGTTCTTATGATAACCCTTCTCAGCAGTAATAAGCAGACCTTGGTTGAAATATGCATTTTTCAATACCCACACATACTTCAAACTACAGCACGCTACTCAGGACTCTACAGCACAACATGTCCCCCAGGATGCTATCCTGCTCTAAAATTTCAGACTAGCCACTGCAAAAAAGAACTGATTATCCTAGCACATAGCAAGATTTTATTCAAATCATACTAACTACAATTGACTTGCTATAATGATTACTCAAGTTTATATAGATGAAATTCAGAAATATTTTTCTTCCAGGAATAGTGAAGACAAGCCAAATACAACTACTTAAAAATTTCATTATAATCTTTTAAAATATTAAATATGCTATTTGCCACTATTGGCAGAAAAATATAATCTTGCCAAACTCCTAATATCCCCTTTCTAAAAACTAATTAAAATTTACTACCTATAATCCTAAATAAATAAATGAGGACCATATAAAAATAGAGCAATATTTATTTGTGTCTGTGGCATACAACTTGACCTAAAAATATATAAATTGGACATTCCTTTTGGCCCCCCCCACCCCACACACACACCACTTGCTCCCAAATTTGTATTTGTAACTAGCTATGTACTGTTAGTAGACTGCTATGTTATATTTCTGGGTATTTGACCTAAAACCTCATATATGCTATGTCATCAGTCTTACAGATTTTGGAGATTATTTCAATCATAGGAATACAAAGATTATCTCACTAATTTGTTTTTATTTTGTATTTGTTAACAACAGCTATAATTATGCTTTTATTAATCTGTCATAAGGTTTTCTCTCCACTCATCTGATGATGTGACATATTTTATAATTTCTTGGTTTTGGCCTGTTCTTGTATGCATGGATTAAGCCAGGCTGATCATGAGAGTATTATTTAAGTATGGTATGTTAACTCAAATAAAGGTGAGAGTGCTGTAATTCAAAACAAACTACAGACTTGGGTATACTTTTAGGTCTTCTGAAATATGGGAAGATGACAGGGGATTTAATTTGATTAGGAACCTTTCCTAGATTTTCTAATATGATCTTCTACTATAATTCATGACTGCTGGCCTTATCACTTCTTAGTCCTCTTCTATTGCTGTGAAGAGACACCATGATTAAGGCAACTCTTAAAAAAAAAGCATTTAATTGTGGGCTTGCTTACAGTTTTGGGTTTATTAGTCCATTATCATCGTGACTGGGAGCATGGCAGCACCCATGGTGCTGGAGAAGTATTGTGAGCTATATCCTGATCCATTGGCCAAGACAGAGAGTGACACGGGACTTGGTTTGGGCTTTTGAACCCCCCTCCCTACCCTTCCTAGTGATACACTTCATCCAACAAGACTACACCTATCCCAACAAGGTCGCACTTCCAAACTCTTCTCAAGTGCTGCCACTCCCTGATGACTAAGCAATAAAATAATCAGCCTATGGAGGCCATTCTTACTCAAACCACCACTATCACCATCATTCCCATCCTTAGAGAAGAGGTTAAGGAAAGTTAAAGCTGGACTTCATCTCTGTCAATCTTCTTTTACCATTGATATTTCACTTTCAAGTGAGAGAAGGAAATCAGTTTTTTATTCTTGTGTGGCAGTCTAGTAATAATTTGGTAATTCTGTTTTGAAAGGAAAGGAAAACAGACATTAAAATGACCACTAAGAGTCTACATATATACATATGTGTGTATGTATGTATGTATGTATGTGTGTATATGTATGTATGTGTGTGTGTGTGTGTGTGTGTGTGTATATATATATATATATCCGTGTATATAGTGTTCATCTTGTGTAGATTTGTTAGAACTTATAACTGTATCAAAGTATTTCTCTATAACTTTTTGTACTGTAGTCATTAATAGATTTTAGTATTAATATTATCATAGCTTCATAAATAGACTGCATAATCAGCAGCCAAATCAAGAAGTGGAATACTGGGCTGCAATGATGGATCAGCAGTTAAGACCTCTTGCTGCTACTCTTCCCTAATCAGTTTCTAGCACCCACACCAGGTGGCTGACCACCTATAACCCCAGTTTTAAGGGATCCAATGACCTCTACTGGTATCCTGAGACACCCACACACAATTCATTCACTCACAAAGAAACACACGTATGCTTTATGCACATTTTTTTCTCTTTCCATTTACATTTATCTTCCAAGCATATTTTGATTTTTCACAACATAGATTAGTATTTGTGTTTTCAAGCATTGTGTAAATGAGCCAATAATATTAACATATACTGATATATGTTAAATATTTAACATTTAATTAACATCATGCTCGTGAAATTAAGCAACATTGCATATTATATGTTTGTAATAGCAACATACAAAACTATGAGTGACTTGGGCTCTAGGTTGTCTCTCTTGCTACATCTTTACAATCTGAGATGAAAGATAGAAGTCCTCTAAGCATTAGGAGAAAAGACAAACAGTATACAGAGATGACCCACAGGTCCTATAAACACTTGTACTTTTTAGTCAAAGCCACCTGTAGCTAAAAGGAAGACTTTAAAAGTAGCTGTGTGCCAGGCAGTGGTGGCGCACGCCTTTAATCCCAGCACTTGGGAGGCAGAGGCAGGTGGATTTCTGAGTTCCAGGCCAGCCTGGTCTACAGAGTGAGTTCCAGGACAGCCAGACTTACACAGAGAGAAACCCTGGGGAAAAAAAAAAAGTAGCTGTGTAATCTGAGTAACAATGGGCTAAAATAAAAATCAGTTCTTTTAGTAAACAAACAGAATAGTATCAGTTTCTGCCATTAGTTTGTACAGCTATAATTTAAAAGGAGAATATGAGTTATGAAATATTGAAATGTTTTCAGAGTTACCAGAGGACATAAAAAAAAAAAAAAAAAAACCTTAAAACTGCAGATCCATGTTCAAGTTCCCAGATATAAAAAACGTCGCCCTGTGCACGAGGGTGCATAAGCACACACTAGTGAAAGAAGCATATTACAATAACAAGTTAATGTAAATTGAGTCAAAACATCTTCAGGTCTATTTTAGGTAAAGCTCATAGGAAGGGATATTCTTTATTTTAGAATTAAGCTTCATAATTTAAAGCTCTCACAGAATATGTACCTACAAGAAAGAATTTTTTTACTACATTTTATGATTTTATGTAAATATATGTGTCACAGCAGATGTGTGGAAGTTAAAGGACAACAGGAGTCAGTTCTCTCCTTCCACCATGTAGGAGCTGCCTGGGGTTCACACACTCAGGTCATAAGGCTTGGCAGCAAATGCCTTTATCTCCTTAGCACCTCAAGTAGCCCATCACATATGAGATTTTAAAATAACACTAAATAACTCTAAAGAGAATAACCATAGGTCCTACATTGCCTGGCAGAGTCACAACTTGGCACCAGTGCTCCAGTATCCTTATGCAACATAAAAATCTTCATTTTAAATATATCTATATTACTAGTAGTTGTACCAAAATAAGAAAGAATGGGATTTGGTAGATTGAGTTCCTTAGTGTTAAGGTTTCTGCTAGAGTCTCATCTAACTTCAGAACAGTTAAATCTGAAAGTTAATTAATGAGAGACTGACACTCTTTATAAAATCTCTCACTGACAACATACAGAGCTTTGATTTAAATGTAGCAGGTACAATAGGATATGAATAAGGAGAATTAGTTAGGTTTTTTTCCTAGCACACTCTTTATTTTTCCTTTCCACTTTTTAAAATTGTAGCCAAGGATGATCCTGAAGTTCTTATCCTTCTGCCTCCACTTCCCCAGTGCTAGGACTAAAGGAATGCACCATCATGTTGGACTACTTGATGGCCAGGGCAACAGCTGAAAATGTGTGTATCATTGGCAAGGCTTACGTGAAATACAACTTTATCATTATTCTGTTTAAAAGCTTGAAATAAATCAACTAACAATTTTCCTTAATTAATTTCACATGCAGTCTTTTCTGTATATACCATAAAGAGACAGTAACCCTATTAGCAGACTATAACAGTTCAATTTTGTCATCATTTGCTAACTTTAGAAAATCAATTATTACATGATACTGACATACTTCTGAATCCTTTTGGTGGATCCCAACTTAACATTACAGGAGCAATTCTACCTAATATGTTTAAATTCAGCTTAAAAAGTTCAACATCAACTGTTGAAACAGTAAAAAACTTATCATTTTAAGGTAGGACAGAATTTTGCAGTAAGGTCTGGAACCTGCTGTCACTAAATTTGAAATCCTCCTGCTAAGGGTTCCTTAGTCCTGGCTAAGATAACATTTTGAGGTATGACTAAACTATAAATATTGGTGTCACATACTCTAGGGTAAGAACACTGTTCTTACTGAAAACCACAAAGATAAAAAGGCCCAAGACAAATGTTAAAGTTTGTGCACTTTAATAATCAACACTCAACTGCATGGAGCCTTATCTAGCTACTAGATATACCAACATTCCAAGACACAGTCCCAGTGACCCAAGGCACGTGGCACCCAAAGATCCATCTCTTAGAAAAATAATGGGTGCTATAAAGCTTAATATTTAACAAGATGGCAGAAAGTTAGTCTGTCCCTTCAGATATGGCTTTTGCCTCAGCTTTATACCACACATAAATGGTCTATGAAGTTGACTAAATAACCTGTCCCTCTTACAGATAGATATAAAAGGCTCTGTCCCCTCAGTGGTATAAACCCTTCAGAAGCTTACCTGCTGCAGATACACCACAGTGAATGTAATCATTTCTCTACTCAGTTTTCCTCTGTCTTTTGTTACATTTATAGTCATGCATCATTAGCCCATCACTTATGTCCATGCATGGCAAAAATATTATGAGGCAGCCATGTACTTGTAAGAGGACTGATATAAACTAATTCCTGTTTTCAAACAAAAAAATTTCATCCAATACCAAGTAGTTTCCCAGACTTTAAGTATTTTAAAAATTGATATTCAGATTACCTACAATTTTTTTTTTCTGATTTTACTAAAGAAAAAAAGACCACTCAGCAAGTCAGTATTCATGGCTCTCATTTTGGTATACAGTATGACTTTATTAAAATGTTTGTGTCTTGTTGGGCAGTGGTGACATACACCTTTAATCTCAGTGCTCAAGAGGAGAGGAAAGCAAGATCTGTGAGAGTTCAAGGCAAGTCTGGACTACAGATCAAGTTCCAGGACAGCCAGGACTATACAAAGAAACCTTGTCTCAAAAAACAAAACAACAAAAAATGTTTGTGTATCTTAAATTGTGAGTGACCCACACTCACATTGTTGCAGTAATGAATGCCTGTAACATCAGAAGCATTCTGGAGGCAGAGGTGGAAATATCACAAGTTCAAACAAACCTGGATTTGAATTATTACAAAGAATGAAGTTAAATTTTAAAGGTTTCTTTGGTTCTAGAGATACAACTTCTTACTAATATATGTGAGGTCTTGGGTCTAATTCTCAGTATGATGAAAGAAAAGTTTGTTCCACATTAATTACAAAGTGGAAATCATAAGGAAATTAAAGGTACTATTAATTTAACACACACACATCCCTACCCCTTCCCCTACCCTTACCCTTCAGGACATAGTACTCTAGGAATCTAGGACAATCTAGAAGGAACATTAAAAGATGCATGAATCAAACAAGTCTAGTTGGGTAGGGTCTGTCTAGCATTTGCAAGGACTGGATTAGACTCCTAGCAACACCCCTTATGTCTGTATCTCTTGATGCATGACCTAAGAGCTCTAAAAACAAAGGCAAACAGCACCCCTACATAGGAACTTCAGGGGTAAGTCATGCTGTTTGCAATATTTTCAGTGCTTCCAAGTTATTCTGAGTATGCTGGTTAATCTTGATTGTCAACTTCAAGACACTTATAATAGACTCATCTGGGAGATAAACCCTTGGGTGTAATCTAGGAAGGCTTTCCAAAGAGGCTTTACTGACTGGGAAGACCCACCCTGAACGTGGGCAGTATCTTTCCATAATCGAAACTTCCGGAACGAATAAAAAGAAAAAAGTAACGAGAAGTAGCATTCTTCTTTCTCTGTTTCCTAGCATGTATGTGCATAGGCAACTACTCATGCAGTGCATCCTTATAGCACGGCCAGAAATTGGTTTGGGTGTCTTCCTTTATCACTCTCACTTTAATTTCTGAGACAGGGTTTAGAGCTCCTTGTTTTGGCTAGACTAGTTGGCCAGCGAGCTCCAAGGATTCTCTCTTTTCTTCCCCTCGCACTCTAACACTGGTTAACAGACACAGACAATAAACAGACGTGGGCAATCAAAACCAGGCCCTCATGTTTGCACAGCAAGCATGCAAGCACTACTAACCAAACTACATGTATCTCCCCAGCTTCTTCCCCAGTGACTCTAATGTGAGCTCAGAGTCACAAAGTTGGCTTTAGTCTCAACTCCCATATCACTGTTTACATGTTTATATCAAAAAATTCTCTGCCTACAAAATCTTCCCAATTAATTATTTTAGGGTAGATGTACAACATACAACATGGTGGACCCATTCCTAAATTTGTTCAATACTATCTTTTTTCCTTAGCTGACTCTTTCCACTTCTCTTATTGAGTAAAATTCACAAATTTTTACTGTAAACAGTGGCACATAAGAACAATGAAGAAAAAAAAAGTTCACAGAAAGAAAACACAAGATGGGGTGTTCAAACTTACCATACACACCTGCAGAAGGAGTAGAATTGTTCATGGTAGAAGGTCCGTTAATGACACCAGAAGAAAGAAGCTCATCAGATCCCCGCTGAAAAGCAAAATTAGTACTCAATAAAGCAAGTTTTAAAATAATGGTTTATATTTACTATTAAATTTACCAAAAGTGTTATTTTAAGTATAAAGATATACTTAAATAAAGTAAAAAGATTGGGAGCAAACTGTGTGGTAAGGAAAAATTATAGCAGACGCCTATCAGTGTGTGTGTGTGTGTGTGTGTGTGTGTGTGTGTGTGTGTGTGGCAAAACACTGGGGACATAATTTTGCAAATGCCTCCGACAATTCCAATCATTCAGTGTTTGAAGTGCTAAACTATATTTAGGAGACTACATTCTGACAGTTTTTATTTCCATGCAAATAATTTAACATTCTAAGAATCTTGACTTTCAATACTCATTTTTAAAAATAGAGCTACAAGGATACAACTTGTATCTATACTTGTCAAATTTTTTATAATTATTAATTTCTATTAGCATTAATCCTAAAAACTATCTTTGGTATATACTATTTCTTAAGCAAATATGTTTTTAGAAATTTATTTCTTTAGGGTAAGAGAGAAGTGTTTGCTTGTCTTCTGGTGCTGGGGATTTGACCATGCTGGGCAAACATGACTCAGCTCCAGCCTCAGACCTTGGCTTTTCTGAGATAAGAGTCTTGTTATATAGCCAAGACTGAGTGGTGATCTCTCTATGCTCTTGCCTGAGCCTTCTGAGTACAGAGACTGAAGGCTGAGCCACCAGACCTGTTCAAGCAAGAGTTCTGTCCTATTTGAACATCTGAATATTCAATGATAAAATGTATCAGATAAGCACCTTCATTATAATCCTAATACAGATAACCAAGGTCATAAAAGGATAATAAATATGAAATAAAAGGCAAAACCAATCTACTTCAAATCGATCAATTTTGTTCATCCTGGTAAATTTTTTAAAAAATAAGTATTGTGTTTCATTGGGTGATAAAACTTAATCTTCTAATAACTATATAAATTTTAGAATAATACTACCACAAATACTTTATTTTCATTTTAAACTTATGTGTTTCCTTGCATAAATGTATGTTGTGGGGGCTGAGGGCCCATGGAGGTGTTAGATCCCCTGGAAACAGAGTTAGAGATTGTTGTGAGCTGCCCACTGTGAGTGCTGGGAATGAACCTTTGGTTTTCTATAAAAGCAGCTCTTAAAGATACTGAGGTAGTTCTCCAGCCCCTAGTACAAACATTTTGGCTCCTGCAGAAGGACTAACCTCCAAAGTGTCTGCATTACTACAAAAACAATTATTTAAACAAAAACGTTAATTTAAGCATCCAGAAATTACTAACCCTCGACTCTTTTACTCAAGTTTAACAAAGATACACCCAAAAACAAAGGAATTAACCAACTAGAATGAAAGAAAACTTTCAAATCCCAACTCTCCTAAAAGATCAGGATTGTTAAAGCACAGAAATTCCTAATTTCTGATATAAAGGTATTACTGTGCTTTTTGATCCAATAATGAACAAACTTTGAGCTTGCTGTCTACCTGCAGATAAAGTTAAGGTTTTGAGTTTTAAATACAGTAGTAATTTGTCAGGTGGTGGTGTCATAGGCCTTTAATCCCAGCATTAGCATTTGGGATGCAGTCAGGCAGATCTCTGAGTTCAAGGTCAGCCTGTTCTCCAGAGGGAGTTCAAGGACAGGTAGGACTATACAGAAAAATCGTATAATCTTGGGAAAAAAATTATATGTATACACACACACACACACACACACACACACACACACAAAATATATCCAACATGATTTTAAAATAAGGAATTTGGCTAAAATATATTTTGCTAATATATCCTCTACATATTATATGTCTTTAGTACCAATATGCTTCATGTCAAAATAAAGTTGATTTGGTAAAAGGCTCTTAAAACCTGCCTTTGCTAAAAATAAATAAATAAATAAATAAACAAACAAACAAACCAGACCAAAAAAATAAAAGTAAAATAAAATTAAAACAAAACAAAAAAACCCCAAAACACATCAACTCTTCACTTGGGCCCACCAGGTAACTAAAAGCAAAATAAAATCCTGGTATCCCTCCTCTCATTTTGCAACTTTACACCTTAATTCTGCACCTAGGCATGTTAATCACTACCTAGGAAAAAGGTAGTAACTAACTAACCTCTTTATTTCACTTAAAGGCACAAGAAACAAATATAAGAGTACCTGAGGCACCTTATTGTCAGCTTTTTATAATGTCCTACTCCAGATCCCCAGAAAATGTTGAAAGGTCTCCAATGTTCTAAACCTGCAGTCATCAAGGAGCCCAGAAACAACAGAACCTCACACATCAAACTATGACTCAAATGAGGGTCACTGTCCATAATGGAAAGGCAGCACTCTGGAGCAGGATTAATCTGAGAAGCAGCTTGTCCCCTAGACTAAGAACTCCTTCTGACCACCATGCAGAACCAGAAAAGAAACAATGACAGACAAACTCCACCTAGATCAGCAGTGATTAGCTCCACATACCTCTTGCCCATCCACCACCATGCTTCCTCCATCTAAACCTATTTTAGTACAACAAAGATGGACACGGACAGGGGGACCCCTCTTTATGTTTCTCTTCCTAATGCATGCTAATTAAATTTTCTTTCTCTGCTTTTCACAATTACTCATTTCTTTCACTCACACAATTAGGACCAGTGGCTGGGCCTGTTGAGACAGTTATAAAATTCGTATTATCTGAGCAACTCTTTCACAGACTACTCTAAAAATGATCATGTTTAAATGTTAAAAAATACGTTTACATGGACTACAGACTAAAATGTAAAAAGAAAAATGATAAAAACTGCAGAAGACAATGGAATATAACTCTGGGATTATGACGTGGGATACTATTTCTAATACAAGAAACAAAAAAATAACTAGGTGTATGCCTGTAACCCCAGCACTCCAGAGGCTGAGGTGGGAGAATCAAGTTCCAGACCACCCCAAGGTACACAGAGAAACTGTCTCAAACAACCAACAACAACAACAACAACAACAACAACAACAAAAGCATACGTGCAAAGAAAAAATACAGATATACACTTTAAGTTAACTTTTGTATTTAGAGTAAAAGAACAAGTGAAAGAAAATATGTTTGTATTGTATATAATCAACAAACCTTTTATAACCTTAAAAGTCTTTTTTTTAAACTTTAAAAGGTATATAAAAGAACAAAACAGGAGAAATGAGAATAAGAGTTAAGATACAAATGAAAGAAACTGAGCAGCATCTCACCAAGCGGTGGTAGACTGTGACTACTGTCTAGCACCTGTACTTTGTCCTGTCCTGTGAAAGGATCACCCTCCTCCATTCACATGGCCCCATGACTTAGAATGCTTGGGAGAACAACTTCCTGCCTCACATTGAGCAGTTTTGTGATAGGCTTTGGCCTCTGGAATATGGACACAACATTTAACCCAAGTATAGGATAGCCATTTTGTTGGGTTTATTTTCTTTGTTTTCACTCTATAACAAGAAAATGTCCCATACAAAAGGAAGCCTTTACTCTAACAGCCCAATTTCCAGCACAGGAATTAAGTAAAGCCACATACATTATAGACAGGAAACATTTTTTCTAACATTATATGCAACAACATAGGAAAACAAGTTTGCTCTTACTAGTTACTTCAGGACATGCAGTAAGTTAAGATCCTAACAGAATACCATCATGTGAAGAAAGGTAGCAAAATGGAGCATTGGGTAAGGCAGAGCAACAAAACTCTTAGAATTAAACGGGACTTAGCTGGATGTGATTTAATAGGAATATACATTGGAACAACTTGTAACACTATTCGATCTATGAAAGCCAAAATATGAATATCTGAAGGATCCTTGTGATCTACTGCTATGTATACACCCAAGATATGCTTACTTATACACAATTAGACATAAGGATATTCCCAGAACATTATTCATACTAGAGCAGCTAAAACAACAAAGTGTCATCAATTACAGAATAAATCTTTATAAATGCATGCAACTATTTATTAAAAACATAAACTACTATCCCACAGAACAAGGTAATCTTAAATATTAAGAGGTTAATCACAAAAGATACACTCTTGTATTAGGGTTATTATTACTACTTTATATGTATATGTGTATATACATATATGTGTGCAAGGGAGTCAGTTCTCTCCTCAAAGACACAGAAATGTTTAGCAGGAGGAAATGGAGTACATCATGGGTAAACAATTAACAGTATTGCCAAGGAGGTCTTAACAGAATGAAAACTGAGACATCATGTGGCAGGTGTGGAAGGGAGGCTAAGACTGCATCAACAGTCTCCTTAGAAAGGCATGGTCAGTTTACATAAGTACAGCAATTTCCTGTGGACTTGTTAGCGCTCTGACGATGTCAACACATAAATCAGCTTCATTTGCTTCAAGCATCAATTATTGAAGCTCCTTCCAACTGACAAACTAAATATACAGGGCCAACAAAGCAAAGGAATACTGTGGTTAAGCAGTACAAATGATTCGTTATCAAATTTGATGGGAACTGGTTTTATTTGCAACTCAAGAAAGAATATTAATGTGATTAAAAAACAATCTGTCAATCAAGGAAAGCCATTGAAATAAAATGTAAGATTTTTAGACTAAACCAAAAATCTACATTCAGATCAGATATAACATGCACATGAAATTCTAGAAGGTATCATTTCTTTTACCTATCAAGACCATAAGGAAACTATCAAAAAAGTTATAAATCTCTAGGATTCTTTCTTTAAATAAGCCTTTGCCTTCTAAGTGCTAGGATTAACGCATGCACCACCACTCTCCAGCTTGTTTCTACTATTTCTAATGTTCTCTTGGTTTTACTTATCCCATTGCAGTCAGAGAAAACAAGCTCTAACGTTAAGTTCTTCAATCTTTTAGATTTGTCTTGTAGCCTCTGTCATCAGCACATGCAGAAGAATATACATTCTGCAGCCGCTGGGTGGCATGTTATTTAAATGTCTGTCAGATCCACTTGTTCTGTAGTATACCTTATCTCTGATACTTCCCTGGTGATTTCTTTCTAAATGATCTGTTCATTAAAATGAACATGGGATAAGTCCCAAACAACACTGTATTAAAGCCTACTCTTTTATAACTAGTAATGTCTGCTGTGTATAAAGGAGTGGCTACAGAAATAAATACCTATTTTTTAAAAGATAGATGATTGATTGATTGATTGATTGATTGATTGTCTTTACACACACACCAGAAGAGGGCAAAGGATCCTTTTTTAATGCGTCTGAAAACAGCTACAGTGTACTCCCATATATAAAATAAATAAATAAATAAATGTTAGAGAGAGAGAGAGAGAGAGAGAGAGAGAGAGAGAGAGAGAGAGAGA